>PVIA01000052.1:0-600000 GCA_004024845.1 Tonatia bakeri
TAAGTAGAGGAAACGATTCTACACCAAGAGCACAGTCGAGCAAAAGTAGGAAATCTTTGACAGTACCTCCTTTTGCGATTCTTTCTTCACTACTAAGGAAACTAATCTTCACGTAGAAAGGGGTAGAAATAACAGGGGTTGCAAACTCAACACACTTCATGGACCAGCCCAGTAGCATAGCTGTGTGAAGATGCTAGGTTA
This sequence comes from Tonatia bakeri, assembly GCA_004024845.1. NCBI lineage: Eukaryota > Metazoa > Chordata > Mammalia > Chiroptera > Phyllostomidae > Tonatia > Tonatia bakeri. Next base: position 202 of record PVIA01000052.1, read on the forward strand.
AAAATGTAGAAAGCTTAGTGAGGGCTGGGCGCACTGGAGAGTGGATGCTCCATCTAAAGGCATTCAAATTCAGGCTTCCTGAAGGACTAGTTTTGCATCCTTTGACTTAAAGAGATTTAGAGGTAATTTTTAAAAGGACATTTAGGGACTTTGAGAAAGATTTAAGGTAAATCTTTCTAAGGAAAATGATGAACAGGAGCATTTTGGGTCCTCTTCCTATAAATACATGAGTGGAGGAAAATCCAGAATATAGACCAAAGGTAAACGCATACCCAAGAAAATGGAGGGAAGTTGGATTTCTGAGCTTACAAATCAACAAGTCTGATGTCAATTTCTAGGGAATATTCTGGTAGAGATGATAGACTACATAAATTATGAGTAATTAGCAGAGGCAATGAAAATAATTGGAAGCACCCTCAATTCTTTTTAAAAAATGAGTTATCCAGAACAAAAATACATTTTCTCCTTTGGTAAGAGCTTTCCAGTATAGCAGATCATTGCCTTAAGACCTCTTGTGGACAAGATAGAGAACCTGAGATAAATCTATAGCTAAGAAACCTTGCCCTCCAACCTCTGCCCTGGGAAAGCTCTATAAAGAGTATTATGCTTTCCTGGCTGATGTTGCTTGGTGGATTGAGTGCCGGCCTGTAAACCAAAGGGTTGCTGGTTCGATTCTCGGTCAGGGAACATGCCTGGATTGTGGATCAGGTCCTCATCTGGAGGCGTGCGAGAGGCAATGGGTGGATGTTTCTCTTGCACATTGATGTCTTTCTCCCTCTCTTTCTCATTCCTTTCCCATCTCTCTAAAAACAAATAAATAAATCCTTTTTGAAAGAGCATTATGCTAACGTCAACAAATCTCACTGAACAAGGGGACCATGAACAGTGGGAGTTCAATCAGAGGACACAACAGTTTTGGGAAAATAACTGGAAATTGTATCAGTATGTAGAGTAATAAGGATATTTGGCCTAGAATAGACAAGAGTGTGGACAAGGGACCAAATGGTGTCTTTAAAGGCTTTAAGGTGGTTGTGGGTTCAATCCCCAGTCAGGGCACATATAAAAATCAACCAATGAATGCATAAATAACTAGAATAATAAATTGATGTTTCTCTCTCCCCCCTCCTTCTTCTCTCTGTCTCTAGAATCAGTAAATAAAATAATTTAATACAAAATAAAAGCTTTAAGATGAGTTATGTGAAAGAAGAGTGTAACATGTAAATAAATGTATTGTAGATTTCCTTTTGGACAATGAGATCCAGATGCTGGACCACCATGGCTATTGGCAAAATATCTTTCTAGTAAGTAAGGCAGACTCAGAATTTTATTCCTATAGTGAGAGTCTACCTCCAGGTCTATGATCTTATTAATGAGAAAACTGAGAATGGATGGTGATAAGTGGTTTTGTCCAATGTCATATAGTGCTAGGAGAAAACCTATGATTCGGAGACTTTAGTTCAATGGTTTTTCAACAAAATTCTGGTACCTGGAGTCTAATTCCATTCCTTCTTTATGGTTTTGGCTACTAGATGAAGACAGTGTTAATTATCCCACTAAATTCTATTGCCTTTCCCCAAGGCCGCAGGGTTCTACATAGAAAATGTCAGAATGTACAGGTCTGAAACAATATTTCAGCTTGAAGTGGCATATTCTTCAAGTGTCATGTAGCAATTGCTTTCCTTTGAAGAATTTAATCTGCTTCAGAAGGCAGACTGAATTTGACTTGCTGGTTTGTACTAAAAATCTGTGATTTTCTGGTTGATAGTCAAATCTATTAAACTGACAGAACTTTCAACCTAATATGCAAATGCTCTCCATCAATACATTAACAAAAGTTTGGTGAGCCAGCAAGCAGCAATTTTCAATCACAAGAGAATGCATGTTTTCTTGTCATTTACAGCAGCAATCACTATAGGGGTCATTTTATAAGTACTCAGTGCAAAAAATTTCTCAATACATGTTCCATGTCAGGTAACACTGACATGAAATATGGTGCCTTCCTGAGAGATCTGCCTCTGTAGGATGCAAAGCAAAATTTCACTCAAGCTGACCTGAGTGGCTCCAATAATTTTAGAAGAAAGGGAAATTAAGATTTATCACAGAGCCTTTATATGCCAGGCACTGTTGTATCACCTATGCCTTATAGCAACTTGTGAAGTATTTTATTTATTAAAAGCATATGTATCTGCATACAGACTTACCAAAATTATTTCTGGTAGCCTATGAAACATGTAGTAATATTTGAATTTTGCAAATAAAGACACCAAATTCCCAGTGTAAGTAATGTGCCCAAGGTTTTAGCTACTAAGTGGAGGAGCCAAGAATTGAGTATACATATGTTTATGCCCGAGCTCCATGAGCTCCTTCTGCTGTATAGGGACCATATGGATGAAAAGTGGTACTTCCTATCTGATACAGCAAGACAAAAATTGAAATGCTTTTATGTTATTATATGGTGTCTATATGTAAAACCCATGTAGTTTCAAGATGGGATTTTTTTCATTTCATTTTCAAGCCAAATCAATGAGAAAACCAGTTCTGATGTACAAGTAATGTTCAAGTCTTTCTCCATGGCCAAGTGTGGTGGGCAATGGACTTTGGGGAGCATGGAAACCAGAGTTCGCATCACTTTTCTAGCACGTATGCTCTCCGGGTAGCCATTTCTTCATCTGTAAAAGGAGAGGCACTGAGCAGTCATTTCTGCAGCCCTTTCTATCTTTAATTCTGTAATTCTTAATTTCTTCACTTTCTTCTCTTAAAACTCCAAGTAGCTCTGTGTGGGGGCATACCCAGTAGGCACCACAAAGTAGAATAAATATGAGAAATTAAAAATCAAAACCCAAGTGACCAATTGCTCATTAGGTCCCAAAGACAAAGGCCTAAATTACAATGCATTTTAAAAATGTATCTCCCCCTTGCTACCTTGAGCTTTCTGATTTATTATATGATCAAGGGTAGAAGTAAGAAATGTGTGGAAAAATTTGATCTGCTTGTAATTTTAATCCAATTACAAGCAGAAAATGCCAAATACATCTTCTAAAAACCTATCATTAGAATCCTTGCTCATTTTTATAAGCTTAAGAGTTTAAATCGTTTTGATGCAAATTCTGGACTCCTGGGTACCTTTCATATTCAACCAATGTAAGCAGTAAATATGTAAAGCTTTATAAGATCAAAATTCTTCCTCAAGGACACTTAATTAGATTCCTTTGCTTTCTTTTTTCTTTCTCTCTCTCTCTCTCTTTCTTTTGCCTTTGCTTCACTTCATATTTTTTAAAAGACAGATCTAATCTTGTGATGAGATAACACAGATGCCTGAAATAAAGTTAGCGATCAATAAATGCTAAATATAATTATTAATTATTTCAACTAGTATTTATAAAGTGTCTACAATGTCTTAGGGACTGTGATAAGCACTGGGAATAAAATATTGTGCAAAAACAGCCATGTTCATGGACCTAACAGCTTGTGGAGGACACAAGAAGATTGGAAAAAAAAGGTATAGGTATAGATTCTTTAAAAGATATAATAGGGCATCTAATCAGGGATGCCAGGGGAACCTTCCTGGAAGAGAAGACACTTAGGCTGAGATCTAAAGGATGAGTATTGGTTAAATAGGCAAAAATGAATTGCAAGTTTCTGCTGGGAGAGGGAAGAGCAGGTGCAAAGGTCCTGGGATGAGAAAGCACACACCAAGTATGAGGGAGAGAAGTAAACATTCTCTCTCTAGAAAAAGCGATGTAGAGTTATGATGTAAGAGGAAGCTGGACAGGTAGGTAAGAGTCAAGCCACAGGGAGGTTTGCTTGCTATGAAGCGTTTTGGTTTTCATTCCAAGAGGAATGGAAAACCATTCAATAGTTTTAAGAACTAGGGTGGGTGGGAGAGTGAATGTGATACATTGTCTTTTCTGATTTGTTATTATAATTTGATATTATTTCTGAGAATTCCTTTCAGGTTTTCCTCCTTATTTTCAATTCATATAATTTAGAAGGAATTTTTTTATTAGAGTCTCTTCAATCAGACATGACTCTCCAAATAAAATTAATCATTATGATGGACTTGTTAATTTCATGCATTGATGATGCTGATCTAACCATATGCTCATATCATATAGCCATAAATACTTTTGACTAACAGACTCAGAAACCAGGTAGGTTACCAAACACTGTAATTCTAAGGTACTATATTTCTTTTCCTTTTACTAAGAGAAGAAAAACACACTTGAAAATTAGTGTTTAATCCTCTCAATCTTGGGGATCATTAGTTCCTATTTTGCTTTTGGAATATAGGTTGAAATATGTGCTTTATAAGGTAAAAGCTTGTTTTACTTATCCAAGCATTACTGAAAAGAATCCCAAAGAATGTATTGATCATTTGAACTGGTTGAAAAAGGGATCAGAATAATTGTTTAGTTAATGAACACATTGTCAATTTGGGTTTTGCGAGATGTGATTATTTCTGATCAAAATGAAAAGACATGGTTGAAATACTTTAAACAAGTGTTTGAGTCAGGACTACCAAAGTAGCAGTATTTCTGGTTTTAATATAGTGAAACAATTAGTACTTTCCCAGATGGAAATCCCCCTCCCTCAAAAAAATAGGTGAATAAGAAATTTTAGCTCTATTGCTAATGAAATTCAATTACAACTGAAACCTTAAATCAGAAAATGGATAGAGTGTTTGCGAACAGTGCTATAGATCATACGGCATTGCATGCAGGAGGATGAAGAAGAGTGGTCCTTCAGCTGCAGAAATCAGAGAGAGCTATTAATTTTTTCCCCAGGCTCAAGGTAAAAACCTAAATACTTGCTCTACTACTGTGTGAGTGATCTGCATCAGTTGAAGACAGGCATTTCTCCAGATCTGACTTGGTCCTGAAAAGCAAAAGAATCCCGGACAAAGAAGAATAGCAGAGAAAAAGTTAATTTTGCAAGAAGCAGCCTGTGGCACTGGGAGAAAAGATAATTTGCATCCTAAACTACCTGACAACTAGGTGTCACTGGTAGCTGAGGCGATTTAAAGGCTAAACAAAGTCCCATAACATTAACCTGGGTCAAAAAGAAATTTCCAGCAAAACTAAAGCATGGCCTTGGGTCTACCCTACCCATACATAGAAACCACCTGCAAATGGTGGGTTCAGGGAAAAAAAAATTCTACTTCAAGATGAAGAATCAAAAAGGAAAAGGTAAGGACATTTTATAGAGATTCCACAATAAAGTAAGAAAAGGAATCACAAATATAATGATAGAGGAAGAACACTCACCAGAAAGAAAAAAAAAAAACTTGTATATGTTTCAATGCAGCAAATGAAAACTTTGATAAATATTTATTGTGAATTAAATACTATTACTAAGAATACTATGGTAAATCGCCTCTCCAAAGCAAGAAAACAACCTAGAATATAGGATTCCAGGGAAGAGATGGTTAGGAAACAGGAGAAGAAATCTGAGATCCCAGAGGGCTGCAGAAAACGTAAATGAAAAATAAAACCAAAAAATGAAGGGAGATTAGAAGGAGCATAAAAAAGTACAGACACTGCTGCAACACAGTAAGAGATATGGAAAACAGAAACAAGCGAGCAAAATCCAATAGAAGGGTGTGAAGGAAGAATGGAAGAGAGTTGGGAAGAAAGAAGAGAGGGAAAGGAGAACAGGGAAGAGGAAGGATAGAAAAGAAGAAAGTCAAGAGTAGTGAGAGAGGCAAAAACAATCCAGCATACACATAACTGGAGCCTCAGGAAAAGGAAACCAAAGTAATCAAATAGAACAAATGTTAAAATATATAAAGAAAAATCTCTAAAATAAAAGAATTTTATCTTCCTACTAGAAAGTTGCAATTTTCCCAGAAAAAAAAAATTGACATAATACTAAGGAGTTATTAGAATACAAAGAATGCTTTGGATCTCAAGGCAAAATGGTAAAGTAATTTGCAGTAATTAAAATTTAAAAATCAGGTTGTCCTAAACTTCTCCAAAGTAATACACAAACTACAAAATCCTAATGAAAAGATAGTGTTACCTTGCAGGTCACTGAGTGTTCTTCCTCTATCATTATATTTGTGATTCCTTTTCTTACTTTATTGTGGTATCTCTATAAAACGTCCTTATCTGTGCCTTTTTGATTCCTCGTCTTGAAGTAGAATTTTTTTTTTCCCTGAACCCACCATTTGCAGGTGGTTTCTATGTGTGGGTAGGGTAGACCCAAGGCCATGCTTTAGTTTTGTTGGAATTTTCTTTTTGACCCAGGTTAATGTTATGGGACTTTGTTTAGCCTTTCAGTCTCCCCAGCTACCAGTGACAGCCCACAGGCCACACGCAGCTCAGGATGGCTATGAATGAGGCCCAACACAAAATTGTAAATTTACTTAAAACATTATGAGATTATTTTTGTGACTATGTGTCACAATGTATTTAATGTGTGGCCCAAGACAACTCTTCCCTTCTTCCAGTGTGGTCCAGAGATGCCAAAAGGTTGGACACCATTATATAGCTAGCCAAAATACTATTCAAGTATAAATAAAATCAACAGTTTAAAATGTTAAAGAAATCAGAGAATTTTCCAGATAAGAACTTCATGAAGAATCTACTAGAAAATAAACTTAAGCAAACTCAGAGATAACTGGGAAAAAATTACAGCAAAAGACCACTAATGAACATTGACTATATTTAACTGTAGGATTAAGATTGAAACAATATGAGAATTGTGTTTACAGAAGAGAATATAATGATATAAACATTGGAAATCAGAAATGCTATAACTAACAAAAGTTTGGAGAAGATAGGATAAAAGGTGAAAAGTTTACGCATGGTGTTTTTCTCATATTTAATAGGCAGAGGTCAAAGAAAATCAGTTAAAACTAACATATCATGAAAAAAGAAATAAAGTTTAATCTTATAAAGATAATATTAAAGAAATCAGATAATTATCTACAAGTGGGTAGTGAGAGAGAACGGGAGAAGAAGGAGAGGGCAAGCATTAAAATTTTTGTTACTCATGGTAGGAATAACAATAATGCCAAAAGAAATGGAGAATAAAAAAACATATGGCCCTGGCTGGTATGACTTAGTGGATTGGGTGCCAGACTGTGAACCAAAGGGTAGCAGGTTCAATTCTCAGTCACGGCACACACCTGCGTTGTGGGCCAGGTACCCAGTAGGGGATATAAGACAGGCAACCACACGTTGATGTTTTTATCCCTCTATTTCTCCCTCCATTCTCCTCTCTCAGAACAAATAAATAAAATATTTTAACAAGTTTTAAAAATTATTAAAAGTCGTTATAGTGATAAATAAGTATAAATAAATATATCTTCAAATTTTTCAGAAAATAGCAATAAAAATAAGCTACATGGTGAAGGAATTTAAAAGTGATAAAAACAGAAGCTAAATAAATAAAGTAACAAACCTAATTAAAATCAAACCTATCTATCATATCATTAAATACGTGGTCTAATCTCATCTTTTCAAAGATGCGTAGGTCAGATCACACAGAGAACTCTGTGTATGCTATGGAGAAGGCAGAGGGAAAGCAAAGAGACACAAAATGGCTGAGAATAAAAAGATGGGAATGTATAGCAATAAGTACAAACAAAAACCAACCAAGGTTGTGGTCTCAATCTCAGACACAGGTTAGTTTAGCACAGAAAATACTAACTAAGACATATAACAGCACATTATAATACCAAAGGGTACAATCCACAAAGAAGTCTTCAAATCAACATCTATTTATCAAATAATATATTAACATTCCTGAAGCAAAAACTACAAGTGACACAATAAGAAATAGAGCTACATTACCATTTGTAGACTTACTTCACATTAATCCCTAACATATCAAAAGTACAAAAAACAAATAAGTATGGTGGCTCTAATGGACACATATCAAGCCCTGTAACTTGAAAACAAGGAATACCTTCATTGTCAGGTATCAAATAAAAAGTCATTAAAAGAAGATATATTTTAGACCACAAATAAAACATAAAAATATTTCAACAAACTCAAAGTAGCACTGATCCCAATGCAGCATAACAAAACCAGAAAACAAAAATCACCCACAACCCAGAAAGTTAAAAATCTCTCTCATACAACTCTTATGTCAAGAGAATATTAATAAATGAGAATCACAAAATGTCTAAACACTAACAATAAAACCCATATGTATAAGAACCATATGATTCAGGTAAAAACAGCAATCATTACTGAAGACATAACTTAAAGATTCATATTAATAAATAAAAATAAATTAAAATAAATGATGTGAGTATTCAGATCATGAAAGTAGAAACAGCTAATAAAATAAACATAAAGAATCACAAGATGAGTATTAAAGCAAAAGTTAGTAAATTAGAATACAATACACTTTATAGAGATCTAACAAAAAAAACCAAAAGATGGTCTTTAAAAATAATGCAGCACACCCACATACAGCAAAGTAGATAAACGGAATATAATCTAGGAAGGAGGGGACATAAACACAGAAAATGAGAAATAATTACAGATACAGAGGAAATTTAAGTAATCACAAATGACTTTAATCAACAACTCTACAAATTACTTTGAAAACCTGGTTGTATGGGTAATTTTCTAGGAAAGTGCAACTTATTAAAAACTGACTTCAAAAGAGAGAGAGAATCTAAACTGATCAATTACTGTAGAAGAAATTTGTTAAATAGCTTCATCTCTCCCCTCCCTGCAAAGATAGGTCCAAAGCTTGCTTAGTTCAAAGGAGAAGTTCTAACAAACCTTTAAAAAATAGCTAATTCTCATGCTATTTGAAATTGTTCCAAACCATTGAAAAGTGAAGAAAGCTTCCAGTTTTTAAAATGTAGCAACAAAAACCCTGATTCAAAATGCCAAAAAAGAGGTTGCACAGAAAGAAAACTACAAAGTACAATAAGGTTTATGAACATATATAAACAAATCCCATACATAACATCATTTTGGAGAACCAGCAAGCTTTTTAAAAACAATATACTATGAGCAAATACAGTTAATTTTAGGAACATAAGATTGGTTCTGTATTTGGAAATCTGTTATTATAATCCATTATGTTAGTAAAATCTAAGAAGAAAAATCATAATTACTACCAAACATGCTAAAATCAGTGTATGATTAAGTTAAACATATATTCTTCAGAGGCATTCTTAATAAAATAGAAATATGTGAAAAAAATATATTAATATAGCCTCCTAGTTCCATCTTTGCCCTCTCTCCTAATAGTCTGTTCCTCAGATGTTGACCATAGTGATGGTTTTTAAATGGAAGTAAAATCACATTATTCCTCTGCTGAACACCGTCTAACATTTCTTCAGCTCATGCAGAGTAAAAACCAAGTCATCAGGATTGCCATGGGCCCCCGTTGATCTGCCGTACTGCCTCTAAGTTATCATCTCCTGTCCCTTTCTGTCTTGCTCACAGCTCAATCTATACTGGCCTCCTTATTTTTTTCTTGGACATACCAGGTACACTTCGATTTTAGGCCTTACTTCTGGCCTTTCCTCTGCCTGGGAAATTCTTAGCTCACATACCTATATGGTTCACTCCCTTGCTGTCTTCAATTTTTGTTCAAATGTCTTTAGTGAGGCCATTCCTGATCCAAACATTTGCACTCTCACACTCTACCCTCCTTGTTAGCTTTGTTTTACTCCATAGCATTTCTTGTCTTCTCTATTTTATATAATTTTCTTATTCTTTTTATTGTCCACTCCCATTTGAATATAAGTTTCATGAGGTCAGATATTTTCTCCCAATTCAGTTTTTGTTTTGTTCGCTGATGGCATGGCATACAAAAAAAACACCAACTGTTAATTTGTTGAACAAGTAAACTGATGGAATATTCTGAAAAAGTCCCATATATATACTTATGTATGAATTTCTAAGATATATTTTAAGTGAAAAATGTAAGATGCAGTAATATAAAATATGCTATTATTTTGTGTAAAAGAAGAAGAAAGAGTGAGGGAGGAGAAAGAGGAGGAAGACATTGATGCAGGGATGAGGTGATAAAATTCCTCTTTTTATAGCATAAGCTATTCCTAGAAGTCTATACAAGAAACTGTAAGACTCGATGCCTTTGGGGAGGACAACTAGGTGGGTGAGGAGCAGAGACAGGAAGGAGACTGTTCATCATATAACCTTTTGTATCTTTTAAGTATGACATATGAAAATATTTCAAAAATAAAGACATGAATAATATAAATGACCAGGCAAACATTATAGAGATAGTTTAATGCCAATTAAACACACAGACACACACATGACATACAAATATATATTAGAATGAGTGACATAACATCTTGGTTTTCCAGATCCTGAAGCAGGAGAAAACTATTCCGAAAGATATTTGTATATTATATAATTTCATATATATTTCAGTATTCCAAGGTAACTTTAATGGATACACAAGTTTTGGATAATTTCGTTTTAATTTTTGTTTCATTTTGTTTTATCTTATTTCTCAGCTCAGCATCCAGCCCCCTTCTTGTGGTATATACTTGATTTTAGCTTTGAGGAACCATCCTCCCAACTCTTCCACAGTGTGCTCCAGGCTGAGAGACAAAGTGTATGATGCAGCTAGGACAATGAGTACATCCAGACACCTTCGCCATGGTTACTGGTTCAGATCTGGACTCCAACGGCTGGCGCAAATCAATGAATAGTCAGAACTTTTGGTCGATGCATTGAGGAAGCAGATTCTTGAACTGGCTGGGTGTTAAAGTAGACGTAAACAGGGGCCCCTATGTGGACCTCAGAATGTATTCCAGCACAGCAGAAAGGAATCCTTGAGAAAACATTAGAAACTTACATCAAATGCTACCTGAAGGCAGACAGACTTTTCATGGACTTTTTAGCTCATATTAGCTAATCAATTACCTTTTTCCTTGTGTCAGCTTGAGTAAGGTTATATGTCACTCATAACTGAGGAATCGTGACAGATAATGTAGCCATTACTCTCCTGACCCATAAACTCTAGAAGACTAAGTTATTGGGAAACTAGGATCTTGACCAATGTCACATTGATAGAGTTGTTGAAACCAAGATTTGAATCAGGATTATCTGGCTCCAAAGCCCTTGTTCTTCCTATAATATCTTAATGCTGAGGTCTCAGATACAACTGAGGAATGCCCAAGATTTAGAGAGAGAGAGAGAGAGAGAGAGAGAGAAGAGATTATATTGTTGGACAACAACATCACACATGAGAAAAAAATCCACAAGTAAAGGGAGAAAACTTCCTGAACAAAGCTGATACAACCATTAAATGAAATGTCACACAATGTTTAAACACCTAAAGGCTATTTCATGCACCCACTAGAACTCTTGCTGCTGAATGAATTTAAACCACCTTTTAGGTTTTCTCTTACAGAAGGTGACTAAAGACTTTAGTATCAAGAAAAGGGTGAGATTTCATTGACTATTTCTATCACACTTTTCCCCAGACCCCTGAAGAACAGTAACATAAGAGTCAAACTAATAAAACATAGTTAATAATTTAAGTTATGACTTATTCTTTACAGCCAGTATTTCTTTTGACATTTTCTAAAGGGGGAAGAAAGTGAACAAAAAACTTGCCCCAGGATTCCAAACTGCAGGTGGCATCAAAGGAACTAAAACCAAGAGGAAAGTTCCATTCATCAGCTTCCTGCTGGCCACCCGTTCCTTCTACAAGAGCTTGTGGAAGATCACTGTATGACACAGTCATCCACTTTTTCACACTGTTTTCCCTGGTGGCAATAAAATTGATTTTATGAAACATATTCTTATGGCTTTGTACACTATAAAGGTGTAATAATAACTACTCTCATTATTAGAAAAATGTGAGCTACAGCAATGATCCTCAACCAGGGGGGTGATTTTGCCCTTCAGGAGACATTAGCAACGTCTGGAGTCAGTTTTGGTGGTCACAATTGGGGAGTGAGGGTAGTGGCACTGGCAGCTAATGGAGAGAAGCTAAGGACAGAGCTATCCATTCTACAAATGCTCAGAACAATCTCCTACAACAAAGAATTTCTGGCCCCAAAAGTCAGTAATGCTAAGGTTGAGAATACCAGATTTAGAGGCAGTGCAGTATTTATTAATATTTTGTGCAACCATAGTGATATGTTTGTGTGTGTATGTGTGTGCTGTGTATGCGGAAGGGTGAAGCACGGGGATGTTCTTTCTAGAATGAATTTATTCTCTTCATCACTCATGCACCTGTGAGGCATCCAGATTTCTGTGGCTGAACCTTGTCCTCATTGGTGTGTCTGAGGTATGCATTTTGACAGTGAAGTCATCATCGCCCAATGACAAGTTCAGGCTGCCCTTGGGGAAGGAACAGCAGACATTTATGTGCAAAAGGAAGTTTCAATATTACATATAAAATTAGCTTCAACTCTGAGTCATTCAAACATCTCCAGGTGGGCATTTTGGTTGCTGTAGTTTGGGGTAGCCTCTTGTCTTCATTTTGGGAAAGCCAATTAAGCTTCTGTTAGATCCCCAGTTTCAGCACTTGTTCATCTAACAAAGATGGAAATGACTCTCTCTTTAAGCCAACGTTGCTGTGGACTAATTTCCTAAGGCTTTCTGTCTCCCCATGCATTATGTCGTCACTCATCACCATTAATAGGTAACTAATCTTCCAACCATCTGTGGCCATACTTCAACACATCTTGAGAGACTCTTAGAAAATGCATCTTAAATAAATTCATTAGCATAATACATATAATCAAATAACATGCTTAAAGGAAACAGAAATCCTACATAAAGAGTGAGTCTCCTAGCAAAAATTGTAGTTTCTTTTATAACCTGAGAGGTCTTTCCTATGGAAGTGGAGAGTGATGGTGTGAAAACTTGTCATCCTTGCTGTCCCCCCCTGTAACTTCTCTAAGGGAGATGGTCATAGCGAAGATAAATCAGTGAATAGTAACTGCTTCCTAATCAAATCTGAATGTTTTGGCATCATTCTACGTTTTAGTCATAAACATAATTCAGACCTACTATTTAAAAAAATCAGCTATGCAGAAAATAGAGTGAAAATAAGAATTCCTTTTACCTAGTTGTTGTAGTTATTCCTCTATAGAAGAGACCAGTGTAATGAGTTTATTCTGGATCATTTAATATCAAGTTTATATTTCTTTACTCAGCAGGTAGTTATTGAGTAGCTACTAAGTATTAGGCAGCTGGGGTTATAATGGTTAACAGAAGAGACATGATTCCTGGTTTAGGTACCTTATATTTTAGTGAAAGAAGGGAATAGAGAGAAGCAACATCTTTGGGCTAACATATAAATAAGAAATTATAAACTGTGATCAGCTCAAGGAATGAAACAAGCCCATGGCTGGAACAGAGAATACTGAGAGGCCCTACGCTGGGGAAAGGGATCAGAAAACACTCTCAGAGAAATTAAAACCAGAAGGATAAGAAAAGGCACGTGAAGAAGGGAAAGAATTATTTTTTCACTCAATATATAGTAGATATTTATCCATGTTATTTCATAAATATTTATGAACTTTAATTGTATTTTCCATTACCAATTAACTTCCATATATCCCCCTCCTCCCTACAATCACCACACTGTTGTCCATGTCCATGAGTCCTTTTTCCTTTTTATTCAGTCCCTGCATCCCAAATTCCCCCATCCAATAGCTGTCAGCCTGCTGTTTATCTATGAGTCTGTTTCTATTTTGCTTATTAGTTCAGTTTGTTCATTAGATTTCACATATGAGTGAAATCATATGGTATTTGCCTTTCTCTGACTGGCTTATTTCACTTAGCATAATCTTCTCCAGGCCTATCCATACTGTCGCAAAGGGTAAAACTTTCTTCTTTCTTATGGCCAAGTAGAATTCCATTACGTAAGTGTTCCATAGTTGTTTTATCCACTCATCCGCTGATGGACACTTGGGCTGCTTCTATATCCTGGCAGTTGAAAACAATGCTGTAATGAACACAGGGGTGCTTATGTTCTTTTGGATTAGTATTTTGGGTTCCTTTGGATATATTCCCAGAAGTGAGATCACTGGGTCAAAAGGCAGATCCATTTTTAATTTTTTGAAAATTACTCCGTACTGCTTTCCACAGTGGTTGCACCAGTTTTGCATTCCCCCCAATAGTCCAAAGGTGTTCACTTTTCTCCACATTCCTGCCAGCACTTTTTGTTTGTTGATTTATAGATAACAGACATTCTGACAGGTGTGAGGTGATCTCTCATTCTGGTGTTAATTTGCATTTCTCTGATGATGAGCATCTTTTCATATGTATATTGTCCATCTGTATGTTTTCATTGGGTAAGTATCTGTTCAGGCCCTTTGCTCATTTTTTAATAGGGTTGTTTTGGTTTTTCTGGTGTTGAGTTGGTGTAAGTTCTTTGTAAATTTTGGATATTAACCCCTTATCAGATGTATTGGTGAATATGTTTTCCCATTTTGTGGGTTGTCCTTTTATTGCATTGATGATTTCTTTTGCTGTGTAAAACCTTTTTAGTTTGATGTAGTACCATTTGTTTTTGTTTTGCTTCCCTTGCCCAAGGAGATGTATCCAATAAAATATTGCTACAAGCAATGTCTGAGATTTTGCTGCCTATGTTTTCTTCTAGTATTTTTATGGTTTAGGATCTAACATTTAAGTCTTTGATCCATTTTGAATTTTTTCTTGGGTATGGTGTAGGAAGGTGGTCTAGTTTCAGTTTTCTACACATATCTATCTGTCCTATTTTCCTAACACCATCTATTGAATAAACTATCTTTAGCCCATTGTATGTGCTTGATTCCTCTGTCAAATGTTAATTGATTATAAAGTTGTGGGTTTGTTCTGGGCTCTCTATTCTGTTTCATTGATCGATGTCTCTATTTTTATGCCAGCACCATGTTGTTTTGATTACTATGGCCTTGTAGTATAGTTTGATATCAGGTAGTGTGGTTCCTTTAACTTTGTGTTTCTTTCTCAGGATCATTGTTGCTATGTGGGGCCTTTTGTGGTTCCATATAAATTTTTGAAATATTTGTTCTAGTTCTGTAAAATACATAATTGGAATCTTGATAGGAATTGCATTGAATCTATAAATTGCTTTGGTTAGCATGGATATTTTAGTTATGTTAATTCTTCCAAACCATAAACATGGTGTGTGCTTCCACTTACTTGTACCTTCAGTTTATTTCTTCAGTGTCTTATAATTTTCCACATACAGGTCTTTTATATCCTTGGTTAGATTTATTCCTAGGTAATTTATTCTTTTCAAAGCAATTGCAAATAGGTTTGTTTTCTTAATTTTCCTTTCTGTTAGTTCACTATTCCCATATAAAAATGCAACTGATACCTGGATATTAATTTTGTATCCTGCTACTTCACTGAATTCATTTATCAGTTCTTGTAGTTTCTTGGTGGAATTTAGGTGTTCTTTACGTACAGTACCATGTCATCTGCAAATGATAAGACAATTTCACTTCTTCCTTTCCAATTTGGATGATTTGTATTTCTTCTTCTTGTCTAATTGCTATGACTGGGACTTCTAGTACTATGTTGAATAAGAGAGGTGAAAGTGGACATCCCTGTCTTGTTCCCGACCTTAAGGGGAACACTTGTAGTTTTTGCCCATTGAGTATGATCCTGGCAGTGGTTTTGTCATAAATGGCTTTTATGTATATTCTCTCTATTCCCACTTTGCTGAGAGTTTTTATCATAAATGTGTGTCCAATTTTATCAAAAGCATTTTCTGCACCTATTGATATGATCATGTGATTTTTGTCCTTCATTTTGTTTATGTGGTGAATCACATTTATTGATTTGCAAATGGCATACCAACCTTCATACCTGTAATAAATCACACTTGATCATGGTGTATGATCTTCTCAATGTATTACCATATTCTATTTGCTAATACTGTGTTGAGGATTTTAGCATCTATGTTCAAAATATTGACCCATAATGTTTCTTTTTTTTTTGTAGTGCCTTTATCTGGTTTAAGAATTAGGATAATGCTGGCTTCATAAAATGAGCTCGGGAGGCTTCCTGCCTTTTAAATTTTTTGAAATAATTTGAGAAGGAGAGATGTGAGTTATTCCTGGAATGTTTGGTAAAATTCACCTGTGAAGCCATCTAATCCACGGCTTTTGTTTGTTGAGGGATTTTGTATTAACTGCTTCATTTTCCCTAGGTATAGGCTGTCTACTCAGACTCTTTCATTCTTCCTGACTTAATTTTGGAAGATTATAAATTTCTAGGAACTTATCATCCAGGTTGTCCAGTTTGTTGGTATATAATTATTCATAATATTTTCTTACAATCCTTTGTATTTCTTTGCTGTCAGTTGTTATTTCCCATTTCCTTTTTTCATTTTATATATTTAGGTCCTCTCTCTTTTTTTCTTGATGAGTCTGGTTAAATGTCAATCTTGTTTATCTTTTCAAAGAATCAGCTCTTGGGTTCATTGATCTTGTATATCATTTCTTAGACTCTATTTCGTTTATTTCTGCTCTGATCTTTATTATTTCCTTCCTTCTACACACGTTAGGCTTTGTTTGTTGTTCTTTTTCAAGTTCCTTTAAGTGTGAAGCTACATTGTTTATTTGAGCTTTTCCTTATTTCTTGAGATAGGCCTGTGATGCTATGAATTTTTCTCTTAGATTGTTTCCTTGTCTCCAAGGAACTTTGGATTATTGTGTTCTCGTTTTCATTTAAAGTAACTTTTGATTTCTTTCCTGATCTCATTGTTGACCCATTCATTGTTTAATAACATGTTATTTAACTTCCATGTCCTAAAGTATTTTTCAGTGTTCTTCCTGTGATTGATTTCTAGTTTCATAGCATTGTGGCCACAGAAAATGCATGATATGATTTTAGTCTTCTTAAATATTGAGACTTGTTGTGACCTAATATGTGGTCTATCCTAGAAAGTGTTCCATGTGCACTTGAAAAGTATGTATATTTTGTTACATTGTGGTGAAATGCTCTGAAGATAACCAATTTAATCCATTTATTTGGCTTAGTGTGTCATTTAAGGCTGCTGTCTCTTTGTTGATTTTCTGTCTGGAAGATTTATCCATTGAAGTCAATGGAGTGTTAAAATCACCAACTATGACTGTATTTCTTTCTACCTCTCTTTTTATGCCCATCAAGATTTGGTTTACATATTTAGGTGCTCCTGTGTTGGGTGCATAAGTGTTGACTAGGGTTATATCCTCTTTTTGGATTATTCCCTTTATGATTATGTAGTATCTTTTTTTGTTTCTTACTGTAGTCTTGGTTTTAAAGTCTATTCTGACAGATATAAGTATTGCCAGCCCAGCTCTCTTTTTCCTTTCCATTTGCACGAAATATCTTTTTCCAACCCCTTTACTGTTAGCCTGTGTGTCTTTCTATCTGAGGTGCGTCTCTTGGAGGCAGCACATATATGGGTCTTGTTTTCTTATTCCTTCAGTCAATCTTTGTCTTTTGGTGGTAGCATTTAAACCATTTACATTTAAGGTGATTATTGATATGTATTTATTACCATTTTATTTTTAAAACTATTCTGCTCTGTTTTTCTTTTTCTTCTTCTTCTTAAAGCATTTGACATATAACATTTATTGCAGGACTAGTTTGGTATTAACAGACTCCTTTAGTTTTTTCTTCTCTGGGAGCTCTTTATTTCTTTTGCAATTTTAAATGATAGCCTTGCTTGGTAAAGTAGCCTTAGTTGTAGGTCCTTGCTTTTCATTACCTTGATTATTCCATGCCAATCTCTTCTGGCCTGAAATGTTTCTGTTGAAAAATCAGATGACAGTCTAACTGGTGTTCCCTTGAAGGTAACTGCCTACTTTTCTCTTATGGCTTTTAGGATTCTCTCCTTGTCTTGAAGCTTTACCATTTTAATTATGACAAGTCTTCATGTAGGCCTGTTTGAGCCCATGTTGTTTAGAACTCTCTGTGCTTCCTGGACTTGTGTGTCTTTTTCTTTCACCAGACTGGAGAAATTTTCAGGCATTATTTCTTCAAATAGGTTCTTTATCCCTTGCTCACTCTTCTTCTTATTCTAATATCCCCATGACACAGATGTTGGTACATTTCATGTTGTCTCAAAAATTTCATAAGCTCTCCTCACTCTTTTTAATTCTTTTCTTTTTTTCTGCTCTACCTGGGTGTTTTTTCCATCTTGTCCTCCAAATCACTGATTCCAATACATTGCTCATCTAACCCACTGTTTATTTCTTTCAGTATATTATTTATTTCAGATATTATTTTTAGATGGTCCTTTTCATTGTTTCCATGTTTTTTTTTATGCTGTTGGTTATTCTTATAATCATTACTCCAAACTCTATATCTAATTAATTTCTTGCTTTCCTTTCATTTAGTTCTTCTTCTGGAGGATTCTTTTGTTCTTTCATTGGGGGTTTGTTTCTTTGTCTTCACATTTTGGCTGTGCCTTTCTGTTTGTTTTTATGTAATAGGTAGATTTGCAAAGACTCTGGTATGGACTTGTCTCAGATGCTGCCTGTGACTGCCTCTGGGCAACCTGTTTGGAACTAACAGCAATCCATAGCTTGTGGATCCCTCTGCTGGGCCTGTTTTCGTGCAGGGAAAAAAACCAGGCTGTGCACCAAGGCCAGCCTTTACCAGTACCAGGCCTGGGATAGGGTCAGCTAAAGTCTCGGAGCTCCCAGAGATCCACCTTAATTGTTAAATTTAATCAGTGATATAGCCTCAAGCTGTACTCAGCAGTCCAGCTTAAATTCCACAGGGTGGGGCAGAGTAATTCCTGTGGGTGGGGCCATTGTTTCCCCTCAGGCTGATGTCTCTGCAATTTGGGGAATGACTCAGCACGGATTCTGGCAGCTGTTTCTTCAGTTCTCTCCCCAGAGCCACCAACCCCAGACTCTCCTCAACAATCTCTAGTTCACCCTGCCCTCCCTCTGCTGCAGCCCAGGGTAAGTGGCTGCAAATGAAATTTTGTGCACTAGCCCTTTAAGACGCTCTCTATATCTCCAGCTGCCTCTCCCTGGTTGACAGAAACCGCACTGCTTTTCATGTAAGGATGTTATCTGGATTATTTTCCCGGCTCTGGTGCTATAGGCTGGGGAGTCCAACTGGGGGTTTAGGCCCCATGCTTATCACAGGGAACCCACCGGCCACTGAAATATCCCTCTAGAGCTTCAGCTGCTGCCCATGGGAGCCCAGCCAGCCCTGTCTCTCCTTCTCTGCACTCTCTGCCAGTCAGGTTGTGGTGAAGCAGTTTTTCTGTCTGTCCTTGGTTTTCGGCTTCTTTCCGGCTTGTGTTCAGTTGGTTACTCAGGATGATTTCTTTACAACATAGTTGTAAGTCCAGTTCAGTCCTGGGAGGAGGTTTGTCGTGCAGTTCCCACCCACTCCACCAGAATGGACAGGTGGGAGCTGCACATAAATATTCTCTATGAATTGGAGAATTCTCTCTAATTCACAAATATTCTTTTGTTTAACTAGTAATTACTGAGACTGTCATTATAATTAATAATGATGTGGCTGGTGTGGCTCAGTGGATTGAGTGCTGGCCTGTGCACCAAAGCATCACCTGCTTGATTCTTGGTCCGGGCACATGCCTGGGTTGCAGGCCAGGTCCCGGGTGTGGGTTGCATGAGAGGCAACCACATGTCGATGTTTCTCTCCCTCTCTTTCTCCCTCCCTTCCCCCCTCTCTAAAAATAAATAAATAAAACCTTTAAAAAAATAATAATTACTGAGACCTATGTGGCAGTCTTGCTCCTAAAGGATAAAATAATGAGCAACACCTTAGTCTTCATTGACCTTACAATCCAATGAAATGTTTCAATACATCTGATTAATTTTAATGGTTATACAATATACGATAGAGCAATGCATTAATTTTATTTTGTTTTGCCACTATGGATGGAAATACTGGTGGTTTCCAGTTTTTCACTATTATAGTCAGTGTTCCTGGAACGTCTTTACTCAGATATTACTGTGCCCATTTTTGTAGGACACTTTCTAACATTAAGTGTTTACTACGTGACAGCACAACTATCAAATCACCATTCACACAATCCTCACAATCATACTTTAATGAATATGAGTTCTTAGCCCCATTTTGTAAATGTGGAGCCCATAGCACAGATAAGCTGAGAAACTCACCAATGCCTATCGTACGGGACGTGGCAGAGGCTGGATGTAAAGCGACACAGTCTGACTCTGGATCTGGGTTGCCCCTTCCAAGGGATAGAATCATCGATTTTATTTTCTGGTTATAAATAAATTAATATGTTTTTATTTTTTAGAATTGGAGAACTACAAATAAAATTTTTAAATCATTTTTTAACTTTTTAACAGTAATTTATAGTATTATTTGTCATTGTATTTACTCAGAAAGTAAAAAGCAACTAAAAGCAATATCTTTGTAAAAGAGTCTGATTAAGGAACCCACAAAGAGAAAATCTTATAAAATATTCCTTAAAAATATTGTATATGTACATATGTATTTATAGCTGTGAATATGTGTGTTTATTCTCATTATTATATTATTTTTCATACAAAAATTGCAAACCTACTTTTGCTCACCTCTGTATACATAGGTATAGACACACACACACACACACACACACACACACACACTATTCCTGTCCTCCACCATCTTCATCATTCCCTAGGGACAGGCTGGTAGACTGGTTGAACATGGAAATCCACATTTCTTGCAATGAATGAGTAGCCAGGTTTCTGGGATTTCAGCTCTCACTACAACTGTTTCCAGCTGCTCCACTTGGAGACTGCAAGCTTGTTTAACAGTCTACCAGAAGCAAAACAAGCCAAAAGATTGTCCAAAAAATGCTTCCAAGATATAGGTCAGTGTCCCAAATTATCAGATTTCAGGGTACCCCATGGAAGTTCTGGTATACGGTAGGTCAGAAGCACAGAACAGAGGTTAAAAATACAGACTCTAGAGCCAGATGGCTGAAGTCCAAAGATATATGACCTTGAATAAATGACTTAATCTTTCTATGTGTTGCTTCCCTTATACGTAAAATGGGGATAATGCTAGAACTTACTCCATTAGTTATTAGCAGTAATTGTGAACAATATGTTTAATATATTTAAAGCACTTGAGATAATGTTATTGAGTTAGCACTTAATAATTGGTATTAGTTATTGTGTTACAGGGTCACCTCTAGGTCTCTCTAAGATTTCTTCCTTAGTTTTAAGAGCTTAGCACTATCAAAAGATAAAAAATGTGAGCATAGGAGAAAAAATCTTGAGGGGCCAAGTACTAATGGTTTTCTATACCTAGCAGAATTAGGGTGGTATTTTCTTCTTCCTTTTGCTTCCATGTATTCTCTAAGTTTTCTCTACTGAATATGTGTTACATTTTAAAAATTGAAATAAAAACCCAATAATTTATTTGTGATCAATTGCCATCAGTTCAACTGGATGAGAGAAACATTGAATGAGCAAGCCCAGTTTTTAAAAACTGATACTACAGATCTTATTCATGGTGACTTAATTCTTATGACTTAGCCTCTCTTGTCTGTGAGGTATTTCCATCGTGACTGTGAGGACACTGCTGTCCTCATCACCAAATGCTTTTACTAGTGCTGATACCTTAAATAAGCAAAGTAACTCTAGTGTTAGTCATATCCTTTTGACACTCATTTCCCTCACACATCATAGGAGGTTAATAAAATCTGCTCAATCAATCCAGACACGTCACAAGAGGGTAAGATGATACAAAATATGATGACGAAATACTGATATTGACATTGAGCATATATTAGGAAATTGCTTAATTATGACATTCATAGTTATACTTCATATTCTTTTCTTCTGACAAGGCAGATAGATAAGAACACTCATCCCCGTTAAGGAATAAGCGAATGAAGGTTCAGGGAACTGACAATGGTTTTTCAGCTCACACTTGGGATAATGGTGGAGATGACACTGAAAAGTGTCCTCATGCCCAAACAGTCCTCAGTGGTCTCCTAGTTTAGCTTCGGTCTGACTTAATCCGAAGAAGCTCTCTGCCAGCAACTGACCTCTTCCGTACCTCTGCTGAATTCGGTCCTAACCCACAGCAAGTCTTAGAGCCTCGGGAAGCTTTAGCATCCTTTAGAGATGAGAGTGAAGTCTCAATGACTTTTTAGTCCAATAATACTGAGAGACAAACTGAAAAGGTTCAGAAAACATGGTGCAAACAAGGCATTGCTTACGACTGTTACTGTCTCCCGCCTAAGTGTACTCCTCAACTACCTTTGAGATCAAGTTCTCACAGTTACGGGAAAGGCTTCCGATAGTGCTAGGTTGAAATGTAAAACAGAATATAAAACTGCAGACAGATACACAAACTGATAAAAAGACTGACAGACACAGATATTGTAGAGTCTGAATAATGCACCTTTAAAAAGATTAAAAGAAGATTCACCAAATGTTCATGGTTAGTTATTAGTCTGGAAGGAACTTTTCAAATTTTTCTACAATGAGCATAAACTAATTCTGTGGCTACTAGAAGTAAAAAGTGAACAGATGGTAGTAGAAGTGATTGTTTGCTCAGTAAGTACAGGGCGTGGGTGGGGGCGGGGAGTGACCCTGGGTCTTCCTCCAACTCCAGGCACAGGCCCTGAGACTTTCACCTGTGAGTTTTTCCCACCGTTAAACCTACAGTTTTACCCACCCGCCTGGCTGCTTGTCAAATGAACTCAGCCCTAAGCAACAACCTATGTTGTAATTCTGGCCAGAGGTATTGGTCCACTTAAAACACGAGGGGGTTTTTCTGGGGGCTTCTGAGAAAGAAGGCGACCTGTTCATCTGAGGAGCCAGAATTTTCTTTTTTGATCTGGTCAGTACAATATATAGATATAAAGCCTAAAACTGCCAAGGAATTCTCCACTATGGAGGAAGTCAGCTTCAGGATGAAGCTCTCAATACAGAAAGATGGAAAGGAAATCAGAACCTCTGTGACAGCGGAGAATGGCTGAATCAAACTGCCCTTGAAACAGCACATCTTTGGACCTTCCAATTACAGGAGCCGATAGATGTTCTTTATCGTTAAGGCCGGCTTACATTTTCTATTACTTATACTACAGAGTCAGACGTGTGGATGTATCACATACATGAATTTATATAAATATAAAGAGACTCTTCTTCATTATACCCCACATATTTAAGTAAATGCTTTATTAAGAGGAACTTCCCAAGTGAAATTTTTCTTCAATATTTTCTTTTGAAAAAATAAATAAGGGCTGGATTAGATAATCTTTATATTTACACTCCAGATCTAAAAACCTATGCTTCTTTGAAAAGTCAAACTACAATTACATAAAATTTTTAAATTTTAGGTGTTTCAAAGTTAAGCTTCAGTTGTTTAAGCTATTTCCTTTATGACAAACTTCCCAAATTTAGAGAAAATTCTGCCAGTTGTGGTTTTATGCACATTTATAGTCTTCAGAAGTAGACAGAATAAACTATAATTCTAGTAAGAGAAATGGAAAATGTAGACAAAGCTCATTAGCCTTGTCAGACATTTGATAAATAATTATCAACCAACTGTGGTAAGATGTATGCATAAAGCCAACCTTTGATCTCTTTGAAAACAACTGTTCCTGCAACAATTTAAAATTTTAATCACACGTAATGTATCTTCTAGGATAGAACAGGGAAATGTTCTTTCAGTTCTGCCTGAATCTGGATATTTTCCACATGATTGTTAGTTAAGACGCAAATTCTACTCTATACTGCATTTAAATAATGGGCTAAATAGTTAGCATATAATTTGGGGATTAATCAGCAAAATGTTTCTCATATACTGAATGGAATCTTTCCCACATTAGCACTGTTGTTAGACTGTGGAAAGATTAAGCATGCTAAAGAAATATACTCATTAGCTTTTAATGATTGTAACAGACAGATACCATAGCTTTAAATTGCTTTCAAAGTCTGGTTTCTATTATAATCAATGCTCCAAATAAACATTCATCATTATGAAGACAAATCCTGTAAGTCACACACATATTTCTGTCTCCCTATGACAGACATTGATTTAAAAAGGAGAGAGAAGATCCAACCTCCGGGAAACAGCTGGTCTCCTTAGATAAGGAAATCACTGAACTGGCTTTTAATATTGTAAGAAAGAAAGGAGAGAAAAAGGAAAACAGGGAGACTGAAGGAGCCGACATCCCAAATCTGAACTACCATGGATGAGACAACATGATTCATGATTCACAGAACATAACCAGTTTCACATTTCTTGATAGTGACTTTCATCTCTAGGTTATTTTTTCACCTAAATCAAAATTGCCAGCTTTGCAATTGATAGCAAAATAAACGTTCAGAGAAAATCGGAGGCGTGAAAGGGTTAAGAGAGAACAGCTGAAATGCTGGGGCATAATGAAGCTGCAAGACCTGACAAGCCTTTCACAAAAGGCACAAATAACAGCAAAAGCTGGAAGAAAGCTCAATGCCCAGGATAATGCTTTATTTCCCTCTTACACCAACAGATCTCCGTTGCACAACGATGTAATACGTACAGATTTGTGATGTTACCAGAACATGGGCAAATTTCCCAAGGTGATCAATGATGGAGCACTATTTGCCCGAATTTCAAAAGTTTAAGAAATGAGCACACATTTTATTTTAGTTACCAGGAATGTTCCCTTTTTAAGAAACAGATGTAAATCAGATTTCTTTCCCCTTTTCCTAGCTTCTTCAGCTAAAGTCTCTATAGGAATCTTCACAATGTCAACATTAAAGAAAAAAAACATATTATCCCTTCCATTTGGAACTAAGTGTTGCCTTCAGAAGTAAAAATATGCATCAGTGAAAGAGCATTTAATTTCAAGTGGCTTGATTCTGTTTAAAAAGTGATTTCCTTGGTCAACCTCTTTTTGTAGAATTGGAGAACTTGAAAGTGACTTCTCTTTCCTAAATGTATAAAACACCTGGCAACTCTGAGAAGGGAAACGTTCACTGGGTTTTAGGAAGAAGATACTGAGAAACTTTCCATTGGCCCATCAATGGCTCCTCACTCTGCACAGACTCCCAGGTGTCAGTAGTAAAGACTGCAGCTGCTTTCATTATGCGCCACACTGTTCATCCTCAGTATGCTCTTTGCTCTCTTACAACCAAATGTGATTTTAGGAAATGTGCTTCTAGGATTACAGGAGCCAATTGGTAATTTTCAATTAGCACAGCTCCTGCATGGAGGAGTTCACCGGCATGGATAATACAAACCGGCAGACAATCCCCAAATCCTTGTTTCGGGGAATTAAAATGTATTACATGATTTAAAAATTATTTGACTTTCTAATTATATTTACCCTTTCATAATATTAAATAGGTTTGTTTTTCCAGACCACATATATCAACCTCTGAACAGTTCAACGTTGAAAGAAACTTTCCTGGGTTAAAAAAAAAATATGAATAAACACAAAATGTCTAATTCTGACTTTTAGAGAGAACTGTAGTTGTATAATTCATCATTATATTTTATTGAAAAACACATATAACTTAGGATGTGTTATTAGCCATAAAGTAGTAATAAAATCATCCATAATCCTGCCATGCAAACACAACTACCATATTGTTTCCATATTCATTCTTAATTCATATACTTACTTTTTTAAAAAAGAGAAATGCATGAAGAAAGCTAGAGTGGATAATAAGGAGAAAGAATAGAAAAGAACTAAAGACTAGGAAAAATAGAAGTAGAAAAGGAAAGGGAGAGGGGAGGAAAAAACTCAAGAGAGTGGATAGAAAGAAGACAGGCAGAGAGGTGGATAAGTCATTACAG
The DNA here is from genome assembly GCA_004024845.1 of Tonatia bakeri. Taxonomy (NCBI): domain Eukaryota; kingdom Metazoa; phylum Chordata; class Mammalia; order Chiroptera; family Phyllostomidae; genus Tonatia; species Tonatia bakeri. The sequence goes on from PVIA01000052.1 coordinate 25,914, forward strand.
AAAAATTAGGGGAAAGTTATGGAAACAAAAGTCAAGTGAGACCCTCATTTTAAAAGGCTATACCAGGCTTCTTTTGGACATTACAAAAATGTCTTTTAAAAAAGTCTGGAGCTAGACAGACTAAAGCTGGTATGGGGCTTTTATCTTTGTCCTCCACCATCCTCATGAAGCACACGGCTTCTCCTTCAAGGTCACGCCATCATGTGCTTAGGCCAACTTTCACATCCAAGTTGCAAGCCTTGGAAAGGACAAGCAGAAGGAAAGAGGAGATGCCTCTCAATCGGACCAGCTCCCTTTAAACAGTCTTCCTGGGACAGATAGCCAGTTGACACTTCTTGCTCTCCACTGCTCAGAGCATGGTCATTATGGCCAAATGGTGCTGCAAAACAGCTTGGGGGATGTTGTCCAAAACTGGGTGGCAATGTGAGCAGTGACATTGGAGTGATGTAGCCAAACAGCAAGGGGATATAGGAAAAGCTCTGTTGCACTGCAGATTCTTTAGTTCGAATAGTTTATCATCTGCACTAGGAAATGGTAATCTAGACTCAGATTATCTCTGATGAAATCCTGTCTCAGTCCCTTATGAAGTGTGAGCTTGTGCAAGATTCTACTTGTGTTCAATTGGTATGAGGACTAAGTGAATTAATATATGTAAAGTACTGAGAACTGTGCCTGGCACACAGTAAATACTCAAGATATGCTAATTAGTAATAGTTTATTTTCAAATATTAGTTTATTCTAAAAAGGATGGTTAGGTGCCTCGAATATATGTGGAGAAATAACTTCAATTTTAGAAAGTTTCTTTAGGATCTTAGCTACATTAGCCTATTTGCCAAGAATCCACTAAAAGTTCCTTGACATTCAAAATGTGTCAGGTTTTCAAATTCCTTCTGGCGGTAACATTTTGTGATTCTGTGATTGCTTTATCTTTGTTATTTAAGAGATTGGGTAGGACTACATCACTCCTTAATGCATTTATATGTAACATTTGAAAATTACACTTAATGTCAAATGCACTTTTTTGTAATCGAGTTTGGGTCTAGTGGGAATAATGTACATAAAGGATGGGGTTGGGGGAGAGAGAGAATGCTTAAGAAATAAAAAGAACAACCCCTGTTAACAACTCCTGAACTATTCCTAAGAACCTGTGAGTCACTGCCTCAGGTAGTGATAGGTGGAGGTTATGACCTTCTTAGACCTTGCTTGGTCACTTCTATCCTTATCTAAGGGAGCAGGGAAAATGCTAGGGATTTGCTGATCCCATTTACATAGTTGCCTCCCTTTATCCACCCTCAGGCTGGTGAGGTCCTACTCATCATTTTAGTCCAGCTATGAAGGGACAGATTAATCTTCTTACTTGCAGAACCGATTGTTCAATCACTTCAGTAGGCATTGATATCAGGCGTTGACATGCATGAATTGTTAATTATGGGGCAGAGAGATGTTCGTTTGTTTTGACTCAAGAATGGGAATTTCATTGATGCTTTATGTTTGTGTGTTCGTGCATATGTATATGTATTTAGCATGCCCAGGAGAGGGACAAACGAAGTAGGTGTTGGACAGGTTGGCAGGATACCTGATGCACACTAGCTGAGGGACGCACTTTCAAGCTTTTCTCCGGGAAAGAATAATCAGGCCCAGAAGCAGAAGAACAGGGTTCCTGCAGGTCTGTAAAACTAAGAGCACAAGCAACGATGTTTCTGAGACCTAAAATACTGAGCATACTTTCTAATCAAATCTCCAGGGGAAAGGATTCCATCGATTAAGATGTATGAGTGCATAATGGTCTCATACTTAGCAGGCTCACACTGAAGACCTACTACGTGGTATGCTGAGTAGGAAAAAAACTGGGCTTGGCATTAGGTTTCAAAGATAGCTTGACTTGGGAATATGAGAGGTCTGCGTCTATGAGGGGGCAAAGCTCCTAGACTTTGGTTGCTCATCTAGAAGACATCATCAATACCCATGGATTTTTCTACATAGAACGGGGATATCCATAAGTGATATGTAGAGGTACTGAAGTTACATTGATCAGTACAATTCATTGCAATGGCCCTAAACACATGGGCCTATGGGGTAGGGAAGACTGAAGGGGTGAATAAGAATGATCTAAATTAAATAACAACACATTTATAATAACAACGAATAAATCCTTTCCATACGTGCACAATTCCAGTCCTTATTGTAAGACCTTTGTGGGCTTTAACACATTTGATCCTCATTACATCCCTGTGAATGAACCAACAAGTACCCACCACTATAAATCCCACTGCACAGATAAGAACACTTTGACACAAAGTTAATACAAGTTAAGTAACGCGTCCAAGGCCAAACAACTAGTAAGGAAGGAGGGGGGATTTGAACCCATAGCAGGCAGAATGGGCTCTCCTCATGTGACGGGAGAGCCTCATCCCTTCTGAGCTCTCCAGCAACTGCATGGACAGGGTGGCAGCTTCTATTGTCCCCACCGCCTGTGGCTCTACTTCCATGTCTTTGCTGAGTCATTATAGTTCACAGATTGTCTTACCGTCCTCTGCACATTTCCTCTGTTCTGTGCCCCAGCCCTGTAGATTTGACTCATGACTCCTTTTTCTTAACATGCTGTGTACATATATATGCACATCAGACCTCTCCATGAGTCCTCTGACTGGGCAATTTTAAGAAATTGTAGAACAAAAGTTAGATTTATAAACAAAATCAGTTTTTTCACTCTGTTATGCTTGAAATTAGGAATCATAACTATAAATCAGTGTTCACAAAATGGTAATATAAATGTGTTATATTTGGCTAGCATAACTCCTCAAAGTGTGAATTTGAATACCTGTAGATTAGTCAAGCACTTTCCAATTTACCCCAGACCCCACCCATCCCTATTGTTTCACGCAGATTATCTTCGTTTGTGTGCAAATGCTTCCTTTTGCCATCCTAATAAAACTCATGCATTAAGCAAGTTCAATGCTTGGGTTGTCAGCTTTCAGAGTCTGGAGTTGAACATCAGGAGTCAGAATGTAGGGTATGTAGTACGAGTAGTCTAGTGTAGATTTCATCCATACTTCTAAAGCAGGAAAAATGCCATTGTCAAATAATGTTTATTATTTTATTATTAATCATGTGTTAAGGATAATAAAAAAATCGTTGCTAACTGAATTAGCAGAATCAATGAAAACATAACCTTTTTTGCATAAAACAAAGCAATATTTAATTTGGCACATGTAGCTGGACTGGTGGAAGGGGCCACAAATTTCTTCAAGTAAAAGCTAGGCTACTGGGAAAGAGAAAATTGTGAAGAGGAAGGACTGCTAGAACTTTAAAGTAACTGGAACCTTCGAATGATACCCAATTAGTAAATTTAAGTAAGGTCACATTGGGCAGGCCATCAAGCCTGCTTTGGGTCTCTTGCATTTTTTCTGAAAGTCTTAAGGGTAATGGTAGCTCTCATTCAATCACTTATTCATTCATTAAAAAATATATGTGAGGCCCTGGCCAGCATGGCTTATGTGGTTGAAGCACTGTCCTGTACACCAGAGGGTTGGGGGTTGGATTCTCAGTCAGGGCACATCCCTAGGTTGTAGATTTGATCCAAGGTCGGGGTGCATATGGTAGGCAACTGATCAATATTTCTTGCTCTCTTTCCATATATACGTGTGTGTGTGTGTATGTGGTGTGGTGTGTGTGGTGTGTGTGTGTGTGTACACATAGATTATATACATGTATATGTGTGTGTGTGTGTGTGTGTGTGTGTATACACATTATGTATATTTCTCCCCCTCTCTCTCATACTGCTTAGGTCCTTGGATTATAGCAAGAAATGTAGACAAAATCCACTCATATAGTAGGAAAAGCCAGACAAAAAACAAAAACATAGATTATATAGTTATTTGAGAATGTCATAAGTGGCCTAAAATAAAACAAAACAACAACCTCCCTTTCCTCCCCCAAGAAAACTCCAAGACATGGGACTAAGGAGGTGAGAGCCCAACAGTAGTTTACTAAAGGTTCTGAGAGAGTGAGGAAAGTTTATATGACGAACACACAAAATTCAATACTCAGCTTACTGTTCTTAAAATGACCATCATTTCTGCTGCTCAGAAACTTAGTCCTCACCAGCTCCCTCAGCCTTCCTTTTCTCCTCTTCTTCTCCTTATCTGCTCCCTTCCACACACCCCTATTCCTATGTATTATGTATTTAATTAGTTTAGTTCTTTTGTGTTTTTACTCTCTTGCCATCCTAGGCCCTCAGCTTCTTCTCCTCCACCCCTGTGGCATTTATCAAGTTATTTTTCTTACCCAGCTGAGAAGTGTTTAGCAAATTACCAAACCTTCCTGAATCTACAATCCATTTCCATTTTCTTCCTATTGTTCCCCTTTCCAACTTGGTTCTTAAATGTCTGTGCTGAGCCATTGTGTTCTAACCGGAAAGCAAACTGGAATAAGGCCATTTACTTTCTATGATACTATTTGCACAGGGACTTTTTCACCCAAGCAACAAGAACTTTGCTTAATGATATTTTATTTGAACTGTGAGAGAGATTTCTGCATTCAATTTTGGCTAAGCACATAATATGTATCCTGGAACACAATATATGTGCTGTTATCCGAGGAAAAAAAATGACTTTGACAAGAAAATAACACCTTAATTTTAGGAAGAACTATTAGCCAATAGACCCATTCGGTTAGGAACTGTAGCAGGTAATTTTTTAGTTGTGGTTGCTCCAGAGAATGAACTGCTTCTCTTTTGCTTATCACTGGAAATGGCCAGTTCATTATGGATCTTGGTAGTAACTAATGGTTTAGACAATGGGGTTTGGCAAATGAGTATTTTATAGCTCAGTGACTCTTTGAATGCAGGCTAGACCATTCAGGTATTTAAGCATTATCCATGGCCTCTTAAATTGAACAAATGGGTCTATAATAATTAAAATACTGTAAACACCGTTGACACAGTCCCTGAGTTTTCAAAGACATTCTTCCTTATTCTGAAAGGAAGGAAATGAGGTGTTACCTTGTTAGGAATGCACTGCTTACATCTGGAAGCATCTTGTCAAGCTGGTGGAAGAGGCTCCTTTGTGAATCCGTAGCCGCTCAGCTGCCCTCCCGCCGCGGTTCCCAGGGAGTTTCCAGGAAGGGGGCATGAAGGTGACAGCCACCGAGCTCACTCTAATGCCCCTTTCTGGGGCTTTCCATCTCAGTGAACTGCACTTTCACTTCCTGAGTCAGACAGACCTCGCCAACATGTCACACGCTACAAGATCTCAACACGTCTGGGAAATAAAATGTAGCTTCTATTTTTAAAATGATTGGAGACACGCTGTATCGAGGGATGTCTTCCTCCTTCTCACCATTGGGCAGATATCCCATTTTCACAAGAGAAAACGTTATTACAGTCTCTTCTGGAGAAAGGAAGTTCAAAAGAAATGATCTTGATACATAACGGTTTTAATTCTGGACAGAGAACACCGATTGAAGGGAATGTTCTATTGTTTTAAACCATTTAAAGAACAACAGCTATGTCATTAATTATAGCTGTGGAAAATTTTGTTGACCTTCTGCTACGGTGTATGAGAACACTGAGCCACAGCAGAAGAAAACAGCCCTGAAAGAAGGTCAGGCAGTGAGGTCAGGTGTTACCTTGTTGGAGTGTAATTAGTTGTACCTCTGAGGTCTGAGAGAAACTACCTGAGTAACCACAATAAATTGGCTTGCAGGAAATAGAAAAAAATATCCTTACAGGGACACTTTTACAAAAAGCTGAAAAAGGGTGCAGTTGAATTTTGATTGACTGTTTGGGGAATGTCACCTCCTAAATCCCAGAGTGCATCTAGCCCAGGGCACTTACAAGGTGAAGGTCCACGCCATTCACTGAGTCACAGACTGGAGGGAGTTCAAGAGGCCGTGGCCGAAAGTCCCTTTGACTATGGAAAGTACCCAATTCAAAAAATTATATAGTTTAAAACATAAATTCTTATCTTTTAAAAAAAATCCAGAATAAGACATTACAAACATTTTCTTAAAGGTAGTAAGGTCACCCTCATATTACAACAGAATCCCTCTTAACTTGTCAAATGCAGTTGCAGAAAACAGCTGCTTAAAATCATTCAGAGTGTCATTGTTTTCTTTCTATGAAGATGGTGATTAAGATCCTTCTCTCCTCAGGGTTCTCGGACTGGGGAGATAAACCCAGTTCTTTGAAATTTCTTCATGTTACTGTTTCCCAAATCATTAATAACATTTTAAAAATGATCTCTTAGAGATCTTTTCCATGTTCTCCTGAACATCCTTCCATTATAAGATTTATGCTTTTGAAGGATTTAGTTTTTAATAGCCTTCCCCTCTTATTTTAAGCAGAACCCTTCTCAAAAACCATTCTTCTGTCCAGTATACTATGGGGTAACCAGCTGGCCTTACTTGCCAGGTTCTGAGAGAGCTCCTGGGATGTGAGTCTTAAATTGCTAAAACCAGGAAAATTCCAAGCAAACCAGGAAGGATTGGTCATCATACACATAGCATCTAGCCTGTTCTGACTGCTGTGGTCAAGAATAGGGGCCCTAGGGCCCTAGCACCCTCCTCCGGCCCTTGCCCCTGCTCCACATTGACAGAAGCTCCAAGGAACTCAGACTGAAATCGTGCTCTGGAGAGTATTTAGAAAAGTGCTAAGTGCAGAGCAGAGTTTCCTAGCAGCAGCGTTTTTGACATTTGGGGCAGGATATTTTGTTGTTGTTGTGGGGAAGTGCCCTGTGCAATGTAGGATGTTTTGCAATGTCCTTGACCTCTATCTACTAGATGCCAGAAGTACCCTCTCAACTGAGACCATCTAAAACATCTCTGGAAATGATCAAATATCCTCTCCCTGCTGAGAACCACTGGTATAGTGATCATCTGTCCAACCTTTCCAGATTGCAAGCCGCTAGGTGGAACATAAAAATCAGTGTAGCAGGTCACACCAGCATTAAAATACTAAATAAATACGAAGTACATAAGTAAGTAAGTAAGTAAGTAAGTAAGTAATCTAATTATTTAAAAGCAAACAGAATAGGGTAAGATAAGATAAAACGGAATAGCCCAGAGTGACACGGAATGGAGTAAAGTGAAGTACAGTGGTACAGCAGGAGAGGGCAGGAGAGGGGAGGGGAGGGCACAGGAGTGGAGGGGGGGAAGAAAAGAGGAAAGGAGAGGAGAGAGAGAGTAGGCTAAAATAGAACCAGAGTGTCTCCATGTAGTGAAGGTACTATTTTGTCAGACATTTGTTCCAGATTTATACATGTGTGTGTGTACATGTGCTGGGTCACAATGTGAAATTATTTTTTACTATGAGTCGTGGTCAAAAAGTTTGAAAACCCTCATCCGAGTCTCTTTCTATCATACTTGCACTTATTAGTCCTTCATGCACTCCCTTCATCTGTTTTTGATACCTAGTAGTCACTCTTTTGCCAAATCAATCTCATCAATGGCTTATATTTATGTCTGAATTCTTCTACAGGAATTACCTGTGAAACTGTTTCCTGTTTGCATATATCCACTTCCCCAAATTGTCAAGGTCACCTTGAATTTGATTCAAGTTCACTAAAGCAGGTGTTGCTGACAGATTTAACATGAATATATCTCATTTCACTATATAAGTCACTCACTGTAATTGTGTAGGCCCTCAGAAATAGTTGTAGGGTGCAAGTTTTTCCTACCTGGTAGCACTCTTCATTTATGTCCACTCAGATTCTGTGACTACAGAAGGTGCTCAAATCTGAGCCATTTCTCACTCTAGGTTTCACTTCACTCCTTTCTCTGAGTCTGCTACTATTTGGGAAAGTTAGTCCATCCACGGCACTTTGCTTTAAATCAAGGTTGTCCAGCATGTAGCTGACTTTCTCAGATTATGCACAGACCACATCTCATGGATACAGCAATAATAAAACGAGGACCCAAGGGACCCTGACAGAGTGCCTAGTAAAGAAAATCACTGACATTTTTGTCTTCCTGAAGCTGTGAAGACCGAGGGCCTGATAGATTTGTAGGCCTTGATTAGGAATTAGTTGGGGCAATAGAAACAAATTATGGCGGGTTTGATCTTTAGAGGAAATAAACCTTGCTAGTAGTCCATCAAAGATCATCTGTCTTGGTCCCCCATTCACTTATGGTCAAGAAGTCAGCAAAAAATCAGCAAAATGGAAGGATTTTTGTAATTTGAACGATGCAGAGCATAATCAGTCTGGGCTGGTGTGACCTCAAGGCCAGGGAATAATAATTTTCAGGACTATTTTTCTACAACTGTCCCAATCTAATCCCAGGTGGGTGTGGGGATCATGGCAAGGGGAATTCAGGGACCCCCATATCCCTGTTCTCATTTGCAGTGTAATTCCACTGTGGATTTATGGTTTGAATTGACCCCTCCCTCCAATTCACATTTGGAAGCCCCAGTCCCCAGTACCTGAGAATGTGATCTTTTTTGGAGACTGGATCTTTACAGAAGTAATCAAGTTACAATGAAGTCATGGGGGGGGGGGGCTTAATTAATATAACTGGAGTCTTTATCAAAAGGGGACATTTAAAGACAGAAACACAGAGACAGAGAAGACCATGTGAAGACCAGAGAAGGCTCGGGTTGCCCCAAGCCAGGGAACTACCAGAAAGGCAGGACAGAACTTTCCTCACAGCCCTCAGCAGGAACTGATTCTACAGACACTGGTTTGGACTCTAGTCCACAGAACTGTGAGGCAGTGCATTTCCTTTGTTCAAGGAAACCAATGCATGGTACTGTGCTACATCAGCCCCAGCAAACTCATACAGTGGGGGAGGGAATTTTTGTTCTCCTATCACCATGAACAAAAACACACATACCACACACACACTAAACACATATCACACACATACACACACAGCCAGATATTTTCATTTCTCTTAATTATTTTTCTATTCATCTTTGTCGTTAAAAGACTTCTTTACAATTAATTAGAACCCTATAATATATGGTATTATTTAAGCCAACTCTCTTTTTCTCTCTCTCTTATTTTATCTTTCTCTCTCCCATGAGGAAGGAGTAGAGAAAGTTGAGAAAGCACATGTCTTGGTCACAGTTTGCTTACAGCAATTTGAGAGCTCAATCTAGATTTTCTGTTTCAGGGTCAGAGTTTTTCACAGAACTTCTGAAACATTCATATGCTTATGCATGGAGATCTAGTTAAAATATCAATTCTAATAAATGTAATAGGCTAAGAGTGAGGCCAGAGACCTTGCATTTCTGCAAGCCCTGAGGTGAGCCCCAAGCTGCTGGTCTGCAGACCACACTCTGAGTAGCAGGCTTTATGGGAAATGGGGTTTCCCCAAATTGGTCAACCATCAAGTTCATCTCAGACCTACTGAAATCAGAATTTTCAGAAATGGGACCCAGGGACTTTGCTTTTTAAAAAAGAAAGATCCTAGATAATTTAGGTCATCATCAAGGTGATCACACTGTCCTTTGACTGAATTTTGGTACTATATGAGGAAGGAGAGAATAAAGTCCTAGAAGTAAGGTGCCCAGACCCAGACATCATGGTGACAAGGCCCTAGGAGGATTCCTGACCTCACTGGGTGTCAGAGTTCATAACCATAACAGCAAAGTTGGAGAAGCATTCAGAGCTCTGTTTGGAGAGGGGGGTGGCAATAGCATTGAATGAAAGAAGGAAAATCCAATTAGAAATCTATTATGTCACTGACACACTTTGAGTTTCTAGGGGTATAACCAAGGTCACAAAGAGTGAGATTCCATTCAATGTTGGGAATTGAAGAAGTCAAAAATAGTAATACAATATTCACACCAGAACCAGGAGAGAGCACAGATGCAAGCTTCCCAGGATATGGATGCATTTCCATACCAACCTTGTGAATGTGCCCACAGCAACAATAGCTAGAACTCAGATTTAATGCCGGTTTCTGGATTACAGATAATTCATGGAATGTTTGCCAGTGTGAAGCTCTTATTAACCATGCTTAAATCTCCTACCCATAGAGCTCAGTTGTGAGAAGTTACGGTTTATGCCTGGGGTGCGGTTCAAAGTTATGCACCCTGTGGAGGATGCTTGATAATACTTGTTGACTGTCTGATTCAACCTCATCATGAAAGCTGAGCTCCTCTGTACTTCCTCAAATCATGTCAGATACATTGGAGCCAAAGAAGCACCAGGGTTGGGAGAATTCTCCCATCTCTACGTCTTTGCAAGAACTCCCTAGGCTGATTATAAATACGCTGATCCAAACCTGCATCAAAGTGAAAATGCATTTTCATATTCCCAGTTTCCTGTATGATCAACGAATGCATCAAAGAGAAAATACATCTCCTCATTCCTGTTTTTCTTTTCATTCCCAACTTAGAGGTCAAAAATGACTCACATTTAGAAATAGAACAAACAGTCCAGGTAGGGGCAGAACCCCATATGAGTTCAAGATAAAAGTATTTTCAAATTCTCTCCCCAGATGTACTTTCAGGGATAGAAAAATGTCTTATTTCTTTAATTTAACATACTCTATTTTATTAAAAGGCAGTAATGACCATTTTTACATTTTGGTACTTGAAATAAAAAGGAAAAGTATTGCAGGTCTCAGTAGAGTACATGATTGCCTATTAAATTTTTGTCGTACTACCTAATTCAAAAATAACATTTAAGGATTTCAATTGCATCTTAAATATAACTAAGAAATGAAAATGAATTACTCCTTTTAATTAAAAATGTTCTAAGATGTAGCTCAAAGCTGACTCACTTCCTTGGTTGTTTAATTGATGATGACTAGGTTAAGTTCAAAAATTTTACTTGTTGAATATTCTCAATATTTCCATGTTATTTCTTTTTGTGTTAGTTTCACAGACCCAGAAATAATAACCCATGCTGTGAACATGAATAATGTTCCTAAGAACTTAGTGTGAATTAAAGAAATTAAACTTTGCTGTTGTGTTTGTTGGGATAGCTTACCTAGGATTATAATATTAATGTTTCTGTTTTCCTTTTGTGAAGGTGCTATTGACCCTAAAACAATCTTATTACACATTGTAAAGAAAGTGCCTGAACAGAAAAGACATGAGCTTTTACCTCACAGTTCCCATTAGATAAAGAACTTGAAATAAATTTCAATATGTTACAACATTTCATTCCACTTGTTTTATCTTCATTGACTCAGAGTGAACAAAAGTAAATACAATTTCTTAATTTCTAAAAAGTAATTGTTCATCCTATTGGTAAAGGTACTACTAAACATACCTTCCTAATTTGAAAAAGGAAGGAAGGAAGGAGGGAGGAATGGAGGCTTGCAAGGAGGGCATGAGGATAGACGTCCTAAGAGGCCATCTACTGCTTAGATCGAAGTTCTCTTTAGCTTTAAATAAAGCAAGTGTGTCACTGCAGCCATGCCACACTGTCCTAAGAATGAGCTCCTAGAAAATGAGGCCACCAGATCAGAGGGCATGGAGATTCTTCTCAGCTCTGCCATTCTAAGATTCTATGCAAGAAAATCAGACTCAGAATGTTCACAAAAGTTTCCTGATAGATATTCAGTACTAATGTATTATACTTTTAAGAGCCAGAATTTCTAGAGCTCTCCCACGTCCCTTTGTGGTGTTAAATAATATCTCCAACTTTCACAAGGAGATTTTACAGCTCTCACTGCAAGGTCAGAGCAGACATTTTCAGGGTCTGAAGCACTATCAGTTCTTTCTTTAACTTTAACGAGGACTCTTTACTTGAAGCTTCTTCACAGTTCATCACGTGGAGACTCAGCCCTAAAAGAGCCCAGTGAAACTCCCTGAGCCTACCCTGCTTCCCTCCACAGCCTGATAAGCATCTTTTCCCTCCTTCCTCAGCACCAACAGTCTTTCTGGTCTCTCAAGTTCAAGTTCTCCAGGCCATTCATTACTGCTAAGCTTCTTGCTTGAACCTATCCTTTCTTACATGATTGCATAGTCATCTATAGCACCATCACCTCATCATTGCTGAGCATATTTCCTTGGGACTTAAACACACACACACACACACACACACACAATTGTACTCTTTTACTGAAGTATAACTTTCATATAGTAAAATATAGAGCTTGATGAATTTTAACTAACACACTGTAAAATATACAGCTTCTTAGCTTCAAAAATTAACATATACATTCACCAACATAATCACCAGTCAGATCAAGACAAAAAACATATTCCACTTCCCCAGGATGTTTTCTGATGCCACTTGCCAGCCCTGTGACTTGATTTTCACAGCTCCAAACATCCAAGCATGCTTGAAGAAAGCATCTTCCCCACACAATATTTGGTCATCATGACCTCCTAAGATTGTCTTGGTTATCCTCGTCTACTTCTTAATCTTGTTATCTTCCATGTGGCTCAGTGACAGTCAGCCTGCTCCAATACTCTCATTTCTTTCTGTGCAGAGCAGGCCCTGTGCTGAACAAGGTGAAAATAGCAAATATTCCTCCACTGGGTATCAGGCCCCAACTACGGGCCAGCTTTGCACTTGCACTTAATATTCTTTTTGCCATTCAGTCCCCACACATAGCTTGTTTTCTGTAGACTCCGCTAACGTCTTTTTGGAATCTCTACTTACTCACAACTTACTCCTTTGGAAAGCCTTTGTGATAATGACAGGGGCCATCACTGAGCGCCTGCTGTATGCTATCCCCCAGGGACACATTAGTCTCTCTTCTATAGTTCAGGAAGGGGTGACACATACAAACACAATTCTAGACTGTAATAAAGGGGGGTAGTCTTCACTTTATAGATGAGGTCCACAGAGGTTAACTGTTATGCCTAGAATTACCCAGAAAGTAAAAGGTGGAGACAGGTCCTGTAACTCTAAAGCCTGTGTACTTTCCTCTCTTCTTCTAGGTAGTGCCTTCATTCATTTATTCAACTAATATCTAATGAGCTCTTAGTAGGTATCCGGTGTTCTACACACTGATAATGCAACAGAAAGAAAATACACAAAAATCTCTGCTCTCAGGGAGCTTTCATTCTAGTGGGAAGAAGCAGCAAAACAACATGATAAGTAAGTAAAATATGCAGTATCATTAGACTGTATAAAATGTATCGGAAAAAAATAAAGGGAGAGGGACAGTGGGCAGCAAGAGTGGCTAATGTTATGGTTTTGCAGAGTGGCCAAAGCGAGCCTCACTGAGGAAGTAATAGAGTCAAGTCTTGAAGGATATGAGGAAGCCAGCCATGTGGTTATCTGTGGGAATACGGTGTCAGGGGGTGGGATCAGCACATGCAAAGGCCCTGAGGTAGAAATGGTAAGGCAACCAGTGTGGGGTGAAAGAAGGAAAGAACAGTAGAAGGTGAAGTCAGAGAAATAAGAAAATTTGGCATCCACATTGTGTAGGGCCTTGTAGATTACTGGGATGATTTGGTCTCTTTCTTATAATTATGGCTAGAGGAGGATGCAGTGTGTGTAAGTGTGTGTATGTGTTTTACCATATGGTTAGAAATCCAGGTTTGCTGTATGAATCATTTGTATGAATCATTTCCCAAGTACATTATGAGCTTCTTAAAGATGGAGAGCACTTCTCATATTTCTTTGGGGTTTCTCTGAGATTCCAAAATGCTGTACTATAGAGGGTAAATACACCATTAGCACTCCCCACCTCTTAAGCCCACAGGGTATGAGACATTCATCCTTTCATGCCAAATATTAATACAGCCTCAAAATCCTAAAAACTAATAACACTTCAAAGTGTTTTTGCCTATCTCTAATCATTTTATTTTAGTTGCATTCTCAGTGGTAATCATTTAGTACATCAAAAACCCACTAAAGCCTAACATTCTTCTCCATAGAAATTTCTGGCTACATTACATCAACAACTGTGTGCATTATGTTATGAATAACACATATCAACAAGCATGGCAATATTATAGCTGTGTGATGCAATTTATAAAACACACTTTCAGGAATAAGAGAGCAATATAATGTTTCCATTTTCAACAGCCATCAATGATATCATTATAGATGGGGAGGCCACATCACACTAATTGCCAACACACGGTGCCAGTGCAGACATGAAACAGAATGCTTCTTGGATGCAAGCATTTCCAAGTCAAAATTCCCCACGTGTAATCCAAGGAACACAAGTTACTCATTCACTTAGTTGATAAGTATTTATTGAGACTATACTATGTGCCAGAATTGGTAACATGGTGGTGAGCAAAAATAGACATAGCCAGTGCCAAAGATAAGGCTTTCATTAATCAAATGTCACACAGGTACCACCATATATGGCATTTGCTGGTGATATAACTATATTCCTCTCATGGAAAATGGGTATAAAGAAACTGAGGTGAAAAATACAATGTAACTTGAACAACACAGAAAGTGGCTGCAGAGATCTGATGAAAACAGGAGCATGGATGTCTTTTGTCATTCTTTTCAGGCTGTTTTTTCTACGTCTACTGCCCAAGAGGCTGAATTGTGTTTAACACTTGAAGTGCTAAAGTATCTGCCCCCTTTCTAAAGAAACAGACAAATAGCAAGGTGCATCTTAGCATTGAGTTATGAAGATGAGGTGAGAGAGAAAACGTGGAGTGTGAAAGATGGGTCCTATATCAGCGAGAGAGAGCTCTAAGAAAACGATCTTCCGAATACCATATTGACATCAAGATGTAACAGTGTCTAATGTAGTCATTGGAGTTAGCAAAATATAATTTCTTTTGAAAAGCATACAAACAGTTCTACTATCATGATTCTTTCTTTTTTATTTAAAAAAATATTTTATTTATTTATTTCTAGAGAGAGAGGAGGGAGGGAGAAGGAGAGGGAGAGAAACATCAATGTGCAAGAGAAACATCAGCTAGTTGCCTTTCTCATGCCCCCAGCTGGGGACCCAGCTAGCAATGCAGGCATGTGCCCCAACCAGGAATTAACTGGTAATGTTTTAGTTCACAGACCATCGCTCAGTCCACTGAGCCACACCAGCCAGGGCTATCATGATGATTTCTTGTAGCTAAAACTAATATTTTGAGGAAAATGGCAGTGATTTAAATCAATAAGCTATATTGAAAGAGTTTTTATGTACTTCTGGAATCCTGGATTATTTCAATGTTACTACTTTTTTGCAAACGTTCAATCACTCTTATTCAGCTTATAAAAATATTGAGTAATCAGCATGAGAACGACTTAGTTATCCCAGTCTTGAAGTTTTTTTGTGCGATGAATCTGAGACCCTGATGATATTTATTCATTACATTTTTAATGATGTATCAGGTTACCATAGCAATTCTTGTTCCCTGGAAACTTCTTTCTGCAGCACATATTTATTGTATGCTGCATTAACAGCCTGATCCTATTGTTCAAGCTGTCTCATTAGCTTGAGTAATTTAAACCTATTTAAAACGTTAACCAGTAACATAGAAAATATGATTTTTTAGGAATAACATTTATTAACTAAAGAGCCCATCTTCAAATCACCCTTTGTTCATGAAGTTTTTCTTGACCCTGAAAATCATCATTTTTATTAAATATTTAAGGGTTTATGTCAATTAGTTTAATGATTAAATATATACTCTTTTATATGGTTCAATTATTTTTATATTGATCTTGTATTACCACATATTACAATTTCTATTAAATTAGAAGGTAAGTTGAATTGTGTTTCCCAAAAGAATGTTGAAGTTCAACGCCCCCCATCTGTGACTGTTACCTTATTTGGAGACAAGGTCTCTGCAGATGGTCAAGTTCAGATGAGGTTATTAGGTGGGTCCGAGCACGCATGACTATGCCCTTATAAAAATGGGGGATTTGGACACAAGAGAAAAATGTGTATAGTGGGAAGACAACTTGGAGACACAAGAAGAACATCATGTGATGATAAAAGCTGAGATTAGGTGATGCTTGTCTAAGCCCACACACGCCAAGGATTGCCAGAAAATCACCAGGAGCTATGAAAGAGGCCTGGAGCAGACCCCTTCTTCACAGACCTCAGAAGGAGCCAGTCCTGGCACTACCCGAATGTCTGCTTCTGGGCTCCAGAACTGGAAGACAAACTTCTGCTATATAACCCTCCCGGTTTGTTCTATTCTGTTGTGGCAGCCCTTGCAAACTAATAATACGGAAGGCAAGACTAATAACTTGAGTTTTTGCCTGTTTGTTTAAATATATCTCATTGATTATGCTATTACAGTTATCTCCATTCTCCCTTTTTGCTCCCTTTCACCCAGTACCCCAATTTCCTCCAGCAATCCCCCCTTAGTTCATGTCCATGGATCATGCATATAAGTTCCTTGGCTACTCCATTTCCTATACTGTTTTAATATCCACATGTCTATTTTGTATTTACAATGTGTGCTTCTTTAATCTCTGCACCTTTCCCCCATTCTCCCCATTCCACCTCCCAACTGATAACCCTCCAAATGATCTCCATATCTATGATTCTGTTTCTGTTCTGCTTGTTTGCTTAGTTTGGTTTTTAGATTCAATTGTTGATAACTGTGAATTTATTACATTTTAATATTCATAGTTTTGATCTTTTTTATATAATTCCATTTAACAGTTCACATAATAATGGATTAATCATGATGAATTCCTTTAGTTTTACCTTATCTGGGAAATACTTTCTCTGCCCTTGAATTTTAAATGATAGCTTTGCTGGATAGAGTAATCTAGGTCATAGGTCCTTGCTTTTCATCACTTTGAATACTTCTTGCCAGTCTCTTCTAGCCTACAAAATTTCTTTTGAGAAATCAGTTGACAGTCTTATGGGAACTCCTTTATAGGTAACTCTCTGCTTTTCTCTTGATGCTTTTAAGATTCTTTCTGTATCTTTAACCTTCAGCATTTTAATGATGATGTGTCTTGGTGTGGTCCTCTTTGGGTCCAACTTGTTTGGGACTCTGTGCTTCCTGGACTTGTACATCTATTTCCTTCACCAAATTAAGGAAGTTTTCTTTCATTATTTTGTCAAGTAAGTTTCCAATTTCTTGCTCTTCCTCTTCTGCTTCTGGCATCCCTATGATTCAGATGTTGGTACATTTGGAGATGTCCCAGAGGCTTCTTATACTATCCTTATTTTTTGTATTCTTGTTTCTTCATGCTGCTCTGATTGAATTCTTATTTCTTCCTTATATTCTCATTCATTAATTTGATTCCCAATTTCATCCCCTCCACTGCTGGTTCCCTGTAGCTTTTCCTTTATTTCACTTAATGGAACTTTCATTTCTGCCTGGGTCTTTTTTAAGCTGTTGAAGTATCCAGTGAGTTCCTTGAGTATCTTGATAACTAGTGTTTCGAACTCTGCATCAGATAGATTTCTTATCTCCATTTCCTTTAGTTCCTTTTCTAGAGGGTTTTTTTTCTTTCATTTGGGCCATATTTCTTTGTCTCCTCATTTTGACAGCCTCCCTGTGTTTATTTCTGTGTATTAGGTAGAGCTGTTTTGATTCCCTGTCTTAGTAGCATGGCCTAATGTAGTAAAGTGCACTTTTAAGATGGATGGGGTAGAGTCTTAGGTAATCACCAGGGCAGGCCAACCTGTGTCACTGCCCTGTGGCTCTGTGGGGTCAGGGCTTGGAGAGGGGCAATGCTGCTGCCCCGCCTCTGGCTTTTTGCCCAGGAGGAAGCTGTCTCCTGGCACTCACCCTGTTGCCAGTCATTTTAGTTTTCCCCCATATGCCACAGATGCTCTTCCAGCTGTTGCCCTGGTACTGAAGCTCAGAGAGAGTGAGTCTGCATATGTCCTAAGTCTCTATTGGGCCCTTTAAGAGGATACTACTGATAATCCAGCAGTTTTTTTCTGCTGTCCCAACCCCACTGGTTTTTATAACCAGAAGTTATGGGGATTTATCTTCCCGGTGCTGGAAACCTGGGCTGGGTAGTCTGGTCTGGGCTGGGATCCCTCACTTCTGAGGTATGCCTCCAGACTTTTATCTACCACAGTAGATGTGAGAATACCCATTCTGCTTCCCGGCACTTCTCTATCTGCATCTGGGCACCTCTCCACACTTCCCTGCAATCTCTGTGTCTCTGCACCCCTACCTGTCTGAATGAATGTGGCTTCTTTAATTCCTTGCTTGTTCAAATTCCATATAACTTGATTTTCTGACAGTTCTGAGGTGATATTTGTTTTGTAGTCTAGTTGTAATTTTTGTAGTAGTTGTGTGAGGAGGCAAGGCATGTTTTCCTATGCCTCTATCTTGACCAGAAATAAGACTAATTACTTAATTTGTATCCTCAGTTTCAAATGCAATGTCTTTTATTTTTATTAAAAAGTAAAAGAGTGCTTTAACAGAAAGTGTCTTAAACTATTCACTCATTCACTTGTTCATTTATTTATTCATTAAATTTTAACCATCACAGCCATTGGGCAAGGTGTAAGCATGGGGGTGAAGATCAGTAATAGACTCTTTTTTCCAGTTTCAGTAATAATAATTTCCTTGAAGTTTCTGATTGCTGTTTAACAAAAATCTATGTTAAGTGTTTTATGTTTATTTTCCCAAAACCCAACATATAAAAGTAGCTATTATTATCCCTAATTTTCAGAAGACTGAAATCACTGAGGCTCAAAAAAAAAAAATTGAGTTAGTTATCAAAGACAACAAAGCCGGAAAGCAGCAGAATTACTGGCATTGGAAGTCAAGACAATCTGACTCTGCTGCACATTTTTCTTCTATTTCATTTTGCTCTTGATGAAGTACTGGGAATAGAGGAACATGAGTGACTCTAACATAAGGCATACACATAATAAGAGAAAAAAGAGAATAGCAATGCACTATGGGTGTTAGGAGAAGGAGGACATGACAACTGTTTGGATTAACTAGAAAATCCCTTAATGGGAACTAAGAATGTCTGGGTGACTAGAAAGAGGGAGACAGTGACGGTTGATAGAGCAAGAAGGGGCCCAAATTAAGGCAGGTCATCAGAGATAAAGACAAGCAAAGCCAGGATGCTAGAGGCCATCCACAAGGATGTTGTTATCAAGGAGGCCCTTGTATGGGCTAGGGTAAAGAGGAAACTCTGGTACTAAAGTCTTTGGGTAAGACTTGTGGACCCCAGGTGGATAGTGCCTCTCTAAAATAGTGTATCCGTTTTCAAGAGGAAGTGTATTGCTGACTGGTGGTGGCGAAACAAAGATCTGGGCATACTGGTGCGGAATAATAGCTGACTGATTCCTCTTCCTAAACAACTGACTCAAGATGGACAAAAGGGTACCCTTCAATGCAGGCAGCTTCTAAGTAAATTGTACTGTCACAAAAAAATACATTTTAATTAGGGGAAGGTAGAAGAAGCATTTAATGCAAAGGTAGGGTTCGAATTTGTCCCTAAATGAATAAGAATTCCACAGGTTATAGTGGAAGGGGGTAACTGAGAGGCAGATTCAGAGTGAACTTGGGAAAGACCTCTACCACATCCCTAGGGAAGATCTCCTATAGAAGGGTCAGAATTATAAATCCAACAGTGAAATCTTCTGTCCTGAGTCTTAATATATGGTTAGTGGACAATGATGAGTGCCACATGCTGAGCCTTCATAACTCAACATAAGAATTTTTTTTCTGTACAGTTCCAAGTTTGTGGTCTTTTTCATAAAATCTCACATTTCATTTTTCTTTTTATTGCCGAAGCCCTAATGATGATCTTCATAGTTCCTAATGAATCTGACTAAATGGAATGTAGCTTTGATTAGTATGATTAGGATCTGTGTTATATGATACACTGGCCTCCCCTCTCTCTCTTCCTCCCCAAATATACTCATGATGAAAAGATTTGGAAGAAAACCAATATTTCTAATATAAATATGTGATAATGTTTGATGACATTTGATAAGAAGAAGAAAAGTATTGGTCCTTCTTTCTGATCTAACATCAACAGAGATGAAGTATGATAACTCAAGCCTATCCACTTACTTGGAGGCAGAAAATAACAAGAGAGCTAACAATTACAAAATAATAAGAGAGCACATACTCAAGTATGATGCTCAAATAGAAAATATCTTGAAGGGATATTTTAAGAACAAACACTGGTTACAAGCCTTAGTGGCAAAACAGAAGTGTCCCTGGCATCCCAGTCTCTAGGATAGAATTGACTGTCCCATTCTGGAGACATGGGAGAAAGAATAGGACCAGGATCCTGCATATGCTTCTAAGGAAAGCACAGAAAGGCAGATTATTCCTGAACAGATTTTAAATTAGAGTTTATTTAATTTCAAATAATGTAAAAATTGATGTGCAAAGTGGAATATAAAAATTAGAGATTAGAAATTATACCATATTTACTGCTAGAGTTTTGAACCAATTAAGAGACAGAAGAGATGGAGATATCAGGCCGATGAGACCAAAATGCAAGCTTTCTTGGCTTGTGGAAAACATAGCTTGGCTGTGAAACAACATTGGACTTCTGAATTTGAAGCTGGAGATCATAAAGGTCCACTCACTGGACCACAGACGGCACTGCTACTGCAGACTTCCCACTGACAACATGGAAAGGCCAAACAGGGTGGCACATCCTGGCTCAGAAAGGAAAAGGAGAGAGAAGACCATCACTGTGTGTTCTCTTCTTGCCCCATGTTTCCACTCAGATGGTTTAGTCTTCCACATCAGGGAGGAAACAGGTGAAGAAGCAAAGAGGAGAGGATGGCATGTGTGATGCCCCTCCCTACAGGAACAGGAAGCTGGGGCAAAAAAAAAAGGTTCCCACCTGAACACCCTACCACTATACTCTGGGCACAGTCTAAATGACCCAAGTTTACCGTGTGACTTAGTTTAACTACTTTAACAAAGTGCCACAGACTAGGTGACTTAAATAAAAAAAAATTATGTCTCATAGTTGTGGAGCCTGCAAAGTCCAAGATCAAGGTGCCTCAGATTCAGTATCTGGTGAGAGCTCTCTTCTTGGTTTGTAGATGGCTATTTTCTTACATCTTCATACAGTGGAGAGACAGCACATTCTAATCTTTTCTTCTTATAAGGACATTTATCCAATGCGGGGGCTCCACCCTCATGACCTCATCTAAATCTTATCACCCCACAAAGGCCCACACCTAATAACACCACACTGGGGGCGGGGGTTAGGGTTTCAACATATGAGTGTTGGGAGACAATAAGCATTCAGTCCATAACACTCAAGGAAGACCTAAACATTTATTGTTTTGTGACCCTCCTTATAGGTCATGACCTGAATTTAAGCAACAGTGAGAACCAGCCTCCAGGGTCAGAGGAGGAGATATGAACAGAAAAGGCAGCATCATTTCTATAAAAGGCATTGTAGCCATTTTCCGCCCACTATTCTATTTTTCTTTTCTTTCACAAGGTTTGACAAAATAATTAAGTTAGATACCAACATTTAAAAACCAGGATGTTTCACTTAAAATGTGGGGTCCCTGTCTTCTGTTAAAACCCTGGGTGGTCTGGCACCCCTGAGCCTACATACTAGCAATACAACATTCAGGAGGGCAAATTGTTATTGACCCTTCACCTCAGTCACCGACCTGCTTGCTTGAGTCATTATTGTGTCATTACCGTGCTCTTGGAGGACTTGGCTTAATAACCTTTCTCTTGGTAATAAACTATTGTTTGTTTTGTCTTTGGACTCCTGCAGAAAGGTATTAAACAGAAAACTCAAGAGGAAACAAATTTAGATGGGAAGATAGGTGAAAGAGTTTCCATATGCAAATTGAAACTGATCCACTTAGAAGAACCGGAAAAAGCAATGGAAAAGAACTGACAAATGACAGCTGAAAAGTCAAAGACTTGATAGGGCAAGAATATCGGGGGTGTGGGACTGCTAGACAATTGACAAAAGGAAGTCATGGAGAGTAATGCTGAGAAAACCAAAATGTTCAGCCAAGAAAAATAGTACTTCGAAAGTCACTAACCTTCTTGCCAGTTAGTCTTTGCAAAAAAAATACAGTGTTCTCTATAATCAATTGAAGTTTAAAAGTATTGCTGTGGTTCAAGTCAATTCGGACAAAGTGCAAGGCAGGGAGAAAAGCAAGGAGAGACAGACAGAAATTCACTCCAAAGGTGAGATGGATATGTGGCTATGTGCCCTTGCTAACTCCATCTTTTGCTTAGTGAGAAACTGAACCAACGTGAATAGGTTACAAATATATAATCTCCCCAAATCTAGATCTCTGACTTAAGCACTCCTCCAATTTGGAAGGCAGCAAAATGTAATAGAAGTGTCACTGAATGGCTTCTACATATCTGAAGCCTGGTCAGAGGGCCCATCACATTGTTCAAGATGTTATGTACTCAAGCCCTTGGGTCTGCATTTCAGTTAACTTCCGCCAGAGGGTGATGTGCTGTTCAACAGTACTCACCTTTGACCACAAATCCTGGAGGTTGGGAATGGGAGCAGGAGTTTAAAAGTAAATATTCTGGGTCCCACCTGCAAGCATACTAATCCTGTAGGTATACATAAATCCAAGTTGCAATTCCATTTTCTTATGGTTTTTAAAAACTTCCCCACCCTTACCCCCACAGATTCTGACCTCTGGGAATAGCTGGTGTTGGTTGCAGCTTTATAAATCTGAGTTTCTCAGAAAATATAAATAATTTCAATGTTAGAAATAAACACAAGAAATAACTTTAAAAAGAACAAACTAAACAAAGCTATTATCATACCTTCAATGTTAATCCAGGCTAGATTCTTACTGTGTAGTAAGCCACATAAAGCAAAACTGTATTAAAAAGCAGCTTCCCAGGACCTTTTAGTTACTTTCAAACTAACTTCTTTAAATGAATCTCTAACATAACTACTTGGAACAAATCCCTCTCTCAGCCTATCAAGGATTTGTGTTGACTTCATATGCAGCTCAGGACCTTTTGCACAGTATGGGTCAATCCTGTTGTATGAAATCAATAGTTGAATTTAGTAAGATAGAAATCTCAAGGCACTAGCACCTTGTTCTCTGTGAGTTCATCTACTAATTAGGTGAGGCATTTATGTTTCTTGGCTCTGATATGCAAAATGAGATGAGAAGAATACTTAAAGAAAGTGCAAAATAACCAATGAGAACAATTTCATGTTTATAATAAAAGCAAATATGTATGTTGGGCCAAATATTTATATATGCCAGGCACCGTTCTAAATAATATAAAGATAAATATGGGTGTATATAAAAATATATGTTCACTATATACCAACATTAATATATATCAACAAATATGGTTAGACACCTAACAAGTATAGTCATTGCTTGGAAATGTGGAGCATTGGTTCCAGGACACCCCGGGCACACAAAAACCTACTAGTACTCGAGTCCCTTATATGAAAGAATGTAGGTTGCACAGAACCTACACACATCCTCTCATATACTTTAAATCATCTCTAGATTACTATAATATCTAATACAATGTAAATGCTATGTACATAGTCATTATATGTATAGTGAAGAAAAATAAAAAGACAGGAAAAAAGTCTGTATATGTTCAGTACAGATTCAAACATTGCAGGCCTAGCTACATAATACACATCGGCAACAAAGTAACTTTTTCCCCAATATTTTTTATCCCCAGTTGGTTGACTCCACAGACACAGAACCCGTAGATACAGAGGTTCGACTGTATAATACAGTTTAAAAGGGTTACCATTAACAGTCAAAAGCTTTATGAACCTAGATGAAAAATGTACAACTGTCAGTAAGAAAGATGACAAGAATCTGGGGCAGAAAACACAGATTTGGGAGCTAGCACGTAGGGAAAAAGTAGAGGTGGAAGGGATTGCCCATGGAGAAAATGTACATGGAGAAAAAAATATTTGGGATGGAGCACTCTTTTCCTTTCTCTTTTATCAGAATACATAACCTTGGCTTCATGGCTGTGTTGGCTTTGTGAGAGCTGGGTTTAAGCTTAATGATAAATGTACATGCTAGAACAATCAGTCAAACCAATGAACTCTGTAGAACTCCTGCAGGGGCACGCTGAAGGCTCTGATGAAGGCCCAGTAATATAAAGGGACTCGGAGTAAGGAGGGCTTCCGTCTAGAAACATTGTGACATGACAGTTTGAAACATTCATATGAAAAGTCTATTAGTGCAGGGGCATCAGAAAAATAATTCATATTTATATCCAAAGTTTTATTTCAATCAGATTTTTATGTAAAGTCAAAACTTCTTTAAGTGTAGGTCTGCTGAATAGAGTTTCTTTTATTACTTTTTCCTGAATCTTTTACCTTTTTCATCTGCTCCTAACTTAACAGCAATTTTTTAATGACTTGCCTTTATTTAGCCTTCAAAGCAATTTAATTTTTATAGAAGGAGCAACTCCTGCCTTCTCTCTCTCATATTTCATCAGTTTTACATAATATTTAATTAAATTACACCAGCTTGGGAACAAATACAACTAACTCTTGGTAGGCGTACAGAGCAGCCAGGAGGAGCGGAAGCACCCGGGCAAACTGGGGAGCCAGTGAAAGGGCTTTCTTTTGGACAGCACTACTAAACTACATCAAGTATTTTAAACACATCTAAATAGGAAAAAGGTACTTGTTTCCAAAAGAGAAATATGAAGTGATTTTCGCTTTGCAAGTCAATAGTTGCAGGACACCGGATACTTAGCTGAAAATCCCTAGCCACTATAAAAGTCTACCTGACATGTCAGCCTCTCCATCCAGCCTCTCCTGATGCTCCCACCTGGCCATGCTCTTGCCTTAGAGTCCCTTTAGGGAAGTTTTCAGACCTAATTTATGGTATGCACCTTGTTTTACTTAACAGGGCAGACATTTATGAGCCCACTCCACCTCCCTTAAGAGGGCATAAAGTACTTGATAAAGTGGACTATATTTCTCTCACTTACATACTTTGCCAAGTAAAAGTATGTTGTACACAGAGCTTCTTTGTGCATGCTGAGTTACATTGAACGTGTGTGCATTTGTGTGTTTGGGCATGGGAGGCAGAAGGCCAGGGAAATGGAGAGCAAAGAAATCTTGTTCATCACTGCCCGTCCTCTCATGAGATAAAGCATATTCCCAAAGTACCCACTCACTGATTTTCCTATTTCTTTCTATATTGCTGTATACGGTGTCTCAGGGCTACCTCTTCCAGTAGATATCCCCGTAGTAGTAGAGATAATTTTTTAAATGTATTTATTGATTTTAGAGATAGAGAGGAAGGAGGGGAGAGAAAGAGTAGAAGAGAAGGGGGAACATTGATTTATAGTTCCACTTATTTATACATTCATTGGTTGCTTCTTATATGTGCCCTGACCAGGGATTGAACCAACAACCTTGGCATATTGGGACGAAGCTCTAACCAACTGAGATATCTGGCCAGGACCAAGATAATATTTTATTTATCTTTATAACTCTGTGTCTGTTACAGAGACGGCTACATAGGGTTTGTTGAGTAAATGTTTGTTGAATGAATAAATGTATGAAAGACTGAATTGGAAAGTCTCCTAAAGATATAAGGAGGGTAAGATACAGAACTACCTCTAAGGAAAGTGGGTCTGACTATATCTTGACTATGTAAGGTATATTTAAACTTCTATTATTTTTTCCCAAAATGTGTATAGAATGTTATTGAATTTCAGAGCCAGAGAAGTCTTTAGAGATTACCTAGCCTACTCCACGTTACAGATGAGTTAACAGACTGGCCCAGCTAGTCATTAGAATAAAACCAAAGCAACATCTTTTGCAGTGGGGTTTTTGCAAAGCAACAGGTTATTTTGGCTACACCAACTCTAATTGACTTCTAAAGAGGGTGGATCCTGTAAGTGAAAAGACTTTGTCAATGAGAACCACTGATGGGAGGGGGAGTGGACTATGGAGCTGAAAGGCGGGAGAAGGCAGGAGAGCAGGATGGGCTTCCAGCTGAGGTCCTCTGACTCCCACAGTGCTTTGCTGATGACTGCGACAGGCTCATCAGTCTGGCTAGAAAGTGGCAGAGCTGGGGCTCAAACTCGGGTCTCCGCGCCTGCATACTAGAGTTCTGGTATCTTTAGAAAGAAACCCACTTGTTCATAAACATAGTTATAAAGTTCTGAAAATCAATTAAATTAAAAATAAAACCAAAATAGAACCTCCACAGAACAGTCATCACTTTCATGTGTCAGTAAATTGTACGGCAACAAAACTGAACTGTTGAAAGTTGTGTAACAGACAAATCCCATATGATCTCACCTATAAAGGGAACCTAATCAACAAAACAAACAAGCAGGCAAAATACAACCAGAGACATTGAAATTCAGAACAAACTGACAGTAACCAGACAGGAGGTGGGAGGGGATGATGAGTGGAAAAGGGAGAAGGGTTGTCAAGGAACACATATAAAGGATCCATGGACAAAGCCAAAGGGGGGTAGGACTGAGGGTGGGAGGTGGGGATGGCTGGGGTGGGGGGAGTAGAGGGGGAAAATGGAGGCAACTGTACTTGAACAACAATAAAAAAATAAAAATTAAAGTATCAGTAAAAAAAGTTGCATAAAAGATAACATATCAAAATATTCAAGATGAGTAAAAACTGGGGTGTTTAAAAACATCCAGTAGTTTCACCTAAGCCCAGAAACTTCAATATTTAAATGGGGGGGGGGGATGGACCAGCTTGTGTTTTTGAAAACTACAGTGTAACGCTAAGGATGGGAAAATTATGATGAAACCCTTAAAAAGCTAGTGTTTTGAACTTATTTTAATTCTTCTTTTATTTTTCATTGTTTTATTTATTGAGGTTTTGGCAAGACATTGGTTAATAAAATTATATAGGTTTCATGCATATAGTTCTATCACCATTTATCCCCTTTTTACCTTCTCAAATTCCTCCTCCCTCTGGTAATCACCACACTGCTGTCTGTGTCTGTGAGTTTTCTATCTGTTTGTTTGTGTTATTTAATCTCTGTGTGCTTTGAACTTTCACATCAGCCTCGTGGATGGAGGGAAAAGAACCTGTCTGGGGACAGGAGGTGTCTGGTGGTTGCAGGAGTCACAGCACTCTGACCTCCGTTTCCAACACCAAAAGCCATTCTAAAATAGTACAAAACGGTAAGACTCCCAAAGATGGGGATTTTAAGCTCTTTTTGTAATAATTTCCTGTGACTCATATATCAATTCAACTGGTTGCCTATTTTAAAGAACCCACTGGGTTCTAGCCCATCAAGTCTGAAAGTGTCTGGAAAATTCTAGGCATCATGAATTCTTGTCAACTGAATGAACAAATGAGTATCACAGGCCAGAAAATGCTTGTGATTTGGAGGGTGAATGTTGCTTTTTTTGGGAAAAGTTTGCCTGCCGCTCTTATTGGGAGAAATCCTCCTAAAAGGGAGCCCGGGAGCTTCTGGAGTCCTTCCTAAAGGATTTATAGCTAATGTTGGAGGCCTAAATATTTCTGAAACAGACTGGTCACTTGACTTCATCTTCTATCCTAAGTCCGATACCAGTATTCATCCTCCAAGGCAAAGGCACATATACAGTCAAACGGCAGCCCAAAGGCCCACCAAAGAAAACAAAAACTAGGAATACCCTGCTTGGGGAGGGGAGAACAAATGAAATTGAGAAGAAATTCAGCTGAGTGATGATGCTAGGGCACGGGGAAAACAAGAATGAGTAAGTCTGAGAACCGAAGACACCCACAATGTAGGGAGGGAGGCAGACTCACACTTAGATGTAATACATCACATGTTTTACGGCAGGGACAAGTCTAGGATTAATGAGTACTGAAGCAGAGAAGTTAGCCAGGTTCAAGGGAAGTTTCTGGAGTGGGCTAGGAGCCACGTAGGAGTGCATGCAGGCACTGTGGGGAAGGGCAAGGCCTTTGAAGGGTGATAACAATTTAACATTTTAAGATTATGTGAAAATGTTTATTTGGCTAAAGACCAGTATAAAAGTAGCATCTGCTATGATTAAATATCTATAGCCAAATATAGTGTAGAATCATATAGTAATAGCACAGGCCCATTTCAAGAAGAGGGCAGATCTTACATGAGGGAAGATTAAGTGTCTCACACAACTTTTCTCGAATCTTTACGTCGTTCTTTAGAGGAATCTATTCTACCGAGTGTGTTTAAAACTACCTCACGTTCTTACAGACCCAGAGCATTCCAAACCATTCATTCATTCATGTATTCATTCATCAAATATTTATTGGAAACTTCCTATATCTGAGTTTTCAGCTTAAAAAAATAACAATAGGTTTAGTCATTTAAAGTAGGCAGATTGATGTTGTGCTTAAATGGACAAGTCTGAAGGAGAGAAACTATAAAATGCAGAATCCGTATTAACTATTCATGAAGGCTGGCAGCCAGAGTGAATCTCGGGTTGCCACAGTAACTGAGGCCGTCTCTGCACAGCCTGGGTGGACGGTACCCCAGAGCGGGGCTAGATCTTACAGGTTGTTAGCACATAAGAGTTCGCTGTACTTCGTTTTCCCTTCTTCTATCTTGGAAGAAGAAAAAGTGGCAGGATAGTGCCTGGCAGGGAGAGAGGGCCTTTTGACAGACTGAAGGTCTTCCCCTAGAAGGGCTTTTGCTAGGTGTCAGGAGAAGCAGCTAATTGAAGGTCAGACGCCTAGAGGGAAGGGGCAGCAGCAAAGGGGTTTTTCAGCACTGAAGCCACAAAGCCAGAGGTACTGGGGTTCTGAGGCTCAAAGCATCAAAACCGCTCGAGGCCATTTAGAAGCACAGCTGCAGATGTCTGCAGGGCTGTTTGAATCCTGGAGTGGTGGAGTGAATACAATGCCAGGGGCTCCAAACAAGGAAGGGATGGGAACAGAGCCATATCCTAACAAGGCTGGAGTTCTTGAAGCCAAGTGGGCTATTTGAACCCCAGGGCGAATACAGCTCCAGGTTTCCAACTCTGAAGTGGAAGGAACAGTGGGTGAGTCAGTGACAAGGCTGGGACTCCAGAGGTTTCCTTCAAAAGTAAAGACGATAGCCCTGGCCAGTGTGGCTCCGTTGGTTGGAGCCTCGTCCCATAAGTCTAAAGGTGGTGGGTTCAGTCCCTGGTCAGGGCATATGCCTAGACTGTGAGTTCAGTCCTGGTCTGGCTGCATGCAGGAGGCTCTCTCAAATCTATGTCTCTTTCCCTCTACCTCTCTCTTTATCTCTCTCTCCCTCACACCCCCTTCCTCTCTGTCTGGAATCAAAACAATAAAAAGCAGCAACGACTGTACAGTGAATTCCTTTCCTACACCTGGGCGTGCAAATACAACAAGCAACCACCAAACACCCAAGGATTCCAACGGACTGTTATGTGCTTCACAGGCATGCTCACACCACCTCTTCTGTTGGTGTTCCAAATTGGATCTTCTAAGTTATAATGATAATATATATGGTGCATTACTACATATATTTTGCCAATAAAACCTTTAATTTGCTTAAGGAGGTAGATTCCACTCTGGAGTTCTCCAGAGACCTGTCCGCTGGCAGAAGAGCAGACTGCTGTGGGGTGTCACTCCCCTGCACACCAGCAAGTCATCCTGTGATGACTTGAGGCAACTACAAGCACCTCGTGATGCAAAAGGGGAGGGAAGGGGGCTGGGGAGCTAGACACCTGCTATAAAGTTCTGACAGAAGGAAATACTTGTGAAAGTATAAAAGAACCTAGAATCACCCAGTTTAACTTTGCAGAAGAGGATTTTGAGAATTTGAGAGGTTAGGCAATAACCCCAAATTATATGGGTAGGCATCCCTTTCCTAACAAACTTTTGCCTTGCCTATTTGGTGTAATTTTCCCAGAATAGTACCATAGGAAAATATATACTCTTATCAACCCACCCCCAACCAATAAACTCTCGATTTTTTTTCACAATAACAAAGAAACAAAACAGCAACTCTGAATCTCAGCCTCTTGGCTCACCATTCTATCCATTTGCCTCAGCACCAATGCTCAGCATCGTCCACAGAGTGAATCGTTTTCCACATTGTGTTAGCTTGGCTGCTGTCTCAGTCAGCTCGGGCTGCTGCACTGCAGACTGGTGGCTTCAACAGTGAACATTATTTCTCAGTTATGGAGGCTGGGAATTCCAAGATCAAAGCGCTGGCAGTTCTGGTGTTTGGTGAAGACCCACTTTCTGGTTTGCAGATAGTGGCCTTCTGTTTGTACCTCACACGGCCGAGAGGGAGGAAGGAGAGTAGGGAAGAAGGGAGGGAGGAGGGAGAGAGAGCGAGAATATGCACGTCCTTGTTTCTTTTTATAAGAGCACCACCCAACCACGATAGCTCCACCCCCATGACTATCTACTTCCCAGAGGCCCCATCTCCAAACACCAACACATTAGGGATTAGAGTATCAACATATGAACTTGACAAGGACACAGACATTCCATCCATAGCAGATGCACAGGCCAGGTCTTTTATGGTGAAGTGTCATATATAAATATGGGCTGAAGTACACTTCCCTTCTATAGTGGGCTTAGTTCCCCCCCGTCCAAAGATATGTTTCTGTCCTAATCCCCAGAACCTATGAACATTATTTTATTCAGGAAAAGAGTTTTTGCAGGTGTAACTAAGAATGCTGAGATAAGGAAACCATCGTGGATCATCCAGGTGGACCCTAGAGCAAAGCGGCCACAAGTCAAAACATGCCATGAGCACCGGAAGCTGGAAGAGGCAAAGAGCAGATTCTCCCTGAGAGCCTTCAGAAGGAATGTGACCTGGTCAACACCGTGATTTCAGACTTCCAGCATCTAGAACTGGAGGGAATAAATTCCTGTTGTTCTCAGGCACTGGTGAGTGGAAAATGTGGCGGCAGCCTGAGGAAGCTCATGCAGCCTGCGGCCGTGCACTGATCCTTCCACCAGAGCCACTTCTCCTCCTGCAACACATCCATGAATCCAGGCACTTCGGCGTCGGAGTGGGACTGGACATCGTGGTAATCGGGGGCTATACTTTTACAGTATGGATTTCAAGATGTCTTTTTCTAAAACAAATTGAGCACATGAGAATGAGGATAGCTTCTCTAGCTTTATTACAAAAGGAAAACTAAACAAAAGTTCTCTGACTTTAAGTTAGAGCTTCCTTCCAGCTTTCCAATTTCCTCTCTTATTCAGGGTTCTGCAAAATGCAACACAGGAATAGAAATGGTAAGGCAGAACAGTAAGCCAATGTCGTTCCTTGCCACATGAAGCAGCTGCCTTCTCCAGGCCTTCATTATTCTCTGTCTCAATTGCAGATGTAGCCTGTCTTGTTGCCTCTACTTTTCCAAACTTGGATCCACTTATTTTTACATGGTTTCTTAAACTGTCTTTGTTCATGACACTATGAAAAATACATTGTGGGGCAGTGCACAAATACATAAAATAGAGCAAAGCATGCTGTTTTCTATTCTATCTTCTCTTTCTACCACACACATACACACACTTTCCCCCTTTTTAAGCATAGCCATAATCCAAACTGTTATGTTCTATACTCTAAAGCTATAATGCTCTATCTCATACCGATGGCAGGGTCACCTTTGTAAACTATAGATCTAATTATTTTATTCCCTTAATTAAAATACTCTGATGGCTCCCATCACCTTTATTCATCCCAACAATACTTTTCATTGAAAATCTACAAAGGACATTCTGTAATAATTGAAGGTTAAAAAGGTAAAAATACATAGTCCATGTGCTGACAGAATATATTTAAAATTGTGTCTTCTGTTCCACCCTCCAGTAGCTGAAGTCTCCTGCCCGATGTGGTACGCCTATTCACTATTAACTCATCCTTCAAGACGCAAATTGTCTCACTTAATTCTTCCTTTTTTCTTTCTCCTCTCATAGCAAGCCATCATCACCTAATACTCAGCCTCCTTCAATGTCTGATACTAGAGACTCTGAGTCCTTGTGGAGCTTACAGTCTAACATAAAACCTTTCCCAAGCCCTCTTAACCATCCTCCGATACAACACACACAGAATATCTTTGCTGATGCACTTATCACCTGTCCCATAATGGATGGTGCACATTGCTAATTTCCCACACGACTGTGAGCCCTGAGGTTTCTTTTTTCTGTATCAGTTACTGAAAGAGTGTGTTGAAATCTCCAACTGGAATAGATTTGTCTATTTCTCTTCATAGGTCCATCATCATTTTGCTGTGTGTTCCCACCTCCTGTGCTGTACCTGGCCCATAGCAATGCTTGAGGAAGAAATGAAGGTGGAACAGGTGGAGGAAAAAAGAAAAAAAGAAGGCAGTCTCAAATGGGTCACAAAATTGGCTTTTAATAGATGAAAATGAAAGAAGAAAAAGATGGCAATGCTATGGGGGGGTAGAGTTTAGTTTAATAAAGAAGGTGGGGTTGGGGGGAAAACAAATACCCCAACCCCTTCAACATAGACTAGAGGTAAATCCAGAAAGGGTTTCAATTTATGTGAAGCAATAGACCATTTAAGTCCCTACCTGCAATCCCAAGCCTTGGGCAGGCACCATAAAATGTGCTTTCTCTTTTCTGGAAGCCATGCTCGTAAATTCACAGCTTCTCAGCTGCATTCCACTGAAACAATTGCTGCCCCCACCTGACAGAATCAGGGACCCGAATCATGCTGAAACTCAGCTGAAAGTGATTTGGGAGTTTCAAAGTGCATAATGTCTCCCGTTCCCTAAGCCATGCTCTGATTCCAGAAAGTACCACATTAGCACTTCTGTAAAGAAAAGATCCACACTTTGCTTATATCTCACTGGTGTCATGAAGAATGCTTAATGCCCTGTAATATAGACTTCTGTTTCACAGAAAAATTTCTCATTTGTTTGGCACTGGGAAACCACACATGGATACCCTTAATCACACAGTCGTGGGGAATCACTTGAGAACAGGAAGATGGCTTTATTGAGACCTAATGGGGGGATCTAACTCAAGTGTTCATTTGATGATAAAGAATAGAGATCTCTGCATTCTGCCAACAGATCTACGAGTGAGTTGAGCCTGGAGAGTCAATGAAACAGTACCTTAGTCAACGGTTTCTAGACAGACTTCCCATAAATTACCCGAGTACACCTTCATATAGTATACCCTCTCTTTTGCTTCTGTCTCTAAACTAACAAGTCACTGTCAATTTTGTGCCTTTTAGCTGTGAATCCCACATAGACCAGGTAATTTTTCAGGAAAAAAAATCTGAGTAGAGTACTCAATTGATCGTGAGTTCAACTGGGCTGGTTCTCTCTATGGTTTTGATTGTTAAGTGCATTTTACTGTGCAGATGAAAAATTTTCCAATGCCCTTGAGAAAGGCTTGGGAGAAACTCTTGTCAAATTCAAGGTCTGACACAGGGGCCTAAGAACATTCATCTAGACTAGGTACACACCTGTCCATTGTTATCAGCGTTACAAGAAGACAACTCTTTTTAGAAAAATTATGTAATTGATTTTGCCTGCCCAGGGTTTGGGGGATGGGAAACATCCATTTGTGTAAGTATGTGGCTATTTTTTGTCAGGTGAAATAATGCTTGAGTTAGCTTTGCATTTCAATTTGAAATGTCTTTGTTCCGTAATGGTCATAGTGACCTCCCAGCGATCAGACACCTGGTGGAATTGGCTCTCATCCGCTAATATTTTTCTATTCTTCTATCCAGATTACTTATTTCTGAATTTAATTTCCACTCTAAATTTTAGCTTCTTTTTTCCGAAAATCTGACTCTTTTCCCATACCAATTTTTTGCATGTGATAGTTGCAGAAATAGTCAAAAAGCATCGCGAGCTGGTTCTGGGATATGGGGAAGAGGACAAACAAAATCAAAGCCCTGTCATCCTCACTCCTGAAAAGTGGGAAGAGACACGAAACCCACACATATGATAACAATGAGGAAGATTCTTCTTCCAAAACACAAAGTTAATTGCAAATTAAGAGAGAAAAATACTACGAATGGTGCTATTTCAAAGCTTCAAATACACTAACAAAGAGGACATTATAAGGAAGTGTTGCCAAATATAGTATACTTCTCCCTCCCTCTCTCCGTCTCTCTGTCTCTCTCTCACCCCCCTCCACCCCCCGTATGTGTGTGTGTGTGTGCGCACGCGTGTGCACATGTGTGTGGAGGGGCACCATTTCTTCTCTCATTAGTAGAGGCTTCCTTGATTTACCAAGAGCACAATAATTTTATTTATCTTGACATTCGTTCCCCTCCATTTGCAATCAGAACTCTTAATCCTAAAAGGGAAATAGAAAATGCCTTTTTTCCATCTGCTCTGTCTTTTCTAGTTCTTATTATATTCATATCATTTCTTAACTATTTAATCTGATGATCTTATATTACTGTTGAATATTCATATTTTAGTCTCAATGTGTTAGGCATTACGACTCAAACCCGCTTTTATCGTTTTAGAATTTACTCCTTTTCTTCCCTTCATCTGGGCTCCTCAAGTTTACCCATTATCTCCCACCTCGATCTCTGTAATTCACCCATGATGGTCTTCTGACATTCTGTCTCCAAACACCACTGCATCCCTATTTAAAACCTCAAATCTCAAATAATTTATTTCCCCACTCCATCAGCTCCACTGATTTCTAGTTCATCTCTGCCTCATTTAAATAGCTGATTCTCATTTCCCCCCAAGCACTTTATAAACCTTTTAACTAACATTATCTATTTCTTCCACAAAATTACATGTATTTCCATCTCTTTGTGAAGCCTGTTTTCTCATTGGCTTCGTTTATTTAGCTTATCTTTCCAATTTTCTTCTTTTATAGTCATTTTTCATAACTCTCCTCATTGTACCACTTTTAATCACGGAAATGCACCTTGGTTTAAATGGCCTGAAGATAAATATTGAAAACGTGTAAGTGAATAGTCTAAACTTGATTACCTAATGGTTTGAGTGAAGATAAAAGGAACATGACGATAAATAGTCACCAGCCAGATTTAAATACTTAACAGGCTTTGGCATTTATACCTCCTCTGGCCCCTCATCAGTGATATTTCTCAAGGCTAGAAACAGGAAAATAATCCAAGGTGCATTCTTCTCCCAAGTTCAAATGTTACTTTTCATTGTCCATTTATAAAATCAGAAGTTGAGTTCTGAGCAAAGACAAAGGAAGTTTAAGAACAGCTTAATGGTTCCATCAATACTTCTTCGCATCATGCTTATGTAGTTTTCAAATCACTTTCATGGTTATTACTTTATTTAATCCATTGACACTCCATAAAAGGTGTTGATATAACAATGTGGTCAAAGCAGAAAAATAAAATTAGTTGCTTCATGAAATCGTGCACATGATTTATTAACATCATTTCTTCAACCCCTCAACAACTTTTTCCCACAATGGAGCAGATCACAATCAGCAATCTGAAGCATGATTCTTTACAGAACAGGGAGCCGGGAGTAAGGTTAAAGTCTTCCAAATTCATAATCTGGTTTATATCAAGGCAGGCAAAATGAAAGTCTCAGTCCCATTTTTCTTCATTTAAATGGTTGGCAGATCTCTTTACTTCTTTGGAGAAAGAGACTCTCATAAGCAGAAAATGGATATTCCTACATATGATTCTGGGCTGTTTATAAATCGAAGATTAAGTGCCTCACTGCCTCTAAACCAAAGATGTTCCGGTCCAGCCCCTTGAGCCTTCTTCTTCATGTTAGTCCCTATTAACATTTACACCACATGCTCTTTCAAGGCTCGGAGCAGCCCGACTCAATCCAGTGCTCAATTACACACATTCTCTACCTGTGGGCTTCACTAGGATTTTTTTTTTTTTTTTTTTTACCAATGGTCATTGCTATCTGTATGAAATAGGAGGATCACTGGGAATTTGCATAAATTGTATTAAAACCTGCATACATTTGCCTAACTTATGACATTTAATCCAATGCAGTTGTAGAATTAAAATTGAATTCTGGTTATCTATTGGGGAGGTGTCTTCCTAAAAGTAGTTATCAACTCAAACAGCTAAGGAGAGGGGGCAGACAGACAACATCAATGAGTAGAATAGGCCAGTAGCCAAGTATAAAAGAACAAGATAGGTACAGACTTTGATGGACAGAAGGCAGGGTGTCAGCAATAATCACTGAGCCAAAGAAAACACATCTCTGAGCCACAGGCAGCAAGAGGGTACAGGCCTGCAGCTATTACTACATTGATCCTTGAACAATAAGAGTTTGAACTCCATGGGGCACTTATGTGTGGATTCTTTTCAATAAATCTGAAAATGAATTTTCCTTATGATTTTCTTAACATTTTATTTAGCTTACTTTATTGTCAGAATACAGTAGATGATACATATAACATACCAAATGTGTGTTAATCTACCGTTTATGGTGTCTGCAAGACTTTCAGGCAACAGTAGGCTATTAGAGTTCAGATTTTTGGGGGGGAATCAAGTTACACATGGAGTTTTGACTATGCAAGGGGACAGATACCCTAACCCCATCCTCCTGTGTTGTTTCAGGGTCAACTCTATATGGGCAGAAATTGCCCATGAACTCCTCCCACCAACTCAAGGCATAGTTTTGTCTACAAGATACCCATTCTTCCTTCATGCTCAGTTAACGTATATTCACTCTAAGTGCCCAAAGCACCTTAGATTTCAACTGGTTTGGAGAAGCGAGTATCTCTGGGTAGGAGGTTGAGACTGGGAGTGCTAAACTGTAAAGAGGAGGTCACTGTGCAGGTCCTTTTCTTTGGGATCCCAGACTGCCCAAGATTTAGGGGCTGCATTCTCTCTTCACCAGCAGCCATTTCTCCCAGGGAGAGGGTTGGTGAGATTAAATAGAGGATACCCAGTTCAATCTAAATTTCAGTTAAACAAACAATTTTTTTCCATAATAAGCATGCCCCACCTATTGAATACGACATACTTCAATAAAATATTAATTGTTGTTTATCTTAAATTAAAATTGAACTAGGCATTCTGTATTTTTATTTCTTAAAGCGGGCAAACCTGCCCAGAACCAGCACTCCTTTCTAGGTGGTGCCTTCAGTCCCAGGTCTTCCTAGCCTCACGTGACAGTGGCAGGTAGACAGGACAGTCCCTTGCAGAGCACTGGAGGGGGTTATGCAGACTCTAGAATCAGCTACACTGCTTGGGTTTTAATCCTCGCTCCACAATTTTGTGGAAATGTGTTTAACTCCTGTACACCTAGGCTGTTTTCCCAATCTGTAAAATGGGGACAATGGCAAACATCTATTTTATGTGTCTCTTACTAGGAGGAGATAAAACAATCTATACAAAAAATGTGAGGTTTCACCTCTGGCATACATGAGGCGCTCAATAAATACCACAGTAATCTCCACAGGTTGCCTTGTCTGATACAGACAGGCTAAATTCTAGCTAATGTTTAAAATTATTTCACTAATGTGATAAATACTTATTTAGGTCTTCCTATATGCCCCCCTATTACAGGAAAATATCATTTTAAATTCAAATTTGGAAAAATATAGTCTTACATTTTCATACGGGATTCTACAAAAATTTTTTAAAAGGTTACATTAAGCTTGTGGACTAGGTTATCAATTCTTCATTTGTTCCTCAGTCTCATTTATCTCTTTTGTTCCCCTGTCACTCTTCTTCAGCTTATCAGAAGGCAAATGTAAGAGGAGCAAAGAGTCACTTGTTTTATCCACTAGACAGAGCAGGATGCTTTCTCCAACAACAATGATTTACTCACCCTCCAGACACTCCCCCTCCTCAGCAGACACAGACACACTCTCGCACCTGTCCCACCTCTGCTCCCCACCCTGAAACTCTGTGTCTTGGGGCATTATCATTCTCCTCTTAACTTAATAGGATAGAAATGCAGACAGGGCAGTTAAGAACCTGTTAAGGGAGCACACAGGGAGCCAGTTGGGGAGCTGAAATGAGCCTGGCCCAGTTCCTGGCTCCCCGCCCAGTGCTCTGTCCAACAGACCATAGTGGATACCTGGGTCTGCTGAATAGGAGTCCACGGTTGCTAGGGCACAGGATGAAGCCAAAGTTAGAAACCTCTTATGATGCTCCCCATGGAGATTAATCTGTTTGAAGGTCTGGGCTCTGAACCTTGGATTCCAGGTCTGCATTCCTTCATAAAACCTCGTGTTTTGAAAGCCACAGTCAATGACCCTGTGAATTTAACTAGACACATTCTTACAAAGCAGCGTCATAAAGGAAAGCTCCTAAGTGATTGGAATTTGCCAGCATGCTGTCTTGTGCTCCTGGCTCCCAGTATGGGGGCCCTGGAGAGGAGAATCCCACGCCAAATCAATTTTCACTGCTTGGGCTACCAGTGTGGAATGCTGGACTTCCTTAGAGGCATGGCTGTCATTTTGGATGCTCTTCTTAATGAAGGCTTAAGCACTAATCTAAAAGGTCAGTGCTTGCTCACACCACCGTACCAGTGGCCACCCTTAAATTGTATATCCACAGCTGCTAGGGTAGGGGCTGTTTCAGGCAGAATGAAACTCATATCTCTTTAACCTGATAAAATTAATCTATATGATCTTTGTTTTTAAAAGCTTCAAAGTTTTTACTCAATCCAACGAGTACGCTAAAGCAAAAGTAATGTCAAGTATTATAGCCTCCTAGAAAGAAAACTGTGACCTTTCTTCTCTCTCTCTCATTCATTAACTGCTTCCAAGAGAATGAAAGAAAAATAAGAACAAATGATCACATGATTCTGGTTTAGAAAGGAAAATGGTCTCCATTTCATTTAAGAATCTTCAGAAAGTTATTTCACAAAATGTTTGTTATATTTATCCAAATTAAGTAATATCCACTGTCATTCAACCTTATCTACTGATATGCCTCATACCAGCTACATGCCTATGGCTGATATAGCACCATTGCTTAGAGGAACATTGGAATCTGAACTGCAAACATTAGAAACAGTCCCCCTGGCTTAGGCATTTGTGCTTAAGCCAGCATGAGGGAGCTTGGAACTCTGAGAAAACAAGTCCAATTGTAGACTTGTGGTAGTTCCTACTTTCCTAGCCTTCATTTCACTACACTTTCATAATGACATTCTGATTTTCCTATTAGGAACTATGCTTCCTCCCCTATTCTAAGTCTGGGTGGTTGAGATGTAGCCAATCCTACCTCAGTAGGGCGCATTTTCTTTCCCTCTTGCCAGAATGATTGGTTCTGTATTAAACCTGAGACTCAGTTCAGGTCAACTGGAGTCAGCCAGGGGGCTTTGCTAGAAATATGTTGGAAGTGTCACTCCCTTCCCAACAGGTTTGTGATGCTGGCCAATCATAGGTGTGCCACCCCAAAGGGAAAGTCTGCCTGAGTGAGAATGAAGAAAAGCGGAGAGAAGCAGAGCTAAGTCATGGAGAGAGACTGATCTCTACTGAAAATGCATGCACACCTAGCACCAGCTTTGCAACAAGTCGGTTATAACCCGGTGTGCTCAGCTACAAGAGCACAGGCATCCTCCCTTTGTTTAAGTCGATTTGGATCTGGTTTTCATCACTTACAATGGGAAGATCATCTACAATGGTGCAAATAATTTTGTTGAGAAGCCTAGGTTCAAACTCTGTAATGAAAATTATATGTCCTAGATAGTACACATGGTCACAGGTACAAGCAGCTTCGCAGGTGTACATAGATTTTTTTGTCTCTGCTTGCTCTTCATCAAAGTATAGGAATAGCCCTCATCCCCAAACCCTTAACCAAAACAAGTAAGCAAGTAATCGTATATTCTGTATCCTTCTGTCTCCTGCATTGTCATTATCTCAGCTAGCTCTACTAGGTGGCTGAAATGTTTTTAGTTTGTGTTGGTAGGAGCTTGGTTTTTTGTTTTTTTATTTTTTTACTTATTACTTATCTAGTTTAGAGATCAGAAAACTTTGGACTGCAGGCCAAGTCTGGCCCACTGACTGTTTTTGTAACTAAAGTTTTATTGGAACATAGTTATCCAATTGTTTACACACTGTCTACGGTTGCTTTAGCACTATTAGGGCAGAGTGGAATAGCTGTAACAGAAACCAGACAGCCTGCAAAGTCTAAAATATTCACTATGTGGCCCCCTAGAACCTCTGATCTAGATTATTAGCCTGGGAATGACTGCTGCCTTTGTATATTGTGTTTGTAATGTCATTGAAAGCTTCTTTCTCCATACGGCGTTCTGTTTTGTAGGCTATGGTGATGAGAGGAGGAAGCTGAGACTCCTTTTGGTAGGACAAGTCACTGCTTACCTAGAATGGACGTAGAAGCTAATAGGATTTTTCTCTTTCTTTTTCCGCTTCAATATGAAGAAACTTGGGTGCCATCTGTGCCAGATTTTTGGCAATTTGTCACCATTCTCTCCTCTATATTCCCCTTCTGGCTTATATCTGGAAACTACATTTCCCAGAATCCCTTGCTACAAGGTTTCCAGGCCAGATTGCACCAATAAAAAGAACTCCCATGATTGTGGAAGGCAGAAATGCAACAGAGAGGAATTAGTGCTCTTCCAGCAGAGGTGGGCACATGCATAGCTGTCAGCAGGTGGGAAATATATTTTTCAGTGTTCCAAGCTATGGTGACCATTTTGCAGGTCCTGTGACTATAGCAGTAACCTGACAGCTAACAGCCTTTTCCTGACCTTTTAATGTCAAGTTCTTCCAATTTTAATGTGCAGTTCTTCCACTGGTTTTGTCTGTATCCCATCCCCTATATATTTTAAAGATTTTTATTTGTTTTTTTCTGGAGAGATGGGAAGAAAGGGAGAAAGGGAAAGAAACACCTATGTGCAGGACAGAAACATCAATTAGTTACCTCTCGCATGCCCCCAACCGGGGACATGGCCTGCAACCCAGGCAGGCTTGTGCCCCACAGGGTATCCAACTGGAGACTTTTCAGTTTGTAGGATGGCATTTGATGCAGAGTTACACCAGTCAGGGCCCAATTCCCTATTATAAGGCCCTTCTTGCTTGAAATACTTAGCCCAGTTTCTGTTTTCCTGTCTGAGCTTTAACTGGTATAGCATGAAATTCCCTGTACAACACAATAAAATATTCCCTTCAGCCTCAGAAGCAATGAATGACAGTGCTGTGGTTAGTCAGTGTGCCAATGTTCTAAGTCCCTAGGTGATTAATCCCAGTGATCTGCCGATCAATCATTGCTGGTGAGGCATTGTATGCAACCAATAAATGCCAATTGCTGTCACTGCTGTTATGATTTTTCAGGCAGAAAGTATAGCATGTGTAGGATAAAAAAGTGGGACTGGATGTGTGTAAGGGAAGAGAGTGGATTAGAGTCACTGAAGCATGAGCCCTGGGAGGATTGGGGACGATGATGAGAGTGGAGATTGTTTTAAGCTGAACCAAGGTATTTATTTGAAGTTAATATGACTGCCCATGTTTCTCAGTCTCCTGGAAAAACATAAGAAAAGTAAATCAATGCACAAGCCAGCTGGCATTTGTTCAACTGTATTTTCAGGAAATCTCACAGTGACATCTAACTAGAGATAATAGGAACAGTGAGCTGTTTGTAGAGACTTTGCACAGAACAGTGACAAAAACATGGATTGATTCCAGGAAGCGTGGATTTCGGGAAGTGCGGATTCTAGTGCAGCTAAAGTCACAGCTGGCTGAATGACCTTGGCTCAGTCATCCTTCACAAGGCCTTAGTCCTTTTATCTACAAAGTGAAGTAGACAACCTCGAAGGCTTTGAGGCTGCCTTTCTATTAACTATAGCTTAGAGGGACTTGAGGAAATGGAGGGTCTCAGGAGTTGCAAGCAGATTAATGCAACTGAGCAGGAATTGCATCCGAAGCACTGAGCTCTTTCTACCCTTGATAAGTCATCACAGAATCAGTCTCATTCACTGGATACCAGACAAAAAGCCAAGAGGACCATCCAAGTTTCTCATCACCCCCTTTTTTTCTGCTTTTCCATTTACTATTGGTCTCTTTTCTCTTCCTTTCTTCCTTACTCCCTCTCTCTCTTTTTTTCTTCTTGTACACAGACACACACAGGAAGGCCCAACTTCACGGGGAGAGAGACAGAAAGCCATGGTTGTGGGGAATGACTGAAAAGAAAACAGACCAGATTTACTAGGCATTGGTTTTCTTTCTGCTGAGTGTGCACAAACATCGCTATCACTGTCAAGTCTGCTTTTCTGTAGAGAAGGGGAAGAGGAGGGACAAGAATAAAGACAGTAAGAATGCTAACATGCTTTGTTAAGAACAATTTTAAATTAACCCTGAGCAGAGTCTATTGGAGTAGGGATATGCTCTATAGAGGGACTACATTCCCAGCTGTTTTCAAATTGTAACTTTTATTAAAATCAAGAATAAGCCCTGGCTGATGTGGCTCAGTGGATTGAGTGCTGACCTGCAATCCAAAGGATGGGCAGTTCAATTCCCAGTCAGAGCACATGCCTGGGTTGCAAGCCAGGTCCCCAGTAGGGGGCACATAAGAGGCAACCACACATTGATGTTGATCTCCCTCTTTCTCCTTCCCCTCTATAAAATATCAAGAATCAAGAATAAGGTGCTTTCTTATTCTCTGTTCATTAACATTTGACCTATTCGTTGTCCCTCCATTGGAGGAGGAGACTGTAATCTGTTGTGAAAGTAGAAGAGATTAATCTGGATTCCAAGGGTCCCTCCTGCACAAAGGGAGCTGAAACTTCAGTATTTTAAGCCAGCCAAGCACTTCTAATTCAGGGAAAAATAGTCTTGTTATTTATCCATCCCTAATTCTGAATTTCTTTGAGCAACTTGTTAATTTATTTACAAACATTATTTGTGACCACGTGTTCTGCTCCATTTTGGAAGGCTGCATGGCTGTCATCTGTTGGTTTTCTTCCAGGAACTTATTGTTTTTATAAAATAGGACATTCTGCATGTATGATGTCAAAGAGGATGTCAGCAAGGACTTAAAATTAGACTTGCTAGCTGTGTGCTTCAAGCAATGGGAACTTACAGTTTGTCTCCCCGTTGCTCAACTCTGGCAGCCCTTGTCTCAGACAGACAAGGCATTTCAATGTCTGAGTCTCTGGTCCTTTAAATGTTTGGAAAGCAGCCCCTGTGGTTTCCCAAATCGGCCAATGAGTCTAAATGGAATCCATAGAGAAGCCACGTAAGGAAGAAATATTTGCATCTGAGAACGCGCTGAGAGGTTGTTCTGGAGGGAAGACCGGGTTGTATGCCTTTTCCTATGTTACTACTGTGTGTCAGACAGCAAGACAGCAGGCATGTCATAAACGCTAACTCATTTGGTCTAAGTCTCACAACCAGGTACATATCCCATTTTCCAGATGAGGAAAACTAGCTTCATAGAAATGAATGATTTAGTCCATGGGCAGCTAGTTACTGAGAAGCTGAGTGAGAATTAGAAGGCTCTGTGCAAATTAGAAAAAGGTGCCCAGAGGCCCAGGGCTTGGTAAACAGATTGTGCCTCTACACCAATTGGAACAGAGTGCCCTTCCTGCCAGCAGATGCAGTCACAGTCTGGGGTACATTGCTTGGTGACAAGCACACTGACTACAGTTTGGTGTCTACTCCTTCCTTCAACACAGTGCCTTTCGAAGGATGTGAACTGAAAACTTCCTCATGGCAGCCTTCATGCCAGAGTTTAAATGCTAGTGTAATGCTTAATTTTATGTGTCCACTCCGCGGGGCAATGAGGACTAGATATCTGGTGAAACATTATACTGGATGTTTCTGTGAAAGTGTTTTTGGATGAAATTAGCATCTAAATCAGTGGACATTAAATTAAGCAGATTACTCTCTAGAATGTGGGTAGACCTCATCCAATCAGTTGAACACACACACACACACACACATACACACACACACACACACACACACACACACATTTATGGTCATTGTTGTTTCTCCGAAGAACTCTAACTAATATAGCCTTGGATTGAGGTTCTTCTCATAACCTGAAAAAATTTTCCTTGATATCCATGTGAGAAGATGACTAAAATGCAAGTAAGAAAATTCATAGCTGGTTGAAATACTTTGCTGAAAAAGTACCAACTAATAATAAAAAAAATAATGTCAATGTAGAAGGCAACCTTTAAGACGTGCTTCAGGGATCCACACTTGGTTCTGTCCCATTTAACCCTTCTG
Organism: Tonatia bakeri; assembly: GCA_004024845.1. Classification (NCBI taxonomy): domain Eukaryota; kingdom Metazoa; phylum Chordata; class Mammalia; order Chiroptera; family Phyllostomidae; genus Tonatia; species Tonatia bakeri. The sequence continues at coordinate 69,728 of PVIA01000052.1, forward strand.
TCAGTGGCTCGTGATGTGGGATCATGCCAATCCAATTTGAAGATGAGATGAAGCCAGGAGAGATACCAATGAGATAGATGATGGGATCAACTATAATGATAAAGCCTTACATTTTAGATTTAAACTAGAACCACAGGCACAGACTGACAGTAACCAGTGGGGAGAGAGGCATAATGGAAATAAGGCGAAGGGACTAGCCAAAGAACATGTATGAATGACCCATGGACATAGACAACAGGGTGGGAATTGACTGTAGGAGCAGGGGGTAGGATGAGCAGATGAGGGCAAAGGGGAAAAATTGGGACAAATGTAATAGAATAACAATAAAAATGATTAAAAAATCAAGTTACAGAACAGCTATAGGTGTAGATTTGGAAGAGTATAACTTAGTACAGTTGACTTTTCTTCTTCTCAAGTTCAAAGTGAATCAACAATTCGACAGGGCTTCTTTAAAATATTAACTACTGAAATCATAAGATAAAAATATAAAGCATCCTATGTATCAGCCTTTCTGCAATCCACATAGGTCTGGAGTCATCAGAAATATCACGACCAAATCTAAGAGGCTCCACACTTCAGAAGGGACAGGGCAAAACAAAGCACCAAAGGGAAGGAAAACTGCATATGTTCAGAAATTATTTTAACTAAAGAGCAATGTGAGAAATTGACGATTGATACAACAAAGGAGAACATACAAGGAAGATGGAGGAGATATCTTTTTGTAGTAGAAGGTAGAGCTGGTCTTTTTTGTATGCACGTCCAAACAGCAGAACTAAGAGGCAAATACACAAATTTCAGGTCGATAAAAAAAAAAGGTTTTCTAAAAAGTGGACATAGCTTATGAGATGTCTAAGATACTCTGTAGAAGGGAAGACCTCTGGCTGAAAGTGTCCAATTCAGGCTCTGTTATAACTTTAACACGGGCCTTTCAAAGAGGACAGGCCATGTTGATAACATTTCTCTACCCCTTCCATCTCATAAAATTGACAAAAGGGATGGGAAGTTACTTTAGTATGACCTGTTCTTGGGGAGCCATTGCTGACTCTTAGGAATCACCCACTTCTTTTCTAAGTGAGTGCAATTTGGTTAATAATTTTTCTTAAACTTTCTAGAAAATGACATCAATTATACCAATTATTCACTTGAAATAAAATGATTCTGTTTTTAAATATTCTTTTCCAATAAGCATGACCATGAATCACTTTCACTGCTAATTTCACTATCATTTTTATTACCATGATAGTCACTGTGATGTTTTAAATATAATTCTTAATCTCATTTAAATATTGCATAAAGTTATCTCAAACTCTGAGACCCCGGGACTCTATCCCAGGACACTAGCCTACAAACAGCAAAGCTAAGATGTAAGTCCATATGATTTCAAAGGCCCTGCTCTGAACTGTCACACTCTGTGAGCTTCTCTAAACCAGTGCCATACCCTACCTTTATTTTCTACTTACAGTGTATTTCTACCTCTTCTCTGTGCACCCTACAAGATCCAGCTCACCCTCATCTCTAAAATGGTCTGCTCACACTGATTAGCACAGCCTACAATGACCTTTCCTTTCTGTATTAGATATTTTAGTTATGAGTAAAAGAAAATAAAATTAAACCGCTTAATGTAAAATGGAGAATTTATTAGCTCATATGAACAAATAACAGAAAAGAAAGGGGTAGATCAGCTCTTGGAAACAAAAGAAACCAAGGGCCAGAATCTGCACACTCTCCCTCTCCTGTGTCTCATCTTCAGCATTGTGCATGTCAGTTTTCTTGTCTCTGGCTGACCTTCCCCAACAGGCTGGAACTAAAGCCTCAGGAGGTCCTGAGTTTATATTCAGAGCTTCAGTCTCAGAGAATAAGTGTATTGAGACATGTTTTACATACAATAAATACATCCATTTTAAGGGTACACAATATACCTATATGTAACTACCATTATAACCTCAATATAGAATATGTCCACCACCTCAGCTCAACTTTTAAGAAAAACAGAGAAAGTTCCCTGATAAAGTACCTGCTCTATAGACCAATCAGCAGGAGGGTGACAAGGAAGGTGGACAGCCTTCACTGAAACCAAACGCTTGAAGTGACGCAAGGCATGACCCCTGGAAAAGTCATTATGACTTTAAGGGGGAAAACACAACCTGTATCACTTTCGGTCCAGTCAGGAGACCCAAACTGCCCTGTCATTTTAACAGAGAAGTTTTAATATAAAAATTATTAACTCTAACAAGGGATTGGAGTAACAAGGGAATGCCACCCACGAGGGAGGGTCTTGGGCTAAGATTTGGACCTTGGACTGGGCACAACTGTGGCTCACTAAATCACTGTCATTGGTGCACATTGCCAGAAATCCTCCTTCTGGAACTTTCCAGAAATCCATTGTCTAGGATATCAGGAAAGCTGTTTACGGGGAGATGTCTCACTGGAGGCATCCACTATAAAACTGCCCAACATGGATGGCAGGAGAATATGCAGGCCGACGGGCACTGGAGGAGCTGAGAAGTGGAGGAGCCAGGTGCTACAAAGCAGGTGAGGGAACCTGCCAAGCTAGCACACCAGAACTAGGAAGCAAAACTGTCTCCTTCTATTATGACAAAGCTTAACATCATGTCAGCTGGCAAAGGAAAATAGTTAAAGGGCCCAGGTCCACTGTCACAGATCAAGCAAAAGAATGTATTTGGAACTGAGAGACAAAACATCGCTAATCAGCCACAGCATTCCCCAGTTTGTTTCTACTAACCATCCTCTGAATTCCTGTAGTACCTATAGTTTATACCACCCAGTCTATTATTGATTACATACCTCTCTAGTTATTTCTTATACATAGTTACATAGTCATATATCCGTGTATAGATACACATATGTTGGTCTTCCTCATTGAGTTGAGAACTCCCAGAAGATAAGAAATGTTTTCTTTCCACTGCTGGGACTATATCCTAAGAATCCTAAAACACCAATCCAAAAGAACCTTTGCACCCCAATGTTCATAGCAGCACAATTTACAATAGCTAAGTGCTGGAAGCAACCTAGATGCCCATCAGTAAATGAATGGATCGAAAAACTATGGTACATTTACACAATGGAATTCTATGCAGCGGAAAGAAAGAAGGAGCTCCTACCCTATGCAACATCATGGATGCAACTGGAAAGCATTATGCTAAGTGAAATAAGCCAGGCAGTGAAAGATAAATACCATATGATCTCACCTTTAACAGGAACCTAAACAACAAAACAAAGAAACAAGCAAAATGTAGTCAAAGACACTGCACTAGAGGACAGGCAGAAAGTGACCAGAGGAGAGAGAAGAGGGAATTTCAGGGGAAAAGGGGAAGGGTTTACAGGAACAAAGTTAAAAGACACATGGATAAAAACTAGGGGGAGGGTGGTAATGGGAGGGAAGTTGGGGGGGTGGGCTTGATTGGGAGTAAAGGGGAGAAAACTGTACTCGAACAATCATTAAAATAAAATTGGAGAAAAAAAATAATAATTAAAAGAAAAGAAAAAAGAAATGTTTTCTGAATTATGGTAGGTTTCTCTCCATCCCCAGAGTGCTTACTGCAATGCTAGGCCCACTGGAGTTCCTTGATAAAAAAATATGTATTAACAGAGATTGCAGATTAACCTGAAACCTCTACACCAGAGTTGTGAAGGGGAAGCCTCTGGCCAAACCCATAACAGAGACAAGTTTGTTTGTTTTTTAAGTTTTACTTGCACAATGTTTTGATGATCCAACTTTTTGAAATCTGAATTAGCAGCCATTACACAAAATTGGAGATTTCACATAGAAACCCAGTGTTCTGGAAAATCCTCAGGAGGGGCAACAATCAGCCTATGCAAATTGGCTGGAGCTGACCACCAGCCTCTCCCTTCCACCAGCACACACACTCTCTGCTCTGCCATAGTCCTCAAATAACCTTCAATTTTACCAAACTTTGGGATCCTCTAAGTATTTAAGTTCTCTACCCAGGCTCTACTGGACAGATCTCCTTTACTTGTGTTGTAGGTCAAGGAATGTGGAAAATAAGCACTAAGTAGATACAAGTATTTCATAACTATTGATGATTTCTCAGTCCTTTCTATTCACACACACACACACACATCAGAATTTTTGAGTGTCCTATTTAAAATGACTGGTCTGTGCTCATAAGAAAGTCAACACGGGTTATGAATGTAGGATCATTGATGGAGTATAAGAAGAAAAACTCGATAGAGTCTAGTTCAAGAGCCATCATTGCTTTATCTAACCAGTAACCTGGCACAATCCCCTAAGGTCCCTAACCCTCAGTTTCCTGATTTGAAAGTAATAGGGCCATTTCTGACACAAATTCCAAGAATTTGACACAGACAGAAGTTCTGTTTACATAAATAACATGAGCACCCTGGACTGGTCACAGAATGCTTAATTTAGCAAGTGTTTCAATTAATTACTCCTTTTCTCCAACTCTTCTCATTCCCTTCTCTCAGTTTGACAACTGTGCCATGACTCTTATGTTGCCCAGAAAACAACCGGAACAGCACCTAAGTCTCTGTTTAAGATCTCTATTCTGATCTCACCCATGAGATTAGAAATCTCAAGGAAAAAAATTTTAAATTCAACTGGACTTATTTAATTAACAAATATTTATCGACTGCCCAGCACTATCCCACACTCTGCTGTGTGTTGTGCATACATTTGAGCCACCTCTGCATTATTACAAAATATGCATCTCATTTATAATCAACAGGCACATTAAACTTGGGTCCATACTGTTAATTATACTTTTAAAAATGAAAATTATATTTTAGTCAAGTGCATTAAAAATAGACCCTTCAGAGTGTGACTATTAATGAGGTAAGGTCACCTAATTACTTATCCCACATTCAGATGTGTAAAGAAAGTGCAGCTTCATTTACTTACTTATTTAATACCTCACCCTTCCTCTGAGCTTCTCCTGCTGGGCAGAACCTTTTAATTCAATACAAAAAGTTAATGCAATGAAATGATTTCTGCCGTCCCTTCCACTAAATGCTGTGGTTTGGTATTTCTGACCTCCTCAAACTTGCCACACTACTTCCAGGAGATGATGGATACATGGCATTGACAGGGTGTTTTCTGTGACCCATGGAGAGATGGCAAGAGTCTTGGATGCACAGTGTCCTCTTGATCCTTGTTGGCCTCTGTTACAAAGTGGCTGGACAGTACTGCTCTCTGTTCCCTGGGCCATCAGCAAGGTTTGACATAAATGATTATCCTCTTCTCTTCCAACACTTTCTCCATGTGGCTTCTGGCCACCTGTCTTAGCTCAGGCTGCTGTAACAGAATACCATTAACTGGGGGGCTTAAGCCACACACATTTATTTCTCACCTTTCTGGAGTCAAGATCAAGATCAGAGTGCCAGCATGGTTGGGTTCCAGGGAGAGTGCTCTTCCTGGTTTGTAGTTGGCCGTCTTCTTGCTGTGCCCCCACCTGGCAGACAGTGGGTAAAGAGAGAGATCCAATGTCTCTCCCTTTTACAACAGGGGCATTCATCCCATTCATGAGGACTTCATCCTCACAACCTAATTCCTCCCAAAGGCCTCACCTCCAAGTACCATCATAATGGGGATTAGGCTTCAACATTTGAATTTCAGCCTACAACACCATCATTTTCTCTTGGTTCTGCTCACTGGCCAGCCCTCTTCAGTCTCTTTTGTTAGCTGCCCCTGATTTCCCTGACCTGTCAACAGTGCAGACCCCAGCTTTCAACCCTCTATCCTCTTCTCTGCTTTCTTACACTTCCTCTCCAGGAGATCTTACCAGCTTCACGGTGTTAAACAGTATTGATAGGCAGTACCTCTGTGGTTCATATCTATAGATCACACCTCTCTCTGGAACCCAAACTCAGTTGCCCAACTTCCTACCTAACCATTTCAATTAGAAGGTTAAAACTCATCTAAGATTCAACATGTCCCATCTTGAATTCCTAATTGTTTCCCCTAACTATGTGACTCTATGTGTTCCTGCTGTGTGGCTCTTTCCACAACATGTACCTATCATTCCAGGCACATTTCCAACTCTCTGATGGATTCTGCCTTCAACTATATCCAAAGCCTGACCAAATCTTATCTGCTCACCTACCTGGTCCAAGATACCATGTTTTCTCACTTTGTTTAATGCAAAAGCCCTATAACTGGCCTCCATGCTTCCACCCTTGTGCCTCAGTAATTTGTGCATAGCTACTATGATTCATTTAAAACATTATTTTTAATGTTCATATCTCTGCTCAAAACCTTTCTATTTTACTCAAAGTAAATTCCCAAATGTTTATCTGCTCTGGTCTCCCACCAACTTTCTGATCACACATATTGCTTTCTTTTTTGTTGATTCCAGTCCAACTGAGCTTCTTACCCTTCTATAAAGATGTCAAACAAACTCCTACCCCAGGACCTTCATACTTACTGCTCCCTTGACCTGGAACACTCCTCCTTCAGACCTTTTAGATCTGCGTTTAAATATTACCTTAAGTATGAATGCATCCCTGATCATCTTATAAATACCAATCCCTCTATTCTAATACTCCCTTTCCCCTTCTCTTACTTTATGTCCTCCGCTGCATCTATCCCATCTGTGCATATTCCCTATACTTGATTATTTACTTATTCCCTATTTTTCTTCCACTGGGACATAAGCTTTTTTAACCATTGGGACTCAGTTTTCTTGACTGCTGTATCTCTAGCACCCAGAGCACTATATAGCACATAGTAGGTGATCAATAAATATTTGTACAATGAATGAATGAATGAATGAATGAACAGGTGATCTCTGAGGTTTGTCTTGTCCTTAGTTCTTTGACTTCTATTTAACATTCATTGTGTGGGACTTTTGCCCTTAGCCTTGGACCTGTTGCCCACCTATGATGGCCTCTTCATGCTGACCCTAAAACTACACTATTCACAGGCACCTGTCTCACATCCATGCCCCCATCCTGGAGCACATGAAAACTTCTGCATAAGAGTACCAAAGCATAAGGTTCCAGGAGCTCTGTCTTGGACACATCTATGCACACATTTCCTGCCACCACCCTAACCCCCTCAACCCATGCCAAGTGGAAGCAGCTGTGTATACAGCCTCAACTAATGAGCAGCAGTCTTCCCCTAGTAACCAGAGGCAGTGAGGTCTTAGACTGAATCTGTTGACAAGTGAATACACATGCTTACCTCCGTGTTGCCCAAACTTCTATCAAGATATCAGAACATGACCACCATCCCAGAAAATCACTGCATGTCCTCTCCTACTCAGTCACCATTTCCACCTCCCCAGAAACAACTAATATTCTGATTTTTATCTACCATACATTAGATTTTCCTTTTTTAGAACTTCATATGGAATACTACTACTTGTGCTCTTTTTCATAAAGTTTCTTTCACATAACTGTGAGCAAATAGAACCATTTAATAACAAGTATTTGAAATATTTAGCAGAAAGTATACAGATGTATGTTCTTTACTGTGGAATACCTAAAAAAATACGATGGATAAATGAATGGGTGGATGAATATTCATCCATCTGGGAGATTCATCTATGTTACTGCATATATTAATAGTCTATCATTTTTATTACTAAAAGTTTTCAGTGTATAATATACCACATGATCAATCTTCCTATTGATGCACACTTGAGCTATTTCCAGTTTAGGGCAATTATAAAAGAGCTGTTTGTTTCTGTACATATCTTCTTATAGACATATGTTTTCATTTCTCTTGGGTAAATTCTTAGAATTGAAATCTCTAGGTCATAGTATACTCATATTTTTAGTTTCATTTAAAAAAAAAAAACCCTGCCAGATGTTTGTCAAAGATTTTTATGCCATGACACACTCTCACCAATATATGAGAATTCCACTTACTCAACATTGACTGAGTAGCTTTAATGCCCAAAACACACACCCCTGGTTTCTGCTCTGGGAGGAAAGGAGAAGAGAAATTATCATCTCACTATACATTTATTTCTCTTTTTCTACAATTCCTTTTCCTTTTCTTTGCCTTCCCATGTACCTGAATTGTCCACTTGTTCACTAAGATCAGGAGGACAGTCTTCAGCTTTTCCATTTTCTCTACATCATGCCTGTAGCAGTCTGAATGTAACCAGGAGATAGAAACCACACAGTAGATTAAGCAGAAGGAGTTTAGCATAGGAATTATTTTCTTTAATTAAAGATAAACAAGATAAAAGAAACTCTCTAAGGTATGCAAAGACTGAGGGAGACCACCCAAGGAAGGATATTCTTGCAAGAGGTCAGACCTCATTGGAAAGGATGGTTCAACCTCTAGATAGCAGAAAAGCTGGCTGGATGAACATAGCCAGAACTGGGCTGGCATTGTTGGAAAATCACTAGGCAACCCTGTGGAGATCAGACAGGGGAGCAGACGATCAGCGGCAATGACATGGGTATGTAGTGGTGCTGGGGTGTGGGGTGCTAGAAGAACAGGCACAGAAGCTACCAGGCTGCACAGGATGGTGGAAGAGAAGTGGGTACCTGCAGAAGAAATAATACCTGAGTGTGTGACTCTCCAGGATGCAGGCAGTTGCTTGTAGGTTACACAAGGTTCTGGTTTCTATTTGAGAGACCTGAGGAAATGTTATCTCATGGCCAAGGTTGCAAAGCCACAGAGGGACCCTGGGCCTGTGGCTAGCGCAGGCTCTACAGGATGTGCTTACACCCACACTGGTGACCTCTTGGCCCTTCAAAAATCACAGGAAGCCTTTTTCTTTCACAATGTCCCTCCAGTGCTCTCTACTGAGAAAGCTTACCACCACGCTCACTTTAAGGAGGAATGTTTAAAAGAATCCCATTGGTTATCAGAGAGAATGTACCTGTATCTGGCCATGTATAATGTACTCCCGTGTCTAGTGCACACCCACAGTTTTAGCCCAAACTTTCATGAAAAAAATCTTTCATTTTAATTTTTTAATTCAATTATTTATTTATTTATATTTAGAAATAAAACCAATTATTGTATTCCAGGTTATTATTTTGCATTCAGATATCATTATTGCTTTCTAGAGCTATACTTTTAATGCAGTATATAGATATAGAATTAGCACTACCCATGTATAATGTGCATTCTTATTTTTCCCTCAAAACTTTGGGCAAAAATTATGCATTATACATGGCAAAATATAGTATATTGAAGGGCACATTCACAGCTGAAAGGCATCTAATTGACGACAGATACAATGTCCTTTTCTACTCCAGCCTTGGACTAAGCTTTAATGATCAGTAGGGAGTAGTAAAGAGGACAGACTTCCCACCTCTGCAAGATTGTTTGCAGAAAGAGTCACAAGAATTCCTTTCTTCTCTACATCCATGCCCATTTGCAATAGGACTTCGCAGCTCTTGCCCTCAAGGGGGAGAGTCTGTTTCTCAGTTCTATAGGGAATCTACCCAAGTGGTATGGGGAATACAGCCCAGCCCTATTGGAAAGCCGACAGGAGTGAGTCAGCACACAGGACTCCCGGCCACGGTTAGGTTTTCCCGTGGGGAATCGAGCCTGCATTGTACATAGGCTACTATGAGGCTTGCTTTTTGCCAAAACTCTCTCACCCTGAATTGAGGCAGCAAATGTTTACTGCATATCTTTAAAGTAACTTCCTAAAATCTGAGCTAAACTTCCCAAGTATGGAGTTATAACCAGTTCAATCACTTTTCCTTTTGCATTTGCAAATATCTTTCTTCTTTGATGTAATTAGCAACATCCTCTCCTTTGTTACCTGTAAAAGGTAACCACCTAAAGCGAACCTGTGCATAGTAAATGAGGACCATCCTGGATGTAATGTACCCAGAAAAACAATAAAAGCCTGTTCAGGCAGGGGTCAGGGCCCTCTCGCTCACTTAGAGAGTAACCACGCTGCCCCTTTTTCTCCACAGGACTTCTGCAATCTGTGTGAACTTGTTCATCACATCCACAACACATGGACCGCGTGGGCCAGGGTCCACATCACAGTTCCTGCATCTGGGTTGGCCATCTGACTTGCTTTGGCCAAAAGGACATCAGCAAATGTGATATAAACAGGGACCTGAAAGAATGGTCACTCACTGCCCTGTCTTGGGGCTGGGGACCTTTCTGCACAGTGTGAATGAACCTGAGTAGCCTTCTGGTAGATGAGGGAGCACACAGAAATACAACCCTGTCATTCCAGAGTTCCTAGCTCAGACTATCTTGGACCACCCTAATCAGCCAAACCAGCGCAAACCAAAAGAACCACCCAACCAAGAATAGAGAGAAATAATGAATGCTTGTTGGTCTAAGCCACCATGCTTGAGTCTTATTATGGAACAAAAGTGACAAAAAATAAGAAAGCCTGCATTGTGAGTTATTCCAAAATGTATATTGGTATATTAAGTTTTCTATAGTCATCTACTAATATAAACAACTTAATTACCAGAAAAAAAAGGCTTGGTTTACCCTGAAGAGCAGGTATATCTTACGGAATTGATCTCGTTCCCCCTTTTCCTTTGGATACCAGGAAGGCAGAGCAAACTTGCGGCTCAGCTTTAGCAACTGTGTTCTCTATTTACTGTTCAAACTCTTCCCCAAGCTTTGACTTTCTCTTCTGTCTATAATTGTTTGTTCCTGATTTATAACTCATTTATAATTTGCCCATTTTGGTTTATGTACTTGTTTGAGCTATCTCTAATGATGTTTTGGAATGAGATTAGAGACAAGCATATAAAACTAATGTAACTATTTATAGATAGAATGTTCAAACCATAGCATGCATAACATTTTCCTTTGTTATAAAGCTATTCTGCTTCATTGTATGAATCTCACTTTTTGCAAAAGATCAAAATAAAATTGGCAAGCTCTGGATTAGACACAATAATCTTAAACTGACAAGCAAACAAAAAAATTTCCATTTCTATAAAATTTCCAATTTTATGAAATGAGGATGGCTCTGAGTTGTATTGTTAGCATATATTAGAATATAAAGTCAAAATGAGACAAAATTGAGTTTCATTAAGTCTTTAGACACAAAGTAAAACAATCCTCTAGCTTTCAAACATTCGTGCTCCTGTTACTGTTAACCTAAGCTTGAGAGAACTTAGTTGTTTCTGCTTTTTAAAATTTATATGTAATTTTTAACTAGGCATTAGGATAACATTAAGCCATATTGTCGAGTTGGTCCATTCCTCTCCCAATCAAATTGTTCATGAAAAGAAATATGAGAGAGCTAATAGACCAAAACAAGTTACAGATTTTGAATTAACCAGAAGTGATCTTTTTAAAATGACAAGATTGCCCTTTTATGATAACAAATGTGGATCTCCTTTTTGAAAGTGGACCAGAATCCCAGATTGGGAGGGGGAGGCCAGTCATCTGTGAAATAGGTTGTCAAAAATATAAGTCTAAAATATGATTCAACCAGGAAAAAAATCCCAAATGTGTTAGAAAGTCTAAGACGTTCATTTACTTAGCAGAACAAAATCAGCTGAGCCTTGCTGCAGATAAAGCTGGAATTCCACAAATGAAAAAGTCTGCCGCAGTGACAAATCTTCCTGTAATTGGAATACTTCAAAATATTAAACTCGTAATCTGAGAATAATTGGAAGGCAGTACACGTTCCCACAATTAGTCCATCACTTTTATTTACCTCATGTATAATACATGGCAGCCAACATCGTAAAATAAATTAACAGCTAAATGTCAAATCTCCCCTCATATTTAGGCCATCTGCTTAGGTGTTCAGACTGACACCCACTGGCATGAGAAATTATAGAGGCAGGAGAAATCTGACTATCAGAGAAGAGCTATTGGCAAATAGCTCAAATATCAGGACTTGTTTTTGCTCATTCCCTCTTCCACCAGCACCCTCTGCCCCAACAACTTTCAAAGTCTAGAAATTTTATCATTTCAATTACTAGCGTTGCAAGTCTTGACCACATTTCAGAACACAGGAAACTGAATTATATCTTCTCCTAAAAGAATTTGATCCTTTCATTACCTTCAAATATGCTCCTTGAAGAGAGAAAGCCTGTGAGCTTACAGCCCATCAACTTTTGGGGAGTTCTGGAGAATCCTGGGCAGTTGGGAAATCCTTATTAGATCTGCAGAGGCCCAGGGGCTAAAGGGAAAAATGCCGACAAACTGCAGAATTCTCTATCTCCACTCTAAGGTCCCTAATGGAACAGCTCATAAGAGCCAAGCCAGGGATTTTAACCCTCACTACTTTCCAGAGCAAGAGTGACATCATCATTTTGCCAGTCAGAAAGACTTAGATTTCAATGCAACTCTAAATCCAGTTATAACCCACACTTGCCCTATATTGGGTGTGGCCTCCAGCTGGTGCCTGTTCTTCTTTCTCTTAACTTGGAGGTCCCTCTGAAATATTTCCAAATTCCTCATCAGGTTCATTTCAATACGCACCATCCTTCAAAAAGGAAAGAAGGGAAGAAAGTGACTCAAATGGCAGTAATGTTGCTTCCCTGCAGAGTGGATAAAAAAGCCAGCTGGCTGGTTCACTCCCATAATACTGTTTTGGGGAGCAAGCTGGATCAGAACCAGAAAGAAGACCTGTGGTACAACTCAGTTTATCAGACAAGGCTTGAATTTCAAATATAATGTAAAAGCCTTCTGTGGTTTGGGACAAATCATATAAGCATCCCTTCCTCCTCCAAAGAATAATAAAAATAATGTATTGCACTTGTAACACACCTTCCATTGCCATAGCTCAAATGCTTAGATTAGCTCCCTACCTACCTATCATGCTGTGATGTGGAAATTAATTAGCTAATGTCTGTAAAATGATTTCAAGATGAAAAGTACCATGTGAGTGCTAAATGCAGCCTATGTGTACCAGTAAAGAGAACCTCATAGAGAAGCAGGGGGAATGAGTGAATAGCCAGCTTGAAAAAGCAAGGTGACAAAACCAAATAAATAGTTACCAGAGAGAATAGATTTCCCAAGTCATAGACATAACCATGCAAGAAAAGGCACAGGCAAACACATATGGAAGCACACTTTGGATCAGAACTAGAGCCAGCAACATACTCGGTAGAATTCCACCAAATTCACAGTGTGCACTTGGGGGATGTCAGTACAATCACATGTTCTCAGAAGAGTTGTCATTTAATGGGGATGAAAATATGGACGGTTCTCCTGAAGATCAATGTCCTTGTCTGGGCAGAAGGGATAAAGTAAATGCCTCATATTTATTCATAACTTTATGATTTTCAAAGTTCTTGCCCCATTACCCATCTTTCTTCACCTGCATAATAACCTTTTATAAGAGGTAGATAGAGTGGATATTATTATTTCTAAATTTCAGATGAGGACATTGACAGTCAGGAATATTGATTTTACCATCTCACTTACTAGCAAGCAATGAAAGAGGGCATCCAGCCCACCGGTTTACCACAAACTCAGTGTGTTTATCATGATGCCATATTAATTAATGGGCATTTTCAATTAGGAGGCATTGCCAACACATTTCAAAAAATCTCAATATGTATCTATGCTCCATCCAAACAATTTTACTTTTAGAAACTTATCCTATGCATTTAAGAGATGCTCAAAGTTCTAGCTACTTGGATAGTCACTGAAGCATAATTCATAAAAAGTGAGAAATAGAAACAACCTAAATGTTTAGCAGAAATGATTGAATAAATACTGGTATAGTCACAAGATGAAATATCAGGTGTTAGCCATTTGGTGATTATCGGAGGAAAGGAGGGTTGGGGGAAGTAAGGAGAGGGTAAGGGGGGATAAATCTTGATGGAATGACATTTGACTTGGGGTGGTGAACACAGTACAATATACAGATGATATACAGAATTGTACACCTGAAATCTATATCATTTTACTAACTAATATTAACCCAATAAGTTCAATAAAAATGACATACTAGAAATATCTTTAGTGGCATAAAAATGTTTGCCATAAACTGTTAACTGTTGTACAACATCCTTTTAAAAGTAATTTATGCACATGTCATAGGACAACATCTAGAAAGACATACAACCCCACGTAAATTGTGTTTGCCCATCAATGATGTAATTGTGGTGATGTTCATTCTTTTCTATGGGTCATCCACACTTCCAGATTCTATTTCATTTATTTTTATAATAAAAAATCACTATGAAAAGAATAGGCATAACCATGCCTAAGTCACTTGAAATCACCACAAAGGGTCTGGGCTGAAGAAAGGTCAACTTCATTGAAAATGACTTTCTACGCGAATGCCCTGAACAGAGGTTGCTACTAAGGGGTGAAAGCAGAATTGATCCACCCCTCTTACTTTGTTGTGTGTGTGTATAATATTCTTTTTTCACTCATTCATTGACAGACCCTCAGGTTTTTCCCATGTATTGGCTATTGTGAATAATGCTGCAATGGACATGGGCATGCAGATACTCAAGATACTGATTTTACTTCCTTCAGATATATACTCAAGAGTGGGATTAATGGATTATATGGTAGATCAATTTTTAATTTTTGGAGGAGCTGCCATAGTGTTTCTACAGTGGCTGTACCAATTCACATTCCCACTGACAGTGCACCAGGATTTCTTTCTCCCACATCCTTGGCAACACGTTACCTCATCTTTTTGATAGAAGCCATCTTAATAGGTTTGGGGTGATATCTCACTGTCGTTTTGATTTGTATTTCCCTGATCATTAGTGATGGTGAACATTTTTCATATACCTGTTGGCCATTTGGATGCCTTCTTTGAATAAATATCCATTCAAGTCCTTTGCCCTAAATGGCCACTGTTTTAAGCCACTAAGTTTGCTGTAAATTGTCATTTAGCAGTAGAAAACCAATATAGTTAGCAAGTGCTACAGAAACTATTTTATCCATTTCCCTTATTTTACCAATAAAAAAGACTCAGACCTAGGGAAGTTATAAGGTTTGGGGGGAAATTGAGGCAAAGCTGGGACTAGAGTAGGTGCAGGTCCCTGGACCAGGGCTCTTCCTACGGTCCCATTCCCAGCTCCCTGCAAGCTTCTGAGGATCACTTTTACCCAGCCTGGCTTAGATCTAAGAGGAAAGATAAGATTGTCAGTTGAGGTCTCTGCCAGCATTATGATTCTAATTTATTTCTTGATTTCTAAAAAAAGTGAGCTAAAATTGATATTGAATGCACAAGATACTTTTCTAATTTAAAAACAATCGATAGTATTTATAACTTTCACTCAATATTTAATATGCTGAAAATACCATACAATCCACTACATTTTCCGATTTCAGTTTTCAGTTTACTGAAGTTCAGCAAACTTTACCATACTCATATTCACAAAGGGGTTCCAGTGGTAGACTCTTTCAAGGCAGGGTTCTACAACTTTTCCTAACTGAAGTGACTTAAACTATTTGAAAAGTATGAAGAAAACATCAGCACTATCACAAGTATTTAATTCTAGTCACTTATCTTAAAGGCAATGCTATTGGTTACATTTCTAATAATTGTCAAGACTAAACTAGACATTTGCTCCTGCCTCTCTTGGGATTAATTAAGTGAGTGTCATTAGTAAATGTAGCACAATTCACAATGATGTGATGGATTACTGGAAACTTAGATAAAAATGAGTAACCAGGATGAGTTTGCTCACCTTCTAAGCATGATTAAATTCAGATGTACTAAAAAACCCACCAAATCACATTGCATTTGAAAAGACCACTTTTATTTTAATTTTTTGTTTTTCAGATCAGTTGACATTCAATAATTTATTGGTTTCAAGTGTGCGGCATATTGGTTAGACATTTATGTAACCTCCGAGGTGATCCCCCATTAGTCCCACGACACCACATATAGTTATTACAGTGCTATTGACTAGGTTCCTTTCTGCTGCACTCTACATCCCTGTGACTGCTTCTGTAACTGGTAATTTGTACCCCTCAATCCCTTTCACCTTTTCCACCCAACCACCCAACATTCCTCTCCACCTGGCAACCATCGGTTTATTCTCTGTATCTATGAGTTTGTTACTGTTTTGTTATTATTATTTTGTTTTAGATGTCACGTGTAAGTGAAGTCATATGGTATTTGTCTTTCTCTGTCTGACATATTTCACTTAGCATAATACCCTCTTTACAAGTCCACAAACAAGTCTGGCACTCACTTGATTGCATAGTTGATTTTTTCCTGTTTTTTGCAGATCTTGGGCTCCAAATCCCAGGTTCTCTGCAGAGTTGCCCTTAGAGCAATGCCACCTAATACAGCACATGGCATGGTGACGGACGGGTTCCCCATGAGCACTTGGGATGTGGCTAATGTGACTGATGAGCTGAATGTTCTCTTTTATGGAATTTAAATTAATTTAAATTTAAATGATCACATGTGGCTAGTGGCTACTACATTCGATAGCACCACCCCAGAGGTTTAGGTTGGGATTGATGTAAGCTATTTAAGAGCCAAGCCAGGGAGGCTGGGAGAGGAATGCAGTGCCTCCTCAGCTGTGGGTTCTCCGGGAACTCTCATTTCCTCTGTGGTCTTGCTTTTGTCTCTGTTATCTGGCCATTCAGCACACAAATGCACATGTAACTATATTGCCTTTTTCCTTATAATACTAATTATTACAATACTACTACAACTACTAATGGCTTCTATTTATAGAGTGCTTGTTGCGGGCCAGGTATTGTGCCAGGCACAATTGTATGGAATTTTCTAATAAGAGGTTTCTGCGTACATGGTTTCATTCTTTTTGCAAGTGTACTAGCTGAAGCTAACTGTACCCATTGTGGTCTAAAGCTGTTATTTGCAGCATTTCCTTATATCCATATATTTTATCCCACAATATGTCCTACCAATCAAAGTACAGATAAAGTATTAGCATTGCATTTCCTTCCATAAATGTAGCATATGTTAGGCAAAATATTTCATCCCAAAAAGTAATCTCACTACTTTTCCTGTCAAGATGGACTCTAATACTCTGTCAGTTCCTCCAGGTTTCGTTATAGCAGGCACCAAAACAATTCTGAGTACAAGAAAAAAATGAATCTGAAAGAGAGTTGGTGCCAAATAAATGCCCCTCGATATTCTGGATTCATATGCACCCAGAAACAAACAATTTGGTAGCTATGAGAGAGAACTTTGCTTGGCCAAAAGGTGTGGAGCCAGAGTGTTTGACAATTGGATGATACAGTGGCTGGGTCTGGAAATCAGCAGTTATAGGACACAGAGGACATCTACATTTTACCTGGGGAGTTTCCTGCTAACCTCGATCTTTTATTTTGAGTGGACCCAGGACTAAGACTTCTGCGTCGGACACCACTTCCTCCTCAGTGACGAAGAGCAACCATTCCCACGGCAATCCCCTGTCCCTGACTGCAGAGCTGCTTTCACGTTTCGCACTGAACCTTCCACACCCAGTACAACATTAAGGTGTTTGTGAGTGAGTGTAATTCAACCCGGTTGGTAAAGCACTATCTTAAAGTTGAAGACTTAATAACAACTTGGTTCAGAGACTGGCAGAGAGCAACGGTACACAAAAACACCAGGCTGCGTGATAGAAGCTTGACAGCCTTGCTGCACACAAACCAAAGAAAATAACATGACAGTTAGAACAGCAACAATTTTAAACTTCCCAGTGATGAAATGCACTTTGCAGTCATAACTCTTGCATAAATCTGGATGTCACTTTTTTCACGTTATAATTTCGCAATCCAGCGGATCATTGTGCAGACCCTCTACCTGCAATGGGCGCAATAATGCAGAATGTGCACAAATCATTGAGTTATCAGCGATATCAGGGGGTTGGCTGCTGGGGTTATTAAACGACATTTTTTCACCTAGAAGCACAGACTGAAATCAATCATTCTGATAACTAGGCATGGCATGAGCTGTCTGCACTTTCATTTCAACCTGATTAATCACATATACACAGACCTTTACCTTAAAGGAGCAATTGTTCACATTTAATCACAAAGAAACATTCAAGCATGCCATCAGACATTACTGTGTTTAACCACAATGTATGCTGTTTCAGCAAATATGTTTATGATAATATAGGTTTCCACATACAAATGCAGTTTTGTTTATTTTACAAACATTAAAATCAAAGATAAGTAAAATAATCCACTGTGTTTTATACCATTTATCACCTATTTGATGCTTTTGAAGTTTCTGTTACACCTGGATATTTTATCTCACAATTTATGCTGATAATCACAGTACAGGTAAATTATTGGCATTATGTTTTCTTTATAAAGTAGAACACTCTAGATATCAGATTTCATCATGTTACAAGTTCTACTTCTTGCAAAGATTTGATTCTATTACCCTGTCAGTTTCTCCTGGCTTCTGTATTGCAAGAAAACAAATACAGTTGTGGGTATAGTTATGTTTCCAGGAAACATAACATTCCAGAGGCACACCTGCGATTACTATAACAACAGAAAGGCAAAATCTAAAGAGTATCCTTTGCACCAGAGGTCAGTCCACAAGCCAGGATGATTCTTGGGTCCATCTCCAAGAGGACAAAGGTGAATTGAATTTTCACTAGAAGAAGCAGAACTTGAAGAGGGTTTTGATGTATGAATGGAGGCACAGACGATCAGAATAGGGGGTCAATAGAAGAGCAGCTCAAGATTTACAACATGCTTCCAGACCAAAGGTGCAAAACTGCCCTCAGAGACGTGAGCTCCCAAAGTGGTAGGAAAATGTTCTATTGCGGAAATGTGTGCATAGAGTTAAGAACTGGTCAGGGGTGACACCAGACAGAAGAATCACCCTCCAGTTGTCTGACCCAAGGAGAGAGCAAATGGACCCCCTTCAGAGGGAGATGAACTCACTGACCCAGGGGACCAAGGCTCCAAGACTCAATTGTCCAGGTCCTTAGAGATATTGAGAATGGTCTTGGGCTGCCTATCCAGGGCAGTGCCGACACGCTCTATTGAAGAGCTGAACATGAAACGGAGTCTCATTCACTCTGTCTGAGACTTTGCTTCTTTCCCTGCTTTAGCTGCTGCTCTATTGGCTTCTTCTCTGGTCCTTGACCTTCTTGGTTTGCTTGTTCAGCTTCTCATAGAGATTGATCTTCACTGGGAGTCTACCTCCGCCCGTCTGCCCTTCCTGCCAAGGAAACGGCATCAGGTCACTAGTCCCACCCTCCATCCCTAGACTCCAGGCCTCCGTTCCCCCCTACCTGAGCTCTAGCTTGGCCTCAACAAGGAGTTTTCAAACTCTGCCTGGATTAAACTTTGCCCTTTTTGCGATCAAAATGGGTCATTAGCCAGTTAAACCACTGTCAAGTGGGGGAGGGGGATTAAAGCCCCACAAAAAGTACATAAGCAGACACATAAATAAAATAAATGGCAATTGCTCTAAGCGTTTTGAAGGAAATAAACTAAACATAAGGAAAAATAGAGTTGCAGGATCCTCCTTTTGGAGGGTGGTCAGGAGAGACATTTCTAAAGAGGTGATTGTGAAGTTGAGACCCAAGAAGGAAATTAACCAGCCGCATTAGCAGCCTGTGCCGGAACTTGTGGCGTGTGAGTGAGGCTATGGTTGTAGAGCAGAAAGGCCAAGTGGACTTCTCAGCAGGGAGCCAAGGTCACAGGGTCTTGAGTAGGTGGGGCCTGACTGAGGAGAGATTTATAAGCTATGGTTAAAGAATTCGGATTTCATTCTAAGTTTCTTATAAGGCATACTGTCACAGGGCTCAAAGAGACCTTTGGGACTCATCCCATCTGTCAGGTAGAAGGTAATTCTTTTTCTTTTTATCCATGCACCAACTTTTCTAAGTTGACTTGACTAATGTTTGTTTATAATCAGTGAGTAAGCTGCTACTTTAATACCGCTCCCCTGGAAGAGGCCCCTTGAAGGCATGTTAAATTAACTGATGTGAATAAAAACAATGAATAAAAATACGTTTCTCCTTTAATGAGAACAGCAACTTCTGTTTCCCTGGGCTTTTCTGGTCCCACAAGACCTTTTAAAGCAGAATGTGAGCGTGTTCTGGTTCAAATACTGAAAACATCATCTCGTCTCCCTCTTCTAGTTGGGTTATGTTTCAAGAAGTCCTGCTAGATCAATGTTTTCGGGCACAGAAGCTCTCAGCAGCTGTGGCCAGCATGACAGCAGCACCACTGCTGGGTCGGCCCTTTGTCCCCGAGGCTGTTCTCACACAGAACCAAAAGGGGTCGCTATCCTTTATCTGCCACTTGGGCCCTCCAGCTTGAGAACTATGGATAAACGAACCCCCAGAGTTTGTGTCCTTCCTGCAAGGGCCTGGTTATCCACCTGGATCTCAATGTAAAGAGTTAGGTAAAATGGCACTTCCCTAACTTGCCATTTCTAAAGGGGTTATAAAAAGTTTACACAGGTACTTTCCAAATTGATTCATTCGATCCACAGGTACCGTTTTTCAGGCACTATTCAATTCCATTGGGTTGTTTCTTATTCTACACGGAAGCAAAGTTATATCATGAAAATGGAATGTTATTCCAGTTCTGTTACTAATTTGTTTTGTGACCAAGCAACGATTATTTCCTCTCCAAACATTATTTTTATATGCAAGACGACCTCTCTGGGTCCTTCCAGTTCTATGAATCTCTATCAAAATGGACTCGAAAATAATGCTGGCATTAGTTACGGTAGGCTAAACTGCTAGCAAAAAAACCCCAAAAGAACAACAGCTCAAAAAAAAATAGAATTAATTTCTCTCTCACCCGATGGTCCACAGTAGGTATTTTAGATACCTCCACCCTATTTTTTGATTCAGGAAACTAGTGTAATGATACTTGGTCTCCAAGGTCACTGCACTAATAACCCTTCTGGCCAGAGAACAACCTGAAGCCCAGGGCCAGAGAAGTCCTGCAAGGTAAACAAAGCAAGGATGATACAAGTCTCTCCCTCTTTCATTCATTGGGTAAGAGCTTAAACACAGGGCCACATCTAGCTGCAAAGGACACTGGGATGTGTATTCCCAGGCTGAACCCAGATAGAACACCACTACTCAGAAAGGAGGGAATGGGTTTGTGGGATAGACAGCAGTCTAACACCTGTTTGGTACTTCACAGTCTGTAAAGCTCTCACCTACTGAATTTTCACCGCAGTGCTATAAGATAGTTATTGAGACCTCCATGGTACAGAAGCAAAACTATATCCCAAAGTGATTACATAAAATAGATGAGGTCTCATAATTAAAAACTGAGCTACATTTCAATTTCTGGTTTACTGATCAGCATTTCCTCTATTATAAATACTAACTTGAAGTACTTGCATAGTAAATAATCATTAGCATAAATCTGCATGAAGATGCTGGGGTTTGAAGAACAAAGAGACATTATTATGAAAAGTCATGGGAGTGGCTAAAGCACATCACAGACCCAGGTCTGGGCTCCAAACAGTACAAGGTCTCTGAATAACCTGGTGAGCATATAAGAAGTGAAATTTTAAAAAGAAAGAAGGAAAGAAAGCTGATGAACAGTTTGTAATTGAAGCATTTACTCATTTTGCTCTCACCCTTGGCCTATAAAACTCATCTAAGGACAGAGAAATTGCAAGAAACACTCTAATTGGAAATAATAGTAAATCACTAAAGAAGACCAGAATCTACCAACATTAGATTTGAAAGGTAAAGCCATCTCGTACACAGAGGAGTGTTGCAGTACTGGTCGTGAATTTGCAGATTGCTGGAGAGAACAATGTATGCCTCCCAACCCCCATCCATCATACAAACTCACAAATCATTTGCTGCTTCAACTGCTCTTGCTTGTTATGAAAATCCAACAATAAATTGTCAATAAATCAACCTCACGTCTTTTGAAGGAAGAGCTGAACAATCCCTGAGCACACCTTGAAAAATTCTACCTGGGTTCTTCCTTGGTTTAAGCCACATTTCTATGAAAATAGAAAATCCCTAAAAAAATGGATTATATATAATTATTCTTAGTTTTAATCTTCAAAAAGAATTGAGGCAGTAATATATCAGGATGATTTGTCTTCCAACTCTCTCCCTACTCACATTAATATGATTTCAGAGTTTAAAAGTAAAGGTCTCTTTCTCACAAATCTGTTCAAAATTGCTCATTTTTTAAAGGATGATCATTTTATGGATTACCAACTCTGTGTAAGAAAGGTTTTGAACAGTCTCAGAGGTCGGCTGCCATTCATAAAGCATTCAAGATGAACTCAAGAGAAGGGACGTTGGTAGAGCCCATGGAGTCAGTTATAAGGTGCCAGATGTGACAATGTAATATATTATTTCACAGAGCAAGTTAAAACAGTTCTACTTGTGCCCTTTCTGAGAAGCGTAGGAAAGCTTATCAATGGATATGATTCCTCCAGGAGAATTTTAAGAATTATGCCACCCTACATCTTATCATGACAAAGCTCTTTGCTAAGTCTCTGGGACCTTTTCTCCTAATCCATCTTTATTCTGGACACCCAGGGGCCTTACCAAGGCAGTTCAGGCTATATTTTGTCATTATTTAGGGGAAGCTGAGAGTTCTAATACATTACACCACCACAGCCTTTTAAAAAAATTCAACTATAACCAACTAACACTAGCAATGTTGAATACTGTTTAGCTTTTATATCCAAGTCTGTCATTTACTGAGTACGTTTGTGTTTACAGCATTGAATCCGGCAGATAAAGGAGCAGAAAAGAGACAGAGCAGAAGATTTTTACAATCTAGAGAAAAACAATCTAAATCTACCTCAAAAGCTAATAGAATTTTATAAAGGCAGTTTGTCCTAATGCTAATTTCTCTGGTCTTTTGTTTACATAGAAAAGCTCCAGGCTGGTTTATGGTGTCACATCTATCAGCCAGTAGAATATAAGCAAATCCCATTACACCCGAATTCAGACGCACAAATGAACCCAAATGTGGATTATGGTATCTCTTTACACTGCAATTTCTACTTAAAAACAAACATAATTCTAATGCTCAGCAAATAAAGAAGAAAAGCAAACTGTTGTTCTCACGATTCTTGTTTTGACTCTCTCATTATTGCCTGAGCCCTTAGGCTCATCAGTAACTATGTAGAAAGAAAAAAACATTTTTTTTAAAGAAAAAAACTTGGTCATGAAACAACCCAAAGCCAAGAAAGCACAGAGAGGGTGTGAAGACGGCACATGCTTATGGTACGTTGACTATCCTTCAGTAGCACACCTTGTCAGGTATTCAGACCATTCGGCGGTCTCTGACAGTCTGGAGATTCTCCAATGTTTCTGTAATCATTTATCTTAGAAAATACCCACTTTATTATAACATCTACTACTTTCATAACATCCGGTTCCTTCATGCCTTTCTTCCTCCCAAGGACAAAGCGAAGCCTCATCTCGAGTTTCAGGATGGACCAAGTTCTAGGTGACAATGTCAGGAGGGAACAGTGACTATAATTATTATACTTGTTCAGGGACCTTTAAGGATACCAGTCTGACAGGGTAAGAGAAGCTTTCAAAGTCATCAAAGACCAAGGGTGTGATTTTCACACGGGGGAAATCTGGGCAGGTATGTAAAAGAGACATCTGCAGCAACTCCAATTAGAGGAGTCACCCTTTTGAACTCCAATGCCATTGGGTGAGTGTATTTGTGAATATAACGTTTTACTCATTAAAACTGAAAAATCTGATTGTATACAACCGTCCCTCCCTTTGATCTCTTTTTCTGAATGTGTCTATCCATTACCGCTTTGTCCATTTTTATCTAAATTACATTACCTTTTTCACTAGACTTTGGAGTTCCAAAAAATTACAAGGTCAATAAGAAAATCACAAACTCAACTGTCATCCATCCATCTGTTCATTCGGTGACTATGTATTACATGAACAATACACTATACACACACATACAGTCTTGGGTTTGAGGATTCCCAATACATAACACTCTTCTTTCCCACCCAATGGGAATGAAACAAAGGAATAATAAATGAAGACTAAACTAACATCTTTTTCTCTGGTAAAGCTGCTAGAGGGGACTGTCTGATACAGAGACAAGGCAACTGCAATGTCAAACACCAGGCTTGGGGAGATTTGTCACACAGCCACGGAAGCACCGAATGACCACCACTCTGCCCTGTGAGGGGCAAGGCTTACCCATGGCCCAGAGAAGTGCAGAGTGCAAACTCACAGTCCAGATTCTAGGATAAAACAGGGAGAAAACAGTAGGGCTAAGTACGCCCAGTTCCTCTTGCTGAAATCCACCTCCAGCAAACTACTCTTCCCCCCTCGGGCATGGGAGTGGAGGAGCAGTGGCTGCACCCTGTACAGCAAACATCCTGTAGCTTGCTCTCTGATCCTACTGGGCCTCCCTGCTAACCAGGGGTGTGGGGCGCTCCCTGGAAAGAGGAGACGGTCACTGTGAGGATATGGTGTCTCTGCATGTAGGAGGACCTCTCCATCTCCAGCACACACTGCTCCTTGGCAGATAATCCTGGGACTTTTGATCCCAGAAGGTTCCAAACTGGGCCGAGCTATACACCAATTAGACCCATATGGGCTATTGCCCTAAATTGTGATGTGACTTGTCCCCTTTCTTCCTTCTGGTCCTCACTTGAAGACCAATGTCACCTGATCAAGAGTGTCTTTCCTGACCACCCTACTTAAAACTGAAAGCTCTTATGTACCTCAGTCCTGCCTACTCCCTATCCCTGTTTCATTTTTCTCCAAAGCTTTGATTCCACTTGACATGTCACTTTGCAATTATCAATAAAAAAAGATAAACAGTTATTTATTGGCTCTCTCCCCAACTATAAGCTAAGCTCTTTGAGGGTCAAGCTTTTTAATTGTTTTGGTCATTTTAAAATTCTCAGTGCCTAGAACGGTATTTGGCAGCTAGTACACACTAGTAAAATATTGAAATATCATCGGATATAAGAATGAATAGAAACAGTCTTTCACTGTTCTCCTCTTTCTAACTTGCCTTCTTCACCTGTGGGCATATTCTTATCGGATGGCACAGCCTCAGTTTCCCCTTCCCTTTCATGAGTCTTTGGACTTTCCTGCTGTTCTGAGTTTGCAGAGTATGGCATGCCTGCTCTCATTATGTGAATGCTTCTGGTTCTTGGACTCCATGTGGCACTGCCTTTCCCCCCTGATAGAGCGAAGAATCTTTCTGAGTCTGTTCCTACTTGATTCCAACCCCACTTTGAATTAGACTTGAAAGTAAGACCTTTAGAGCTATTGGGTCTCTTGGTTATAGCAACCAAATTTTGCCATATTGGTGGGAATTGGCAGGCGATGAAAGTGTAGGGCTTTCTACAGCCTGCCTCCCCTACCCCCATTGCATGCCCTTGGTCTAATTCTGCTGCTTTAGGACACGGATTCACCCACAGCTCTCCTCTGCTTGTTCGACACATCACATGGTGAGAATTCTTGACTTCCACTGCTTTGGGTGGAGGAAACAGAACGGCCGGCAACCTTGATTGCTTTGGCCAAAAATGGTTTACTTCATAACCAGACACATTTTAAAAGTCCATATAAGCTATTATTCTTGACAATGCTGTTTCTCTTCCCCATTTGCTTTTAGGAGAAGGCCTTCAGAGAAAAGGCAAGCAGAATTTCGTCTCGTTCCCACATTCTAAGAGGACTATCTTGCCATCACTTGGGGGAATAGTTTGCTCACTTCTGAAGTGCACAGGTTAGTCACCAAAGCAAGGATATAAAGTAGATTCCCCTGTTCTCTCTCTCTCTCCCACCCACACCCCCACATGCAGTGAATGAGAACCACATTCAAGCAGCAATTAAATACACCAGAAGCAGAAAATTGCAAATAAGGTTTGAAATGTTCACAAAGGAAAAAATTATAATGGACTATAAAACACCAGAAAGACAATCAATACAGCGATAAACACTGATTATATTTGGAAGAACTCATATTTACAACTCTTTTTAAAAAATAAAACATGTTCTAAAGAGATAAAATTCTTCAAACATACATCAAAAATATGCTCAAAGAGTTATTTAACTGTAATAAAATTATGACATCAAGAAACGGGTGGCTCACATTTTTCATGGCTGTGACTGGTTCAGTGAATGTGAATCTATTATGGAATCTTCAGTCAGAAAGAAATCACTAGAGCTTGTCTAATCCAGGCCCTCTGATTCTGGAATGAGGAATATTTAAACATCTCTCTACTGCTTATCCTATTTTAAAGTCTTCCAGGGATGTGGAGTCTCCAAGATTTTTTTAAATTGCCAGTTCAAATACTTATTACCACTTTGGTTGCTGCATAACTTTATACAGCCCTCTAGAGGAGAAAGGCAAAGAGATTTGGGGGTTACTCTGATGTCCATTACAATAACATGACAGGGGTGGGAGTGTGGTGGGATAGAATAAAATGAGGAGAAAGATGTGACTAGAAATTGTTCAAAATCTTAAAGACTAAGTCAGTCTAAAAGTGAATTATATGAGAAAGAAATAAAAATATGCTTAACTAGGGATAAATAAAGGGAATCTATAAACGTAAATTTGTCCCATAATTTAAGAACTCAGAGCAGGAATCTTTCTATATTTGACTCAGCTGATAAGGGTCCTGAGCAATGAAGCAGAAGTGGTAGAAAGAGGACCTATGTTCAAGTTGTATATTGAAGCATAACCATCCCAAAACTTAGTAGCTTTAAACAACCACCATTTTTATTATTATTGCACAAATCTGTAGGGAAGGCATTAAGGCAGGGCCCTGCTGGGTGATTCTTCTGTTCTATATGGTGTCAACAAATGCCACTCAGCTGGCACATAAAGTGGTCTGGAGAGTCCAAGAGGGATTCATCCACATGTCATCTCTTTGGCAGGGACAGTTAGAAGGGTAGGGTTCAACTGAGTCTACCAGTCAGAACACTTATGTGTGGACCCTCCAGCATAGTGGTCTCAGGATATTTGGACTTCTTATCTAATGGGTTCAGGAGGAAGCTTCAAAGCATGATTGAGCCTCAGAAACCTCAATATTTAACATCTTCTATATTCTATTTGTTGAAATGCCTCTGTAGGCAGGCCAGATTCAAAGGGAGAAGAATTTAATTCCCCCTCTTAATGGCAGGAATAGTAAAGAATCTGTAGCCTTTTGCGATCTATCATAGTCTATGATAATCTTTGCAGGCAAGCTTTATGGGAAATAATTTGATAAAAGCAGTGATAGATATACCCAGTCAGGACTTGGAGTTAAATAATAATTGTTATGGTGATGTTCATGTTCACATGGAATTATGAATAAACTAATGGACTAGTATGTGAGAAATATTTGTTCATCTCTGATCCTGGGGCTCACCTAGTATGAGAGAGAAGAAGTGAGGGTGAGAGGAATTAACACACTTGAGCTCTTTCTGTGCAATTGAAAAATTATTGAGTACCTCTTTGTGCTGGTCCATAGTATGTGTGGTGGCCTCCCAAAAGAAAAAAGGTCCCTGCACCTAAGGAGCTTACACAATGTGGCAGTAGAAAAGAATTGTAAGCAAGGGAATTTATGAAATTTTAGACATTCAGAAGTCTTACTGATCTGAGTATGGTTAACAACTGCAGTTCAGGGGACACTTCATGGAGAAACAGTACCTCAGCAAGATTGTCATGGAGGAAGATGGGTTTGTCAAGTGGACCAGGCAAGACAGATAGAATGCGCAGCAAAGACACAGTGTTGTTTATGCGTGTGTGACGTAAGTAGTTTAATGTGTTGAAGGGCTGGAGAAAAAGTCGGAGAGGAAGGCAGAGGGAGGGCTTATATTTTTTAAAAAATCTTGCATTCTTGATTCAGAATGTTGGGGGAAGTCATTGTGGGGTTGTGAGCAGAGGTCTAACGTGATCAGGTCCCATGTTTTGTGAAGATTTTTCTGTGCCGTGGTGGAGAAGTTGAGAGCCTGACCTGAGGAGGCCACCTCTCACTCTAGGTAAAGAGAAAGTTAAAGGTAATTTAGCAATTACTCACTAATCCTTCCTTGGGACTAACTAAATTCTCCTTGCTCACATCCCATTTTCTTGTTGGCTTCTTAGACTACTGGATGTGGATACATTTAATTGTATTTCTAGCTTCCCTTTTTCCCCCTGGACTGAGAAGCCTTTCCCTCTTGATAGGCTAAGAATGTCCTTTGCAGCCCTATTTTTCCTGTTCCAAGAAATATATATCAGATGGCAGATGTTCTCATTACAGCTTTAAGACCTCCCTGCCCAACGAGTTCTGAGCAATCACAACGGAAAGAAATGCTTTGACTCTGGCATACAGCAGGTTCAAATGTTTGTTCTTTTTTACTATAAAATTTATTTCAGTTTGACATTCTTTATTTTGTTGTTTCCTTCTACCATGTTATAAATCCTTCTTGGGCTAGAAACCACTTCCAAACACTTCAGTAGCTGAGGGGCTCAGCCGTAAGCCTATGAAATCAGGCTGTCACAGGCCAGTTTCACAGCTGAGCCAAGTTCTTTATATTGGAGCAAGATTACTTTCCAGGAGTACAGCACACTCTGTACATATTACACATAGTTTTAAATGTACGTGTAAAAATGCTTTATTGATAAATACATTTTTGAATTTGAGTGAAATAACTGTGAAAGTTAGGGGCATCATGAAGAATTTTCTTAGTGTATAATATTTAAAAAACAGCTCTAAGAAAAGATGGAGATTAAGCTTACATTCAGGAGGCATCAAATAGCTTTGGAAAGCATTAAATATCTCACTTATGAAAAAGTCCTTAATTCTAAATTTCCTTTTATCAGATGAAAATATGTATTCTTTCAACTAGCCATATTTGGAGAAATAAGAGCAATATATTCAGTGTGGGCAGATTGAATAGCAGATATTAATCATGAGTGGTGCACAATCCACTTGAGTTGGAGATCAGAGAGGACAAGCCCACTGGCAACTCTGGACAACTCCACAGCTTCCCTGAGCCACCATGAAAAAGAGGGTGCTTGAGGAACTAGAATAGGTTTATCATGCTGGACACTTTTCTGTTTGAAATACCCTTGTAGCTGACCTCTTCATGGCACCCTTATTATATTGGGTTGGCAAAAATGTTCAATTGTTTTTTTTTTCCTGTAAGGTGGCTCTAGTAGCACTTAATTGTCTTTAATTTCACTCAAAACAATTTTGTTAGAGTGTATTGTGACAGCTGTCGTATCGGCATGCCCTTAAAAAAAACTTATCAAAATTGATGAGTCTTTGTGTAGCCATTTTAATAATAAAGATGGAAAAAATGCACAACATTTTGGCATGCTATGCTTTATTACTTCAAGCAAGGTAAAAACACGACTGAAATGCAAAAAAAATAAAGGTTTGTGCAGTGTGTAGAGAAGGTGCTGTGACTGATCGAAAGTGTCAAAAGTGGTTTGTGAAGTTTTGTGCTGGAGAGTTCTCTATGGATAATATTCCACGGTTGGGTAGACCAGTTAAAGTTGATAGTGATCAAATCTAGACAGTAATTGAGAAGAATCAACATTATACCATGCAGGAGACAGCCGACATACTTGAAATGTCCAAATCAATAAAGTTGTTGGTGAAAATGAAAAATGTGTCTTTTAGTTTATGAAAAAAATCTAAAAGGAGTTTTTGGCCAACCCAATACAAAAAAAAAAAAAAAAGTGTATCTGCCTTCAAGTGCAGCAGAGGATGCTTGGTAGGAAATTAACTTTATTTTTAATTAGGAGCTGTTCACATCATCTGGTTCTTCTATTGTCTGGTCAGCATACCATAGTACTGCATTCTACATAAACAGTAATTTTTACCAGAGTAGCTCCTTTCCAGCAAAGATGTATTTTACATAATGCCTATTGTGCTACGCATGTGTAATGCATTTCCTGAACAGCACAGCCTTATATTTCATTCAAAAGAGTCCAGGGAGAACTAGACTAATATTTTGACATTTAAGCAAAACAAATTTTTTTTAATTTTAAAAGGAATTTTAAGCATTAGAACAGTGGATATCAATTTCTGGCTGAACATTAGAATCACCTGGAGAGCTTTTAAAAAATACCATTGCCCATGTTGGTGTTTATCTCAGAGTATCCCAGGAGATTCTAGTATGCAGCCAGGCTTGAAAACCACAGCACTAGAAGATTCTTTGGGGCTACAAAAGTTATATATGGAGAAGTTCGAATCATATTATTTCAGAAGTATTTTCCTATGGCTTGTTTTATTTGAGGCATTTAAACCTCATGTACAATACTATATAAAATATTTTCCAAAAAAATCAGCTTACATTTAGCAACTATTAGGAGCCCATGGTAAGCATGACTCTCTCTTAGACACTATACATTCCTGTGAAATAAGGAAATGCTTACCTCAAGTACCACAGGTTTATCAGAAAGCTAACAAGTTAAATTTCAGGGCCTTCATTTGCACAGACCCATGGGAGGGGTTTGGCAATGTGCTGACATGTTCATATCAGCAAAAATCCTACAGTTTCACCATTATCTCCTCTACTCCCCGTGCCTGATGGTGTCAGAATGGTTAGGGACACTTGACTTGAGGATATATTTCGTTTTGGTTTAGAAGAACATACGTACAATGGTCCATCTGCCAGTTCTAGGTAATAAATTACTGCTAGCTGTCCACCCACAGGAATGGTTTGCAGAAAACTCCCTACTGCCCAGGCACTGACTCACCCACGCCGGTGACATAAAACGCCAGGGCTGACAAAACACTCATCCTGACATCGATGAAAAAATGGTTAATGAACGTTGTCAAATCCAAGAGAATTTGTGATTAGTCATTGCACGTGAAAAACTTGAAATGACCTAAAGTCTTATGGCTCATCTCTGAAAAAAGTTTAATAGAACCTTTCCCAAACTTAACAGGAAGTCCAATAGTTAATCTGCCATCACCAATAACAAACATTTAAGATGAGAAAAACTTTCAAACCTTTCCATAATGAAAGCTAGAGGTATGATGGGATCATATTTTTACTTCCTCCATAGAAAATAATTTTAACAAAGAAGAGCCACATGATTAAAAGTTTAAAAATCTGGTGGGGAGAAAATGGAGACAACTGTACTTGAACGACAATTTTTAAAAAGTATAAATATCATCCAAAAATGTTTGTGTAAAAAGTATTTCAGGTAAGTGAAGTTAGTTTTTCTTAAAGTTATTTATTTATTTATTTATTTATTTATTTATTCATTTATTTATATTGGGTCTTATGATGTCTATGAACTTTGGCAGATCTTTAAAAAAATTTTAAATTTGTTGAGGTTTATATCTCATAAATAAATGTTTATTTGCTGTTTGTGTGTGTGTAATTTTGAATTGTTTCCTTAAAACAGCCCCTCAAAACTTCAGCCCCCGCCTGAGTTCACCCATCAGTAAACTCACAGTGTTAGCCCATAATGACTTGTCCTAGAAACTCACCAAATGGTTAAAATTCCATCACTCACCTGAATTAAAGCATTTGGTTGCTAAGGAAAAGAAGACAAAGAGTGGGAAGTAGATGTTAATTGCAGTGGGTAGACAGGTCAGTGGTAACAGAATGCAAAGACAGGGACTTTTGGTCTGAAATGATGAGGAGCTACACTATTAAAACAGCATTTATCCCATTACATATACACAGTGGTGAGCAGTTTCCAAAAATAAATCATGTTATAGTTGCATTATATATGTATCGAGTCCGTAGTAGTCAGTTTTACCAGCCAGACAAAACAAATTACAAATAGAGAAATTACCAGTGTGCAGGATACAAGTACTCCCACCCTCCATTCCAGACCCAGAGAATCAGCTTCCATGTGAGCCTGATGTGGGACACCCAGATCTGCTAAAGTTTGGTTCTGGGGTCCCCAAGTGCCTCCGACAGTGCCCACATCTTCCTAGGCTGCATGTGAGTCTAGTGCTTAAAGATACATGTTTTAATACAACATGAAGCTTAAAAAGAAACCAACTTCCTCATCTAACAATGCTGATGACCAGCATTGTTAGATGAGCCCATTTAACCAGCATCTCCAGCAAGTGTTGACATTTCTCCATGTTCGCTTTATCTCTCAACCTCTCTACCCATCTCAACATTCTTACTTTTATGTGACTGTTTCAAAGTTACAGACGCCCCACCACTTTACACCTAACACTTTAAACTGCAGCTCCTGAAATAAAGGATGCGCTCCTACAACACTGTGATGCCACTCTCATGCCTTACAAATGCTAGCAGTCACTCCTTCACAGGATCCACAGGATCCACATTCCCATTCCCCCGATTATCCCTCCTCGAATAACTTTTGGAGGTAATTCTTTTCAAATCAAGATCTAATCATGTTCATACACTGCATTTAATTGTCATGTCTTTTCACTCTTTTTCCCCCTGTGATATTGACTATTTAAGAGACCAGACTCAATATCTTACAGAATATCCCACATGCTGAATTTATCTGATTGTTTCTCAACACTAATTAATTTGTTCTGTTGTCCCTGACTTTCCTGTAAGCAGGAGATTGGATCTATATGCTTGATTAGAAGCAAGGATACTTCATAGGTGACCCTAAGTCCTGGCTTTGGAATTTAATCTCATAAAATGCAAATTTATTGTATTATATTACCTCATCCTCAATAGAACTCTGAAATATCTACTTAGAAATTTCTGTCTTTACAGATAAAGATACTAAGGCTAAAGTGACTAAATGACTTGCCTAATGTCACACAGCTATGATGACCTTAAACTGTTTAAGATCACAAAGAATATGTATAAGATGACTCTAAGTTTGTTTTAACCAGTGCTGTATAGTTAAAGTGTGTACTTTCCTGAAGTTTGAGAAAGAAAATATTGGAAAAAATAGAGATCCACGTTCTTCTATTACTCCATAATTCAGATGTAGAATGTAATTGAATTTAAGAAACAAACTCATAAATGGTAGATTTATAAGATAACTATAACTTCACACTACTATAGGGTGATGGTGTGTCAAGCACTATCTAAGTCAGTTGAATTCAGTGGATCCATGATAACCCTGAGTCAGCCATGACAGTGCCCTCTCTCTTATGGCCATGTCCAAGACTGGTTGAGTCAGCTTCAAAAAACAGATCTGAATTCAGCCCTCTTTTCTCCATAGCCCCTGTCACCATCCTCATCCAAACTTCCATTCTGTCTCGCTGGGATGATCAGAGTGTCTCTAGCAGGCCATCTTGTACCTCCTTCCCCGCTTAGATCCCTTTGATGGTTCTCCACAAAGCGACAAGAGGAATAATTTTTAAGTAGCAAATATGATCACATTACACTTCCCCTTAGTCACACATACAGCTCAATACTCTCTGATGGCCTCCCATTGCACTCATCATAATGTCCAAGTCTTCATAAGGTTCACCATGGTCTGCGGACTGGTCTGTGTCTCCCTCTCTTGATAACTTTATGCCCTTTTCTCTCCTCATCTTTCCATCCCCTGTCATCAGGCCCTGTGCTTTACTTTCACAGGTGTTGCCATAATTTGCAATTTATGTTTAGCTGTCTTTTTACCCCCACTAGATTGAAAGCTCCATGAGGATTGAGACTATGTGATTTCAGTCACTGACTTAGTCCCTACCAGGGGCTCACTAAGTTGCTGTTGAATGAATGCTGTTCTTGAAAAAACCAATGGAGCTTATATCCTTAGATGCTTAAGGTGGGTTAGGAAAAGAAAAAAGCAAAAATAAAACAAAACGAATGGTAACGGATGCTAAGCCATACATTAGAAGCTGGAGCATGGGCCGGGTCCAGTTCACAGAGGCCCCCCATGCAGTGCAAACGCAGTATGAGCAAGCAGCCTGGAACTAAGAAAACAATTTCACACCTCAAAAATCCTTACATATCTTAAAACCCTTTAATAACCATTCCAAACATCACCATATCTTGGTGTGCAAAGATAAAACAAATGATTGGAAGTGAGCTCCATCAATGCACAACCCCTTCCCGTCTCAAATCCCTCTGCCTGCACCAGCATCGTCTATCTTCCAGGCCCAGCGGACGAGGTGCGTCCTCGCACCACTTGTCTAAGGCCATCCACACCCTCCTCCCGTTCCCCTAATCCAGTTCTCTCCCATTCCTCCCAATTCCTGCCCCAAATATTCTCTTTTCCTTACTAACCTGATTTCTTCCTCTCGCTTTGATCTCCTTGCCCTCTGACCGTGAACACGTTCAAGCTTCTTCACCTAACAGACACAATTCACCCTTGACCCCATCTCCTTCTCCGACTGTGACCCTCTTTGTTGAGAGAGTAGTTGACACTCATCACCTCCACTTTCTCACACAGCGTTCTGGCTTCTGCCCCTCCTGTTTCATTGGAAATACTGCTATCAAGCTCACCCACGAACCCCATAATTTAAAGACTTTAAGGGACACTTTTGACCATGTCACTGAAGTACACTCTTAAATCTGGCAGTGGTGACGACTGTGTTATTGGGGATTCTTGGTCCCTTTGGTACTTGTGGCCATAGTCTCCTGGTCCCCGGCATCACTCAGCTCAGTCTCCTACAGCATCTCATTCTCACATTGGCCCTTCAAAAAATAGTAGTCTTTGGGGTTCAAGGAGTTTCTTTCACTTTCTTTACCTACTACCGCCTATGTTGATTGATATTGCTCCAGAAGTTTTCACTGCTGGTTCCCCTGTTGAAAGTCTCAGAGACATTTCAAAGTTAGCATGCCCCCAACTGAACTCACCTCCTGCCCCCACCTTTGAATTCTCCTTTGATTTTCCTCATCTCAGGTCCCTGTAACCACACCACATACTTGAGCAAAATGCCTCCTTCATGGCATTGTTCACTCAAAATGGAACTGAAGATGACGGTAATCGAGGGTGCAAACTGAATGCAAATATACCGAATCCTAGTTTTTGTTGAGGCACTGCATGGGCAATGTTCATGGATGCTCTGTCTAATCCTCACAGGCCTATGTATGCAAAATTGCCTCTGTTTTATACATGAGGAAATTAATGTTCAGAAAAAGTTGATGTACAGGCCAAGGTCACCGGCCAGTAAGTGGCAGAACAGAATGTAAATCTAGTCCCCTTTTCCTTAAATGCCCTTGGACATTCTACACTATGCTATTGTCACCTAATTATAAACTGTACCTTGTGCCCTGCTGTCTGCATGGTGCCCAATGCCCTCTCCTTCACTGTGCTTCCCACACGGTCCCAAGACACCCGTCTCTTTGTGGGTTTGGAAGAGATGCAGCATTTTTATCTTATTTAATTTTGAAAATCTGTGTGCTCTGTAAAACAGAAAGTTCCTCTCAAAAGAAAAATATTGGCAGGCTCCCTTACTTGTCCTGGGGAATCAAGGGGAGAATTTCAGGGGTGGTGTGCGCTCCTGTTCTCTTCCAGGCAATGCCAAGTTCATTCTGCACGTGGGAGTAAGCTAGCAAGAGAGTGAGTGACAGATGAGAGAACATACAAAGTTTCAGGGGCAGGGGGGAGTGGTGGGGGTAGATGGAGACAATGGACTTGAACAACAATAAAAAAAATTTGAAATAAATAAATTCCTTCCAGCACCTTCTATGTTTTTCAAATTAGTGTTAACAATTTCAGTTTCTAATTTGAAAATTATCAAGGTGAGAGGAAAGGTCAAGAGAAAACTGCATTGCATGCTTATTTCAAGAGCTCTCACAGGCTCAAGAGAGAATTTTTGTTTGGTTTATGTGCCCTTGGGTTTATTACATGTTCAATAAAATCCAAGTTCACACACTCACAGGTTTTAAATGATGACTATTTTTTCTCACTATTCAACTCGAATTAAAAACTCTCTTATGTGAGATTTATCTTAGCATCACCTCAGTTCCCAAATAGAATTGTTTCAGAGGGAAAAGTTTCTAAACATTCGGGCCACTTCTCTGTCACAGGCTCTGCCCCATGGATCCCACATTGCACTGAAAAACAGACAAAAATAAGAAGACAAAGGTAAGTAAATGAAAGTTATAAATGCTATAAAAGATAAAAGAAGATGGAGAGATGATCTCCCTAGAAATGGTAAGATTTATCTATATATGAATTATTTCACTTTATAGAAAATTAATGGTTGATATTTAATATCAGGCTTGAATTTTTAATTTGTTGTGTCTAAAATCTCACTCTCAATTCCTGTTAATGCCAGTTTACCCTCTCTTGAACTCAGAGGCCTTGAGCTCTTCATGATCTTCTTTTACTGGTATCTTCAACCCATCTTCTCTACTGGGGCCTTCTTTATGTCAGTTTATTTTTCAAATACAGTTGACATTCAAAATTATTTGGTATTAATTTCAGGTGTACAGCATAGTGGGTAGACAATCACATACTTTACAAAGTGACCCCCCTGATATCACTTACACTAATGTCATTCTCTATTATTTTAAAAACAAATGAACAAATAAGCACAACCTATGTTGATTTTGAGTTATCTCCTGCTTTTCCTTTTCAAACAATAACTGAGTTCGTGCCATCTCATTTTTTACCTCTATTCACTTCTCAATTCACTGAAATTTCACTACTCAATTAACGGCCCTCAGAGTCATCAAACACCTCCTTGTTCCCATGTTGCCAAACCCTTAGGGCATTGTCCACCAGGGCACTTTTGGTCCTGTTTCTTGCAGCATGAGACCTTCTGATCACTCCTGTCCTTCGGGGCTCCTGTGATGCCACGCTCTCCTTCCCTGCCCCACTCGCATCCCGTCTCTACTCCTCCGTCTCAGTCACC
This sequence comes from Tonatia bakeri, assembly GCA_004024845.1. Lineage (NCBI taxonomy): Eukaryota > Metazoa > Chordata > Mammalia > Chiroptera > Phyllostomidae > Tonatia > Tonatia bakeri. The sequence goes on from PVIA01000052.1 coordinate 106,234, forward strand.
CTTTTCAGGTCTATCTTCCTTTGCATGGATCTTAAATACTAATGTTTACCGGTTTCATTCCCAGGCACCCATCTCCCCTCATGCTACATGACATACTAAATGGACGCCTCATTTCCCATGGCTTCAGGCACTCCATGAATGTTGATGTCTCCCCAACCTACATCTGTGGATCTGGATTTTTTGAGTCAGAAGAAGACCCGAAGTTGATTCCTGGTTGTACCACTTATTAGCTGTCTAGCTTGAGCATGTCATAAACTGTTAGTGCACCCATCCTCTCACCTTAAGAATAGACAACAATAAACCTCACTTGTAAGGTGGTTGTTAGACCTATCAGAATTTGTATCCCTAGCCTTTTGTCAGTCACCCTATCTGTAAAATGAGGAGGTCAGTCATATCCTTACCATCTGCCTGGATCTTCCTCCACTTTAAATTCAGTAACTCAATAAAAGTAGAATGAAAATGTAAGGACTTGAGACAATGCCCTCGTTGTGTCATTCAAGGGATCATTTGCTGATGTTCACTCAAAAAGAGACAACGGCCACGTCAAATGTCTGAGATAAGCCTTACCTAAATCCATCACTGAGCAGGAAGGGATTTCTCTTCTTACAGATTGGAAAGGAGCAGACAGATCATAAATTATGCTCACGTCATGGAAATACTTGGTAGTGTAAAACCATTGTGCATACCAGCCCCCTCAGGTGCTTCTAGAACAGAAAGGGCAGCAGTTCCTTTAAGAGAGCAGTGCTGGAACAAAGTAAGTGCTTTAGAAAGAGATGATGTTGGGGAAAAGGCAAAGGTAAGAGATACAGACCCCCTTGGATCCACTTTAGTCATATTTAGGTAGAAATATTCTGATCTCAAAAACCTCTCAAAGAACACTGCATGATAGAGTTTCACTCTACCTAGTCCGAAAGGTATTTGGTCATTCATTCAGAAGCTTTAAGAAATTATTTGTTAAGTGAATGTTATATTTTAGGCACCATGCTAAGCTCTCAGGATAAACAAGACAGACAAGATCCCTATTCTCCAAAAGCTTCATTCTGTGGGGAGTGGATAAAATTTAAAAGTAAGACCTGGATGCTAAGAAGGACCCCATCATGCCCACAGCCAGGAGAGGTACATCCCAGTTGGAGAAGCAAAGCTGGAGGCAGGAAGGAACAGCAAGGAGGCAGTGTACCTTGAACAGCCTGAGGGAGAGGGAAGGTGGAGTAGGAAAAGATGAAACAAGTAGCCAGGGGCTGGGTCATAAATGTCCTTAGGTCTTTGCTGAGCACCTGTTATTATACAAGGCACTTTTCAAGGAGCAGAGAATTTTGTGGCATTGCTATCATTTTCCATAGTATCCAAACTGTGGATGAAGAAATTAATTTAGTGGATTGGCTCAACATTGTTTAATGACATAATAAAATAAGCTAGAATACAAAATATCAGTGTGCATTGCACACAGTGAAGATGAATGACTGTTGTTTGTGCTCCCTTCGTTTCACGTATGTGTACATGCATGCGTGCGTGTATTCAGGGCTCCTCAACCTAGCCACTACTGACATCCTGAGCCTCATGACTTTTTGTTGTAAGGGACTGTCCTGTGCATTATGAGATGTTTAACAGCAACCCTGGCTTCTCATAGATACTCATACTACACCTCCCCCCAGCACACAACCAGTTGGGACAACCACAAATGTCCCCAGACATTGCCAAGTATCTCCTGGTGAGCAAACTCTCCCTCGGATGGGAATCTCAGTGCTACTTGTAAAATGTTCCTGACCACGGATCATGATCTCTAAATTCTTACAGCAAAGTACAGAATGAGTTTTTATATTTTCTCATGCCCCTTCTGTACCATTTGCCTCCCTCTGGACCCCTCTATGTTCTCACCTCCAGAAGTAAGAAGGCTCCTCCACCTCCCACCCCTCCATTCCATACAGTCTCCTTCTCTTCCCATTCCATGTTCTCTGCCTCCCATCCCTGCTCACTCAGCTCCTTTTCCCTCCCTTCACATCAAGGCCAAACCAATTTTCTAAATAACATTTTGGAAATCTGTGGTCATTTTCTTTGTAGACAAGACCACCATGAGAGAGGCGGCAGGTGCTGAACAGGTGTGTGCTTCTGCATTCAGGACAACTCTCTGTCTTTTATTTTTATCCTGGTCTTTCTTTATGTCTTGCATATGTATATTCAGAAACTAAAAGTGGTGGAAAGACACATCTTCCAGCAAAGTGTTTGGACAGGAAGGAGTGGGCGTAGTAATCCAGAAGACGTCTTAAAATCTATGCTAGACAAAGGCACTAGCAGTGGTGGGAAGCAGGAAATGACTGAACAGGTCTTTGCCATTCCTAATTTCTTTGCTTCCCTTGCTCTATGATGCCTCTCTGCTCCCTGCTGTGTGCATCTGCTGTCTGTCTCATACTCCCTCCTCTCCCTGCTGAGGATGCTTTCTGTTAACCCACCAGCCCCCCTTGGTCCCCCAGGAGGCAGCCAACGTCCCCCCTGCCGTGTGCTTCCACCAAGTCGCTCCTCTCCTGTTGTTCAGGTGTCCACCATCACTCTCTCCTATGAGCCCTCATCTCGCTCGGCCTTTTATGTAATATAAGCTAGACTGTTTTCCTTTTTCACAGTCTCAGTGTTCTCTTTCCCTTTCCAGTTCTCTGTCATTCCTGCCCCACAGCCTCCAGTCAGGATTTTCTCCTTCTTTCTTCTCCTTTCTCTCTTTACTCCCCTTAAGCGTGCTCTAGCATAGACAAATATTTCCTCACCCTAAATATTCTATAAACATGCTAGTGGAAAATTGACCAAGTGAATAGTTATTCTTCATCCAAGAGCTTTTGGATTATGTGACTGTGTTCAGACTCGCTTGTTCTCCAGCTGCTGGCTGGTTCAACTTGAGCAGACCATGGATTTCTAGACAGCATGCAGGCCATGCTTCCCCAGGCCTGGGTGCTCAGGGTGGCCATCAGTAACTTTTAAAAGGAACTATCACTAGCAAAACAGAGGGCACAGGCACCTAAGTCTCCAGATAAACTCTTGAACATTTCTACATGCTGATTCTTCTTCCTCTTTCTCCTGCAGCTCCAACAGAAGCACCGTTAGGCAGACTTCATTGTGTCTCACTTGCTCATTTACCTGTCGGAGAATGGGAAGTCTTTCAAAGGAGCCATCCGTGTAGCTATTGTGCGTCTACATTTGTCCACCAGGACCCACCAGACAACGATAAAACCACAGTGTACTTGTGTAGACTCTTTTGAACATTTGCACCCATAATTCCCTTGGCAGCTTATAACAAGTTCAGGAGGAAGGAAGAGAAGGAAGAATGAAAAAACCAAAACCAACTTTAAATGTCTAACTACTATACGTAGGCACCTTCAAGGGTTTTTCTATACATAGTCTCATTTAACTCTTTAGGGAAGCCATATAGAGTTGCTATGATGAGTCATACTCACAAACAAACACAAGGAAACTGGGGTTGACTTAGCTGATGCATAGTGGAGTCAGGTTCACTCACTCATCCAGGCATTAGCTATTTATTTTGAGGCTTGACTGTGAGCCAGGCACTGTTCTAGGCCCCGAATTCCATGGGATCTCTTTGCCAAGGGTACAAAAACTTGCATACAAATACACACGCCTGCATTACTAGCAACTGACAGGGAAAGAAAACTGAGATCCCCCTCATTGTTGTCCAAAACATCAAACCTATCATGGCATGAAGAGTACAAGGAAATCTGTTGAATTAATCTCAAAGAAAAGAAGCCGTAAAGTAATGACCTGGGCTCAGAATATGAATACAAAACTGATTGCCTGCTCTGCTCAGCTGGGCCGCCCAGCTGTGTCATGCACACACACCTGGGAAGCCATCCTGGACATCAGGTGCCCCCTGAATGGCTGCACAGGAGCCATAATAATCTTTCCTCTTAGGACACACACAGCCCTTATCTGTGATTTCCACTTTCCAGTGTTTACGCCTTTCTCTTCTTGCCAGGAATAAAAGGCAGGAGCTGGAGGGTGGCTGAGTTAGTTGTCTTTCTATCCTGGAGAATGAAATGTCCCCCACGCTGGGAAGAGAGAGGTGAGCAGAGCATTCTACATTAACAGCTTTGGAAAAGCAGAGGCTGTGCTCCTATATGTCCTCCCACTGGGTCCCCACAAGCAGAAGCACTGCCAAAGGGAGTCAACAGCATTTGGATCCTATAAAGAAGCTACTTATAACTGTTAATGTGGAGCAAGATAATGAAGGGAGGCCAGGAAGTGCTCGGCAAAGTGATAATAGGGAAATTATGACATCTGTGGCCCCATTTGGTCTCGAGTCAATAAAGCACACAGCCCAAATAACTCTCCCACTTCCCCAGAACTGTTGGAAACAGGGCTTGTCCCACAAATAGCAAAGGTTTGGAAAATCATATATGAGGACCCATGCTTCAGCCCACACTCAAGTCTACCTGCCATCATCTCCCTCACCCTGCACAGCGTAAGCTCCAGCACAATTCTAGACCATTATTTCATCGCCTTCATGCTTCCTATTTTCACCTGTTTCTGGGGCCCTATTTACAGCCATATCTGTACACAATGCAGTATCTTTTTTCCTCTAAGACCTAACTTAACAGAATAGGGTTCGTCTCTGTAAAATCACATTGCCAACACTCACCTGAGCTTCACAAGAGTCTGAAGTTTATATCTCCCCTTTGTGACCCAGCCCAAGAATGGTGGTTTTTCTCTACTGTGGGAGGAGAGGAGCTTCTTAGCTCAGGATGAACAAGTTAAACACAGGTAACACAGATACCGTCTTTGGAGGGCATTGGGGGTACCTCCCACACTGCAAGCAATCTTATTTCTTCAGGCTCAGAGAACTGACAAAAAGCCTTTAAAAAAATAAAAAGCAAAACTCAAAGGCAAAGACTTGAGATGTTAGGTGCAGGGTGATGGTGCATAAACCAATCATTTTAGCACAAACATGCGTACCATCTCTTTGTTAATAAAGATTAAAACGAGAGTAACCCAGAGGGAGTAGTCACCTGCCATCACATCAAATGCATGCTGGGAACAGGTTTCCCGCATTAACGAGAATCAGGATTGTTGTCTATAATTTCTAATTTCAGTCATATCTGAAAATGTAACTAAACTGCTAACATAATCATAATATTTCTTCTGCTATGATCTGAATTGCATTTTAACCAGCCAACAAAGAAGAGATAGTAATCCAATGTGAAGGTAATGTGCCTTTGAAACAAAATTCAAATTTTGAATGGTTTGTCCTACATAATCGACAGGAGCTGTCACTTGAAGAGTGACATGCACTTTGGAACACAAGTACACTCATTCTCAGATTCAATATAAAATGTAATTCCCCACAAAAACACTGCCCAGAAAGCTAATAAGGGGCATGTGGGACATTATTTTATTGTGCACACACACCACCTTTGTTTACAAGCTATTCTGTCACAGGTGCTGAGATATTTTCTACATAACTAAAGTAAACAAAATATATATGGAGAAAGGATTTATTAAGCTGAACACATAGACATGATTATAATCCTACACCAGGAAAAGGGACACAAATACATACAATCCACACCCGTCTGATGAGGACTTGATAAGCAAGAGAACCTGACAGAAAGCATAAGGAAAAGAGGAGACAGAAGATAAGGGATGAAATGATGGAATTGTCTGAACAACAACAGCCATTTTATCTAAAGTCTTACCAGGGACAGTTTCATCACTGATGCGAATTTTTCTGGTGCCCTGTTACCCTGCAAAAATATGCTGGTGTTTATTGAGAAAAGCTTACAATAATAATAACCCTGTCCATCCATGTACCTTTCCATTCCAGCTGTTGTTATTTATAAATTGGTAATGTCTATGGTCCCTGAATGCTCACTCTCAGAGGTGGATGGGGAGATGGACAGTGACGGCCAGATCTGGAAGACAAGTTCTGCATTAGAATAAGCATCAGGAGCTCAGTAACTGGAGACAGCCTCAGATTAGAAAACAAAGTGGGAAAGGTGGGTTGTAACAGGAGCTGCGGAAAAAAGAAGGGCGACCGTGAAATAGCTATAAGGTGATAATTTCCTATGAGAAAGCAAGAATGACAAACTGTCAGTCTAACTAGATTCTAGCCAGATCTGTGGACAGTTTAGGGAGAAAATGCAAGGTCAGACCATAGATACATATTGGTAGCCTAAGAACTGAATTCAGGCTACAGACATATTTTGTTTGACCCATACAGTTTATGTAGCTTGAAATTCTGCAGTTTGGCAATTTAGGCTATGCTCAGCTTGGTGGTTCTTATAATCTTGACTGGGCTTCCTTCTGTATCAGCAGTCATCTCTAGGTTGGCTAGGAGGCTTTGTTGGTCTTGCCTGGGCACTGTCACATCTCTAGACCAGGACAACTGGGCTGTCTCAGCTCTGGCCCATGTGGTCTTTCATCCTCCAGTGGCTAGCCTGGGCCTGCTCATATGGCAGCTTGGCAGAGTTCCAAGAAAGGAAGAGGAAGCATACAAGAACTGGCACCTTGTTGCACCGTTCTATTTCCAAAGGAATTCACAAGGCCAACCTGGGTTTAAAGGGCACAGAAACAGATTTTAACTCTTGTTAGGAGAAGGGGCAAAGCCCCATTGCATAGGAGAGTAGATATTGGGAGGCACAGGCAATTTCAGCCATGTTTACACGCACTCTCCCACACCTGGTAACTAAGCCTGCATTTCTGAGTGACCATATTCACTTGGATCCAAGTTATGGCCGCGCCTTCTCGGTAACTATGCCCACCAAGGTTCCTGGCACTCCTTATTATCTTCCTCCTACTACAACCAGCCAACATGCCACATTTTCATGTCCTGCTTGTCCCCTATTACGGCTTCAGTTTATTAAGGCAATAGAAGGTAAGGAAGTGAGCTAATAATCCTTCCCAGTATATTAGGGCATCTACCTTTTCAACGTATCCCTGTTCTTTTCCCCTCATAACAGAAAATCTGTCCTTTCAAAATCATCTCTTTTGATGCCACTTGTTTTAATACTGCTTATAAATTTTGAAATTTACCAAAAATACTATTTCTAGGGGACAAAACTGCCCATGAAGGCTCCTTGAAAGTGTCATAACCTAGGTATGCCATGTAAGGACCCCAAAGCCAAAAAGGTATGGCTAATTACTCCTACAATAGCACATATCAGTCTGCAGATAAGGAGCAGGAAGGCTGTGTATCTCAACAGACTTCTCAAAACCCCTGGACTAGAAAAAGAAATTATTCAGGTCATAAAGTTCCTAACCATCCTCCCCTTCTCCCACTGCCAATTGTTTCATCAGAGACTCCGGGCATGGGAAATTATTCCTGCTGTGTCTGCGATCTGGCCATGGGATTCCTTCCTCACTTCAATTTCTTTCTCCTCTGCTCCTCTCGCCTCCAAAGGAGGCAATCTCACGCATCTTTCAGATTTCGCTCCAAGGCCATCTGAACCTCCCCGGATTTCTCCCTCTCTATGCCATGTGCTGTATACCTTGACAAGATACCTGCCAGCACGCCTACATTTGTAGTTAAGGTACCATCTCCTCCTCTCTTCACTTACCACCCAGTAAATTGCAATTGTCATTGTGCCCTTCTAATATGTAAGATAACATTTTTCATATTGTAGGCTCTGAATGACTTGTCAGAAATAAATGAATACATGATTTCTATCTTGGTTAAACAACGAGGAATATATCTAACCTTACATTCATTCCCATGGTACTTTTCTCTGTTTCAAAAGGCTGGCATATACATCCTCTCATTTTATTCACCCCAGCAACCATGAAGCTTCGGTGAGAGGATTATGATCTCATTTTTGGAGTAAGGAATGGAGGACTAGAGTAGTTCAATGATTTGTCTCAGATCACCCAGGTAATGATTAGGCTAAAATTAAAATCCAGGTCTCCTGGGTTTTAGTTCAATGTTCTTTATTTTCATGGACTCAGTGATATCGCTTTAATGTTCAAAATAAATATAAACTATATGGCATTTGGGGAGAGGGAGATCTCAAGAAGTCAAAGGTTGTTAGGGGCCAATAGAGCCTCAACATGGGAAATTCCTTTGGCTGGCCGCTCCAGGCATCCACGTGAGCTAGCAAAGAGCACAGTCAAGGTCCTCTCCACATGGGGATTTCCACTAATGTTAACCAGAATGAACTGAAAATGGGAAGTTGCCATTTCCCAACCTAGTTTCCTTCTTACCTCCATTAACCTAATGACTTTTCCAAGCTAAGACAGGTAACAACAGCCAAAGCCTATATACAGCCCCTCATCACATTTTCATGTAAATGGAGTCTCAGAATAACCCTGAGAAGTGGGTTATTGTCTCTGCCACATTACAGGTGAAGTCAGGCTCAAATGTTCAGTGACTGGACCCAAAGTCACATGGTTAGAGAATAGCAGAGTTAGTTAGAACTTGAACCCAAATGTCCCTGCAAATCCTATGTCACTCGCCCATCAGCTCTGGAACACTTTTGAATGTTCTTCCCCGTGAAGCTCTCACGGCAATTCCAGGACAGTTTGCAGGGAGCGAGCTCACTCTTGTCTGCTCTTCCTCCTCCCACTCTCTCTCCTGCAGTCGATAGTGGCTTGACTTGATGCCAACAGCTCTCCTCCCTTGGCCAAGCAGACAGTTGAATGATGCCATCAGGAACACTCAACCGGGAGCCAGATATGTGGATTTAAACTGTCACCTGGGATATCTCAGCTGTGTGCATTGTGCTAAATTACTCCACTTTCCTTTATCTGTAAAGTGGAGTTTCTTTACCTATAGAGTATAAATACTTCCTGGGGCAGCTGTGGGAATTAAATGAGATGATTGTCATAAATGGCCTGGTGCAGTGTCTGGCATACAGTAAGTCTGCAATAGCAATGGGTAGTGATGACTGTGATTATGACAATATTGTTGATGCATTCGTAAGAACTGCTAACATATGAGTTTTAACACTGAACAATCTAGAAGAAAAGCATTTCTGTGAAAAATAGTATAAATCAACCCTCCCATTTGCTTAAGAATCAGTGATCATAGAATGACTGTGTAAACTGTACAATGATCATTTAAGGTAGATTAGGGGATTCAGGGTGTGTATGTCTCACTGATTCATTTATTAGATGTGTATGTTGGGAACTGGTGACGCAAACATGGGTAAGACATGTACCTGCTTTCAAAAAGCACACAAGGTCAGATAGAAAATATTTGGAACAGGATACTAGATAATATTTATTAAACATATAAACTGTTCCAAGAACTCTACACCTATTAAGCCATTTAACACACAGCAATGCTCTAGATTAGGTCCGTTATCATCCCCATTGCTACAGAGGGGAAAACTGAGACAGACTGCAACTGACTTGCAGTCACACAGCTAACAAGTGGCAACGCTGAGACCCGAACGCAGCGTGCCCGACTGCGAAGCTAGAACAACACTTGTTAAAGTAATTAAACAAGGAGCCTATTACACTGACGTGGTTCTAATGCCTCGGCAGCCCTTGTAAGCCAACCAAAGTCTAAGCCTGTAAACACCTGAGTGCTACAAGGTCAAACATCAAGGACAACCTAGCCAAAGAGCCGACCAGGCTTTAAGCTGTAGCCAGTCAATAATTCCCTTACCTTGCCTCCGCCTTTTCTGTATGACAGTTTCTCTCCGAGCTCCTCTCAGGGAACTGCTCCCAACCCCTTCTGGTTTCTTAGAGTCAATTTTTGCTCAAATAAAGCCTTAAAAATTTCAATGTGCCTCAGTTTATGTTTTAACACGCTCTTAAGTACTCTCTACAATATCTTTTGGTATGTACTCAATAAAAATACATGGGAATTAACTAATATTTGCAGCGAGAGAGCTGAGTGCTTAAACAGAAGGGTCCTCAGGTATGAAGATGTTGAAAACTCAGTAGAAGCCCTGGTCAGGTTAACTCAGTTGGATAGAGCATTGTCCCAATACGTCAAGGTTGTGGGTTTGATCTCAGGTCGGGACCTGTACGTACAAGAATCAACCAATGAATGCATAAGTAAGTGGAAGAACAAATTGATACACCCCCCTCACTTTTCCTTCTCCCTCCTTCTCTCTCTTTCTAAAAACAATCAATCTGGTGGAGGGATTGGCTGTAGGAGTGGGGGACATGGCGTAAGGGTGAGCAATGGGGAAAAAGGTGGGATGATTGTAACTGAACAATACGTTTTTTAAAAATAAGATAAATAAAAGTTTAAAAATCAAACAATTTTTTAAAAGCCAGTAGAAATGTTCTCCCTTTTTCAGTCTGGGGAGAGGGAAGGGATACTCTGACACACAGTAGGTTTTCCAGGTAACCAAGGAAGAAAAGGGTATTTCAGAGAAATGTTATAGTGTGTGCAAAGATTCAAAGTTCCCACAGCAAAATACATCCAGGATTCCAGTTTGAGGGGCCTGCAACATTTCCCTCCACTTAAAATAAGTCAGAGATCCTGCTCCCAACATGGAGTCAGGGATTCCCCCATCAAAGGGGGACCAGGATATTTCCATCTGTCTCATTCACTCTAACTATGAGGACCTCTCAGAGCCTACTGTCCCACACAGTGCCCCATGCTCAATGCATATGAATATATGCTGAATGAATAAAGAAGGCCCCCTCCCAGATGGACAGGAGCCAGAAACAAAGTGGGAGCAGGACCTCGAGGTTAGAATGCGCACCAAAGGCACAAACTTGACATAGGAGATGGGGAAGGGGTGATGGCGAAAGGATGGAAGCTCCAGAAGCCAGGATCCCCTTTATCTTAAGTGTTAGTAGAACACGTATTTTCCCCCAACAATCTATGGTCATTGTTCTGGTATCTATCCTGACCTCAGGGAAAGCTACCTTACTTTACTTTCTTCCTGCTACTCCACTTGTTTTTAATGACTTTTTAGATATTCTTTTACACTAAAGGGCAAAGAAAGTGAAAAAAGAAAGCAAGGGAAACTCTGGTACTCCAAAGCACAATCTAGGACCATCTACTCCATTTAGACCAGCCCTCCTAGGTGGAGCTTTCCCCTTTGAAGGAAGAAGAGAGAGAACCACTGGACTGCTGATTCTAAACATGTGAGCTTTCAAAGGACTGTTGGAAGATACATCTGCATTTCAAAGGAAAACCAGACTCAGGCTCCCTGAGCATTTTCAGGGAGATGTGAGTTAAGAACTTAAGGATAGGATCGTGATTGTTGGGAGAAAGAGTTCAGTCGGCAGGAAGGATGGAAGATGAACCCCTGGTCAAGGAAATTTTTGGAAACATTGAAAATGGCCCACCAGCCTTTGCAACTACATTGGTGGACCCTGGTGGTTAAAGAAACCAACATGGAAGCCACCATTCTAACGTGAATGCCTCAGATGATGCCAGAGGAAGACAGTGGAGCCATTCAAAATTCCAGCTCCCTCCTCCCATCAGTGCTTTCCATGGCCCCTGGGACTTCAGTGAGTACAGACCCAGAAGAGACCACCAGGGTGGTGATGTACATTGGGGAAGGGGTGACGTGGTGAGTAACCCAAGACCACCCTGGGTTGTCTCTCACAGTCAGGGATTATGCTTCTGCTCCAAATAGAGGTCAAGTTCAGTTATGGAGAAGTAAGTATACGAGTTTCCTGCACGCTGAAATTTTAACAGAAGATTCATTTCTTTTATTGTATTTGTCCTCCCTATTGCAACAACCTGCCTCTGTCTGACCACAAAACTTACTCTCCTTCCGCCCACCCTAACATCCTGTCTGTCACCAGGACCATCTTGTTCACTTGTTCACCAGGCACAGTCACTTCTGAAATGTCCGGAGTCACGGTAATCGCTCCATGTCCTCTGCCAGGTTACCTTGCCCCTGAACCATTGTAATCCATGGCCCAGGAGACATCTATTTAAAATGCAGGCTCCTGGGCCCTAAGAATCAGCTTTATCAAGTCTAGTTCATAAGCATTCTCCAGCTTCCTTTAGGTGATCGTTTTGATTTTCTAGCAAGAATTTCTCTTCCTCAAGGGCCAGAACCATGAGTTAACATTTTAGACCCAGAAAAGAGAAAAAGAATAAGTATACTGTGGAACAACCACTCCAATAGAGGGGTTCCCACAGGTGTTCTCATCCAATTCTGACAAAAAAACCTTCAGGGTATAGTATGTCAAATCATAATGCTTGAAATGTAAAAACATAATTCTTATACAAATATACAGTGAGCATGTGCCAAATTTGACTTAGCTCACTATTAAGGAAATTAGATGGATGGGAAACCAACTCAGTTCAAAAAGGTGATGAGAAACAAGAATTATAATCAGTGGGGTGGAGGGGAGAGAGAATAAGGAAATAAAAAATAAAAAATGCTGAGAAGGTATTGCTAAGTTTGTGGCAAAACTGGTTACTGTCCTACAAGGCAATACAACTAAACTTTGGGGGCTATCGTCTCTGTTGGACAGAAATGTATATTATCACATTTTATCAATTTTTTACAAATTGGAAAATATCTGGACCCTAATCAATTGTACAAGTTACCATTTCCCTCTATAGTCTGATTATCTTTAGCTGGACTTTCTAGAAAACGTTTAGCATATTAAGATCATTTTATCTTCTTTCTGCCTGATTTCCTGTTTTGTAAGTTTTTCTTTACAGTAGGCATAATTTATCCCCATTTTATAGATGTGGAAACTGAGTTTCAGAGTAGGAAGTTCCTTGATTATGACCACAAATAATAGAAGAACCAAGTATTTGTGCTAACATTTGTCTAATTTCAAAGCCCAACTTTCTTCTATGATACTATATAGTCAGGCACATAAATAGTATTCAATAAATGTTGGAAAATTGATAAGAGTAGTATCTAAAAGCTTAGTGTATAAAATATTTGCCAAGTAACCTAGAATAGTTAACACCTATCCCAAAGTACTTAAATTTCTCATTGGCAAAGCTTACCCACACAGACAAAGGGAATTTGAATGATGGTCCTTCAGTTCCAGGTCAGGTCCTGCATTTCAGAGGCAAGCAACCACCTCAACTACCTCGCCACTGTAAGCAGGGATGTTTCATGGTGTGGATGTGCCACCTTAACTGTGCACCACTTGCCTTTAGATAATCATTCAACAAATGTCTTTGGTCACTGACTGGATACTTGGAACCCTAGTCCCACCAATTCTACAATTTATGTTAAGGTGCTTTATGGCATATAAAATAGTTTGATTTGATTTGATTTGATTTTGATAATTGGAAATTTTTATGTAAGATTATCAGAAATAACCCAGTATTAAGTAATGACATTACATGTTTAAAGCTGAGGATCTTCTTGGTAGTTAGGAGATCTTGCCAACTTCAGTTTTTAACTCTAGTAATTCCCTATGGTGTTGACAAGTGCCATTACAGGTAACGTTCAGTAATTGGCAATGGAAAAGAAACACTACAATTTTTCTTTTCAAGGAAAATCTGATGTATTTTCATCTGAGAAGAGCCAAATGCTTTTGCAGTGAGATACCAGTTTTCCTTTTTACATAACTTCAGTAAATACACAACTTTCTTCTTACAAATACTAATTCCCATATGGATTTGTGTAGTTGTAGTACTGCTACTGGACAGCAGAGGGCACTATCAACAGGTACGCTGTAATACCAAATTTGAACGCAAAAGAGCTGGAGAAGGAAGTAGTTTTTCCTAAACTGCATTCTCTGTGGTCTTTGTACAAAATGATCAATTATGTTACGCATCCTTTGAGACCCTTCACTTCCTCCCAACTACATACATACTGTACAAAAAGTTACCAGAAGGGCACTGTTTACTGGTATTTCACTGGTTTTTACAGATAGGAAATTGGTAAGATAAGGACAAGGCACCAGTAGCCTACTTAATGATACATAAGTAACCAACAGGTTGTTCCTTTTAAAAAACTGAAATAAAAAATTATTATCTTTTCCTAGTGATAATCAGCCATCAAAATAAGAATCGTATTAGAAAATAGGCAGCTGGTCGTTGATTTAGAAGTCATCCATTAGCCTGATAGTATAACCAAGAAAACTCTGGTGTTTGCGGCTCCCCACCTTTGGTTTGACCAACTGCTGGTAATAAAACATTCAAATCATAAATAAGAATTCAAGTCAAGGGTACTGTATTCAAAGTAGCTCTTAACATCTGAAGATTGAAATGCTAGCGCCCAGGCCCTAGGTCAGTAGTGCTCAAGCTTTACGCTGCATGGAAATCACTTGAAAGTTCTTGTTAAAACACAGATTGCCACCCTGGCTGGATAGCTCAGTTGGTTGGAGCATCACCCCAATACTCCAAGGTTGGGATTAGATCCCCAGTCAAGACACATACAAGAATCAACCAATGAAACCATACATAAGTGAAACAACAAATTGATGTTTCTCTCCTTCTCTCTCCTTCTCTCTCCTTCTCTCTGTCTCTTTAAAATCAATTAATAAAAAATTACTGACCCAGTAATTCCACCACTGGGATTATATCCTAAGAACCCTGAAGCACCAATCCAAAAGAACCTATGCACCCCAATGTTCATAGCAGCACAATTTACAATAACCAAGTGCTGGGAGCAACCTAAGTGCCCATCAGTAAATGAATGGGTCAAAAAACTATGGTACATTTACACAATGGAATTCTATGCAGCAGAAAGAAAGAAGGAGCTCCTACCCTTTGCTACAGCATGGGTGGATCTGAGAGCATTATGCTAAGTGAAATAAGCCAGGCAGTGAGGGACAAGTACCATATGACCTTACCTTTAACTGGAACCTAATCAACAAAAGAAAAAAGCAAGCAAAATATAACCAGAGACATCGAACAATCTGACAGCAACCAGAGGGGAGGTGGGAAGGGATAATGGGGGAATGGTGTTCAGGAACAACTGTGAAGGACACATGGACAAAACCAAGGGTGGGGGCATGGAAGCAAGGTAGGGAGGGAGGTTTGGCTGGGGGGAGGGGGTGATGGGGCGTAAAGGCAGACAACTATAATTGAACAACAATTAAATCATTTTTAAAAAATTAAAAAAAACCCTTTCTAGTCCCATCCCCAGAGTTTCTGATTCACTAAGTCTAGAGAAGGACCCAAAAATGGACTGATCTAACTAGTTCTCAGGTGCTGCTGCTGCTGCTGGTTCAGGGGCCACTGCTCTCCCCCAAAGCCTGAGTCACACTACCAGCACAACACCATGGCCAGATGTAGGAAAAGAACTTCATTCTAGAGCTCGGCATTCTGGTTGGCTGGGACTCATTGTAATAACGTTGTTATTCTGTTGGTATTTTAATCATGTCCCTTGTCATCCCATTATTTTTCTCCTGCCCTTATCTCCATGTTATTAAATGTTATACTGGTTATGTCACTGCTTCCTATCAACCTGTCCAGCACCTCAGTGTTTGTGTTGAATTCTTTATCTTGAGTTACACAGCTTTATAACAGAGGTAAATTTTCTGGAACATTAAATTTAGAGCAATGGACAAAAATCATAAAGAAACAGAGTAAGCAAAGCAGGGATCAAATGAAAAGAGTTTTGTTGAGAACAGCTAGAAAAGTCCTCACTAACTTGGATTTTCTAAATATGGGACTGTCTTCCCCCTCCTCTAGCCTTTTGTTTTGCTTAATCATTAGCAGGCAGGCCAGATCTTGACTGGGCATTAAATAGGGTGCTGTAATAGAACATACACTTCCATGCTAATAGAGAGAACTATCAGCAGTAAAAATATGGAGCAGGGATATTATGCAAAAGCTATAGCAAAATATCACTGACTCATAAATTTGTCTCTCAGTCTCCTGGAAATATATATTAGCGCTTTTATCGTTGCATTCATCGGGTCAGATGGAGCCAGGTGAATAGCCAGAGCACAACTAAAGGGTCCTTTAGTGCCCTCGTGAAAGAATTCACCTCATTTCTCAGGGCTGTGCATGAATGAAAATAAGAAATTACAAAGAAAATCACACTGCAACCCTCACTCTGGGCTAGGTTACTATGAAGGCTCTAATAATACATAATAAACATGCAGCAAACCATGCCTGTTAAAGGGGATGCTCCTTCCCCCGGCTCACGGTCCACATTCATCATGGCTCGTACAATAGGCCAGCCACTGTGCCCCTCGCCAGTAATTACAGGCACGGGAATTTCCTGGGCATGGAGAGAAAGGAAGAAGTGCCTTTAGCCACACAGGCCCATAAATACTTGCTTTGTATGCAAAACTGTCCTGTTACAACACCGTCACCCTTGCCTTTTGAAATGCATATTTATAAAGGAGCATCTGGAACAACTTCATTTTAGACCCAGGCTACAGTGAACTAGGTTAGGCTTAAATGGGCGAGACTTGAGAATGTTAGGATGTCCAGGGCTACGATGACAGAGAGGCAAGATGAATTCTAACGATACCGTCAACACAGTACTTTAAAAATAATATTTTATTAATTCGCGCCACAAGCAGACTTCTTCAGGCAGAGAGAATTTGCATTTGAACTAATTCACTTTGTGATAAATATCAGAAGTGGAGGAGTGTACCCCTGTTAGCAATGAAAAAGCCTGGAGAAATTCCTGTCCGTGGGCTTTTGGGGAGGTGCAGAATCTCAGGTTTGTAACCGTCAGCAGCTTGCTGCAAAGCACAGAGCATATGGCATCCTCCAAGGATTTGCTACCATTTTTTTTTAACATGTGAGTCTGTCGGTCACTTCAGCTCCTCTGTGGGATAATTCAAACAGCTGATCCCAACCAACTTGAAGGTGGGAAAAGCTCTTTGTCTTACGTTCTACCCCACTGGCTTGTCTAGGGCTGCAGCATTCTGTCCGTGGCTAATGGTACCCAGCTAACGAGCCTCACCACCTCTGAAATATGAAAGGGAAACATTTGCTCTCTCCACAGGGTGTCCCAGAGCCCAACAGGTATAGTGACATTTTTATGTAACCAAATATGAACTTTCATTGGATGGTACCTTAAATAAAAATAAATTGCAAATTTGTTTTGTTTCCCACTAAGTCTAAGAGATATTGGGAATGTCATCAATTCAAGATCAGCTCTGTTTAGACAGAGCCAGAGAGAAAAATCTAAAAAAATCTCTGGATTTAGTCTCCGTCAAAATCGTGTAATACAATTTTTAGAATAATATTTTCCTTCACTCTATTTTTTGTTTGGTCTTGATCAGCACGGGAGGGTGTCTACTGTAGTTTTACTAACTACGATTCCCTGGACAGTGAACACAGGGCAAGGCCGTGAATACATCAGGCTTCTTTGAGTTCTTATCTTTCATGGTTCACAGATCTCGTCTCTTCTTTGATCATCAGGGCTGTTCCCAAATTGAATCTGTTTTTCTCTCCCTTCTCCCTCTACAGCCAACTGTTTCATTCTGCACCGAGAGGTTAATGCAGTCATGCTCAGAGTGAAAAGGGACCTAGTGAACCAAAGGATGATAAATGAGTAAATAAATTTCAAAGGAAAAAAATGTAAAGAGAGAAAAAAGTACCTAAGGAGTCAGGTGAATCAAAATGCAGTTCTGGCCATCAAACTTGCGAAGCTTATACATTTATGAATAATGAGAAAACTAACCTGGAAAAAAAACCCTCCAAAGTGATGGTTTAACCCCAAAGGGAATCTTTCAAATGGAAAAATGTTGGCATAGCATTTTATTGACACAATTTTCAAGTTTACACTTAATTGCAATTAAAATGCTAAATGAACACTAGGCCAGCCGCCCAGTAGGAGTGGTGAGGCCCTGGCTACTGAACTCAGCGGTGGGCCCCGCCCCTCTCTTCCTGAACAATGGCCGTGGCTTCG
Organism: Tonatia bakeri; assembly: GCA_004024845.1. Taxonomy (NCBI): domain Eukaryota; kingdom Metazoa; phylum Chordata; class Mammalia; order Chiroptera; family Phyllostomidae; genus Tonatia; species Tonatia bakeri. Next base: position 123,942 of record PVIA01000052.1, read on the forward strand.
TTAAAATGTCTTAATCGAATAACAAATATACGATGTGATATAGAGTGACACCAAGCTAAAAAGCATGAAATTCTTCTTAATTATCCAGCTGCCTCCAAAAAGGCACACGTTTGGCCAAGTGTTCTTGGATTCCAGATCTCCTGGTGTTGGTGGTCAGTGCGCCAGCACGACTTCTCAGGGTTCTAGATGACCTCCCCAAGTGCACGGCCAACCGGGCTCAATTAAAGGGAGAAACCACAGAGACAGACAGAGGTCTGTGTCCTGGGCTCTGTCCTGGCTTCCCCCAGGCAGGGTTTCCTTCTGCCTCCCCTCACCGAGGGCCCATCGGCTGCCTCGCAGCTCTTTCTCTGAAAAGCAAGGGAGGCATCTGCTGCAGCTGAGAAGGGATGGAAAATTTTTTAAGAGAAAGGATGGCAAGGGAGCAGAGGGACATTTTAATGACTAAGAGGAAAGGAAAGGAACAAAACAAGAAAAAGGTGAGAGGAGAGATGCATAGCTAGAACAATTAGAAAAGAGTGACTCATTAGAGCAGCCCAAAGGTTTCCTGAAACAAACAAGCGAAAATGCAACAGCCAGTTGCCATCACTGAATGAGACCCACAGGCACTACAATCCGTCTTTCTGCAAGCAGCTAACCTGGAGCAGGAGCGTTCACCCTGAACACACCCAGGAACATCAGCCCTGGAAGGAAAGCCAATGTCCAAAGGCCAGCATTAATGAGCCCTTGTGTGCAGTTTATGGGAGGGTACGCCAATGTTCTACTTGTGGTAGGGACTCTGGGTGCAATACTTATGAAAAGAGACAGCTTTAAATGTGAAAACAGAGGGTTGGGTTTTCTTTTAAAAAGCTGAACAAGTACAAGGTATTATCACAATATTTATAAGAATGTGACTGTCATTTTCCTGAGTTTGATTTATTAAGAAACATGCAATCAATATCTAAAAGCAGCTGTCACTAAAAAAATCTTCCTCCACAGAAAAGAGTGATTTTTTCAAAATGCAAATGGTACTAAAATCCACCCCTTCTCACCTCCCCTCTACTTGCATTTCCTTGCTTATCCTTCAGTGGTCTTCCATTGTTGCTAGGAGAGAGAAAAGTCTCCATCAGACCCCTGTGTCCGGCAGCCCCATTGCCTGTCCTTTCTCTTAGCTTTTCACCACTCTGCCCTGCTCTTCCTCATAGTCCCAAACTCTGTCGGCCACAGGGCCTTCTGCATGCTATTCCTTCAGCCTGGGACACTCTTCCTCCAACTGTCAGACAGCTCCCCCCTATTCTTCCTGCAGATCTTAGTCCTACAGCCACCCAACAGAGCTAACCCCACTGGCACAGGCTCTCACCGCCCCATCTGCCTCTCTCCCCTCACTGCAATGACCACAATACACCTGACATTTGAATGATGTCTGGCTCCCTTGAAGACTCTAAAGCTCATGAGAGTTGCCTTTCACTCACCATTTGTGTCAAAACCAAGAATAATTTCTGACATATGGTAGATGTTCAATTAAAAAAAATTGTGGAATGAATGAATGAGTGAATGCAATTGATCCATCATCAGGAATTTAGCTAGCATGGTTCAACTTAAAAAAAAAAAGACCAAGTTTTGAGATTGTATTTCCCCACTAAATATTGATTCATTGGTTTATTTATTTGATATGTATTTATTGTGCTTCCTGCTAAGTAGACTAGTGATAAAAATAAGCAACACACAATTCCTTCCTTCAGAGCATTTATACTCTAGGCTCTGTAAAGTGCCAAATAGTAAATATTTTCGTTTTTGCAGGCCAGATGATCTCAGTTGCAACTTTTCAACTCCCCTGTACCACAAACAAAGCCATACACGGTACGTAAATGAATGAGCATGGCTGCGCTCGATAAAAATCTATTTATAGAGACAAGCAGTTGCTTGATTTTGGTTTGGTTGGCTGCTGGTTGTCTCTAATTCGCCATCCCCTACTCTAGAAGTCACAGGATATAAGTGCAGGTGTATTTATAAAACTTCAGGTCACATTAGATACGTTGATTCTGCATCACGTGCAGGGTCCCTGCTGTGCGCCATGCACTGGTCTCGGTTTGGAGACTACAGGATGAAGACTGGACTCGCCCCGAAGAAAGCTCACCACCACATGAGGAAAGAGACCCACATTCCTATTCATTTTTAAGAAACAGCCTAAAAAAGATACAAGATGAAAGTCTGTGAGTAACACAGTAAAAAACAAAGTATTCTGACAGCTGAGAGGATGCAGGTATTTGGTTTTCTGAAAGATCCATTACTGGTAAGTGGCACACAGAAAGCTGTGCTTGAGAAGAATCTGAACACCTCGACTTGGATGGATGCCAGGGAAAAGGCAGGGGGCAGGGGACCATGTACAAGCCTGCACATATAGCTGGGTAGAAGGATCTGAGTTAATGTGGCAGCTGTTAAAATAGGGCGAAAAAGACAGAGTCTAGGGATAATGCAGAGGTCCCATCTGTGAGACCGATCTGCTAATTGGTTTATACTGTAGAGATACGACAGGGCTGTCCTTTAACTTGGAGATAACGCCATGAACTTGCAGTCAGAACATGAGCTCAGTGTTGTTTATCTACCAGTGGTGATGACAGAGGCCCTGAGTCATCAAAACTCCATCTACCAGGTTGCCCTACATTCTCCATGCATTTATAAATAAAAGACCAAGGTTAGGAACAGCGCAAACAGGTGAGAAACACAGACTGCCTGTGTTTATGCACAGGCTAACCAGCCTACCACAGAAGCATCATTGATGGATGATGCCTCTTTTATATAAGGCTCCATCTTACCTTTGATTCTACGTCTAAGAAGGACCATCTCTTCTTGGTCACTGCCTTTAAAAAGCAGGCCTTCTCTTGGAAGACCCAGTTCTGAGCTTGCTAATCAGAGCCTGATTTGCATCTTGTTTTCCCAGAGTCTGGAGAGCTGCTCTGGGAACTGGAGTTATTGACTTGAGGCAGAACTCCTTGGTACTGAAAATGAATACTGCTTCAAGCAATGAAGGCGACAGCTCCGGCATTCATTTCCTCTAACAACCTCTGCTGGACCTGCTAATGAGCAGTGAGAACATGGATGGGAAGGAAGGCAGGCAGCTCCTAGGCGAGGCTGAGAGCCAAGGGGGACTGGTAGAAAGCATCACTAAGTAATCACCCGCTGACTCCCCCAGATCCCTTAGACCATCTTTCACATCTCAATTGTTTTATTGGGTTGGCCAGAAAGGGTTCATTTGTTTTTTTCTGTAAAAAGGCTCTCTTAGTGCTTACTTATCTTTAACTTCATCCAAAACAATTCTGTTAGATTGTATTGCAGCAACTGTCATATCAGTCCGCATTAAAAAAAAAAAAACTTATCAAACTTGGTGGATTTTTGTGTACCCATTTGAATTATTAAGGATGGAAGAAAATACACAACACTTTTGGCATATTACGCTTTCTTGTTTCAAGAAAGGTAAAAATGCAACTAGAACACACACACAAAGTGATTTGTCAAGTGTATGGAGAGGGTGCTGTGGCTGACAGAAAATGTCAAAAGTGGTTTGCAAAGTTTCATACTGGAGATCTCTTGCTGGACGATGCCCCACAGCCGGGTAGACCAGCTGAAGTTGATAGTGATCAAATGGAGACATTAATTGAGAACAATCAATGTCCTGCCATGCAGGAGACAGCCAACATACTCAACATATCCTAATCAATAGTGATTGGTGAAAATGAAAAATGTGTCTTCTATTTTATGGGATAAACCCATGCACAGACTTTTTGGCCAGCCCAACACAAAGCTTCGTCTTTGGCTTCATCAAGGCCCCTCCACCATCCTGCTGCCTGGTGAGCTGTCCTTCATGGCCTGAGAGTCACCAAGAAAGGGGCTGGGCCCGGGGCTCTGTGCTCCAACTCCAGCTCCACTGGTGAAATTACGACAGGCTACTGTTTTGTTTTGTTTTGTTTTTGAAATGTTCACTTCATGCTCAGAGTCTCACAGAAAGGATGGCACCATTCATCAGCTTTCCACATTTATTAGCACGGTCTCTGACTAAAGTCGATAAACCGCACGTTAAACTGGAGGAGCATTCTTTTCTGCAGTTGTGAACAAAGCGAGAGGTGGAGACCAAACCCCCAGAACAGCCCTCCCACCCCAGCTGATATTCTGATGGTGGGCAAGTCACCCCACCTCTACCAGCACATGCACCTCAGCTCTCTAAGATGGGAATGGTGGATGGGAGTAAGAGAGAGGGCTGTGAGAAGGATAAACACTTTCTTAGCTCTTAAGAGAGACTACTGAGTTATATAGAAAAGAGTATGGGATTTGGAGTAGGATGCAAATTCATGCTCTACCCCCCAGGTGAAACACATGATCTTCTGGAATCCTCGCTTCTCCTTCTAAATCGTGACGGAGAGACAACTCAGGAGACTGTTGTGAGGACACAGTGATGCAATGTGTGGGGACGGTTTTTTAAACTGTAAAGTGCTAGACAGATGTGAGTTGCTGTTGCTCCCATGAAAGTATTTGATAAATCACTAGCCAAGTTCAATTCTATCTGTGTGTTGAGAAAAGTACAGAAAGGACATAAGAAGGAGACAGACAACAGCACCAGACGCTGGGGAGATTATGAAGATTATATTTCTCTATGCCAGTAAATTAATTCTTAATGGAAAGCTCCTGAGGAGGGAAATTTGCTAGAGTGGAGAGCCCGACCCTGGTGCTTTCCAGAGAGAAACTCATTTTCCCCAGATCAAGCCTGAACTTTGCCAGGCATGGTTCATTGGATATTTGAGCCTCCAAGAGACTTCAGTCCATCTGTAAGGTTGTAATTTATCTAAAAAAAAAAAAAAAGACAAAAATAACCTGTTTTCTGTCAGCAACATACACACTGTAAAACTCTGTGAATTGCAACTGCTGTTGTATGATGTTCTGCAGATACTTGAACTAAAACAGATGATGAGGAAAGAATGTAATTGTCAGAGTTAGATCCACCTTAATTACAATCTACTAAGAGCTCGCACAACCAAGGAAACACCACTCCACCTCTCTGAGCCCTTTTCCCCTCAACTACATGATGACGGTTCATTCCTCATAGGTCTGCAGCGAAGATTACTGGGTCAGCCAAGCCCTCAAGAGAGTGCTAATTAGAGTCTCAGTGAAAAATAATGCCCAAGTGCTGGATGAAATTGTGAATGGGGATCAAAAGAAAGTCTCTATGTAATTATAGATAATAGTTTATTATCAGTGGTTCATGCATTTCTAGTGGTTCATGGGTTAATACCTTATAAATAATTATAATTTATGAAAACTTTGTATAATTCCATAATTTACTTTATAATTTATAACATAAATAAACATTTACTTGCAAAAGACACAGATATTAATAAAATCTATTGCCCATGTTTTATTTGTTCTCCTTTTCCTTCTCTTTTAAAATCTTCAGATGCATGAAGTATGGTTGGCCATACCCATCTCTCCTCACCTCCATGCCGAAGGATTCTATGTATAATCTCCCACTGCATCTTCCACGGTGCATGTGCGTGAGCAACAGCAGGCATTGGGCAGAGGGAGGGAGGGAGGAAGAGAGAGCGGAAAACACTGAGCTTTTCAGTGCTGGGTATTCTACAAACACCACTGTGATGAACATCTTCTTAAGTGCCTCTATATGGCCCTGAGTCAGCTTGTCAGAGTCCATTCTTGGGAACTAAAGTTCTAGGTTATGAGATAGGCACATGCTGAATTACATACAGCCCTATTTTCTCCAGAATAGCTATTCCAAGTACGCTTCACTCTGCAGTACATTAAAGGTTGTATCCCTACATCTTTGCCAGCAATTGTATATGACTTCATTGTCTATTTTTGCTCATCTATGTTCTAAAGTGGTATCTCATTGTCACTCCAATTTGCATTTCTCTGCTGACTAGTAAGGTTGATTGTTTTGTCATTCATTTGTTGGCCAACCAGATTGCTCCTTTGGAAGTTACCTATGTATCCCCATTTCCTAATTTTCTATTGTATCTTATTGCTGATTCCTTTCTTAATTCCAGATAATAACCCTTTGTCAGTTTTACACATCACAGATTGCTTTTTACGCCATCAATTTAGCCTATATGCCCTGAGTTGAACAGCTATCATTGGTGTTGATATAGTCAAAAATCATCAAAATAGGATCTGTGATTAGGGATCATCAAAGTTTATGTTCTCCCTTTCTCCAGCCCTATTTTTCCCATTCCTTGACAGGCGTTATTCTTGAGAATGCCCACCAATAAAACGCCTGCATGAAAAATCCACGCCTCAGAGTCTGTTTCCTGGGGAATTAAACCTAAAAGAGTTGATCCTTGCCCTGGCCATGTGGCTCAGTTGGTCATCCTGTGCACCAAAAGTTTATGCACTTGAGTCTAGGTCTGGGTACATACTGGAGGCACCTGATCAATGTTTCTCTCTTGCATCGATGTCTCTCTCTCTCTCTTTCTTTCTTACTCTTCTTCCTCTCTTTCTGAAGTAAATAAACATATCCTCAGATGAGGATTAAAAACAAAGAGTTGATCCTGGAAGGCATCCTAAGAAATCAGCTCTAAAATGAGATTTTGAGATGGATCACCTGCATGCTAGCTGGCAAGGAAAACCCAAGGGTTTAGGGTTCATAGTCCATGCTTGGATATTCTGCTCCAACTCATTCATCAAGTGAATGCTGAACACAGAAGGCTGCCTGAGCAGGTCCAGGTCCACAGACCTGCTGCTTGGGCCACGCAACTTGCCACTCCCTGTGGCAATGGAGATATCTGCAGTAGAGAAAAAGAAAAAAACACCACTGTGTGGAGTGTGGAGTGAAGACTTTAACCTTGTACAATAAGTGTTCTGTCCTTTGCTCTTGGCTCCTGAGAGGTAATCGTTGTTTGCCTGGGGATCTTAGGCCAGCTAGACAGTAACAATTTGATTTCAAGTGGGGGCTGGCCTCACCTTAGGTGGGATTCCAGTTATGCGAGAAAGTTCAGCATGTGATCTGAAGTGCAGGTTTTGAGTCATAGGATATCAGTTGACCTAGAGGCTGAAATCAAGCATGTGGTCAGTCCATCAATCATGCCTACGCCGTGGAGCCCAATAAAAACTCTGAAGACCCAGGTTTGGGTGAGCCTCCCTAGTTGGCCGCCCTCCAGGGTATGGTCACACATCAATGCTGAGGAAGTAACACTTCCTGACTCCTCGGGATGAGGACAATGAAAGCTCCTCATCCGGAACTTCCCTAGACTCTGCCCTCTGTACTTTTTTCCCCTTGGATGACTTTAATCTTTAATTTTTCCCTGAAATAAGCCATAACTGTGAGCATAGTACCTTTCAGTAAGTTCTATGAGTCCTTCCACCCAATTATGGCAATTGAGGGTGGTTTTAGAATGCTCCCCAAACATGCAGTTGGTGTCAAAAGTGAAGACAGTATGTGAGCTACTGTAGGTGATCTAAACTCCTCTTGTGGAACTATGAGGCAAGGCCCAATAGAGAACCACGATGTAGACCCCTTAGGATTTTTGAGCAAGCCCATGCCTTCTTCATTGGAAAATTAAACACTATTCACACAACAGTTCCTGGCACGCCACTGAGGGGTGGAAATGAGTGTCTGGATATGGGATCTGTTGGAACTGCCCATCATGAAGTGGCCCCAGCTTACATCCCAAATCATAAGTCTGGACAGCCTGATAATTACCCATCATCAGGTTGCAAACAGTACATTCGGGTGTCAGACACAGCAGGGTTATAGGCACAGGTGAGCTGCTGCACTAGCAAGTGGTCCAGACCCCCGTGTCACTGCTATTGCACCAGCACCTCTCCTCAGCTCACGCCGATGGTCCCTCGGTGGGGTCCCTTATAGCCAGCAGGTGGAAAAGGAGAAAAAGCCAAGCCTGGCTTACAAATGAGTTAGTTTGGTATGTAAATACCAATGAAAAACGGACTTCTACTATTCTGAAAAACAGCAGTGAGGGAAAATCCTCCCGTGAGACAAAGCTTTGGGTGGTTTATCTGGCCATCTTGCTTTGTGTGGTAACACCATATACACTTGTGGGCAGTTGTGAATGGTTGGATGGTTGATCGGGAGCCTGGCAGTAGAAAGACTGGAATATCAGGGACAAGAAGGTCTCGGAAGAAGTCAGGTGTATGGACTTTTCATAACATCCACATGTAAAAGGCATCTATTGGACGACCAGCTTGTCAGAAGGGGCAGAGAGGGACAGGTGGTGACAGAGTAGAGATCAGAGTCAAAGAGAAGTTCGAAGATGCTACACTGCTGTCTTTGAAGATGCTGGAAGGGGCAGTGAGCTTTCAGATGACAGAAAACACTCAAGGAAACAGGTCTTTCCTAAGAAGAAATACAACTCTGGCGACAGCTTGATTTTAGCCTCCTTGAAAATAACTGCTTGATAGAAAGTTCCATCAGGGCAATGAATTCTACATGCACAAGGTGTCACCAGCACGTACATGAGGCTTTGCACAAAGTAGGCACTCAGGACATAGTTAAGGGGGAAGTGAAAGAACGACTGAATTAATTCTTCGTATTCATGACTCTCCAGTTGTAAATTATGCATGAGCTCTTTTCTGTCTTTGGAATGACCCTCCATCCTGATAAATTTAGAAAAGTCCTAACCATCCAAAGTCAAGTTATCATCTCTATTGCAAAACCCTCTCTATACCCAAAATACGGTTAACTGCCAAATGCACTCCCTTCGCTGTGTGTAACATACCTCCTTCACAGCATTCACTACAGTGAACCATATTTAATTCTATATCTGTATATCCCATGAGACGCTGAGTACCTTGGAGGACAGGAGTGATAAATTATTTATTCGGGTATTCCCTAGAGTTTTAGCATTGTGCTCAGTGCACAATAAATTGTTGAACATCTGTTGAATGAATCAGTGAGTGAAAGATGAAGGAGAGACCATTTCAACTCTATGCAGAATGATATCAAAACCCAGGGGAAGAATCTGCAGAAACCAAATAGGAAAGGACAGAGCCTGAGACGAGAGCTGAATTTCTGGAGCAGACAGAGGAAAGGTCAGGGAGGCATCTTCGCTGCTGCGGCACCACAGTCCAGAACCAGAAAGGATTGTCTAAGGGAGGGGATGACAACCTGAGCCCCAGTGGTCCATCCTTGGAATGTAAGACTAAGAAAGGGACCATGGATTGCACCAAATCTCACAAAGCTCTTGGCCTCAGCCCTTCAGGATATGTCTGAGCAGTGTACACTTTAAGACAGGGAAGCAGACTCTGAAATCAGGCTGTTTGGATTCAAATTTCAGTGTTTCCACATATTAGCTGTGTAACCTGGGGCTCAGTGTTTACATTGTCTATGCCTCAATATCCTCATCTGTAAAAAGGGATAATAGTAGTACATAGCTCTAGGAGGGTGTTGTTGTTGTTGAGTTTTAAATGAGATAATGTATGTCATGCATATAGAATACGACCTGGCACATTATAAGCTTATCACCAGGATTAGTTATCTGTTCAAAAAGTTTAGACTATCATTTAGAATCACCTAAGAAAGCTCTGAGAACTGCCAGTAAGAGAGACTTATGAATCTAAAAAACAGAAATATAGGCTCACTTAGCTAGATCAGTCAGTAGAACATGAGACTCTTAAAAATCATAGAAATGCTACCTTGGATTGTTATAGAATTTTGTAAGTTTTCTGTCACTTCATCACTTCCCAAGTGCTTACAAGTTGTGCTCAGCTTCCTCTGTAGGCCCACAGAGGTCAGCAGTGAAATCTCTAAATAAAGTACCTATGAGCTTCATTGGGGCGGGGGGCATTAATGAAGAGAGAGGCTAAAAAGAGTCATCTGGCTACCAAATCTGTTTGAGGAGAAGGGCAGCCCCCTAATATCAGGAAGACACTGGCATTTGAAGGAAGAAAGTCAGCTCTCCAGGAAATGGGGCTAGAAGGGCACAAGGGTGGAGACATGGCTCTAAGACTTAACCTGCAGGCCCATGGACGACAACTCCCTGAGTGTCCAAACTTGACCTCATCTCTGCTTCCAAGGGTCCCATTTCTGGCAGATCACCACTCTGAAGTGTCACACCAGCCAACCTGAAGTTGCTTTTGTTATTTCCTTCCCCTTTAGCCTTCGTATCAAGCCTTCCACCAAATGTCATCTATTTTTCTACTTCTATGTCTCCATTTTATTAGTGAAATGCAAAACATATAAAAGTATATTTCCAGTTTAAAGACCAAAACAAGCACTGATGTATCCCTTCATTCCAGTTAAGAAACAGAATATTATCCAGGCCTTGGATGCTCCTTGTGGGCTCCATTCTGGTGACGCTGACACGTTTTACATCATCAGTTCCCATGGGCCCACCTTCACTGCCCTAGTTCCACTGTTGTCACCAGATTATAATTGCTCCACGCCAAGACCAGAGCTGTAACTACTTCATTCATTCATTCAAAATATCATTAGAACTTCCTACTAGATGAGCAGCATACTGGGCCGTACTATTACCCAAGGGGAAGGCCTGCCCTCCAGGAGCTTAGAGTCAGGGCGTCAGACAGACCAGAATCGGACAAGTGGAACCCAGTGTCACGAACACACAACAGATGCAGCACAGGTGCTTTGGTGGCTGGGGGAGACCCCTGGTTCACCTCTGTCTCCTGTCCTTCCAGCCCTCCTGTACTCCATTTTCATTACATTATACCCTTTGTCTGGAATTAGCCATGATTTCCCTCTGCCTGGTTTTATGAACTTTCAGAATCTGGCGCCAAACAGCATGCATCAGATGTAGATTTGAGTCTAAGCGCTACACAAGCTGTGTTATCTTAGAAAGTCTGCCTAACTTCTCTGATCTCCAGGATCCTCATCAGTAAAAGGAGAGTAACAACCTTTCCCGCTGAGTTACTGTAGAGGTCAATCTGTGATGAATGTGAAAATACTTTGCCAACTGAAAAGCACCACGCAAATGCTGCCTGGGACGTTCTCTCCTCTTTGTCCTTTGTCTCTTCTTTTGCCCTTGTTGAATTTTACCCATCCTTCACGATTCAACCATTATGCCTTCCACAAACCTTGGCATTTCTCGTCAATCTCTCTGTCCCACTGACGCCCTCTGGTTATTTTGGTCAACACCCCATATTTTGGGCTGTGATGACTTTACAGGAGTGAGTTTAGCCTCTCAAACCAGACTTGGAGCATTTGGAAGGTAGAATCATATATTTATTTTTCTCACATCCTCTCAGGATGTAATACTCCGCTTGACGTCACACATGCCTTGCTTCTTGCGCAGAGTATGGCTAGCACAGCTGTAGAATCCAATGATAGAAATGCTGTGTTGGTGGCACTTCTGTATATTTCACCCAGAAATTTGTGATGAAATTAAATGTTTCAATGAGGAAAATACCGGTGGTACCTGAATAGCTCATGTGTTGCTAAATCAACATCAAATGAGGAACTAGAAGTTCCAGATTTTTCTTTCTATTCCCCCCTAGTTGACTGCATCCCCTCACGAGTCTGTCACGGTGGCCACAGGCCTCAGTCTGGACAGTTAAGAAACAGAATATTTGCCAGGCCTTGGCTAATTACCTGTGGCCTCTCAACTCTGAATGAGTTAAGTATCAATATATTCTATAAATAGGTCTTGAGAATGGCATGGCCTTGTACAAATAAAGGGAAAAACGTCAAACTTTGGGTCTCGGCACAGATTTTTGGATGTGACGGCAAAAGCACAGGCGAGGAAATCCAACGTAGACACATGCGACTGCATCCAAGAAAAAGCTTCTGCGCAGGACGCAGCTGACACAGTGGACAGGCCACAGAATTGGGAGAAAGTCTTGCAAACAGGTGTCGGATAAAAGCTTAACGTCTAAAATATATAAGGAACTCTAACTCAATAGTAAAAAATAAATAAATAAACCTTGAAAAGTAGGCAAAGGGCCTGAATAAATATTTCTCAAAGGAAGACATACAGAAGTCCAACAGATATATGAAAGACTCAACATGGCTAATCATCAGGGAAATGCAAATCAAAGCCACAGAGAAATAGCACCTCCTACGTGTTAGAATGGCCATTATCAAAAAGATAAAAGCTAACAAGTTTTGACAAGGATGCAGAGAAAACGGAATCCCCCTACACTATTTGCAGAAATGCAAATTGGCACAACCATTATCAAAAACCATATGGAGGTTCCTCGAAAAATTTAAAAATAGAACTGCCACAGGAGCCAGTAACCCCACTTCTTGCTATATATCCAAAGAAAATAAAATCAGTGTATCAAAGCGGTATCTACACCCCTGTGTTCATGGCAGCCTTATTCGAATAGCCAAGACATGAAAATTAAATGTCCACTGACGGATTGGGGTGTGTGTGCATGTTGTACACAAAACAATGTTGTTCAGCCTTAAAAAAAAAAAAAAAAGGGAAATCCTGGCATTTGAAGACAACATGGATTAACCTGGAAGACATTATCTTAAGGGAAATCAGCCAGATACAGAAAGGCAAGCACTGCGTGACCTCACTTAATAGCTTAACTCATAAGAACAGGGAGTAGAAAGCTGCTTACCAAGGTAGGTTGGGGGAAGGGAGAAATGGAAAGAATTGGCCAGAGGATACAAAGTTTTGGTTAACAAGATGAATAAGTTTGGGGACCCTCATATACAGTAATGTGACTGTTAAATTGTTAGTTTATTAACAATGCAGTGTTGCAGACTTTAAATAGGCTAAAGGGGCAGACCTTAAGTGTTCTCACTCCCCACCAAAAGCTAAATATGTCAGGTTTATATACATTGGTTGGAGTGATCGTGGCGAGCATTTCACAATATACCTGTATTATAACATCGAGGTGTATATCATACCATATATATATATATATATATATATATATATATATATATATATATATATCTTATTGTTAATTATATCTCAATAAAGCTAAAAAATAAAGGAATCAAATACATTCAAGATATTTTTATAATTATTGCTATTTCTGCCTTACCTTAAATTAGCCACAGATATTATCAGAGCCACCTACCCATGCCACGGACAAGGTGAATTCCTAAATCCGGTTTTGCTTGAAAAATCTAAGTGATTTGGAGGGGCAGGGACACACATGGAATTGGGGATAGGGCCGGGAATGCTGGCAGAACGGAGAGAGCTTCTAAATCCCAAGCAGAAAGCCTCATTTCCCAAGTCCACACTCCTTCTCAAGTCCTCTCATTAACTCTGAGTGCCAGGGAAATTATGATCCCTTTCTCATCATTTTCCTTTGATTTTATGATTAGCCATCAGGAATCTAAAATAGAACCTATAAATCCGAGTCAGAATACTGACCTTTATTTTTTAAGTTGCTCTGCACTCAGCACCCAGGGCTCGTCTGCCTTTCGAGCAGCTCCCACTGACGCCTGTTGCGACTCCAGCAGTGCACTGAAGTAACTGGGGTCAGAGGTAAATGAATCAACCACCGCCATTACCTAATGTCATTTTCCATTCCTAAGGGGCAGGCGCCGAGTAGAGCAGAAGGGTGGGGTGTAGAACCAGAGAGGCCCAGTTTGAAACCCAGTTACTTACCATCTATATCATAGGCCAGTCACCCTCTCCATGACTCAGTTTTTTCATCTATAAAAATTACATTACTAGGCTGATTTAATAATTAGTGAAGGTATGTAAAGTATCTATCATAATATTTGCTCTGAGCGGTTAACACCATAAGTGTTAACCACCTAGAATGCATGCTGGCAATTTACATTAAATTGTCTTTAATCCAGCTTTCCTTACTTCTGTTTCACCTGGCCTTGACCCAATACCAATGACTGGGAGGATGAGAAGTATGTGTGTTTGGGGGGCAGGGGCAGGGGTGGGGAGGGAGTGATCAAAACATCCTGGGAAAGAGGGAAGAGGGAAGGAGGGAGGAGGAGGATAGTATTGGAAAAAGAGCACATTTGATATTCCCATTATTTGGAGCTGGAGTCGTAGGGCTGTATTTCTATGTCTTCTACAGGAGCCAGACTATCTTTTGGGTCATTTAGATTTTGTTTCGTGTGGGTTGTAGGCATTGTGGTCTTTGTCGCTGTCGTTTTGGTGAATGCCAGCACTGATCGTCGCCGCCCCAGAGTAACTTCCAGGCAGGCAGACTTGTGACAACCAGCACTGGCTGTGGCTGTGGATCTCCTGGTTGTGCCTGTGTCACTGCAGCTTACAACGCTGGACTGAGTCCGTAAAGGCGAAGACTGTCTCACTGCACACTTCTGGCATTTGAAGAATCCTTCGATGGTATCGCCTGTTGTGAACGGAACACCCACCAAACAACATTGATAAGAGTATCTCTTGTGGCTTTGAGAGGCAGTCTGATACAAAGAAATGAGATTTGGGCTCGAAATTCACAACAGCTGGTCCCGCCCGTGATTCTGCATTGGATTTGCTCTGTGACCTTGAGCATTTTATTAAAGCTCTTCAGCACTGGGCAGCATCTGTAAAATTGGGGCGGTATCATTGTAATTCAGCTTCAACTCACAGTTCGGTGGCATGGCATTTCTATTACAACCTAGCAAGCACCAACAATGGGATGGAAGCTCTACTGAATACAGAATGAACCTTTGGCTGACAAACTGAGCTGGGAAGGCAGGACACAAACACAGAGGAAAGATGTGAAAATAAACTCAGTGGAATTACCATGTGCTCTAAAGAATTTTTCAAATATCGTTTTAGATAGACCGGTGTAATGACAATAATTAAGAGGCAGGAGGATGCCGTGCCCCATCATACCAGAACAGGGAGCCTGGGTACTATAGCGAGCCTCCATTTCAACATTTAAAGCTGCAATTACGGTGCTTTTGCTGGACACCACGGCCAGTTCATTTGTATTTTCCTGTCTGATTGGCTGAACTCAGGCTTTGACACATGGCTTTTGGCTGTAATAATAGGTGCAAGCCATGCTATTAAGACAACTCACATATGCAAATAACCCTCAGCTTCTGGCTCTTATCAGCTGCAAGCATAGTGGGGGGTGGCAGGAAGGATGGTGGTGTGTCTCTCTTCCTGAATTCAGTGGCCTAGAGCCCAGGGAAATATGAGCACGCTCTATTGTCACAGCCACTCCCTCCTGATAAATGGAAGAGGGACTGTGCCTACAGTAAAGAGACCAAAGTCACGGCACGAGGCTGAGATGTCTAATGGAAGTGACGCTGATGGGAGCATGTGCTGGAGGAGGCACATGGACAGAACCAGAGGAGGGTGGGAAGCCTTTCACTGTTCCTTCAAGCAGTAAAACAAACCCCCACATGCAAGCAAGATGCAATGAGACTATGGATTTGAAAAGTCAGGTATAGAATCCAATATGATTCCTGGCATTGGAGGAGAGCCCAGATCAGTGCTGGTCAAGGTACAGTCCTGGGGTGTCCAACCTGAGGCCTGCGGGCCGCATGCAGCTCAGGATAGCTGTGAATGTGACCCAACATAAAATTGTAATTTTACAATTTTTATGAGATTTTTTTTTTGCAGTGACATGTCACAATGTATTTAATGTGTGGCCCAAGACAACTCTTCTTCCAGTGTGGCACAAGGACGCCAAAAGGTTGGACAGCCCTGGTACAGTGTCACCGCCCCCAACAACACAGGTGTAGAAGTTGAGGGTATTTAGAAACTTTTATAGTAGTCTCATAGAGTGATTATGTCTATGGGACCTAATACTAGAAATTGGGTTTGTATTTAGTAAGACTTTTTTTTAAAAAAAATTTTATATTATTGGTAATAGTTCATTTTCATTATGCTCTGCAGAAGTGTTGGTTTAGGACAGATTTGGAAAGTAATTTTAACCAAATGGACCTGTATCACAGATAGCATGTTGACAAGCAGCAGTCTAGTAGTCCCTTGAGGTTTAAGGGCTTTGCCCACACGTACAGATCCAGGGTGCACGGGAGCTCAGTGAGCATCCTTTAAGCACCAAATAGCGTGTTGGTAGGAAAGGAAGAAAATTCAGTATAAGCAGACATAGAGAAAAGGCTATACCCAGAATATCCAAGTTACCAAGGAGTGAGTTTCGACTCAAGATACTTGTAACTCTGGGGTTAATCAGGAGACAGAAATCACACAGTGATTTAAACAGCAGCAGTTTAGCATGAAGAATGATTAACCTGTGATAAAGAGTAAACACAGAGATGTGAAGAGCACTCTAAAGAATACCCTGAAGCCGCAGGAAAGCACCCACAGCTGGGGCTCGGGCATAACTGGAGGAAGTGGATGGCTGAGGTATCTGCGGGGTCACTGGAGCTTCTGCAGAGCAAGCGGGAGCCAGCCCTCCTGGTGCAGGTGAGTCAAGGCTGTGGGTGGGCACACGGAGAGTGGTGGACACCCCTGAAGCGGGCTGTCCGAGAGCCATAGCAAAGTGGTCACCGAGCCCAGGTCAGCACTGCTAAGTTAGCTAAGAGGCCACATACCGTATACTCTAGGCACATGTGTGGGACAGAGCAGCAGCACCAGGTCTCTCTCTCTCTCTCTCTCTCTCTCTCTCTCTGTCTCTCTCTCTCTCTCTCTCTCTCTCTCTCACACACACACACACACACACACACACCACCATCACCACAACAACAACCCCCCACCCTATGGACTATGCTGGAGGAGCAAGAAGGAAAAGGCATCGCCCCAGAATTAGGAAGAGAAGAACCCCCCACCACTCCTCCCACAGTGTTCCTCTAGCGCCCTCTACTGGCGATGGCTAACAACGTGCTCTCTGTAAAGGGAAATGTTTCCTGCCGGCCGACTGATACTGCAGGCCAGGGATTCAAGGCTAAACGTGGAACTGAGAGCCTGGTGTAAGGTTAGAAAGAACAATATCACACTTGCAGCTGAGGAAATATGAGTCAAGAGTCATTTCCTCATAATAATTAAATAGGTCTTATTATTTCCATTCTACAGATGAGCAAACTAAGGCACAGAGAGACGTTAAATAACTTGCCCAAAGCCCCGTAGCTAGAAAGCGGTGAAACTGAGATTTTAACCCTGGAAGTCAGGCTCTAGAATCTTTTTTTTAATTTAATTTTTATATTGATTTGAGAAAGAGAGTGAGAGGAAGGGGAAGGCAGACAGACAGACATCGATTTGTTGTATGACTCACTTATGCACTCTTTGGTGGACAGGATTTTTAACCACTATGTGACGATGCTTATAGTTGTGGAACGATAAGTAATGACAGCCAACACTCACTGAGAGCTTACTATAGATCACGTGCTTTGTCGAGTACTTTATGTCCCTATTCTCTTTTAATCATCATCACATGACTATAAAACAGAAACAATGTTGCCCTTCCCTTCTGGAAACAAGGAACACGAGCTCTGAGGGGTCAGTTACCATGCCCAAGGCTGCACAGCAAGTAGGTGATTTTGCTTCCAGGAAGCAAATTCTAGACCTTGTGCACAGAACTATCCAGGTTTCTTTTACAGGAGGAGACAGAGAGGAAAGAACACAGAAGTCAGATTTATTCAAGAAGCCTTTAGGAGAGAGAAGAGGCCT
This sequence comes from Tonatia bakeri, assembly GCA_004024845.1. NCBI lineage: Eukaryota > Metazoa > Chordata > Mammalia > Chiroptera > Phyllostomidae > Tonatia > Tonatia bakeri. The sequence continues at coordinate 141,398 of PVIA01000052.1, forward strand.
AAGCTGGACTTTAAGATTTGGTAGGATTTGAAGCAACAAAAGGTATGGAGCAGGTTTGCCTATTTGGTGCACAAAGTTTTTTTTGTTTTGTTTTGCTTTGTTTGTTTTGTTTTTAAATTTTTTTTACTGATTGATTTTAGAGAGGGAGGAGGAGGAGAAAGAAGAAGAAAAAGAGAGAGAGAGAGAGAAACATCGACTTGTTCCGCTTACTTATGCATTCACTGGTTGATCCTTGTATGTGCCCTGACCAGTGGTCAAACCAACAGCCTTGGTGTATGTGGTGGGGTGATGCTCTAACCAACTGAGCTACCTGGCAGGGGCTTATGGTTTTGTTTTAATGTACTTCCATATCTTTAAAAACCTAGAGATTTCAGACAAAATCTCGATTTCCAGCTTCTAAAAATGTAGATGATACATCAAGACTAGGCTTCATTGTGATGTGGCATCCATTCACTAGAGCCTAGTAGTGACTATGCATTTTAGACCTGGTATGCCCTCTCCAGTTTGCTATGCTCCCCACCACTCCCTATTGTCTCTCACCTCAGCTTCTCTAATTTACACTGCAAGGCGCTTGTGGGAAACTGAGACTCAATGTGGAGGCAGAGATTCTCAGGTTGGGAGAAAGCATGTGGAAAGGCATGAAAGCAGAATTTGTCATGCCACATGTGGGTCCATGTGTGCACACACATGTATTTGTAGTCCAAGTTAGGAAGAGGAAAAAGTAGAGGAGTAAGAAATGAGGGGAGGATTATCTGCAGCAGAATAGAGAGATTCTGTCTGTGGGAGTTGAGCGACGTCCTAAAGGAAGGACAGCAAAGGGTTTCAGCAGGGAGATGTATGTGAATGGCTCCTCTCAGCAGCTGTGGTCTGGGGTATGGCACTTTGAAGCTGGAGTCAGATAGTACAGATTAGGCAGGGGGAAACGGGTGGGGAGAAGATTAGAGGGGCCATTGCAATGATCCATGTGGGATGCAATAAGCACCTTAGACCAAGAAGGAGCCCCTGTTCCTGCTTGGTTCAGCCAAGGAATATTTAGCAACTTGTCTGGCTTTATTTATATAAGCAGTCCTTGGCATAGTGAAGGAGTAGAGGGTGATTTGGGGCTAGAGGGCTGATATGGGACAGAGATGATTCTTCACTACTTCACAGATGAGGGAGATTAAACAGGAAATGGTTGGCAAACAGAGAAATGTCACTAAAGGAGTTTGTAACAACAGCCTTAAGCCATGAGTGTCTCTTTTCTTTACCTTCGATACAGTCTACACCCACTCCTCGTAAATTCCTGCATATTTAATTAAAAAGTAGTGTATGTATGGGTAGTTGGCACACAGCTGGGCACATAGCAGGTGCTCAATAAACATTAGTCTGACTTAAGACCGACATTTCCGTTCACCGACCTGTATCTCCGTCAGGTCTGCAAAGCCCACCTTCAGCTGTAACAGAGTCTGCGTTTGGAGGCATCGTGGCAGCTGGAGAGGAAGGAAGCCACTAATGAGGAGAAACCACAGCAAGAGGAGCAGGATGAAAGAGTAACACCTTTTTATTCCTACAAGAAATAATTGCCTAGAAATCGCATAAACTTTCCCAAGTTGAAAAAAAAAAATACTGTGCTTGAAACTGCCTCTAAAGTGCATGATCTAGTGACCACATTTTTACTCCGAGCTGAGTTGTGTGGCCCAAGAAATACAATTACAGCCAAAGTCAATATACCTTTCCGTTGTGTGTGTCCTTTTGTCAGTGGGTTTCAAAGGGTGGCTATCGGTGTGGGGCTGAGACATTTCAGCCCAAGTGTCTAAGTTAGGGGGACATGAAGAGTTTCTTCTTGCATGTTAACATTTTTTTTTTAATGGGAACAGAGTGGTAGAGGAGAAAGAGTGTTAATATGAAAGAAAAATAGAGAATTCTAATGCTAATCTTAGAAGGTATTGAGGCTGTTGGGCAAGTCTCTTCATCTTTCTGGTCCTCAGCATCTTCTCTAGGAGAAGAGGAGGTTAGAGGAGAGCAGTGGTTTCCGAATCGCGCTGAACATCACAATCACGTTTAGCAGGCGAAGGGGGCGGGGGCAGGGGGAATGCTTCAGAAACACAGATTCCTGGGCTCCCAAGCCTGTGATCTGGAATCTCTGGAGGTGAAGCCAAAATCAGACCCTTAACAGAGAACCACCACATTTCAAGGGCATATATCAATACGTGTTTAGGTCACAAGTCGGCTGGCTGGCTGGACTCAGGTGATGGGCTTGGCGGGAAGACTCTGCCAAGCCTGCCTGGCTCAGGCACGCCTGGGGGCCAGCCGGGGGTTGCCTAACGAGAGCCAGGCTCCACTGAGGCAGCTCGGCTCTGGTCCATCTCTATCTTATCCTCACGCAGGGACCAGCATGCTGGACTGGGCATGTCTTCTCATGGCAACAGCAGGGGTGCAAAGGAGCCAGCTTAACTTCACAAACTCAACTCAAGACTCTACTACATCATGTCTGCTTAAGATTCTATGGACCAAACCAAAGCCCAAGCTAACATTGGAAGAGGAGAGGATATTCTTCTCGTGGGAATCAGGAGGAAGGAGTGAACACTTTTAAAGAAGAATCCAATCTAAAAACAGGATGCCAAGAAACTGAATATATGTGTTTTAATCCCCACATGACTTGGACATACATCCAGGAATAAATGGTCTAAGGTGTTTTCTAGTTCTATCACCCTAGGATGCTGCCCACTGATAAAGAGAAACTGAAAGTGGGTTGAGGAAAAGGTAATCAGGGGAGGAGGCCGAGAAACGAATACTCAGCGCTGTCAAGCAGAAGCCATCCCTGATGGCACGTGAGGTGAGGGGGACGACGAGACGAGGAAAAGAGGACAGAGACCCTGCAGTGGGTGTCTCCCTCCTCCACGGACTTCCTGTGTCTCATTTCACCCCTGACAGCCCCCTGCTGCTTGGGTGTTACTATTCTTATCCTTTTCCTTCTTCTTTTAGATGAAGAAAACAGCACAGAAAGAGAAATTCTTTTGCTTAAGGCCACACAACTCACGTGTGGCAGCTCTGGATTCTGACTCTCGTTCGGCTCCAGAACCTCTGCTCCTCCCACTGCCCCTGCACTGTCTTAACCCAGGGCCCTGACAGCACCGACCCAAGCCTGTTACCCCAGTTGAAAACCCGGGAGATGCCAAACACTTCCTGAGAACCCTAAAATCTCTGTGCTACCTGTTGAAGGTTTTGTGTCTCTAGTAGCGTGTACTCAGTTTTGTAACATGGCCCCTTACTAGCTGAGAGTGCCTGGGCAAGTTACTTAATTTCTCTGGGCCTCCGTGATCTTATCTATGAAGTGGGTATAATCAAACCTGCCTCATAGGGTCTCTATGAGGAGTAAATGAGTCAGTGTCCATAATGCTATGTACTCCATATATGCACAAGTCTGGCTTGTGGTAGGCGCTAATCAGGTGTTTGTTAAGTAAATAATGGTCCCATTTGTGCATACATGCTTTGAATAGGGTATACAGGGTATACAGCAGGGGTTCTCAAAGTGTGTTCCACGGACCGTATCCCACACTGAGTTAATTCAAAACTCCAGGGTTGGCTCCCAGAAATCTATGCTTAAACAAGTCCTCCAAGTGATTCCAAAGATTTTTTCTGCCCTCTGGCTCTCATTAGAGCTCTCAATAAATAAATGTAAAAAAAAAAAACGAAAAACAAAACGGAATGGTACTTGACATGTATTGAATCCTCCAGTGTATTAGGCACTTTTAATCTTTACAACCACCCTACTAGGCAATTGCTATTATTATTCCCAATGTACAGATGAGAAAAATCAAGGCATAGGATAACAGCTCGTCAACAGGAAGTTCTGGCATTTGAACTCGTTCTGTCTAATGCCAGAATCCACACTCTGTAACCTCACGTGACATGGCCGAAGGAAAGCTGCTGAATAAATCAGAACCAGCTGTTCTCCACCGAGCTCTGCCATTGGGCACAGGACAGACGTGTATGAGCAGCCCCCTTCCAGAGGGATGTAGAAGGGCAGACAGCAGTGGCCGGCCCTTCTCTGGGAGCACAAATCACTGTAGCCTCTCACCGCTGCTGGGGCCACAATTTCTGCCTTGCTGGATGCTAGACCCCACCTGCCATGATCTTCCAAAATTTGCCTGAGCCTTCCTGCCTCAGCCGCCTTCCTGGACGCATTCTGTCTGTTTTTACAACTCTGATGTTCTGAATTCCACCAGGCTTTTGGGTATCTTCCACCTCCAAGCAGACCTGAGTCCCCCACCAAGCCCCTCCCATGTCTGTGATCTCCTGCCCTGTACCTGCCCAGATGAACGTACAAAAACTATTTCCTGGCCTCTCAGAAACACACACACTCCTGAACATTAAGAATTTTGTAAGAGGCTCCTAGGACAGGCTCTTTGGGTGAATTTGAAAAGCCACACTATCTACACCACTTATGCCTGGTTCTCAAAAGACAGAAAACGAGCTCTCCTCTGTGTAGCAAAGAAACCATCTCTCAAGGGCAGCTGCACAAGCTCCGAAGGTGCATTTCTGCGGGGACCGCTCCACGAGATTAACCTCCTGCACCCGTTCACCGCCATTTGCATCCGAGCCTTTTCACCTGGAGCCGGAGCCTGATTTCATCGCAGCTACAACACACGTGGTTATTTGTAAAGTGCCCAGCTCCAGGTCCATGGGCAAGATGGAGAGTAATAAAGGGAACTTTAATCTCACCTGGGATAGAGGCCAGCTTCGCTAGCCAAAGAATCAGACAAGAGGAAGAGCCTGCTCATAGCGGGGGATGGGAGGGGGGCACACAGAAGCCCCTCGGAGAGAGGCCTCAGACAAGTGAGGACTACAGAAGATGCCTGCACACACATATGCTGACAAGGAGGACTCGCCAGGTTCTGGGGAAGCCCCAGAGGGGAGAGCAGCTGCTTTTGTTTCCTGGGAGGCAGAGCCCAGTAGGGAGTGGGTAAGACAGGATCCAGGGAGACAATTACTAGAAAGGCAATCCCTGGTGTTCTAATGAGGCAATTAGAGCCACCGAGGTTCCAACTGTCAGAGCAGAAACAGGGCTCTGAAGACCCCAGCCCAACCCCCTCGTTTTATCGGAGAGGGAAGGGGCCTGGGCAGGGACAGTGACTTGGCCCGAGTCACCGTGCCAATTAGGGCTGCCACCGGAACCCAGATCTCCAGACACCATGACCTCTGCCTGTGCAGGAATCAAAACCCCACCCAGCGCAGGAGAAAAATGCTCATGGCAGGCAGAGCACCCCCTCTGGGTGGAGTGCTGGGGGTCTCCACCAAACAGCACAGTTCAGGCTTAGGAGAGGCCTGTAGCTGAAACAGAAACCCAGGCCAGGGTGCAGAAGGGCAGGGGAGGGGGAAAAGGGTGGAGGTGAAGTGGGGGCTGCTCAGACACCAGGAGGCTGTGACTTTTACCTGCCTGTGTCATGCATGTCCCGTGTCCTATTCTTGCTACCTTGAACAAAAATATGATTCATCTATGCAATTTCTAAGGAGCCCATTCCCAGGGTTCTCAGGGGACCCTAGGAGGTAGAGAGTCCCAAGATGCCTGCAGTTTAGAATTCTGAAGGGCCTCCCAGGCCCAGAGGCCACCAAGCCTCACAGTGTTTTCTTAGTGCTTAACAAGCCCAATAAATCCACTAACAAAAGGCAGAAGAAAGAACCTGAGGAATGCTCCCTGCCTGGGCCCCCTCCTTCTCAGGCTCTGCTCCCTGCACACTTGTCGCTTGAATTGCCTCTTTGTGTGCCCATCTCCCCAGCAGGCTTGGCAATTTGCATCTTCGCTGTCGTCCTTTAAAATGACAGAAAAACACTCCGCTGAGTGGAGCCTGCCCAAGCAGGGCTTCTGCCCACAGAACCAGAGGCACGGAAGTCCACTTGACATTCAGCCAAGTGCGGCTTCTCCCACCCCCCTCACACACACACCAACACGTAGCCTTTCATAAATAAGGCTGTGAGAGCAGCCAGTGAGGAAGGGGCTGAAGCAGAAGAAGCATGATCTTTTCACCATGTGCAATTTAGTATGGTTTCTGTGCTCCGATTCTTGGGCGTGAATCATCAGAGTGGACGGGGATCAGGACACATTCATCCAAGATGCCACATCCTGGCATAATGAACACTGTAAGCTGAGGTCACTCTGACCTGCCCCCCTCGCCACCCCCCCCACCCCAGCCTTCTACTGGGAGGAAAAGAGCACACTTATTTTCCAAGATAAAGGGACTCCCTGCAGAGTCCAAACAAACAGGCCTTTCTGGGTCCCCCCACTTTATTACAATTACCTCACACTCCTTAACCTCTCACATTCCTCCAGTGACTGCGCACCCTTCATCAGACCCAGTGTCAGGATTCTCAGGTCTACCTGTTCCTCTGGGTCTCCATTTCCTTATGAAGGATCCCGGGTCATGTAAAGCTTAAATACATGTGTATATCTTTTCTCCTGTGAGTCTGTCTTTGCCCGTTTAATTTTTAGACCCATCCAGCTAGTGCGACCCTAGGAGGCTCACAGGAAACCTTTTCCTCCCCCACAGAAATCCATGGTAAGCTCTCAGTTGTGGGGTTTCTTCCCCTTTTTCTAGCCTTTAAAGGGGGAAAGAGAAAGAGATCTGTATATCGTATGAATTATGTACTTTGTCACAATGAATTCTGCAGCATCTCAACATTCTCATGTTATAGATGGGCTGTTGTGCATCAGAGGTTACATATCTCACCTGAGGACACCTGAGATTTGACACCCATATGCTTTTCTGTAAACCTATTGGCCCTCTTGCTTTTAAAAGGTATTGTATTTAGGGTAAATAAAGCAAATATTGTCGCTCAAAAGCCTGCATTTTTCCCCAATTAAAAAGATACACCAAAAAGACTGCTTTTACAGACCATGCCCTCTAGCACTTTCTGCTGTCCCTTCTGCTAGCACATTGCTCAGTGTCCATTCACCAGGAGGGAGAACCACTCCACAGCAGCTTTGGAGGAGCCCTATGGTGGCGGGCACTTCATCCATATTCATGAGGTGCGCATGGAAGTGGCTGGAGCATTTGGAGCGTGGCTTTCTGACTTAGAGCCTTACGTGAAATACAGGCAGTGTGTGGGCCTGTGAGTACATTTGATATGTTTTTAAGAAAGGCAGTTTGGTCTCTAGGGCTCTCAAGCACCAACAAAATAATCTGACAGAATAGAAAGTGGATAATGCAAGCTTCGGCAAGGTTCAGGTGGAATCAGGCTCCCTCCTGTTTATAAGCTGTGGCGATCCCCACCGCCCGTTTTACCAGCAGCCAGGCTTTGTGTTACCTACCTCCTTCTGTGAAGTGCATCTGAACTTGTACTTGGGAGCAGGAATCCAGGGCCTTATGGTGGCTGAAATGAACAGCCAGAGGCTGGAGACTTGCACTGGGGTGTCACCTGGCCTGCTTGCCAAGGTTTGTGGGAGATGGTGAGAGCAGGACTGAGAGGGAAGTGGAGAGATTTCCCATACATCCTCCGCCCTCACACAGGCACAGCCTCACCACCTGTACACCAACTGTAATACATGTACCACTGGTGGGGCATGCTGATGTGGGTGGTAATGGGGGAGGCTTTCTTCACTGTTGATCCCATCAGGTGGGAGGTGACGGTGCATGGAACTGGGCCAGTACTCAGCTTGGATGGGACTCCCAGGGACAAAATATTTTTTCTTCAGGCTGATGGATGTGGGACGGGGAAGTAGTCCCTCCCCATATCGCAGGGATGAACTTCATATCACGAGGGTGAACTTCGATTCCCAGGCAACTCCCTCAGACAACTTTTCTTCTCCCATACACAACTGCCCAGAAGGGCGCGCTGAACTTTAAGTCAGAAAAATCTCATCCCTAAGAGACCCAAACCTCATCCACATTAGAGTTTTTGATGGAGCAAGGAAAATGTATATTTCAAATCTTCCTTTGTTTGGCAAGAAGTAAGGGCTATACATAAGTTTTAAAGTACTGGCATCAGCAGGCACCAATGGGGAGAGGGCATTTTACCCATCTGTGTGGACTGCAGCCCCACCGTTGTATCTCAAGAACAGACTTTCGGTGAGCACATGGAGGTACATGCAAAGGCAAAGACGCCGGTACTAAGAATTTCTAGCATAGCACTTGCTACACTTGAGTCTTCAACTGTTTGTTTTAAGAATGAATGACTGAGATTCTCAGCAATGGCTGGTGGAAACATTTGTTCTAGACACAAGCAGGTATGCCTGGAAATGGAGAAGCAAGTGGAGAGACCATGGGGAATGAAACTGAAAAGCAGGAGAGTAGGCTTTTGTGGGGCATTATTTTATGAGCTTCCAGAAAAAAAATCTAGGGGACACTTTAAGGCCAGTCACTTCTGTTCGGTTGGGGGGGAAGTAGCTCAAACATTGGAGGTCATGGCCAGGTGAAGCACACACACACATGCACACATCTTTATTTGGCTGTAAAGAGTGTGTCCCCTAGTCCTATCTTTCCAAGTTAAAAAAAATTAAGTACGAGCTGACCTTGCCAAAATATATTTTAAATCCATTCAGATAACCAGCAACACTGAAGCTTCAGAATATCAAATTACCAAAAGTGATTAAATTATTTTAAATTATATCTAACACCAAAGTATGAAGGACTAACTGAGACTAGAAGTTCTAAAAGTTAAACCTGAAAGCAAGAAAATAATAATAATAAAAGCACAAGAAAGTGAAAGTAAAAAGTGATTTTTGACTACTCTATAAATTATTTTCTTTCATCTCTAGACTGAGGGGAACTTCTTTAAAAAGCCAAGAACCAGAGTATCACCCCAAGCCATCTGGTCCTCTCACCCTTTCATGAAGTGCAGATGGAGACTCCTATGTGGTCTTGGTAAGAGGAACTGGTCACGCTCATTAGCCTGGGCAGATTTAGGTTTCAAATAATAAGCTAAATTGAGAACTACCAAGAGACTAACTCTTGCAAAAGCTGCACTGTAGCCCGAAGGGGGACATGCCAATTTTGGATTAATTAAAAAGGTTATTAAATTGTTCAGATGGCATGGTAATGAGCAATCTGCAGGGCACTCAGTCAAAACCACACCTCCCAGCCTTAATTACAGGACCCTTATATTGAAAAGAATCTGGGCGAGCTCCCAAAGGAGCTCCAAGTGCACCAGTCTTGAATATAATACGAATGTGGTCAACCCAGCACAAATTCCATGAGGAAGGGTGGTAGTTATGCTCGTAATGTAAACTCTTTCAGAAGGGAGGGGATGCCGATTCCAGCCGGCATAGAGACACCGAGATATTAGAGTTAATTAGAGATACAATAGATAATGTGCTTGTACAATACACTTTGGACCCAAGAGGGCCAAGTGCTTTGGTAGATTTTATTAACTTACATTTTACCCAATTCCTGCTGATAAAATTATAAGTCTTAAATGATCATTTTTACTTCATAAAATTTACCTGCATTTATAGATTGAGACACTCTAATATCCAACCATCTACTTTAGAGTTCAGATGCCAGAAAACAATAGGACTTCTGTCTGGATCAGTAATTCTCAACGTGTGGGCCACCTAGGGCTAAATAATAGCCCTGCGACTGATCTAAAATTGTTAGTCTCTGCTTTGATCCATTTGGATGAATCACCCAAAATTCCATAGGCTTTCATTTATGTAAACAACCAAGGTTTATTTTCTAGTAGATTTCCACATCAGTTAACAGTCACTAAATTCAGGATTCATAAACTAAACCCAGGTAGCTCCTAGGCTTTACTGAGGAATATAATTCACTATTCTTCTAAAACACCTGAATGCCGCGCGTAGCTTGACAGGGATGGAGAACTTCTATTATGTATGATCACTTGCACGTAACTTGCATATAACTGGAAATCCCACAAAATTCAGGAAGGTTGCTTTTTTTTTATTACATCAAGAATTTCTTGAGTTGGTCCTGACTTGATTAACTTTCATTATTCCTTTTGACTTTAAAATTATTAAGTAATTTATTTTTTTATTTTTATAAGAGTCATTTGTTGTAAGTTGTTTGGTTGACCCTACAGCCTACTTTCTATGCACCTACCTGTTCTGTTCTAATCATTGTTTTGTTTTGTTTTGTTTTCATCAGAAAGTAGACTAAATGGGCTGTAGATATTTTGAGTTGTCTACAGGGCACAGTAAAAAGGATGGAGAGCCATTAGTCCAGGCAAAGAATAGTGGGAAAGCAGTTGAACTATAGCTTCAGACCCTTTTTGACTATTTCTTATAACTACTACATGAAGAAAAATTAAGGTACCATTTATACCATCCTAAAGTTATACCTTTAGAACTGATTGAATTAATAGACACTTATATGGGCTTGTATTGTGCTGTGGGCTATCACCACCTATGTTAGTTCAATTAATTCTCTCAAACGAGGGTTGCTAGATTCAGCAAATAGCCAGATAAATGTGAATTTCACCTAGGTGACAATTAATTTTTTAGTATATGTCCCAAATATTTCATGGGACATACTTACACTAACAAATCATTTTTTTCTTTAAAATTCTAATTTAATTAGGTGTTCTGTATTTTAGCTGGCAACCTTATCCCAAACAATCTTGTATTTTTATTAAGAAAAATGAAAGAATTTAGTAAAATAGGGTTTGCTTAGTTGCTGAAACATGTTGATTGGTATTGGTTGTCTGGAATGTTCTGAGACTCAGAATGTTCTGAGACTGGAATGTTAAGTATTTATCAAGAAAAAAACACATATTTCCATGATGGATTAGTGATGTCTGCCATTGATAAGGCACAAGGATTTAAGGATGGAGAAGCTGAGTGTTCGCTACCTCTGCCTCAGAGGTGAAAGTAGAACCTCTATCTTGCAAAGTCTTAAGTTTATTGTGTTGCTCTCTTGTGTGAAATCTTAAAATCCTTTAATACTTTCCACTGCTCTTAAGATAAAGGCCAATTGGTTCTTGATGTGGTTTTCCACCTACTAGCTTTTGCCAACTTCTCCAGCATCGTCCTGGCCACGTTCACCTTCCCTTCCTGCATTTTAGCCTTCCTGGCCTCAGTCAGATTCTTCAAGCGGGCTTTACCTCTACCTGGAAAAATATGCCTCCTTTTCTTTACCCAAATAACTCTGCCCATCCTCTGGATCCCAGCTCAACCATTTGTCCTCGGGCAAACTTTCAGACATCCCAGAGGGGAGTAGGAACCATTCACTGTAGAGACCCATAGAAACTGGCACAGTCTGTACATTATTTGGGTCAATGTTTGATGAATATATTTTTTCCCTAATGATGACAGAATTCTCAAAGGCAGGGTCATCATTTGTTTTAGCAACCATTTTATCCACAGAATCTAGAATAGTGTCTACCATACACTAAGTTCATATTACATATTTGTTGAATGAACTTAATATTTTAATGAGTTCTTTTATTTAAAAGATTTTATTTATTTATTTTAGAGAGAGGAAAGGAGGGAGAATTGGCAGGAGAGAAACATCAATGTGTGGTTGCCTCTTACGTGCCCCCTACTGGGGACCTGGCCCGCAACCCAGGCAGGTATCCTGACTGGGAATCGAACTGGCAACCCTTTGTTTCACAGGCCGGTGCTCAATCCACTAAGCTATACCAGCCAGGGCTTAATGAGTCCTTTATGATAAAGAAGAAATACCTTAGTGCTCCATTTAAAAAAGAAATTAATCTCATTTTTTCCTTTTTCAGATAATAATTACAAATTTAGGTAGAACTGTGAAAATGTAATAAATAAACTAAGCATTATGTCTCCTGGTACAAGTCAGAATAACTCGTTAATGTATACACCTGCCATCAGTACTTTTAAATAATTCCTTAGGTTTACCCATCTGCTATGACCTTTTCTGATATGTCAGATTGACTAGGCTATAGTCCCGAGTTACTCCATATCCCATCAAACACTAATCCAAGCTGTTTCTGTGATGGGATTTTACAAGTATAAAGCTCCTAATTAATTGGTTTTATTTAAAGTCATAAAAAATATCCAGGATTTAGTCCTAAATAATACAAACAGAACTTTTGTGTGTACTTTACCATAATATATATGTATTTTAAATCACGGCTGAGGCTTCTCTCAAACAGAAATGAAATTCTTCCTGTGGACAGCAGCCTCAGCTTTTGCCTATGAATTCCAGCCTGCCCATGACCTTGTCTTCCTCTCCTATAGATTTTAGAGTGACTTAGCCAGCCTCCGCATTCACGTAAGCCAATTCTTTGTAATAAACTCACATATGCATGTCACAAATATTAAAAAATAAATGGATACTAAAATGGATAGAATAGAGTTAAAGCATTTCTGTCCCCATTTTCCTTGTTAGTTCAGTTTGTTCATTACATTCCACATATGGTGAGATCATATGGTATTTGTTTTTTTCTGCCTGGCTTATTTCACTTAGCATAATGTCCTCCAGATCCATCCATGCTGTCGCAAAGGGAGAAATTTTCTTCTTCTCTTTTTTATAGCCAAGTGGTATTCCATTGTGTAAATGTCCCATAGTTGTTTTATCCACTCATCTACTGATGGGCACTCTCTACCCAGCCCTACCTCAAACCAAGCACAGTTACAGTAAAAGTCAAGAAATCATTTAATATAACTTTAAATGAATACAAATTAATTTTTAAAATAACAATGTCGAAAAAAATGTACCTTCTGGCTCTAGAACTCCTTTCAAGAAGAGCCTTACCATTGTTGAGAAAAGACTTTGATAAGCTACCTTAGAGGACATCAAAATGTAGATAAACCTTTTCTGTACCTGGGAAATGAAAACATTTGTTTGGACTGAAAGATATAAAAGAAGAAGATGAATAGCAGGCACAAGGCAACAAGAAGGCCACTTTTTCATCCTCTATGACCAAACCCTGTATTCATTCTCCACCTTGTTCCCTGACTCTTTAATAAAGGTACTAAACTCAGGTTCAAGTGAATTTTCTAAGAAGCCAAGGGAGGAGCTGGGCTTCATGTGTATTACAATAGCATGGTAGCTCAGCAGAGAGGACGGTGGGGAGGGAATGAGAGGGGAAGGAAGGGGAGAGGAGAGAGATAAAGACAGAGAGGAGGCCAAGAAAGTAAGCCTGCCCCCTCTAATCTCCTCCTCCTTTCTCACCACTGCCACTATCACCCCTCCCCCACCCCTGCAGCCACATGGGCAGGGCTATAAATGCTCATGGGCCACAAAATTGTGGTTCTTAAGAGGCATATCCAGATCTCCCATGTAGGAGTGAGGGGGGTGCTGGTTAACACCTAGTTAGCCAAGTATGATGTCATCACGCCCTTCTGTCACATACCTAGACATTTGCAGGAAGCTAGAAGTTTTACCTAATTGGTCTAGTGTTAAATTATTAATAGGTCAGTGTAAATTCCCCAAGGCAGCAGTCAAATATCAGATTGACTAATTAGCAATAAAAATTTCAAATATTGTTTAAATTCTTAACAGGTTGTCAGAAGGGCAAAGTCTGCATTTCCTCAGCATACACATTCAGATTCTACAACTTCTGACTACATATGCTTAAAAAATAAATATTTACAAGCCACCAAATGTATTGGATATTTCCTACTTTGGTGTGAATGCTTGGAAACAGTTGCCTGTTTAGATTTTCTGGGAAGTATTTATCAAAAGAAGCAAGAAAAGGGTCTTCTCTCTTCTAACAGTCATGGCTATGATCACTGGAACTTCCCCAGTGAATTTTCATTTACCTGGTTCCCTTCCCAGCTCTGTATATGGTGTCTTGGAGACAAGGTAAAGGCTGGCCAGAAAAATATTCCTATCTGTGATCCTTGGCAGTATTATTCTTTGTGCCCATTCAGTCCAGTTCAACAAGTATTTATGATTCAGACTCTGTGCTATGAGATAGCAACAGAGATGATTAACACATAGCTCCTGCACTCTGTAAGTTCAACATCCAAATAATTAAACGTCATTCATGTGATAGGAGTACACAGAATTTGAACTCAATAACTTAGAAATTTAAAAGTTAAGGTACATTTTAACTAGTACTAAAAGTCTAGGGATGGGAAGCATAAGGAATCCTTACACTAAAGAATATTAATTGGTAACTACCTGCTACTTAGCTCAATAACAGTCATGAGAAATTGGAAGAGGAAAGGACAACTTGAATAAACAAGAGATGGATCAAGTCCATTAGTCCTTTAGTGGTTGAAAATTAAAGGACTTTTACTGTGACAAAGCATAGCACGGCAGAATCATCCTTCGGTCCCAGGGCCAGCTAGCTGCTGTGAAATTCAGCATTTGAACAATGATTAAGAACCTAGTGTTGTTCTCAGACCTAAACCAAGGTTGTTGTATCCAGTACCTTTGACTCCCTGTTGAATTCCCACCACCCCACACATAGAAGGTGCTCAATTTAACATGTAAGTACTGAGATACATGCTCTGCAAGGGCAGCCTCATGTACTGTCATGGTTTTAACCTTCAAATGCTTATGTCCCAAGCAAAACTATTATAGGAATACCACATATAACCTCTGTTTTTCAAAGATTTATGCAAGACCCAGATGATGAAAGTAAAATTAATTCCAATGACCATGGCAACCCAGCAGCCCATATTATGTGGGCTTTGTATGGAGGATTTTTTAGGTTTTGCTAAACAGGACACAGAAATGGTGTTTTCATTTAGGACACAGAAATTAGAACTGTAAACATTTTAGTATCCTATCAATAACTGCATCTCTTGCTCATTCTGTCTCTCCATATATAAAAAGTTAAGTGACCTGAATCATACTAGAAACCTTACAAGTGAAGCACTAACATGGCATGACATGCACATATAAAACATTTTCTACTGTGACACTGACCTTGCAAAAACAAAATAGCACCTTTGGAATGACAATAGCAGGTGAGAATATGTTTAATACAGTAGGTCGATTAAATACCTCAGGCCAACACCAATCTCTTTACAAACCACCACCTCTTATAATTGTTCCTCTTAGCATCCTAAAACCGATCATCTGGAATCCAAATTTCATAAAATAGCTCAATAGGAGTTGTTTTTTTTTAAGCTTGGTGCATTTCAAATTATGAGTTTAAGGGTTATTTTCTCTTCCTATAGAAACTCTCTTCTAAGAAACAAAATTTAGAGAGTTAAAAATATAAATCAATGTGGAAGAAAAAAACAGAAAAAGATGGAGGATATGAGAGGTTAAGTAACTTCTTCCAGATTCTACAAAAGAAGAAATGATCCAGGCAGTAGTTAAACCAAGGTTTCCTGTTGAATGAGGGTAGTGGCATAAAGCAAAGAATCTTTGAAAACTGAGCAACTTCCCATCCCAGGGAGGTAGCAACCTTAGTTTAAACTACTTTCCTTTCTATGCCCTTTTCTCAAAACACTTATAAGAAACATCAAACATCAAGCAAAAGAGTTACTTTTGCTTCTTTTTTCTTGCCCAATTTCTGGCACTGTTGGGAAAGAAATAGCTTTTAAAAGTTGGTTACATAAAACATCAAAGGAGCTATAATAAGAAGAAACTTGATAGTCCACAAACCAAAAAATTTCTAAAATGCTGTTGACTTCATTGAAAACTTATTAACATCCTGGCATTGATTCAAGTGCCTTGAATCCCACAGATGATAGGTGTGCCCGCGTGCACGCATGCGTGCACGAACACACACATACGGTTCCATTAGCAAAAAAGTTTGGGAAACATTTTTGATTACACCTCCTCCCACCAAGGATCTTCTTGGTAGTTTATTAACATTGTACCTGTTGAGCTTTCGAATTTTAACTCAGGGTTTCCCAAACATTTCCTTAGTACCCATATGGTTTTGTTTTTTGTTTTTGTTCTCAGAAAACCTATTAAATATTATGGAAATATGGAAATATTATGGAAAACCTATTAAAACTACTGGTTTCTGGAACACCTTAGAAAGCATTGTTATAAGCTGCACGTGATCACATATACAGTGTGATTTGATGACATATAAAAGTCCCTCCTGACCCCATTATAATGCTTAATAAAGTCAATAACTTTTACAGGCTTTTGGACTTTTGAGGCATTTATTAATAAATGAATATCTCAAGAATCAAGAGGTAACAACTAGTTAGCGAGCCAACTGATCAAAGGGAATTCTAATTAGGCCCTTAGCTGCCTAAGTGCTGTCCATTTCAGACGGGGAGAAGGGGCTGGTCAAAGGCAGGGGTGAGTACGCACACTGCTGCTATCATCGTGTTTAGTCAGCCTCTCGGAACTGTGAGTTCTTCATCATAAATATTGTTCCAACTTATTTTTTCTACTTCTACCATCCTGGCCCAGATTTTTTCACCCCATTTCTCTTCCAGTCTCTCTTTCTATTATCTATGATGCACAGATTCCCGCCCAAATACCACTTTTATCCTGTGCCAAAGAACCTAAAATGATTCTCCACTGTCTGTTAAGTCACTATACTCACCCGGCCCCAGCATTCGACAGCCTGTAGAGGCAAGCCTGCCCATCTCCCTGTGACTTCTTTCTCATCGCTCCCCACTCCCTTCACTGGCCAGGCTCTCAGTCTTCTCCATGAGTTCCAGGCTCTTCCTGCCTTCCTCTATTTTCTCTTTGAATTCTCCCAACTTTCTTTGTGACTTCCTATCCATACTCCCCTCCTCTTTCAAGCTCTCTTTCTCCCAAAAAGGCTCTTAGTAACTTCGCCCAACATCGATCTCTCTCTTTCCTGTACCACAGAGTTGTGGTTGTTATTAAATGCATTCAGCACTTGATTGTATAGTTTTATTTTATTTCTGTTATAATTGTATGTGCTTTGTTCCCCTATCACCATCCCTTGCTTATAAATACATGTCTCTTAAAAGACCAAACCTTGTCATAATCTTAATTTGTATTCCCTACCTCATTTATCATGCACTGGAAACACACACACACATACACAAAATGTTCCCTTAATTATTGACTAGAATGAAAACAAAATGATGATTATAAATGGATATTACAGAGTTACTAAAGAATATCAGAGAGGACCTTTCCTTAATAATACCATATTTGCATAAATTTTAAGATATTAGCTACCTTAAGAATAGCAAAATAATATGCCATCATATAATCAGATCTTCCACACGAACTTCCCCCAAACAAACTCAAAGATCTCTTTTCTCTAATGATGGATGGAAACAAAGAACTAAGCACAGCTCTTAGGTTTCATATCTCCAAAATCCAGGGTGTGTGGAAGACAGACTCTAAGATGGCCCCAATCATTCCTACCTTTTGACATTCATGGCCTTAAGTAATCCCCTTCCCTTGAGTGCAGGTAGGACCTGTGACTTGTTTTTAACCAATAGACTACAGCACAGAGGTGGGATGTTACTTCCATGATTGTGTCACATAAGATTGTAACTTCCATGTTGCGAGCTGACTCACTTTTGCCTTCTCAGCTGGCATGTTTTGATGAAGCAAGTAGTCACTTGAGGGAAGTCCACATTGCAAAAAACTGAGGGTAGCCTTCAGCCAAGAGTAAGATGGAAATGGAGACCCTTGTTCCCACAACCCTCCAGAAACAGAATTCTGCCAACAAATGTGTGAGCCTTCAGATGAGACCCATCCCTGACCTTCACCTGATGGCAGCCCTTTAGAGACCTGACAGAGGACCAGCTCCTCTGTGCCCAGATTCCTAAACACAGAAACTCTGAAATAATAAATGTGGGTTGTTTTAAGACACTCAGTTTGTAGCAATTAATTATGCAGCAATGGATAATAAATAAAGATGTCGAGTACCTGTGATTCTTTCAATGACTGTCTTTAAGATGTACCTGTCTAAAGAACCAACTTTGTGATTCAGATATTCAGTGGGCACTCTCACATCATGGAAGCTCATGCAGTCATGCTGGAGAGATAAGGAATGTTTTATGTACCTAGAAATAAATTTAACCAAAGAGGTGAAAGACCTGTATACTGCAGAGTACAAGATGCTAAGGAAAGAAACTAAAGAAGAAACAAATAAGTGAAAAGATATTCACTGCTCATGAAATGAAAGAATTAATACTGTTAAAATATCCATACTAGCCAAAGCAATCTTCAGATTCAATCCAATCCCTGTCAAAATTCCAATGGCATTTTTCATGAAAATAGAACAAACAATCCTAAATATTGTATAAAAACAGCCTGAATAGCCAAAGCAACCTGGACAAAGAAGAACAAAGCTGGAAGCATCATGCTCCCTAATTTCAAATTCTATTACAAATCTATAGTACTTAAAACAATATGGCATTGGCATAAAAACAGACACATAGATCAATGAAACAAAATAAAGAGCCCAGAAATAAGCCCATGAATATGTGGTAATGTAATTTATGACAAAGGAGCCATGAACATGCAATAGACAAAGGACAGTCTTTTTAATAAATGGCATTGGGAAATCAGCCACATGCGAAAAATGACACTGGGCCACTCTCTTACACCATACACAAAAATTAAATTCAAATCAATTGAGGACTTGAATGTAATACCTGAAATAATGAAACTCCTAGAAGAAAATACAGGGAGTAAGTTCCTTGACATTGGTCTTGAGGACGGTTCTGTTATTGTCGTTGTTCTATTACAGTTGTCCCAATTTCCTCCCACTGCTCTTCCCTGCCCCACCTTTCCCCCAACCCCTGGGCTCCTACAGTCAATCCCTACTCCTGTTCCTTGACTATATGCTTCCCCTTCTTTCCCTCCTTATGCCCCTCCCCCTCCCTTCTGGTCACTGTCACTCTGTTCCTTGTTTTCATGCCTCTGCTTCTATTTTGCTCACTTGTTTGTTTTGTTCATCAGGTTCCTCTTTTTTTAAGTATATTTTATTGATTATACTATTACAGTTGATTCATTTTGTTTCTCTCCTTTATCCCCCTCTGCCCTGTACCATACCCATAACAGAATTCTCTGCCCCCTTAGTTCATGTCCATGGGTCATACATATAAGTTCTTGGCTTCTACATCTCCTATACTATTCTTAACCTCCCCCTGTCTATTTTGTACCTACCAATTATGCCTCTTATTCCCTTCACCTTTTCCCCCTCCCCCCTTGCCCTCTCCCCTCTGATAACCTTCCATGTGATCTCCATTTCTGTGATTCTGTTCCTGTTCTGGTTGTTTGCTTAGTTTGCTTTTATTTTTTAGGTTCAGTTGTTGATAGTTGTGAATTTGTTGTAATTTTACTGTTCATAGTTTTGATCTTTTCTTAGATAAGTCCTTTTAACAGTTCGTATTCAAGGGCTTGGTGATAATGAACTCCTTTAACTTGACCTTATGTGGGAAGCACTTTATCTGCCCTTCCATTCTAAATTAAAGCTTTGCTGGATAGAGTAATCTCGGATGTAGGTCCTTGCCTTTCATGACTTTGAATACTTCTTTTCAGCCCCTTCTTGCCTGCAAAGTTTCTTTTGAGAAATCAGCTGATTGCCTTATGGGAACTCCTTTGTAGGTAACTGTCTCCTTGTCTCTCGCTGCTTTCAAGATTCTCTCCTTATCTTTAATCTTGGGTAGTGTAATTATGATGTGTCTTGGTGTATTTCTCCTTGGGTTCAATTCTTTGGGACTCCCTGAGCTTCCTGGACTTCCTGAAAGTCTATTTCCTTTGCCAGATTGGGGAAGTTTTCCTTCATTATTTGTTCAAATGAGTTTTCAATTTCTTGCTCTTCCTCTTCTTCTGGCACCCCTGTGATTTGGATGTTGGAACATTTAAAGTTGTCCCAGAGGTTTCTAAACCTCTTCTCATTTTTTAAAATTCTTGTTTCTTCATTCTGTTCCTATTGAATGTTTTCTTACTTCTGTTCCAAATCATTGATTTGAGTACCAATTTCCTTCCCTTCACTGTTGGTTCCCTGAATATTTTTCTTTATTTCACTTTGCACAGCCTTCACTTCTTCCTCTATATTGTGACCATACTCAACCATTTCTGTGAGCATCCTGATTATCAGTGTTTTGAACTCTGCATCTGATAGGCTGGCTGTCTTCTCATCACTTAGCTGTCTTTTTGGAGTTTTGATCTGATCTTTAATTTGAGCCATATTTCTTTGTCTTGGCATACCTGTTATGTTGTAAGGGGTACAGCCATAGGTATTTGCCAGGGCATGGCAACCCACATTACTGCATTGTGGCATTACATGTGGGTGAAGAGCCAGAAAGGAAACAAAGCTACTAGCTTGGCTCTCACCCCACTTTCAGTCACTTCCCCTGCAACCCACAAACAAATTGGGCCCTTTTGGTTTGATTCCCTGGTGGGTAAGCTTGTGTATCTTCTAGGACTTCATGGGTCTCCAGTGAAATCTGCTGTGAGGTTGGGAGTTTTTCCTGCCACCACAACCCTCACAGGTTTGGAGGCTTTATTTCCCTGCACTGGAACCCTGGGTTGCACAGTCTATCTCACTCCCCAGTTGTTCCTCCTGGGTTATCCACACATGAATGTAGGACTGCCCAGTCCACTAGCCGATACCTTGCCTGCCCTGGTCTGCCACCTTGCTATGTGTGCTTTCCACCCTGTCTGCCTGTCTCCATCCCTCTTACTGGATGAATGTTTCGTCTTTAACTCCTTGGTTGTCAGACTTCCATACAGTTCAATTTTCTGGAAGTTCTGTTTTTTTTAAAAATATATTTGTTGTTGTCCTTTTGGTTATGCAAGGTAGCAAAGTATATATACCCATGCCTCCATCTTGGCTGGAAGTTCTTCACTAGGTTCCTCTTATGGGTGAGATCCTGCAGTATTTGTCTTTTGCCACCTGGCTTATTTCACTCAGCATAATACTCTCCAGCTCCATCCATGCTGTCACAAAAGGTAGCAGTTCCTTCTGTCTCTCTGCTGTATACTATTCCATTGTGTAAATGTACCACAATTTTTTGATCCACCCATTTACTGATTGGCACATACGTTGCTTCCAGCACTTGGCTATTTTATATAACTCTGCTCTGAATATTGGGGTGCATAGGTTCTTTTGAATTGGTGTTTCAGGATTCTTAGGGAATAATCCCAGCAGTGGAACTGCTGGGTCAAAAGGCAGTTCTATTTTTATTTTATTGAGGAAATTCCATACTGTTTTCCACAGTGGCTACACCAGTCTGCATTCCTACCAAGTGCACCAGGGCTCCTTTTTCTCCACACCTTGCCAGCACTTGTTTGTTGATTTGTTTATGGTGGCCATTCTGACCTGTGAGAGGTGGTATTTGATTGTGGCTTTAATTTGCCTCTCTCTGATGACTAGTGATGTTGAACATTCTTTCATGTGCCTATGGGTCCTCTGTATGTCTTCCCTGGAGAAGTCCTTCAGGTCCTTCATCCATTTTTTAATTGGATTGTTTATCTTCCTGGCATTGAGTCATATGAGTTCTTTGTATATTTTGGAAATCAAACCCATGTCCAAGATATCATTGGCAAATACGTTTTCCCGTATGGTTGGTTCCCTTTTCATTTGGATTTTTCTATGCCTCCATCTTGTAAACACCCAAACACCCAAAGTAAAAGCAACAAAAGTAAAGATAAACAAGTGGGACTAGATCAAGTTAAAAAGCTTCTGCACAGAAAAAGAAAAAAGAAAGAAGGAGGAGAAAAAGAAAACATCAACAGAATAAAAAGGTGACCTACTAAATGGAAGAAAATATTTTCAAGTCAAATCATATATCTGGTGAGAAGTTAATATCCAAAACATACAAAGAATTCATACAAGTCAATAGCAAAAACAAACAAACAAACAATCCAATTTAAAAAATGGGCAGAGATCTAAGTAGATATTTCCAAAGGAGACACACAGACAGCCCACAGGTTCCTGAACAGACAGATGCTCAACACCACTAATCATCAGAGAAATGCAAGTGAAAACCACAATGGGATACTGCCCCATACTTGTTAGAAAGCCTATCATCAAAACCATAAGAAATATCAGCGTTGGTGAAGATGTGTAGAAAAGGCAACCCATGTGCATTGTTGGTGGGAATATAAATTGATGCAGCCCCTAGAGAAAAGAGCATGGAGGTTCCTGAAAAAATCAAAAATAGGACTACCATATGATCACTTCTGGGTATTTATCTAAAGAAAACAAAATACTAACTCAAAAAGGTATATGCAGCCTCATGCTCATTGCAGCACTATTTACAATAGCCAAAATGTGGAAATAACTTAAGTGTCTATCAATGGATGAATGGATAAAGAACATGTGATATGCATACACACAATGGAATATTATTCAGCCATAAAAAGAGTGAAATCTTGCCATTTGTGACCACATGGATGGACCTTAAGGGTATTACACTGAGTGAAATAAGTCAGACAGAGAAATACAAATACTGTGTGATCTCTTTTAGATGTGGAATCTAAAAACAGACAAACAAACAAACAAAAACATGCTGAAAGATATAGAGAATAGATTGGTAGTTGCCAGAGGTGGGGCTTAGTGGATGAAAGCATTGAGTAAAGGTGGAGGGTCATCAAAAAATGAGTTACGTAATACCTGGTAGAAGCTTGAGAATAGAGACAACCGTCATTAAGAAATCACATGATAACTTTGTTTGAGGCCTTGGCCCCAGTGTTCAAAAACTAAAGTTTAGCATAGGCTGGGAATCTGGTCACTTTGAAAGAGCCTATGTCAGATGTCTCTGTCAAAGGCCACACACTTTAAAAGGTGCTGAAGCTACATAAAACACCAAGGGGAACATTTTGTGACTGCATATGAGAAGTGTAGTTGATGTACACTAATTAGTAAACATTACTAGCTAGATACTTGATGGAAGAGAGCACGGAACGGAGGGAGAAGCTACTGGGTAGGGAAGTGCTAATTAGAAAAAATGTTGACTTTTTCGCAGGTTTATATCTCACATCACTACATAATTGGCTCTTTGTTTTGGTTTGGTTTGTTCTTATTTGGCACTTGAAAGAACCCACAGACATTTCGAATCTTCCTTTTAAGAATGTGCGATTCATTTGGTGAAACAGTAATCACTAAACTTCTGGATTTCAAGAACCAGGAAAAATAAAAATTAACAAAAATAGGTAGTTGTATAAATAGATGAATTGAGTATATTGCCACAGACAGTAAACTTCATTTTGCCAAGTTAGTATATTTATTTCTTTTTAAAAAACCATCGTGTGTTATCACTGTCAATTCATAAAGAATGGACAATTCAAGCCCAAGTAGTAAAGTCATAATCTCAAAATAAAAAACAGAACTTGAATCTCAATAAATCCATCTTGAAAAAATGTACCACATTGAACATATTCTTCTCTTTGTAGATCAATACAGCATTTGGGAACCCTGGGCTGAAGGAATGTCCTAACAGAGTGAGAACTAAGAGACTTGACATAAGACTGCTTAGAACACCTCCAAGGACATCCAACTTGTTTAGGAAATTCAAGGTGAATTTTTTAATAAAGTTCAGATACGTAAGTGGCAACAGTTGAAGATGAGTGAGAAGTTTAATAAAGTGCATGTGTCTCTTTCAGCCAGTCTTGAAGTGCACATTTAGATCTTTTAAAATGCAGTGATTGTCAGGCTCAAAGGTTCTAATAAAATCCTTCCCCATCCCGCATAGGACACACGTGGTTGGACAGAAGCGTTACTAATGATCACTGACTCATTTGCCTCTTCTTCTGGGAAGACAGCTTACTACGACCCAAAAGTGACAATCCAGCCACCACAGCATCCAGGTGGCAGCTATCTTGGATCAAGGTATGAAAGTTCAAAGGAAATAATCTCTGGAGGCCTCCAAATCCAAGCTTAAAATGAATGTCAAGGGATGGCAAACATATCCACAATGCACACCTCTACCTGAGGAACAAAATTAAGTCCCCACAGGATCCATAAGTCTCCAAAGATCAATAGACTCTTTGGTGAAGTCTGACAGCAGAAGTTCATTATGGCTGGACAGGTGTCTCAGCATCTGCTCCCCAAATACATCAGTCAATGGAGAAGATTGCTCAGCCACAGATGTTTGTAGGATTTTGGAATATATCACGGAACTTAATTGGAAAGAGCTCAACCACCCAACGGATTGAGCTCCTTTCTGTTTCTTAGGAACTGACTTATCATGGTTCCTACCGGCTCTTTCGGAAACCTTTGGAACTGCGGACGAGGGAAGCACATAGGCATCTGCTGTGGAGGAGAGCAGTACCTGAGACGAGTGTCAGGGCCAGAATTAGGCTGATTGGCACACGTTAAAATGCAACATAATAGAGTATTTGTTGCAGTGGCCCTCTCCTGCCGTTGGCTCATGAGGAATAATGATGGCTTACTGACAGAAGCAGGGACTCAGCCGCTTGATAACATTGTCGCACTGATGGTTTGAAGTGGCCCTGCCGTGGCCAGCATTTGGCTGTAAACAACAGCCATTCACTCTCTCAGGCAGGGTGCTGAAAACAGACCCACAGCCATGCACAACGCAGTCCATTTTGAAAGGCATTCTCTGCCATAATTTCCATTGTCATTCTTCCCCTACTGTTTATATAATATGGCAAGAGTGGAACCGAGAACTAATATTACAATCAAGAACCTCAAACAACAAACGGCAGAGCTGAGTTTTCTAGGGAGAGGATTACTGAGCTTCCTACAGCGGCAGGTACGCCACGGCACACACCACCGCCTGCCTTATTAAAGCAGCCCTTTCCTGGGAAAAGAACATTGCCACGGACATAATGAATTAATTTGGCATTTCCTTCGGTCTCACTCAGCACGCAGTGTGCTTCCCTGAGCATGAAAACAGCACATCTTCACAGAAACATTTCTAAAAATGATGTGCCTACTCATAGAAAAGATCAATTTGAATAGATTCCATCCCCAAGAGGGCAATTCAATACGAAAAGTTTTCAACTAAAGTCAAGACAGATCGTCCAACTAGTTTTCAAGCCCAGCACAGACCACTATCTTTGTCCATATTTCAGCTTGCAAACCCTCTCTCTTTTTCCCTCTCTTGCGATGTATATGCATACACAGACACACATTTATTTGTAGCTCTTCCTATACTGAGAACAAAGCTCTTGCTCTGTCAGCATAAAGGCTATTGCTGTGGAAGTGAAAATAAAAAAGTGTGCTCTACTTTAGGGAATGGAAACATAAAGTTATTGAATGTGACTTTTGCTTGAGAGGCTGTTTTGGGGTTTGTGAAAGTTAGAAAAAAAAGATAAAATAGAATAATAAGCTGAGGGGAGGGATGGAGACAGAGATTGGGTGATTAAAATGCTAGCTGGTGGGTACAGTGTTGAAAACACAGATTTGAGAGGTGAAAGGCCAGACTGGGTGCCAAACGACCAAAATGGAATTAGAGCTGAAAAGTACAATGAGCAGACTGAGGGCCAAAAGCCGTGCATTGCAACAAGGATGTGATAATTATAAACAGCCAAGGGGGGATGGAAATCCAGAGGTGATAATGCTGTGCTTCTGAGAAGGAAGGCTGGCCTTCCTTAAATCAAGTGTAAGGAGACCAAACAAACAACCCACCAACACCATGGCACATTGAGTGAAAGATCAGACAGCTGTGTTTTCTCTTTTTCTCCTTTATTCTCAGGTCAAGTGCTGCTGCCACTGCATTTTTGGTTGGTTTTTGCAGGCATCCATCACAGAGGCATAACTGTTAGAAAAGCAGAAAGCTAAAAATCCTCTAAGACACTATTTTGGTCTCTTCTGCATTTCCAATGTCAAGAATTTATGATACCATAGACATAGCATTTATTATTGCCACCCCCTTCTCCTGACAGATGCCTGAAAACAATCTATCCCAAATAACTGTAATACCTACAAAATCAGGAACCATGGCTGGGCAGCTCCATAGGTGAGAGCCCCGTACTAACAAGCAGAGTGCATAAAGCAGCGGTTTCCAAATGTGGCTGCCCATTAGAATCATCCAGATGGGTATTAAAACTCCCCATTCCAGTGGCATAGGGCAACGGGTACAGATTTTCAGTTACCTTGACCTTGGTAGTTATTCTACAATGTATATGAAATCATCATGTTGTATACAATCATATTTGTTAATATTCCTCAATAAAGTTAAAACAAAAACAAACAAGCAGACTTAAAAAAAAAACAATTCCTCAGAACAATTAAATGAAAATGGGGGTAAAATATAAGGGTTTTGTTTGTTTGTTTATTTGTTTTGAGAACCCCCAGTGTTGAGATATCTTTGGGTGGCCCCACTGACTTTGATCCTTTCCATAGCCCTAATGGCACTGCTAACCCCATGTTGCCCAGTCCCCCAGATATCAGCCAGTAGGCCTTAGGAAGCTCCAATGTGAATGTGGGCAGCTCAGCACCAATCCATCACCTCACCCAGCAAGCCACTCTGAATTAGTCCCAAGAGGGTCCAAAGCTCGATGATAAAGCAGCTCAACAGAGGTGGCTTCAGAAACCAAGAAGCAGATTTAAGCTGACAAAAGAAATTTCACCCCTGGAATAAACATATGCTTTTACACCCTCCCACCTAATCCCTGATATATCTCCTCTAAATACTATTGCAGGGAACATTTTAGGGCCCAAAGTGGGGACAGCTGCTCATTTTTATGGAATGACAAATAGAATTTGGACCCCTACAGATAGTTGTCGACCCTTTGGGATCTTTGCTGTAGGTTTAACATTCTTCCTTAGTGAACAGTCACCTGCTAACATTCGAGGTTTGCTCTGACCCCACAGGCTGCTTCTGCATTCTTAGGGGCCCGAGTAAGCATGTCTCAGTCTTGGACTCATTGTCCTTTCCAGCTGCACTTGAGAACTTTCTGAAGTCTGGGTGGAAAGCAATCCCCAAAAATTCTGGGCTTGATTTTTTTAAAAATATATTTCAACTGAAACTACAAAGGTTAACTGAGCTCTTTGTTAATTCAATTACACAAAATGATACTAGATATAAAATTCTTTCTATATTGATACATCTTTGCTCTATAATGTACTACAAAAATCTTCTCTACAGTAAATTTTTATGCCTCATTTATTAGGGTGATTTTCTTAATCCTGACTTTAAAACTGACTTCTGAGTCAAAACTCCACCACCTCATTAAGCTCCTTAACATAATTCCCTCTACACCATTCTCCTCATTTCTTAATTCTCGTAATTTTCATGAATTATTTTAGCATTTATGCTTGTTACACCTGTTAAAAAAAAAACAAAAACAAGAAAACAGTTGTGATGACTCCCTAGTCATCCTTTACTGAATGAAGTTCAAGCTCCCAGGCTTCATTTCAAAATATTGCATAATCTGATTCCGACTCTAACTCCTAGTCTTTTGGTGAAATCGTCTTTCCCTGTCCCTGGAGCATGTCATGCATGGTCCCATCAGTGTGCTGTTTGTGTGCAATTCCCTTCGTGGCAAGGATGATCTATCTTCCTCTCTGTACTAGACAGGTTAGGTGAAAGGCTTCCCTTTGCTCAACCATAGGTCATGAGTTCTTAACCTGAAATCTATCCACCCCTGGAGTTCTTAAATGATCTGTTGGGGGCGGGGTGCATACCTTTTGAAATTATTACACAAAATTGGTTGTGCATACCATTGGCTATAACTTTGGTGGCCTGCAGTAAACCATGCCTCCCAGGGTTCATGCTTGTGCGTAGTTCCCCCCATGAATCTGGGCAAGCTCTGTTATCTGCTTTAACTAATAGAACTCGGAGGAAGTGGCTCTGTGACCACCAGACTGTTGGAAGTTTAAGCAGCCACATGGAGAGGCCAAAGAGAAAGAAAGCTGAAGCCCCTGGCCAAAAGCCAGCAGCTGGCACCAACCGTCAGCCATGCGGGTGAGGCCATTTCAGAACTTTCAGGTGCCCCAGTGTCCCTGCTGACACCAGATCAAGCAGAAGAACCAAATGTCAATGCACACAATCATGGAAATTAAAAATAAAAAAAAAACACTGTTGTTGTTTTGGGGCAGTTTGTTTCACAGTAATGTCAAACAAAACAGGAGATACATGGATGCTCCTGAATGCAGCTTTTTCTGGGGAAAAATATCCAGGTTCTCAAAGGAATTATTGATGCAAGGCAGGTTAAGTATCTTCATATGAGGAGGCCCCTGTAAAGCACTTAACATAGTATCTGCCATGGGGTAAGCACTCTGGAAGTGTTTGTCTGTTATTATTATTATCATTATGCAGCCAATAGTCCACTCTGGGTATTCCAAGGAAGAATTTCTGGAAGACAGGTCATCACTATGGATGAGAGAGAAGCCACAATTACAACAATAAAAGAGAAAAACAAACATCTGTGCATCAGATCTGAAGGGTAAGTAGGAAGTAGGATGAATAGACTTGAATCAAGACATTCAAAATTAGGGTGGGCAAAAATTGAAAAAATCTTATCAGATAGTTCAAAACTTACCTGGAACAGAAAGTGTGCATAAAGAATCCCCCCTTCTCCCCTCTGTAGAACATCCTTAACTGCATCCTGGACTGCCCTGAACTAGTGAGTTTGGAGCAAAGGCTCTGAGTCCCCAGAGGATACAAGGATGGATGAAGATGAGGCTGACTTCTGGAAAAGAGGCAAGTTCTGGAAGTGCATGCCCATCGGTGCTATGTTTCAGTGAGGCAGAAAATGACACCATTGTCCCTGAGTGCCCAGGGAGGGGAGGGCACTGGGAAGCATGGTAAAGGCTTAAAACAGCCATTGAGGGAATGAGGAAGGCTGCCAGCCAGAAAGGAGTGAAATGACGGACGAGTAGCATGGAAGGCCCACCTGCAGCTGGAGGGCTCAGAGTGAAATGTAGGTCCCCATTCACAAACGACTTCTCAGCAGAATCCTTCCTAGATGCAAAAATGATAGACAGGCGGTTCTGCCTCTGGAGATGCTGGGCAGAAGCAGGATGGCCATCTGCCAGAGCTATGTTTCAGGGGTTCAAGAGCAATTCTTATGATTACAAAGTCCCTCCTTACCCAAGGACTTATTACCACTCGCTGGCTTCTTGGCCTTGGCAGACTATTTAGCTATTCTGTGCCTTGGTCTCCTTAACTCAGGACTCAGAATGGCTGTTTTAAGGATTATATAAAAAGCATACAAATAAAGCACTTGACACAACGTTAGCCATTATTATTATCATTATTATTGTTGTTATTATCACTCTATAAACCAATGGTAGTAGTTTACTTTTTCCTTTGAAGACTCAAGCCCCATTCTTTAAAATATCCTGTGAATTTTGCAACTCTCCATTATTATGCACACCTGAAGACTACTTCTTTAAAATGGAAATGTACGTCTCTATGCTTATACCTGTGTACAGTCATTTCTGCAGATACTGTCGGCCAAAGCTACTGGAATCTGCGTTAAAAGTTATGTCCTACTCTACACATTCATCCTTGGGCTTCCCAGACACACTGACAAAAAGTCAAATTCCGGTATTGATTTTGTGTAGTCAGCCAATAATGTTTCTCTTTCTTTGGGGGATAAAGTGATCACACATGTACACACACACGCTTTATAGGGCTTAAATAAGAGAATCCAGATAGTGGAAAAGTCAATGAGTATAAAATCGAAGCCTAGGTGTGATGGTTAATTTTACGTGTCGACTCGGCTGCACCACAAAGCCTAGCTATTAGTGAAACATTATTCTGGATGATTCTGTGAGGGTGTCTGTGGAGGAGACTGATACTTATGCGGATGGACTTTGAGTAAAGCAGATTGCCCTCCCTGATATGGATGGGTCTCATCCAATCAGCCGAAGGCCTAAATAGGCAAAAGACGGGCATCTTCTGAGCAAGAGGAAATTCTGTCAGCAGGTGGCCTTCAGACTTCCTCTGCAACACTGGCCTTTCCTGCATCTCCAGCTTGCCAGCCTGTCCTGTGTGTTTTGAATCTGATAGTTCCCATAATCACCTGAGCCGGTTCCTAAAACAGATCTTTCCATATATATACATGCACACATCCTGTGGGCTCTGTTTCTCTGGAAAGTCCTGACAATACACTAGTTTCATCTGATATTCTCCTAATGGGCCACGTGATGGCCAAGGATGATCCAAGCTTATGTAAAGGAGACCTAACAGGTAGCAATAGGTAGTACACCCTTGGCCCCAAATTAGTTTTTGACTGTGAATTTATGACAATATTCCTCAGGAAAGCACTTGGAGATTAATAAAGGCATTAAATCAAATTCAGTGCCCTTTGAGTTTGTGCAGTTTAATCCTCTATGGCAGTACCATTCTATCAGACGGTGGAACTTCACCTATATCCATAGTCTTGGGTTCTTGTAGTACCTACATTTTGCCCAAGGCTTTTTATAAGCGTAGCAAAATCTGCTGTTTCAGAGATAATATTCTTTCCATATCAGCCATATCCAAGGGCCTTTGGGCTCCACGATAGCTAGCATTTTTCCTGTATTTCAGGTAATACAACTCCGTATTTTTTGTCATAAAGGTTCTGTCATAAATATTCAAGTAACATTTGCCTGGGAGACAAATTCAGTGAATGCTGTGCTGTTAAGTAAAAGTGGCACCTATCTATTTTTTTCTATTCCATTTCAGATAATGCCTTTCTGTCTATCCTTTAAATGAATATTTCTATACCACTGGAACATTTGAAAAAATTACTAAAAACCAAACTTATTATTTACGTACTTCTAACTTCCCATCTTGCCTTGTTTAATGACAGACTTCTTTTTCACTGCATTTGGCCATTATTTTTTCACTTTTCTTCTGTCCTTCTCTGTGCAATTACTTTTACTGTCCTTTGTGGGTTTCAGTTCCCAAACTTACTCTTACTTTCTCCTTCCTTTCCTCAAACTTCTTTTCTATTTTTTTAAATTTTTTTATCCTCACCCAAAGACACACTTAGTGATTTTAGAAAGAAGAAGTGAGGGAGAAAGAGAGGGAGAGAAACAACAATTTGAGAGAGAAACATCAATCAGTTGCCTCTTGCATGCACCCTGACCAGGGGCCAAACCTGCAACCCAGGCATGTGCCCTGATAGGGAATCGAACCCATGACATTCCTGTTATGGGACAACAGTCCAACCAACTGAGCCACACTGGCCAGGGCTCAGGCCTCTTTACCACTAGACTAGAAATATCATTAACTTTTAATTCAGCTTATACCCACTGAAGGTCTTTCCCCTTGTTGTGAAAATAACACCTCTTCCAATTTATACTCCTCACTAATAATTTTATTCCCCGTCCCTAATACAATGGTTGCTTATCATCTTCCTTTATAGCCTTTTTCTTAGTAGTTGAGAAAATTACAAAAAGTTAACTGAACAATGATCATTTCTGGCTGTTTATTACCATGCTTCATAATTATTAATCATAGAACATATAATTGCCAAGTCATATGATACATCTCTAGTTGTAGGAGCTTCAAGTCTTACTCTAACTTCGCTGCCTTCATTTGTTCATCTGTAAAGGGAGCTTTATAACAACATCAATATGTGCCTTGCAGGACTGGTGCTGTGATTGCATAAGTTAGCATATTAAAGCATGTCACAAACTATGAGAGCGGTAATATGAAGGCTGGTATTTTGCCGTCCAGGTATATATTCATTCAGAGACTTACTGTGGATTAAAAACTAAATTAAAAACACCGCCATGAAAAGTAAATAAAGAAACTAAGCAGCACACAATTAAACTTAGTTTCAATTGTGCTACATTCTTTCTGTCACCAAGAAACTAATTAGTACGACATAATCACATACTTCCTGCCCAGTAAACATACAAGTCCCAGAGGAACAAATGATTTGTATCATGAATCACTGGCCACTGCTTACTGGTAATTATCATATAAATGAGGTGCTTCTGGTTGACCTCTGATTCCCCAGTCCTTTTCTGAGACAGCAAAGATACAGCAGTTATGCAAAAACTTGACAAAATTTAAATTACTTTTCAAGCCTCACCTTGTGGATATTCTTTGTTTTGAAAAAAAATCACTACCCCAATTTAAAAAAAAATACTATCAAAACAGATACTAAAATACTAAAATGTTCGTGTGTGTTTAGAAATGGCTCCCACAATTAAAACAGAAAAATCCAAGAAAATATGTAATAAAGCTCCAAGTCTAATCATGCACATTAGCAACATGGACGTGACCATATTCCAGCCTTTCTTGAGGGGTCGGCAGGTCAAAGTTAAAGGAAGACACCCAGCTCTGTCCCAGATTAGCTGCATGAATTTCCTTAGTCACCTTCCTTATCTCACCCATGGATTCTTCCTTGGTACAATTAAGCAATTAGGTCAGATGACTTTAGGGTTACTTCCTGTCCTAACTTCCCTTGAGTCTGAATCTTAAAGAAAGAAATATACATGTAATATACCTTAAATATTGTTTTAAGGCATATTTCTTAACAGGAGCTGGCACTGGAATCACCTTGGGAACTTTCAAAAACACTGGTGCTTGGGCGGAACACCGCAGAGTGGGAGTTAATCGGCCTGGGTGTAGCCGGCACACGGAGGACTGTAAAGCTCGAATGTGCAGCCAAGATCAAGAAGCGCTTATTAATTACTCCACACTTTCTGGAATTGCACATTTCCTCTTCTCTTCCTTCCTCGGATCTCTGAGGCTGCCTTGTCATTGAAACCATGGGGAGCCTGACTTTCCCCACCTGACCTCGGAGACCCCGAGTGAGGTGACGCCAGTGAAGGTCCCCAGCAAGGCGCTGGCTTGTAGGAGAGATGTAAGAAAGTCATTTATTTCTCCCCACCCGACTTCCTGGGCCCCCAAAGAGCTGGACCTCCATCCATTACTTATCAAATATTGGAATATCACTAAAAGAACTTCCATAAATTTTCCGAAGTAGAATTTTCCAAACTATCCCTTCAACTCAACAAAAAGACATTGATGTCACGGACCCTGCCACCATCGATGTCCCAACACCTAGAATCACTATTTATTCAATGAAGAGGCGAACTGGTCAATGTTTCCACAGACCCTTGTCATTGGCCCTGACACCCACCTTGATACACATATGCACACATTTCACCATCTTTTCCTAACTCTACTTTTCACCAATGTCAAAGATCTGAGTCTTATGGATCACATGTTTTCCTTCCCCTCATTACAGTATCTCTACTACTTACCCCTGGAGATCCTATTCTATAGATAGGGTACTATAGATAGGATACTGTCTGGAGATACTATCCTATAGATAGGATACTATCATTAAAAAAAGTCTCAATAAAATACTGCTTGGGCGTGCAAATAAATGGACTTTTATTTTGTCATATATGAGCTTAAAATATGAAGAAAATATCAAGAAATGGTAGAATTAGAGAAAACATACCTAAAAAGCTGACTTTGTGTGTGTTACAAAGTCACCTGAAGCTTGGTTTTGTAGCCCCTACTGAGTCCCTACAGGAAAACCCCAAATCAATAAAAAAGATGAAGGCAAAATTTTCATCAGACCGGGCCTCCATCAGAGGAGTCTTTACTTAGAGAGTCTGTCAGCCCAGTCCTTGATTTCAAAGACCATTATGCGACAAACGGGCAGGGCCAGAAATAGAAGAAAAGAACAATATTCTATCAGCCAATCTTCCTTATCAATCAGAATAATTCATGTGTTTTCTCTTTCAAGAGGAGAATGTGGGATGGAGTGTAGTTGAAGCCTGAAGTTATCAGTGAATGGCGGGGGCGGGGGAGGGGGGAGAAAATTGCTAACGCTGCAGTCTTCCCATCCATCACCTCCAATACAATAACAGTGTCTATTTCATCATTTCGTTCATACAGGCAAATATTCACTGAGGATTTTGACCAGGCCTCTTCAACTACCCGCCTGATTGCTGAAGAAGTCAGCCTGCCTTTGGCACTTGCCCCTTGGGCTCGGTGATGACTTCAGAAACAAGGAGGTTACAAACTACTTCACAGTGGGTAAGATCGTTGAACTGTCTCCCATGCCACTCTTATGTGCCTTTCTAAATCAGTTCAGCACAAAATAGTGTTTGTCCTGATCATACCTGAAGCTTGCAGAGGGAAGTATCACCTGTGATTACAGAAACATCCAGGGGGCTCGTCTTAATGCCGCTTTGTGTGGGCTGCTTTCTACACCCCCACGTTCACAAATCTAGAATGAACTGGAAGAAAATATTCAGAACAAACCATTACTTTAGAGAAGCATAACTCTTTTTAAAGATTGGGTAAATAGGTCAATGTTCTTTCTAAGGAAAGCAAACCGTTAGTCCTGGGCACCCCGAGACGAGGAAGGAGTGAGGTGGAGAAAAAGCAAGGCTCTCTCCCAGGGAGACAGGTGATTCATTCACCTTGAGGAGAGTAGCATGCTCATTAGGCCCACCGGGGAAACATTTAGCAAACTTGAGCAGCAATTTTCTAAATGAGTGGTAATTTTCTTAATGAATCTTATCCCTAAACCTTTGTGAGGATAATTGTGTGTAATTTTAGAGACAGAAATAAGCTCAAAGGAGCCAGAAATGACTTGCCCACAGCCACACCGAGAACTTTAAAGATTCCTATGTGTTTCCCACGCCAATAGACTGCACTCCTGACTGAAGGCAAGATGAGAAAGAGGAACATGGGCACAAATACATCATCAGAGCAATGGCCACGTGCTTGACTCCACAACCGTCCAAGTTATTAACAGGAGCTGGCTGATACAATCACATTTTCTTTCTGGCCCTTACATATTGCTGTTGGTTATTCAAAGATGTTGAATGATCAAGAGAAATGTACTTTTTAACTTTTTGAAATGAGAGACTAAGTTAATCACATTCTACTCAAAGCGAATTCACTGAATATTTTGATTTCAAAGGAATATTAGAAGGGTTTCATTTTCTTTGTCCCCTGTATTTTTTAATAGCACACAGGTTAAGAAGCTATAAAAACAGTTTCCTAGGAAGTATTTTTTTTTGTTTCTCCATAAAGTAGGGTCAGATTTTTTCCTACTGCCTCATCTTCTTACATTATCTCTCATAATACCTTTGAAGATTACAGCAATGCTGAGAATAAGAGTTAAGCAATTCTCTTATACGCATGAGAAATGGAATTTCACAAGACAAAGTGAACAGGCTTCAGAATCACAAAATCCTGGATTCAAATCCCAGTTTGGCCACTACACCTTGAACAGGTTCTTTCAAAATACTGCACTGCACGTTTTCCATCCCTGTATAAAATGGGGAGAACAATGCTCACCTCCCACGGTTGCTGTTAGTATGAGAAATCATGGTCGTGCACAGTGCCTGGCTCATCCAAGTTTCTCCAACTCATGAGCCCTCTCTTCCCCTCAAAATTTTTATCAGTCCAAATCCTGGTGTAATCCCAATTGGTTTTGAATTTGTAGAGATATCAGAAAACTTAGCCAACCATGCGACAGCAGCATTGTGAATGAGAACGCCAACTCAGATACGAATCAAAATGTGGGTGGTAAGGAGAGAGTGAGCAGGAATTATCCACATCTGCTCATTCACACAAAACCTCGGGCAAGTTCCTCTCTACATCAGTTTCTTCATCCGTGAAAAATGGAAAAAATTGTACTTGCTATTCTGGCTTCACACATTTGGTGGGAAGAATAAAATGATGTGCTTAGTCAGTGATGCAAGTGTAAAATACAGTTCTTAGAATGGTACCGGGTACACAGCGAACTCTGTAAATGTTGACCCTCATGATTGTTGATATATTATTTTTCACTGCTGTATCCCAATCCCTCAGACACTGTTGGTCACGTAGTCGACATTCAATAAATACTTGTTGAGTGGTTGATTAAATAAATAAAATGAATAGAGTTGTCTATCAGACCCAGTAATCTCATTTCAAGGTGAAAAATTCATCTGACTCTGTTTTCCATGACCTAGATCCACTGTCTTATTGACTTAGAACCAAAAGAGAAACCATTGTGTATTACAATTACATAAAGACAGGTCTGATCATTTCCTAAAATTCTTCAAATGTATTCAGAAAGCCAAAATATGCTCTAAGCTGAAAACTCAGAGAAACATCAATTTCCAAAAATTAACGAAAACCTTCAGAACCTTCATGTCCCAGGACAGGAGGTGGCTGGGGCTAGCAGAGTGAGGCTACTCCCATCAAGGCATCACCCCAAGGTGGCCCCACGTGATTTGGAAGGTCACCTTGGCATTCCCAAGGACAACTGGACTCTGAGTGCAGCTCAGGGCATCAGCATCTTCACTCCCGTGCACTGGTCTGTGTTCATAACGACAGGTGGGGAGGAGAGGGATAAATGATCCATCCCAGCCGAGTCTACACTTCTCCTGGCCGTGCTCAAGAGGAAGGCTCTCTGCTGGCACTGCTTCTTTGTCCCCCAGGTCCCGTTTATGACTTTGAACACATTCGCATCAATGCCAGACACAAGGACAATCTGACCAGAAATAAACACCAGGATTCCTGTCCCTCCACAAACAACACCCTGGTAGCAAACCCCAGGCCGGCTGCCTCCAGGCCACCCCCTCCCCAGGCAGCAAACCGAATTCAACACCGTTTCAAAGTTTCAATGGTGACAGATGCATGCCTATAACCACAGAACAGAGAAAAATAAAATATATCCTTTGTAGATAATATTTTATATTATTTCCTCTCCATTTTTTATTGAAAAAGATCTTTGCCCTGGAATTAGGGGAAATAGCACTTAATTTAAATCTTTGTAAAAATAAATATTTTTTAAAAATCTAAAAGCAGGAGCCTGCCACAGATATGAGCTGCATTCCGTTATAAGTCCCCTGGAGAGGGAACAATATTAAAATCCAAATAAGCTCAGGTTTGTGCCCATTTTAATGTTCGGCTGCCGCAGAAACCTCATTAACTTGTGTTGCAAAGTCATTCCCAGTGTTCACTTGGAACTTTTTTCTGAAAAAAACGTATTTCCAGTGCTTACAATGAGGAACCAGGTAACAATTCACCTCTACAGGAAACAGCACCGAGTGCAGCCGGGACTCGCAGTAACTCAGTTGTAGGACTTTTAACAAAGGACGGAGCCCTCCACGAAGCAGGGCAGATGCAGTTGCGGTGCATAACAATGACAACGGGAAAGGACGGCACAGTTATTAGACCCGCCACACGACTGCAAGCACGCTGTCACTGCTGCAGTTTCATTACCTGGATCGAGGGGAAGAGACTTCAGGTGCAGCGTGACCCTGCTGAGCTGAGCCTAGAAAATCACAGAGTCTGTCAGTCTTTCCCATGGTGGCTTGTTTCATGACCACGAGCAAATCACTTCACCTGCTCCTGTCCCAGTTTCTCCTGACTGCAAAGAGGGCAAAATAACATAACAGCCATTGCCAACCATGGTTTTAAAGCTTTATTGACTTTCGAATGCTCCATACATAACATAATTAGTTAACAGACAAACAGATATAAATTATTTATACTGAGATCCTTGTGTCAGGGGCAGCTTTGGGGGGAACTGAGATGGAACCGATCATCTGTCTGTTCACTCTCCCAGCCACACTTAGCTCCTTTCACTTGCCACCTTCCCTCCCTCCCCCCTCTCCCTCCTTCCCCCCCTCCCTCTCTCCCTCCCTCCCTTCCTTCTTCATTCATTCATTCATTCATTCTTGCAGATATTTAAGTAATTTTATGAAGATGGTCACTGTCCCAATCCTAGCTCTGCCACTAACTAGTTGCATAAACTCAGGTGACTTCCTTAATCTGAGACTTGGTTTGCTCCTCTTGGAATTTTTTTAAAAATTCCACAGCCTTCGTAATAATCATATCATAACATTATACATATGAAAGTACTTTTAAAATATGAAGTGTTATGAAAATGTGCAAGCAATAACAAATGGCCAGCCAAAATCACAAAGAGCACCTTGATCTTGCTCTCTCTCACTTGATCGTGATGTTACAAGAACTCAGCTTCTCTTTCCCGAGTCACAAAATACCAATACATGAAAAATGATTCTGCCCTTTAGAAACTGCTCCTACTTCAAACCCGTAAGCAAGAATGTGTGTTTTCTTTCACCTCCCACAAAATGCATAATAAAATAAAGTTCAGCCTCTGGAGAATATGCAGTTATCAAAAATCAAAATGAAAACTCAAAGGAAAATGAAAGAAATAGCAACACTTCCTGTCAGCAGGTAAATAACTCTTTGAGAGATCAGAACTGGCAACCACTGTCTGAAGGAGGAACATTCTAGCAGGCATTGTTCTCAGTAAACAAGAAAGCAGATGCCACCCCACATTTTGTAAAATATTTATGACTCCACCACACGCCCTTTTGGGGGAGCAAATTGATGACTGTTCTACCCAACACAATCACCCGGGGTGTGCCAAGCACAGCCTCAATCAATCACGCAGATGTGATTTGTTTTGCCCTATTCAGAGGCTGCCTCCCCTTCATTCCAACTTCCAAGATGGAGAGGGTGGAAAAGAGGGAGCATCCAAGGCTTCTTTCATCATTTTTTTTTCAATGCCAAGAGTTACAGTGTTCAGGAGTATTGCTAGATAGGGAAGTGTTTTGTCTTCTTCAAACTGGCCAAACAAATCAGGGACAGTGTTAACCCCTTTTTGGTCAGCTGCTGCCCATCTCGTATTCACAGCGATGTGCATAAGGCTGTGTCACAAGGTGATATCCCACTCCAAGTGGGATTTAAAAATCAGAACACATACCACCTGAACCTGGATTAATGACGGAAATTCACACGGACAGTGGATGGAAGTTAGTATTGCCAAAATAAACTGGAGCACAGAACAAGACTGGAATTAACTCTTCAGGTTACAGAGAGCCAGTGTTTATTCAGCCTCCATCGAGTGCCAGGCGATGCAACATGCAATAATGGCTCCTTCCATTAAAGGGGCTCTCAGACACAAGTAAGCGAGGGATTGAAAGGTACACTTCTTCCATGATTGGATTCCAAATCCATATCTCTTGCTACAGCCTTTTTGGTACCCTCTCTTCCAACCATCTTGAAGTAGTCACTGCACAATTTACATTCCCCAGCTTTCACTTAAATGATTCCCACCTCCCATGCACCCCCCACTTTCTTTCTTCCTGTCAAAGTTTTATGCATTTTAGAAGTCCCCGTTCACATTCCACCTCCTCCATGCATCTTCCTAGATTTCCTATCCTTGATTACAACAAATGTCTTCTGTTGTCTTTCAGTACCACATAACTTGCATCCTTCATAATAGTTCTTACCTCGATCTAACTGTCCAGATTGAATTCTCGGAATGCTTGTCACCACAGCAAACTGATTGTGTGTCTCTGGAGAACAGGTGCTATACCCTAACACAGGTTCAATTGAATACTGTTCCCAAAGACATCACCCTCATTTGGAAGACCCCGTGGTATATTAATTAATACCATCGTGTTGATTCTTCCTCAAACTAGATATATTATTTGATTTTATTTCTAGGGAAGCACTAGAAAGGACTAGCAGTTACGATTCCACACACCCTCCATCACGCTAGGCGCGTCATGAAGGATTATCCTTCAGGGAGCCTGACCCTAGTGCTGTCTGCCCTGTCGCAGCTTTTTCTAAGAAGGAGACTCTACCCCACCCCACCCCCATCCTGTATTCACAGCTCTGGTAACCTTAGCTGTCAGAAATCTTCTTGCTCAAAGATCTTCACACTTAGATATTTTTTCACCTTGTCAGTACAAATGTTTGTTCATCAAAAACAGTGGATAAGTTGTTACAGTATTTCATGCTTTGAATTTTCTCTTCTTCAGGGCAAAACAAGAGGAGGGGGACTCAGCCTCCTCAAAATGGACTTCATGCTCCGTGTTTCACTTTAGGATGTGAGGGTTACATGCTGTATGAAAAATCTATGCAATAAGGAAGGGGAAAAAGCACTCACTGGTGACAAGAAAACCTAGATACAAAATCGACCCCCCAAAGCCAGTCATCTAGTAGTAGGCTTTATGGTTAAAGAAGTGTACGAGAACATGAAAATTATAAAGTGGGGGAGAGGGAGGGAGATAGGAATTGAGGACTGAATTGCAGAAAGGCAGAATGATCTACAACATATGTTCTTCTCAATATAACACTCCCAGCAGAGAGAGAATTAAACCGCAAATGTGAGAAAGCACTCTCCAACTATTTTTATTCATTGAATAACCTACATTCTCTGATGTGTTGGTGTCACAATTCCGTTGAACATATACATAAGATATTATTAAATGGTAATGGAACTGCATTCATTATAACCATAGATGCAAGATCACCAGGCCAGAAAAGCTAGTTATGGTCCAAATGATTTAAACTTTCATATTTTTTTATTTACAGAAGATTATGTTGCTTACACACTGCTCTCTAAGGCAATTATAGGAACATATGCATATGTGCATACTCATTCTAAAGAAGGGGAGAAGTTGAAGGAATTATTTATTCACTGGGCCAAAATAAATGTCATTATTTAAAATAGTGAGCAGTCCCTAGCTAAATACCAAATGCTAATATCCATAATAGGTGATATTTCTCAAATTAATCCATAAGGGTCTTCTTTACAAAATTACCTGTTACTGAAGCTAAAAATTTGTTCAATTATGGTGGTCTGGGTTTTTTTTAATCACTCAAAACAAAATAAAAAGATTTTTCAGTTTCCACAGTCTCACATTTTCACTGTATGTTCGCAGTCCCTGGGCCCCTTCTTCCCTAGAATTCTGGCTCTGACATACTGTGGCTGTGCGACTCCAGAAAGTTGTCTCACTTCTCTGTGGGTGTTTTCTCACGTATACAATGAGGATAAAAATAAAACACACCTCATTAGATTGCCATGAAAATTAAAACAGTCCTGTGAACTGATTAGAGTAGGGTCAGATATATGTGGTCAGCAGCGCTGGCTGGTTCCACAGGGGGAGGAACGGGACAGGGTGAGCGAATCAGTCAACACTTCGCTGCCGTGGTTTCAGTACCCATGATAATTAAAGTCTGAAGGGGCTGCTGACCTTGAACTTTCTCCCTGTTCTTCCCTTGCTTGATAGTAGCCAATGCCCTATCTTAACTATATAGTATTTGCACCAAGTGTTCACCTATGATTTTCAAGAAAAGAAATTAATCTCACCACTACATCTCAAAATGTAAAACAATCAAATCACACCTCCAACAACTTCTGTGTTAGTGAGACACTGAGGCTGTCCACACATGGGGAGATAATAAAAGATTCAGGAAAAGTCCCTAACCTCTGAGGCTGACATCAAGGAAAACAACAGTGCCCTTTCTTCAACAGGTCCCTGGGCAGCTCTGAATGACCGGCCCATGGGCCCAAACCAGGGGACAGCTCTGGAGTTCCCGATTGCTCTTCTTCACTATCTACCATCACATTCAGATTTGCTTAATGGAGGCAATTTTTATCATATGGAATCGATATCATATCCAATGATAGGCTAAAGTGTATCATGTATACAAAAATTATGTACTTATAAATACTCATTCTATAACGCCTTTAATTTCAGCATTCATCAACAAAACAAAAAGTAAATACCTCACTAATTACACTGACCGAGGTATACATTTCCAGGAGGTTCACAAGACAGCAACACAAAACAAAATAGTCCTGGAAGAGTGATAGAAATTTTCTTAAGGTATCTTTGTTGAATCGTTTTCTAGGAGGGTGCAGCCAGGGGACCCCCAAAAGAAAGATTTGTAATGGGGTCCAGAACTCAAGATGTCCAGGAAATATTAAAAAGATATATAGGATGTCCTCACCCTCCACAGGTGTGAGTTGGGGGAAGGGACACATGGAGCAAGGCCATTGAGACCTGTTTGGCATAGCAACAGCTTTGCAGCTAACTTCTGGCGTGGTCATTTAACACATCTATAACCTTAACTGGTTGCGTAGATATGTTAAATAGCTGTGACCACACTGTGAGCCAGGAGATGGAAGGGCCTTCAACCCAAGATGTAACTGGGAGGCAACTCCCCCTAGTTACAGTACCTGTGTGGGAGCTTGGAGATGATTGGCTCCATGACTTGGGGCCACCCCTGCGCAGATTCATAATGGCAGCCCAGTAAAGCTTGAAGGATTTTTAAACCCAGACTCGGTAGCCATTGGAAAGAGAACCATGCGGTTTTGGCTGAGTGGAGACTCCCACAGCCATTGTGCAGAGAACCACGCAGCTGCAGCCATGTAGGGAGGACCATACAGCTGTGTCAGTGAGGAGAACCACGTTTTTTGGCCAGAGTGGGGGGACCCCCCCCCGGTAGCCATGAGAAGAATCACCATGTGGCTTTAGCAGAGAACCACCACTTGGCTTTAGCTGGAGATCCCAGCAACACAGCTGATGGTGCTGGGAACTCGGGGAGGCCTACCAGCTGAGCATGGATTACTGGGAAGAACTGACGGCTGCCTGAGCCACGGACTTCTATTTCTTTCCCTGAGATATGGTACCCCAGACTAGGCAAAGGGGGAAAGGAAGGACTGTGTGTGTTTGTGGGTGTTTTAAGGGACTTTGGGACTTTGATGAAGACATTAAGTCATTACTCTTAAGTCTGTATAATTTGAATAAATAATTCCTTTCCTTTTCACCAATCTCTAACATGGAAAGCTATAATTCTCTGGTGAAGGGAAAGGTGAACCTAGTACAGGGGGACCCCAGGAGAAACAGAGATTAATTCGGTAGCATTGTGGGACCCTCTTCCCTGGTGGCCAATCAAGGAAAATCACGGGAAACCACATGTGCAGTAGCTTTAAAGTAATACAACTACTTGTACATGCGCAGTGAAAGCCACCAAAACTAGCCAGGAAGGATCTGCCCTATAAGAATACAGTCCCTCCAGCCCATGAGGTCAATCTCTGCTTGGAGTTGGCCTGCTCCCATGTTTTCTTCTATGAACTCTGAGTGTTCAGTTCAATTCTTTGTCCTGATCACCAAGAACCTGGTTACCTGTGCCCACCTGTGACAGTTTGTATATTACAAAAGTAATATTACAATTTTAAAATTGGAAATGGAAGAGCAAATACATATAAAAAGAAAAAGTTAATAAATAACCTCCAGGCACCTTCATGCTTATTTCTTCAAAGTAAACAATCAAATTAAATATCTGCTAAATAATATTTCATGTTCTCATTAAAAATGTACAAATGTATGGAAGGTATTGGCTGCTTGTTTGACAAAAATGATTGTATAAGATACATGTTAATATGAAACTGATTTTTCTCACCGATTGAAACATCATGGGTAACCTTCTCCATCACTGCATATATTTTAAATAACTGCATAATACTCTATATTATAGATGTCTCATAAATTATTTTCCTATCTATTAACACACAGTTTTTTCCAGTAATTTTTTAACCACAACACAAAAGCTGGATCTTAGTATACTGACGTTTCCAAAGGATGGATTACGGAGAAAAAGGAAAGTTGTATATTTTCGGTAGCTATTGACTAACTGCTCCCTCCAGAAATGCATGAGTGTACTTGCTTCCTGCCGTTCTGCCAGAACTGGTAATATCATTTCCTTTGCTTTTTGCTCTTCAGATGGGTGATAAAGACATCTCGTTGTTATTTAAATTTGTATTTCCCAGTGTGAAATTTTGGTGTTGAGTCACTATTACCATTAAACAACATTTTATCCTATTTCTCTAAATCAGTGTTGCTCAGCCTCCATGCTATTTATATTTTGGGCCAGATTATTGTCTGTCTGGGGGTCTGTCTTGTGCACTGTAAGGTTTTCAGCAGCACCCCTGGCCTCCCCCCACTAGAGGCCAGTAGCACAACCACCGGTGCCGTGATAACCAAAACTGTCTCCAGACCTTGACAGGCTCACCCCCAGCAGGAAAACCTCTATGCTAAATGCTTAAATTAGAAAGGCTGTAATTTCTTAAATTTACTCATTATATGTAATAAACAACAAGATTTTAGGAATCACCTCAAAGATATCTTTTCAGGGCTGATAAATCCTAAAACCCTATGCTGGCTGGTATGGCTCAGTGGATTGAGTGCAGGCTTATGAACCAAAGAGTCTCTGGTTCAATTCCCAGTGTAGGGCCCATGTCTGGGTTGTGGGCCATATCCCCAGTGAGTGGCAGCTGAGAGGCAACCACACATTGATGTTTCTTTCCCTCCCTCTCTAAAAATAAATTTAAAAAATCTTTTTAAAAAATTCCAAAGTCCCCTCAATAATCCAAAAATATGAGTGAATATATAGCATCAACACAGTATGATGAACACCTCTTTAGGCACATAATTAATTTAACACCAGCAAGACTGAGAACAGAACCTT
Source organism: Tonatia bakeri (assembly GCA_004024845.1). Taxonomy (NCBI): domain Eukaryota; kingdom Metazoa; phylum Chordata; class Mammalia; order Chiroptera; family Phyllostomidae; genus Tonatia; species Tonatia bakeri. The sequence continues at coordinate 185,352 of PVIA01000052.1, forward strand.
CTAACAGACAGACGGGAAGTTATTCAAACCCTGGGCATAATAACTATTTTAATTTCAAAGTCAATAGGTAGCTTTTTCATTTCATTCCAATTCCCTGTTTATAACTTGTGAACAGGTAAAGATAAAAAGAGTTGTTAAATATTTAAATATCTATTCACTGTGCCAAAATCTCAAGCGAGGCTGTTTCTTTTGATTATTTCTTTTGATTATTACAGTATTTTGATTCACTTTGATTTCCTAATCTAAAATAGACAAATGCTTTTCCTCGGACTTCCTATAATTGGGGGAAAACTTCTTCTTTTGTTGGAAAATGGAGTTCCAAAATATTTTTGGACCAAAAGTAATACTCATATTACTTTTCTCGAGAAAAGAATGGCCCATTCTAATTAATTCCCTCTAGTACAGAGCAGTTTTTCCCACCTTCAAAAGAGAAACATACCAAGAACAGGGGGAAAAAATTGGAAGAGTTTCACTGAAATTCAACACCAAAAACAAGAACTAACACAACAAATCTTTCCCTTCATCTAGGCATACAAATAGATTGAATGCTGCCTTATTTGTAACAGTGATAACACGAGGCACACAGACACATACATGTTCTTTGCAAAGAAACTGACCTTTAGCAATTTATTCCAGGAGTAAATTTCTGGCTTTAATTAGAGGTCATTATTCCTTTCTGATGAATTCATAAATAATCATAAAACGGCTACCAGCCATTCCCCGCAGGCTTCCAGGTTCTAGTTCTCTGTAACAGCAGAGGGGACAGTTTTAAAAAGCCAAAATGCCAGTCATGAGATCTACGTGACTATTGATAAAATACTGACAACAGCACTGCAGTAAATCAATCAACAATGCAAAAAGCTGACCGAAACAGAAACATGGAACCCTGCCCTCCTCTGCAGGACGTGGGCTTTTGTGATGAATTCGCATTGCCTGACAAAATCCCTCTGCATTGTGATACCCAGGCTCCCGGCACAGGCCAGCCTTACCCAAGGCCACTTACGAATTTTAGATTTTTTGACCTTAAGACTCTTCACACAGTTTATGTTGAGAGCGAAAATCAGAGTTTCTTACCCATGGTTATGACCACCCTCTAGGCTCTTCCCCCAAAGAGAATTTTTTCTTTCAAAATTCTTTAAAATATTAACTGAACAGTTTGTGCCATGTAAATTGATGAGTCAATTAATTGCTTATATTTTCATCCTGTTTCAGCTCATTACCAGCTATTTCAGGTAGCTATGTTTAATTATTATAGTCCAAAAATTAATTGGGAAATGAAACTTAATACTAATTGGTTTTCTATTATATGCATTTAAAAATATCTGTATAAATCACTAGATTAAATAACAAGCAATTGGTGGTGTTCTTCCAATTACAGCACCTCCAGCAAAAATTCCATTATACAGAAGCAAGTTGAATCATGGTTGATTTATTAATGGATTTGGTGCAGCGTATAATGAGGTTGTAGATATTGAATCCACTTACATTCATTTAAATAATCAGATCTCAGAGACTTCTAAAAATTGAGCTTTTAGCTAAGAGAACTCAAAATCAAAAATGTGGAGAAATAATCAGACAAGTCATGGCTGGCCAGCGCACAGAGGACTTGAGACAATCACAGTTTTGAGAAAGGGTGTCCCCCGCCACAGCCACCTCCCGCCGTCTTCATGCAGGAGTGCTCATCCCCACCCCACACAACGGGAAGTCTGCTGCAATCATTCCGAAGTGGGGGTGGACCAACTCGAGGAGGCCAGACAGGCTCCTGGATTTTTAGGCATTTTCTTAAATAGGGAGAATTGACATTTTTGTGGCCAATTCTGCTTTTTCCATCTCTAATACCTATAATCCAGTCCTAAGAAAAATACAAAGTGTCTATTTCTTGGGATGAAAATACATATTAAGCAGGTTAATATTACTCATTTCCAAGAAAAGTTATAGTTATTGGCATTTCCATTGTGGTCTACTTATGAACACTGAAATGGTTTCTTAATGTATTTTACTTACGAAGATAAATGGTGATATGTTGAAAAGTTATATGTAAGTTGTAGTCAAGTAAAGTCATGGAGAGAGATGAACATTTACACTATAGTTTTGTTTTTGTTTTTCTTTTTTGTTTGTTTGGTTTTCGGTCAGTTCCAGGCTTAATTAATTACGGCTTAAAGACTGATTTAGATCACAAGCTTGTAATTCTGAATGCCATTCACTTATATATTGCCCTTCATGGGATTTACATAACTGTAAGAAATTAGTCGTGTAATTAATTTTTAATGTTGACACCTATAAGAACACATAAACTCCCTGGGGCCACAGACTGTCTGTCTCTGTCTTATTTATGGATTTATTGCCAGACCAAGCACAGCACCTACATGTAGTAAGAACTCGTTAAGTTCCTGTTCTCCAGTAAAGACAGAGATTGACAGAATGGATAAAAACACAGGATCCGATTATCTGCTGTGCACTAGAGACTCTCCTGAGATCCAGAGACACAAACAGGTTGAAAGTGAAACCATGTAAAAAGATATTCCATGCAGCCCTGGCTGGTGTAGCTCAGTGGATTGAGCGCGGGCTGCGAACCAAAGCATCGCAGGTTCGATTCCCAGTCAGGGCACATGCCTGGGTTGTAGGCCACAGCCCTCAGCAACCGCACATTGATGTTTCTCTCTCTCTCTCTTTCTCCCTCCCTTCCCTCTCTAAAAATAAATAAATAAAATCTTAAAAAAAAAAAGATATTCCATGCATATAGTAACCTAAAGAGAGCAGGGGTGGCTATACTAACATCAGACAAAAAAGACTTTATAAAAGTTTACCAGGAACAAATAAAGACATTGTATATTGATATAAGGTTTATCACAGCAAGAAAATATAACAATTTTATGTATCTATGCACGTAATGACAGAACATCAAAATATGGATTGGCCAAAAACTTCCTTTGCATTTTTTTCCATAAGATGGCCCTAGTAGTGCTTAGCTGTCTTTAACTTCTTTCAAAACAATTTTGTTACATTGCATTGCGACAGCTGTCATATCAGTGTGCTTTAAAAAAAACTTATCAAAAGTGGTGAATTTTTGCATAGTCATTTTAATATTGAAGATGGAAGAAAACAAACAATAATTTTGGTATATTATGCTTTATTATTTCAAGAAAGATAAAAACACAACTGAAATGCAAAAAACTAAGATTTGGGCAGTGTATGGACAGTGTATGGGCAGGGCTAGGACTGACCAAATGTGTCAAAAGTGTTTTGCAATGTTTCATGCTGGAGATTCCTTGTTGGATGATGCTCCATGGTCAGATAGAGCAGTTGAAGTTAGTATCGATCAAATCAAGACTTTAATTGAGAATAATCAACATTATACCATGTGGTAGATAGCCAACATACTCAAAATATCCCAACAATAAAGTTATTGGTAAAAATGGAAAATGTGTCTTTTATTTTATGGAAAAAACTAAATGGACTTTTTGGCCAACCCAATCAGTGCATAAAGCAAAAACTGACAGAATTAAAAGGAGAATGGGGCAGTTCAACAATAAAAGTTGGAGACATCAATACCTCACTCACAATAATGGATAGAACATCCTGGCAAAGATAAGTAAGAAAAGAGAAGATTTACACAACACAATACATGAACTAGACCTGAGTGACACACCAGACCACTCCATCCAACAACAACATAATACATATTTTCTCAAGTGCACATGAGCTATTTTCCAGGATACGTATATCTTAGCCCACAAATTAAGTCTCAATAAGAAGATAATAAGGATTCTGGAGCTAATTTCCAATGTGGAGGGGGTAGTTTCCACTGCCACCAATTCTCAGACACCACCTGGGTGTCTTACAATTCAACTCAATTCTAACACAGTGTACCTGGAGATAGCATCAGACCCTGCAAGTTAAAGGCTCAGACTTATAAGACTCCTCCCCACTGTTGTCACCTGCACTCTGACCAATCAGCTACATGTCTGAGGTTCTAACAACCCTCTCCTTGGATTTGCTTAATTGACTGGGACAGCTCAAAGAATTCAGAAAAACATTTTACTCTCTAAATTACTGGTTTATTATGTAAGGATAAGACTCCAAACAGCCAGATGGAGGAGATACACAGGGCAAGGAAGGTAGGGAGAAAGGGCAGAGAGCTTCCATGTTCTTTCTGAGAGTGTCACTCTCCCCAAATATCCACATTAAGATAGGCAAAGATTTCTTAGACAGAAATCAGAGAGTGCTAGCCTTAAATTAAAAAAATAAAATATATAATGGATATTCTAAAAATTAAAATCTACTCATGTACGGATACATTATGAAAATTAATAAGCTAATTATCATCCCTGATACTAAAACTAGATAAAGACATTAAGGAAAAAAGAACTACAGACCATTTTCCCTATGATCATAGAAGTAAAAATCATTAACAAATATTAGCAAAAATGAATAAGCAAATAAAAATGGGCAAAAGTCTGAAACAAAAACCATATGAAGGAAAATATACGGTGTGGTTAATGAGCACATGATAAAGCACTCAACATTATTAACCATAAGTAAAATGCAAACTAGGCTCACACTCAAATGTCATTTGAATGTTTAACAAGTACCTCAAGTTTAATATATGCACAAGGACCGATTTCTACTTCCTTCTTTAAACTGTTCCTCCTGTAGGCCTCCCTAATTTCAGTCAGTAGCTCTCATTCCTGGTTGCTCAAGCAAACAGTTACTCAAGCCAAAACATGCAGGAGTTCACCCTTGATTCTTCCCTGTCCTTCCAATCACCATCTCCAGCCAATTCATTACAAGTCCTGCCAGTTTTCCCTTGAAAAGAGATCCCAATCCTCCATAAGCTTTTCCTTTCCAGGTCTTAGCCCAAGTCATATCTCCCCTTGCTGGAATTACTGCTGTAACCCTCTAATTGAACCCCTTACCATATATTTGCCCCAGTAATGTCAGTTAATCATGTTTCTTACTCTTCTTAAAGAGCTGTCAATGCTTTCCCATGGCACCTAAAATAAAATCCAACTTCCTTCACAATGCCTACAGGGTACTACACAACCTGTCCCCTCCCTGCTCTTCCACTGGTCACAAGTCACCCTTATCCTCCAGGCCACACCTACATTAAGCTCCAACCACCTTCCTTTTCTGCTCCTGTGTCTGCCACTCTTATATATCCCACCCTCCTTGTACCTTTATTTTTGGGATGCCTCTCTGGAGCACATTTTTCTCTTGCTCTTCCTTCAACTCCAATATCATCTCTTCACTTATCTTAGAGATTCTTGACTATTCATTCTTCTTTTCTTCCTCCTCATCTGGAATATAAATCCCATGAGGCAAGAGCAGTGACTGTCTTGTTCACTTTGATAACCCCAGGACAGAGCACTATCCTAGGTACATAGTAGGCCCCACATAAAAGCCTGCCGAATAAATAAGTACACAGGTAATTTAGAATCAACAAGCAGAAGTGTCCAGATTTCCTGGATAGTTAAAATTTGCTTGACTAGATCTTCTATTTGTATTTTTCTGGTTGCATCATTTCTCATGTACTTCATATTTTTAACTTCTCTAAATTCATTTATCCTACATCAGTACTCTTATTGGTGTTTACAATACCTCTTTATATAGTATCATCTGCAGATTTCATTAATTTGTTGTCTACTGCCTGTTGGAAATTATTAATGAGGATGTTAAATAGAAAGAAAGCAACATCATTCCCTATGGACTGTGGTAGAATTATTAATCACATAACAAATGCTGGAAAAAAGTCTTTTTTTTAAAGTTTCCCTGCATGTATAAAGCCTGTACTAAACATATTAAGCAGAATATATAGTTCATTAAATTCATTCATTCATTCATTCATTCATTCATTCATTCATATAAATACTCAAAATCTTCACTTAAGCCCTAAAGACATAGAGATAGAAAAGAGAAAGCAAGTTAAGTAGTCCACAAGAACCTAGCAGTCTAGTCTATTGACTGCTATGGAGATATAGTCAATCCTTATTAATTCCATATTTGCAAATACTCCAATCACTAAACTGTATGTGTAAGCCCAGAATTAGTAGTCATGGCGCTTTCCTTTGCAGACGTGTGCAGAGCAGTGGCGCCTTGGAGTTGTCTGACATGCGCATTCTCAGCTGAGGGAGAACAATCCGAAGGGACGTGCTACCTTCTCGTTTCTGCTCTCACACTGTAAACAGTTATGTCTTTTGTGGTCTACTTAGTGCCACATTTTTCACATTTTTGTGCTTTTGTTGGTGATTTTCCTGTTTAAAAAGTCCTCCAAGTAAATGCTGAAGTGCTGTCTGGTGTTCCTAAGCACAAAAAGGCTGCAATGTGCCTTATGGAGAAAATACATGTGTGACATAAGCTTCATTTAGGCATGAGTTGGCTATCAACTGTGAGTTCAATGTTAATGAAGCAGTAATATATATTAAACTAGGTTCCTGTAGACAGAAATGCACATAAAACAGGGTTATATATCTATCAGTTGGCGAAAATGTGGTGACTGTAGGCTCACAGGAACCTAACCCTGTGTTTACCCTGAAAGCAATGGTTCAGTATTCACTAATTCAGCATTCAAGGCAACTTTACAGAATACAACCCCACAAATAATCAGAATTGACTACATGTATAATATGCTCTAGGAGAGAGCATTATTCAAAGATAGAAGATATTATTCTTTATAGAAGAAGAAACGTGTCAGCAAACATTTGAAAATTAGAACTTCAAAATGGGGGTCAAGGTAGAGACAACGAGGTGTGCAGTGAGGGTGGAGAATCATTCCAGGCAGAAGGAACAACAAACACAAAGGTACAGAGCAGAGGTCAACAAACTATTGCCCGTGGGTCAACTACTTTTGTTAAGTTTTCTTGGAACACAGCCATGCCCATTGTCTGTGGATGTTTCTAGACCCTGCATAGAGGCACCAGAGGCACAGCATGTTTAGTGAATGGGAATACTTTGTCGGAAATTGTTCATTTGGGAAAGGGACAGTAAATGAAGATAGATAGTTGGCAGGAGTGAGACAGCGAAGAGCCCCCTAGCCAGGCAAATGGTTTACATAATGGAGTACGTGTTAGGGATTTGAATATGCCGCAGGCTGGAGAGGAGAGAGACTACAGGCTGGGAAATCAATTGAGAGACTGTGGAAATAATCCAGCTAAGAGAAGATGCGCATTTGGTTCCTGTGGTAATTTAAAGAGAGATGGGACCATTTCAAAAACTTTTAAAAAGGCAGTGGCTGGTGTGGCTCAGTGGATTGAATACCGGCCTTCGAAGCAAAGGGTTGACAATTCAATTGCCAGTCTAGGGCACATGCCTGGGTTGTGGGCCAGGTCCCCAGTAGCGGGCGTGTGAGAGGCAACCACACACTGATGTTCCTCTCCCTCTCTTTGTCTCTCCCTTCCTTTCTCTAAAAAATAAACCAAGAAAATCTTTTACAAAAACTTTTAAAAAGACCTAAGTGGTTATAACTTTGTGACTATTTTGGCTTGGAGGAGGATTGAAAAAGAGTGAGAAACAGATAATGTGGCTCCCACACCCAAACTGGATGAAGCAGTGAATGATGGTGCAGTCTTCCAAGACCAAGATTCCAGAGGAAGAAAAATAGGATTTTGGTCTTGGACATTTGAACATGAGATGTCATGTGAGCATTTGGGTATACAGATGTGCAGACATGGATTGAATAAACAGATTTGGAAGTCATCAGATGATGACGAAAACCCTGATTGCAGTTGGCTTGCTGAAGGAAAGCACACTTAGTGAGAGACATAGGGAAGAGATGGCTTGGCAGGAGGCAGTGAGGATCAAAGGTCTGACCCAGCAGAGGACAACAGCCAGGAAGGGGCAGTGGAAGAAGATTATGGAGAGAATAGCTGACATCTTAGACATCACATGGATTTGAATCCTTGTCTGCTATGGGTGAGTGAAACTTTTCATTTATGTCTTCTAAGTTCTCCTTAACATGAATGAAAGACAGCTAGATCTATTTTACAACTTCAAGAATTAAGAGCTCTGCAATTCCATACTCTGTGCAAGTGCCCAAATTCAAGAGCCATTTGGAACTTCCGGGAGTGTTACCACACTGCCGGGGTGTGTACAGGGGAGGTACCAAACATGGCTTATGCCATACCAAACAGGAATTAACATCTCTCTTTCAACAGTATAGGAAAAGTGAAGCATTTATGGAACTCCTGTGTCTCAGGCATGGTGCTTGGTACCATGACAGAACATTAAACTGAAGGGGCTCTTGGGGTTCAGCTCTTTCAGTGATTGCAAACTGTCTTCTTCAGAGCCCTAGGTAAGCATTCCTGGGTGACAGGCCACCTTTTTTTGTGTGATAGAGTCCAGCTATCTGCTTACCAAACCCATTACTTACTCTTTGTTGTGGATACAGAAGAAGACACATCTCCCAGCCTCCCTTGCGGTTAGGTGTAATAGAATTTATGTGCCCACCTCCAGGCCTGGACCGTAAAACACCTCCCATGGGTAATCCTTGGTCTCTTCTTACATTTTCTGGTTGGCATCAAAATGTAGTTTTGCCTCAGAGCCCCCACATTAAAGGTGGTGGAGACTCCATCTACTGGTGTCTCTGGGGAGAGACCTAACCCTCAAACCCTACTTTTGGCTACAGATTGACTTTATGTGAGTTGAGAAATAAACTATTTTTTGTTTCTACAATTAAGGGTCATTTGTTACAGTACTAGTATTAATATTTTAACCAATACACTCCTCCTTACATGTAAATAGCACTGCATCATTTTTATGCAAAGGGTTTCACATAAGTGTGTGTTGAAAGACAGAAAGGATTTTTCTATTAATAATGTTAGAAAACTATTGATCTATTTAACCTTCCCATTTTAAAAAAAACATACTGGGGTTCAGACAAGTTAAATATTTTGCCAAAGTGATCAAGTAAATACCTAGGAAGACATCCCCCTGTGAAATCAATGGTACACACAGTGTTACTTGATCTAAACACTAAACAACATTACACTGAATTGAAATACAATGATTGTTTAGTTGATCTATCTATCCATGCTAAAAACAGAAGTAAGAAAAAGTTGACTTGATAAGTAAGTGATCTAGCCTTCTTTTCTTGAGTTAACATTTTCTAGGTAGAGATTGTCTTAGCTTCTTTTCTAAGCTTCATCATAGACTTTGTAGAAGGATTTTTGTCTTTCAGGCTTTATTTCAAAAAATGAAACAGTTATTTGTAGGCAGTTGAATTCATTTAATATTCAAGACATATCCAATCAAATGCCAACTAAGCACACGCTAAGCACTGCACTGCATCCTGGTGACGTAACTATGAGTGGCCCTGACCTCCAAAGGGCTCCTGGTCTAGGCAGTGAGACAGACACGTCACAGGAAAAGTGCACAGTAATGAGATAAATGTTAACAGATGTATGAGAAACTACAGGAGCACCAAAGACAGTGCGGCAACTATTTGATATTCCATGGGTTTCATATAATTTAGTATCACAGAGGATCTTTTATATCTCAAAGATTAGTCATCGTCAGCTAGGAATGAGACCCAAGAGAATAGTAATGAGTCTGTTATTTACCATCTCCACTCAGCACCCCCATATTGATTGTAACCATTACTACTGATGAATTTCTACTTTTGAATCATAAAAAATTTAAGGCTGTATAAGGTATACTTCCTCAGTAAAATGTATGAGGAGACTAAACTCTGGGGTTAAAATACTTGTAGATTCTACTAGTTTCTACTGTACCAGAGAGATGTGATAAATTTCTATACTTTGTCTATCACTGAGATGGAAAAGAATAATAGAATTTTATAGATGGAAAGGACCTTAGAGATCATCTAATCCAACAAGATGAATAAACTGTTCTTTTCCATTGCCAATAAACTGGAAAAATCTGATGAACACACTGTTTTGAGTTATAGGCAGTGTGATGAATTGAGACGGCCATGGTTCTACCTAAGACATTAGGGTTTCTCCACAGCACAAAAATAATAAACTTATTTTCATAAACAAAGTCATTTTAGGTTAGGTACTTTTCATCACTTCCATAAATATTCTATCGATTTGGAAGCCAAAAAAAATGTGCCCCAAAGAAGTAACTGATAAACTTTTACTTGGTTTCCCTTCTAGACTTAGAAAATTTTGCAGTTCCCTAGTTATGCTTTTTTTAATTGTTTTTGAAAATGACTGGAACATATTTTCAAGAAGTTCCTGTGAAATGCATTTAAGAAACAAGGACCTCTCAGTAGTTGATGATCTTTGTCTAATAACTATCAGACATTCATCAGATTTAAGACATTTTTTCCTACTTTCACCAATGACTTTGAGGCCCCGTCTCAAAGGACCTCAAAGAAAAGGTTGTGGGTGCAGACAACCTTGCCCCAGCACTACTGTTGGCCCCCCACCTATTGGCTCTCTGTACAGTGGGATGTTATCCTGGCTGGTACTATTCTTTTAATCAAAGGTATTTTTTAAACATCTAGTCCATAAGGAAAGCAATTGTCTAGAAGCAGAGTGAAGATAATGAAATGTTCTCAAACCTGGCTGCACATCAGGTGCTTTTGCACATCAAGTGCTTTTGAAAAATACAGATTACCCCCTGTCTGGTATGATTCAGTTGCATGGAGTGTTGTCCAGTAACTGAAACGATGGAGGTTTGATTCCCAGTTGGTGCACATACCTAGGCTGTAAGTTTCATCCCGGGTCTGGGTGTATACTGGAGGCAACCAGTCGATGCTTCTCCCTGGCATCGATGTTTCTCTCTCTCTCCTTTCCTCTCTAAAAAGCAATGAAAAATGTCCTTGGGTGATGATCAAAAGAAAAAATAGAAAAATACTGATTGTGAAATCCTACTCCCAACCACTGATTAACTAAGCAGTTCATGTTAAAAACCTAAGAACATGGAACTTTTTTACCTTTAAGCTTCTCAGGTGATGCTTGTATACAATTGGGTTTGGGATCCAATAATGTAAATTATCAAATCTTTTATTAATTAAAAAATCATTTGTATCCTTATCTGCTAGATGCAGAGTTTAGGATGTTATAACTTATAAAAGAAAAATCCTTTTGCTTTATTATATCAAAAATAAAAAAAATTAAGAGTGCTCAGACTTCAATTATGTACTAAAAAACAATATCTCTTGGATAGATACTATAAAAGCAAATACTTTAGTATTCTAAAACACTCTCTGACATAGTGCTATAATCTAGTAGTTAACTATATTCTGCAAAACTAGAAGTAGAAATGATTCATTGACATTTTATTTTGATTGTGTCAGTAATCATTTTCATTTTTTTTTTATTTGAAGGGTGACCATTAGCTTTCCCAGAGGAGACATGATAGGTTCTTTCTATGCTTTCAGTAGAGGCCACTGCTTATTCTATTGTTGATGCATCACACTATTTCTATGGCCACAGACACAATTACAAATCCCCCTCTAAGTTGCTCTGATAACTAAAACTCCAAGGGGGATTCAACAAGGTTCTCTATGCAGTAGTCTCTCTTATCCACAAGTTCACTTTCCACGGTTTCAGTTACCCACGTCGACAATAGTCTAAAAATATTAAATGGAAAGTTCCATTCAATAGAAACAATTTACAAGTTTTAAAGAGCATGCTGTTCTGAGTAGAGTGATGAAATCTCAACGCTGTCTCACCCAGAACAAGAATCATCCCCTTATTCAGAATCTCCATGCCATGAATGCTGCCTGCATGTTAGCCACTCAGTAGCTATCTCAATGATCAGATCAGTTATCAGAGAGAGACCACATTCACATAACTTTAATTGCAATATATTGCTATCATTGTTCTATTTTATTATTAGTTGCTGCTGTTAACTCTTACTGTGCCTAATTTACAAATTAAACTTTATCCTAGGTATGTATGCATAGAAAAAGAAACACCATATATATAAAGTTTGATATTATCCACAATTTCAGGCATCCACTGGGGTCTTGGAATGCATCCCCAGTTGATAAGGGGGAATACTGTCTTTAATTATTCAATTGGAAGTTAGCCAGATTCCCAAGACTGCAGCCTTTACACTTGTGAATAGGACTCTTTGATTGTTAATAATCACACCCATCAGCAACCTGGTATTTAGAAATCCTTAGAAAGCAACTTAATGCTTCATGAAAAACATGGGATTAAATCACATGAGTAGTGTTTTCACAGGGTTACCTGTTGGGGGTAGGTTCACCAGCAGACGAATAGCCAACTAGCACTCAAAGTCATGTTTTTGCTTTCAAGGTGTTTGATCATTGAATAGTGGAACAGATGTGCATTTCTCTGAATTTTCTCCAAATTCATTTTTCTGAGAAATTTCATACCTTTCACATGGCTTTATTTTCACCTGTTATATGTGTCATTTTTCTTCCTTTTCAATGACAGTGTTGTTAATACTGCTATCTGTGAGCACAAGAATGGCCCAAGATGTCAAAATGTGCTCCAGTGATTTTTCCCATTGAATACATTTGATTAGCTGCAAGGGACATCTACTGACACTGTTTGCTGTCATTTACCATTCCAATTTTTAATTTTTTTATTATAATTCACAAAATGAGCCTCTCCTCTTCTCCTTACTCTGGCCATATTACCAGAACTTGGCTTCATGAGATCTGGGGCTGTTTCCTCTGAGCACATGGTGGCCCAGTTGGTTTTCAGGGCCATCACTAAGGTATAATGCCCTAATCCTTTTCTTCCAACTAATAGTAAATGTCCTTCAACCAAAGTCTTCCTCTCAATAGTGCCCCATCCCAGTCATGAACATTCCTCATCTGGTAATCCTTCTTTCTCTCTCTCTCTCTCTCTCTTTATCTAGAAGCTTCCAGGAGAGCTGAGCAGTTAAGAATTTGAACTCTAAGGTCATATGCACAAAATTCAAATTCTACTTAGCTACTTACAATCTGTGTGTCCTTGGATAACTTGCTTATTCATTCTATACATCCATTTACTTATCTGAAATATGGGGATATTCTATTGGGTTGTAGGGAGGATTAGGTGGTTTTTAATGTTATATATACTATCTAATACTATTCAAGGCTCTCCTGTTCTGTGAAGGCTTATTCTACTGTTCTAGCCCACAGCTATTCCCCCAATCCATTCTATGCCACTTAATGAGGAAACACAGATTTGACAGTTAATTTGTATGTCATTATATGATGCCATATATAGTACATTATAATATCTCCTACAAGAGATTGAAGAACCAGATTCTTAGATTTCTGTACTGAATAGTGTTTGACCCAGGGTATATTTATACAACTTTTTTTGATTGATGATACTGAGGCTATAAAATGCTAAAAAGGAGATTACTCAAAAAAGTGTAACGTTCTCAGAAAATAAAAGTAATTCTGACATATAATTGCAAATAAATCCAATCAGGGGAAAAAGAAGTATCTAAAGGAGCCAATTCTCTGAGACACTCAGGTATTAAAATGGAAATATTCAAAAGATGGTAAGAAGGGCTCTTAACCAGATGAAAGAGGCTTGGACTTATAAGGACTATGTCAGAAAGGCGAAAGCCCCAAGTGAACTGATTCTTGATGAGAAAAATGTGAGGGACAACAAAGGAAGCTTTTCCAGTTTTATTCAGAACCTGACATTGACAGGGATAAGCAGCTTTCTGCCTTGGGCTGGTGGTCTGATTCGATGGATAACCAAGAGGAAGAAGAACACAGCAGCTATGTTCAAGTGGGGGATTTCCAAACTGAAAGGGGTGGAGCACAGATCAGTAAAAAGAACACTAGGAGGGAGTTAAAGAGCTCTGAGATCAAAGGAAAGAATGGAGGCAGGGTAGCCTAGAGGTGAAAGAATAAGAGCCTTAGGTCTGAACTTGGCTCTGACCATCACTAGCTGTGTAACATGGGGCAAGTTACTTAACCCCTTGTTGCCATTGCTTCTTGATCTGTAAAGCAGAGGTAAAATGCTTTCTTCATAGGATAAATCTGTGTGGATTTTTAAAAATGGTGTTTGTTAAGCATTTAGTCCAGTGAAGTTGCTGAAAATTATAGCAGTTGTTCTTGTCTTTAAAATAATACTCAGGTTTTCAGTTGAATTTACTGGGGTGACAGTGATTCACAAAACCATATAGGTTCAAGTGTACAGCTCAATAAAACATCATCTGCACACTGCATCGTGTGTCCATCATCCTAAGCAAAGTCTCTTTCTGTCTCCCTCTTTCCCTCCCTTTACCCATTCCCACCTACCTCCACCCCCCTTTCCCTCTGGCTATCACCACACTATTGTCTGTGTTTATAATTACTACAGAAAAGGGCATCTAGATTCAGGCCTTCTGCCTTGCATGAAGTATACCTCAAAAAACCAAGAGAAATTTCCAAGGGGATTGACCACAGGTTGAATCTGAAGAACTGGAGACCTAAATCCACACTCTTAGATAGGAGCCCAACAAATGCACTTCTAATATTCAAACAAGATAAACAGAAAGCTGGAATCTGTGAACAGACCAGTTAACTGGGATGGTTTGAAACACCTAAAAAGGAATGTGATGGTTAGGGTGGGCTGCAAAACAGTCATGACTGCGTGACTTCATTTCCAGTCCCCGCCCCGTAATACACACACACACACACACACATTTTCATTCTAAATCTAATCACTAGACCAAGCAATAAGCGACAATAAGTTCCACTAGAGTAGATACACCGTCTCTTTTGTTCAATGCCGACTCCTCAGTGCCTGGCACCTGGCAGGCACTCAGTGATTCCTGGTTGAAGGAGCAGGCTAATAAATCAACAAATAAATGCAATGGGATGGGCCAGCTCTATCTATATTTTATAAGACATTCAAAAGAATAGCATAATATTGCTGTGATTAATATGGAGAAATAGAAAGATGAAAGAACCTGAGGGAGTTACTTAACTGGACAAAGCCCTATACCTGAAATGTACTGATCACCCAATTCATGCTGATTGGTTAGAAAAGCTCTCTGCTTTCAGACCTCACTCCTCCCTCCATGGCTCTATTTTATTTAATGCTATTTAAATTAATAACTGGAATGAATATATAGAAGACATATTCAGCAATTTTACTATTGACTTAGGGCTAGGAAAACCAATGAATACCCTAGAAGCTAGAACTAGCATTTAGACATATTTCAATAGGTTGGGACCGAATCAGATCTGAGAGTATAAACTGTTTTAACATAATGACTCACACTTGAATAATACATTAAATTCTACAAAGAGCTTCCATAAACCTTATTGTGTATAGTCCCCATGATGGTGCTGTAGGGGGTTGGATGGTGGCTACCAAAAAAAAATATGCGCACCCAGAACCTGTAAATGTGACTTCATTTGGGAAAGGGGTTTTCACAGATATAATTAACTTAAGAATCTTGAGACAAGATTATCTTAAGTTAGAATGCATCCTCAATCCAATGACAAGTGCTCTTAGGAGCTCTGGGGATACTGCAGAGAAGCTGGCGTGAGCATGAAGACAAAGATTGCGTGTTGTGTCTATGAGCAAGACACCTAGGGTAGTTGGCAGCCACCAGCAGCTAAGAGAAACTAAGGAAAGGATTCTCCCCTGGAGCATCCAGAAATAAACAACGCTCCTGACACTTTAATTTTGGACACCTGTCCCCCAGAACTAGGAGGGAATACCTTTCCATTGTCTAAGCCACAAAGTTTGTGGCACTTTGCTACCATAGCCCTAGGAGATTAATACAAACATCATTATTTTTATGTATTTATTCTTTTTGCAAACAAGGAAACCAAAGTCAAAAACGTAAAAATTTTCCAAACATTCTTTCATTTGACAACTGTTTGTTATATGCCTACTAGGTACCAGGCATTATTTTAGATGTTTGGATTCATCAGTAAACAAAACAGACCTGGCCTTAAGGAGCTTCTATTCTAATCGAGGAAGACAGACAATAAACAATGAAACCATGTGAATATGTGAACATATTGTTGATTAAACAAGGAGTCTGTTAGACTAAAAAGTAGCTCTGATGTTTTGGTGACTTAACAAGCAGACCAAAGCCCAAACCCATAAATGCTTCAAGGCTACAAAACCAAAACCTTAAGGACAAGCTATCACAAATAGCCAATTAGGGTTTAAGCTATAGCCAATCAATAATTTCCTGTCTTTGCTTCTTTAAATTGTTATATAAGTCTTTCCCGTAGTCCCTGTGGGTGGGGTGGTCCCAACCACTTCTGGTTTGGCACTACCCAATGTGAATAAAGTTTTGCTCACATAAACTCTTAAAATTTGCAGTATGCCTCAGTTTGTACTTTAACAATATGGCAGGTACTAGAAAGTGCTATGGAGGAAAATAAAGCAGCTATGGAGGACTTGGGGCGCTACTCCATACAGTCAGGGAAGGTCCTCTGATAAGGGGACATTTGAGCAGAGATCCAAAAATGGTGAAGATTGCAGAAATCTGATAGAAGAGGGTTTTGTGTAGAGGCCACGAGTGCAAAAGTCCAGAAGTGGGACCAGGCTTAGAGAGCCTGAGGGACACAAAACAATCCAGGCCTAGATGGTGTGAACAAGGGAAACAGTGGTTGGAGACCAGGAGAGCATCATGGGGGTGGGAGGGGCACTGTCAATATTTTGCCTCTTGCTCTGAATGAAATGAAAAGGCAGTGGAGAATTTTTAAGCAGACAAATAACATGTCCTGACACGATTTAAAAGGATTGCTCTGTCTGTCACATGAAAAATAGACTGCACAGGGGCAGTTGTGGAAAGGAGAGGACAAAATCGGAGGCTGTTACAGTGCCTGAGCCGGGATTGAGAGTGCTTGAACCTGAGCAGTTAGGATGGAGGGGCTGAGAAATGATCAGCTTCTAAAATGTTTGAAGGTGAAACTATTAGGAATTTTGAGAGTGGGGTCAAGGCTGATTGAGAGGTTCTGGAACTGAGCAACTGGAAGGATGGGGTTGCCACTGACACAGGTGGAAAGTCAACTAAATCGTGGTGCAGCAGGAAGTTGAACTCAGGCCATACCTGCCTGTGTCCAGTAGTCAGTCAATTTGCCTCAGATCCTACAGGAGAAAATTGGGGCACTCTTGTCTGAAAACCAAAAACAGAAAACAAAAACTTCACAAGTACAGGAAAGGTGACTTAGCAGCTGCATGATTAAAATGCTGTGGCCAAGTCCAGATCAGTCCTACAGAGGATGGCATTGCCAAAAACACAAATGACATCTTACGTTGCCATAAGAAGTCTTTGACCACAGTAGGTTAAAGCATGGGTCATGACTACGAGGCCGAAAGCAGAACAACGTAGTTCTCAGAGGTACACTTTTCATACACAGACAATTGGGCAGAGAAAAATTTCAGAGGCAGCTACCAGAACAGAAGGGGGTTCAAAGGCTCAAAGGTTGAGCAAGACAGGTGTAAAGAAAGGTGAAGGTGAGACAGTAGAGTGAGGAAAATCTTGGGACACCTGCTTATGTCACAGAGCAATTGACAGGACTGAATGTGATAATGTATGGGAGACCACTTTGTCAATGAGCAGATGCTTTACGGGTGTTCGCCACTGTTGTGAAAATCGAAGACCTGTCACACAGAGAGGTTTTCGATGGGTTCTGTGTGGCCCGGAGAGGCAGAGGTGGGGCTGAGGAGTAGAAGCATTTCTGTTTGGGGGGAAAAGACTTCCACTGGTGGGAGGGGCTGTCTCTGACAAATGACTTCTTCGAGTCTGGGCACATTCAAAGGCTGACCAAGCTGAAGACAGGACGGGGATGTTAAAGGAGAATTCTCCCATTTAATGGTCTGTAAGTTTTGTGGGGAATTTTAAGCAACTCTCAGGCTACAGTAGAAACTTAACATTTTCTTCTTATTGCCTCTGTATCAGCTCCTTGGTCACATTCATCCCACAAAAAGATAATTCAACGCCCTCAATTAATCAGTAAAGCCACAGGGGGCCTCCCTACAGAGCCCCAGTAATACCACTTAAACTACTCTCCTGATAAAACTTATTATAGAAGAGTTTAGAGGAACCTATTCTCTCTAACTCATCAAAGGCCTACAATCAAACAAAGCCAATAATAATAATTGTATATCTTACCAAACCATGGAAGTGTGTTTAAACCAGTGAATCTTTTCTTTTAAAAGGGGGAAAATATAAATTATTATTAGATAACTGATAAACACCATAATGATAAAATGTGCTTGCTAGGATAAAATAATTGAGATGATAATTAAGCATAATTAGTATTATTATGAGTCAATTATATTTCAGTGAAAAGAAAACATATTTGGTTGAAGGGATATAATTTTGTTGTTGGCACTTTTCAAATTCTATCTGGTTCAGCTCGGTCACTCATTGTATTTGCCAATCAATTATTTTAGAGATGACTAGAGATTTCCATTTTCACAAAGGCCTATTTTAGCAAGCAGCAGAGCTTTTAGAAGCCTGTCTCCTTGATGCGTCCCAAATCTTTTCACTGGCTGTTGTCACTCTCTCTCTAATCCACACATCTCATAATGACTATTGCCAGTTTCAAAGTCAAGCCTACAACTTAAAATGGCAACAACAAGATGACAGTATTGAGAAGAAAGAATTACTTTATTTTCTCTCTTTTATGAAACCACTCTCATATATTTGGCAGGGGGTGGGGTGCTGGGAGAAGGGACAATATTTTACCATAGAACACAATCTTTTTTATTTTCCTACTTATTAATGTTCATACACCCAAATCATTATCCATCATTTTTGAAATTGCATTTGTTAATTAGGTCAATTCCTGTCTACACTAGATCCCCAGAGGATTTTATTTTTTCCCACATCCTAAAAAAAAATTCTTGGTTTAAAAAACAAAAGGGTAAAAAATATTGAAAAGCAAGGGAAGATGGATCAGTGATAAAAGAAGACACAGAAAATACATTAGTGACAAGTTAGGCATCTGCTTAGTGGAGGTAAAAAGAGGAAATCAGAATAAACAAGGAGATACACGAATCTGTGATTTTGGCCCAAAGGACCTAGAAAGTTATAGTGGTAAAACCAAGCAGAAGTAGAGTATGGTGAGTTCCAACTATAGAATATAAGATGGCTTTCTACAAGGAAATGGGGGTGGTTATTTAAAAATATTCTCAAAATGTGCTTAAGAAAAAAAAAGAAGTCCTTATGAGAGAAGTTGCGAGCAAGGGTCACAGTTACAACAACTATGACATATAAAGCTGGAATATAGCTGGCAGAATCATCGTGATCCCAGGATTTCAACATTCAAAATGGAAAATTACATTTTTTGATCTCTTGATGTGATCCTTGTCCTGGAATGAGGAAGAAGGAAGATCTTTAAAAACATTGTGATAAAGAAAATAAAAATTTCATATAAATAAAAAACTCTGAAATTTCTTTTTGATAATCAATAGTTTCCACAGAAGCCCCAAAAGCCCCAAGACCTCCTTAGATATACATTCTATGAACACAGAATTTTCACAATTCAAATGACCAAAAGAAATATGATAATAGTGGACATTAAAAAATTAACTATAGGATCCTTAAAAGCTAGATAATAGTTCCATAGCTCTTCAGGTCTCTCAAAGAACTTAATAATTTAGTAGGAAAATGTCAAAATGCCCCTTCTATGAAGGTACACAGGACAATGGTACTTGCTTTTCAAGATAGTTCATGCAGGAACCTGCAAAATGAGGGTTATGTGCTTGAGGCACATTTCCAACTCTTCCATCTAGTCACCTACTTAAATATTATAGAACATAAATCAAGGGAAGTAACAGCTAAAATTGACCCCTTTGGAAAATTCAGTCTTCCAAACTGAGATGCAGATGAGGCCTGGTCTTGTTACTGATATACAATGTTCTATCATCATCCTATAACTAAGAACACTAAGAAATATTTTGAAACTCTTGTTTTGCCAACAAATTCCCCAGCAGATCCCCATATTATCTCATTAGTTCAATAAAGTTAAGATTTTTACTTCTGTTTTCTCTTGTTTTTTCCAGATATCTTTTCACCTTAATAAAATCTGAGCATGTGACTACAAAGTAAGGTGTATAACTTTTAACAAGCATTTCCAAATATATATCTGAGAGAGTAATATCTTCTTCAAGAAAATTGCAAAAATATTGTGAGCATAAGCAGCAAAGGAGGATTAAACAAGAAATCTGTCTCCCCACATTTGAAAGACAGCACTGAACTGGAAGTATAATTTGTAGTACAGATGGTTGAAAACACACTGTTTTTACTTTTTTACTTTGCTTTGTATTTTTAATAATCAATATTATGACAGTTGTTACTTTTCTGGGTGAGAAAATAAGTGTTTTGGCTGCCATAAGCCTACTGAGCAGACAACATCTCCTTGCAATCAAAAGACACTGATACATACTTTATACAAACTAATTTTACTTCTTTAATATTCATCTGTCCATCCATCTATTTATTCTTCCATCCATCCATCCACCCATCTATCTTTCCCGTGCTAATTATTATGTACCAGCCACCATATTAACTGCTGGTGGTATGTCAAAAAATAAGATATGTACTTTACGCTCGAGAAAGTTATAATCTAATAGTGGTGTCTGGCTCATGGTCTAATCCATCAACATTTGTGCAAATGTGATATCAAAGAAATGAAGCCAAATCAATTTGTATCATATTTCTGTTAGTTAATAAATCCTTGAACTTAATATTAAGGGAAACCAGGAAATATAATCTGCTTACTCTCCACAGGTGTCCAACCTGTGGGCCACATGCAGCTAAGGTTAGCTATAAATGCGGCCCAACATGATATCGTAAATTTATATAAAACACTATGAGATTTTTTTTGTGATTATGTATTGCAATGTATTTAATGTGTAGCCCAAGACAACTCTTCTTCCAGTGTGGCCCACAGACACCAAAAGGTTGGACATTCCTGCATCATTTCTAATTATCTTTTCTTTCTATTTTTTAAAAGATTTTATTTTATTTTTAAGAGAGGGGGAGGGAGAGAGAAAGAGAGGGGGAAAAACATCAAAGTGAGGTTGCTTCTCGCACACCCCCTACTGGGGACCTGGCCCACAGCCCAGGCATGTGCCCTGACTGGGAATCTAACTGGTGACCCTTTAATTCACAGGCTGGCGTTCAACCACTGAGCCACACCAGCCAGGGCTATCTTTCCTTTCTAACACATCATAGTGCTGAGTGTGATTGGAATACAATTTAAGTTCCTTCTTAAAACGGTAATCGAGATGCTTAGGAGCATGAATAATCAAAATAAACGTCATGGAAATACTATAAAGATTCAAGGGAAAGGTGATCATTAGTTGCTAGAATCTAGAAATCTTTCTTGGATGTGTTGGTTCTACATATTTTAAAAGAATTAATTGCAGTTGAGATTTGATATTTAATTTTAAAGTAATGAATTATTAATTAGAGTAAAGAACTCTCATTTCTAGACAATAACTATATTTTCTGACAATATTGGACAGAAAAAGAAGAAACTCTACACTTGACCAAATACATCATTATAATCTACACGCCTGGAGCTTTGCTGACTATTGGTGTCAATAGCAGACTAACGTCAATGAAGCACTTAGAAGTCCATAACTATAAGGGGAAGAAAAACGAGTTCACTAACACAAATGTCACAAAAAGTATGAGTTAGGATTAACTGCATAGGATGTTAACATGGCAAACAAGAACATAAATGAATATTTACTTATTCTTATAGAGTAATTACTCATTTTTATAGTGGTAAAATGCATTTCAGTATCCAACGAATATCAACAATCTTCACACCGTTGACCATGTTCCAGACACTGTGCTAGGCATCAGTGGCATAAAACTTAATAGCAACACCTCTAATGTCCAGAAATTCACAGACTAGAGAGACAATACTATGCATACAAAATAATATCATAGTGTGGTACAGTGCAATAATGGAGTTTCCAACACTATTTTAACACATAAGATCATGAAATCTGGAAACTGACTGTGTTTGAACCCTACATTTACCATTTGCCATGTATTTACTTTGCACCTCAGTTTCCTTATCCGTGTGATGGGGGCTGATGATAATACTTTCTAAGGTTGTTATGGGGTTGAATGAGGTCATTTATGTAGAGCACTTGAGGACCACGCTTGACTCATGCTAAGTACTATGTAAGCATTAGCTATTACTATTGTTATTGTTGCTAATATTATATTCATAATCTCAGTAGACTATCCAAATCTAAATTGAATGATGAAGGTGAAAAGTTCCAGACTTTCAGTTTCTGTGCCTTTTCCCAGTAAGACAAATTAAACATCTTCACACAGAAGGGTGCACTGTTAGCTCCATAAGTAAATATGTGTAATTTTTTAAAAAAGAAATGGTTGGTTTTTACAATCATTAAACCAATTGCATATATAGGGAAAAATAAGTAGTTTAAATCTACCGGATGATTAAATCATGCCCGAACAGAGATCAGCTTATATAGAAACCAAAATTATTCAAAATTAAATTTTGTTTCTTCACTGAAAAAAATATCAAAACAAATACATTAGCTGACAAAAGGTGGATTTCAAATGGTTGTCACATCTGGCATAATAACTTTCTATATAGTTTCACAATTAAAGTTTTCTAGTTATCTTGAGCTATCCAGAAAACAATAAATGTTGGTGGCAGGCCCTTATCAGTTAGTATGGCAGATTGCATTATTGGCCCGAATTTTTTCACCCCCTTTCTTTTTCCTGCCCTTTATCATGTGATTTTTCACTTCCTCCCTGAAGAGGTCAAGTCTATTTTCTCACCTCTTGACTTTGGATTTGGTCATGTGATTTGCTTTGGCTGACAGAATGAGGCAGAAATGAGCCAGAAACAAGCTTAGGCCTCAAGACGCTGTATATGTTTCTGTTTATCACTTTGTGCCTCTACCATACCAAGAAAAAAAATCATGCCTGTGCTAGCCTTCTGGTCCCAAGAAAATGAGAGACCTGTCAAATGGAGCTGCCCCAGGTAAGCTGACTCATCCCAGCTCAGTCTCAAGCACAGGCCCAGTTTATCCTCACAAGAATGAGTAAGCCAGATGATCCACGAGTATCAGGAGATACCAGCAAGAGACAGCCCAGCAAATCTGAGCCCAGCTCAACTGACCCCAACTATCCCACAGGCTGTTGTGCTACATTATAAGTTATTTTACTTATGTTTAATAAGGTCATTGAATCTGAGGATGTTTGTTATATAACAAAAGCTGACTCATCCAGTTAAAATGTTTCCCATTTTAAGTAGCACAAAATATGACCCTATAACTAGCTGAAGCATTAAAAAATATATACTGTTTCACCACACTGAAAAGGCCAGGGATAGTTTTGGTTTTGGGTTTAGTTTGACCCAGAGGTCTAAAAACCTCTGCGACTTTTACTATGGTTCCTGGACTCTGGACTCTTTCAAGTACCAGGTTTGTCTGCAGAAAAAACTATTCTCGTGGTGGAAAAGCGACAGCAGATGTTCCGGGTCTTCCATCTGCATATTTCATCTTTAAAAAAAGGAAAGATAAAAAGTGCCTGTATTTCAGCACTCCAAACAAAAGTCCTGAGGTTCTCTCCAAAAGGACTATCTTAGATCCGTGAACTAATCAGCATAGTCAAGGGGGGAAATGCTGTGTCGGATCTCCCGAAGTCATGAGTTCCAAACCCAACGCTGGAGAGGTTAAAGGGTCACATTCGTCAGATTTCACGCGTTTTTCCCAATGCCAGGGACTACTGGGAGGGGTGAAAGAAAAATAAATATGGGAGAAGCACTAATGTGTGCACAGCAGTGTCTGCTCTGCAGCACATTATCACGTCTTTCTCACATGGGGTCTCAGCTATTCAAAGCCGTGGACTGTTACCTCTGCCAAATACTCTTTTTACTGACAGCAATAAATGCTACTTGTTTGAATTAACTGTATATGCTGAGAGATATAAAGATTTTTTTTTAGATAAATCAAAATGTAAAGAGACAAGAAAACAAAAGAAGTTATAATGCTACCATTTATCCCCGGTAACTAGAAACAGCCTCTGTTTGAAGTCTCGGTACCACCTGCTTTGCATCTGCTCAACCAACTGAGAAACGCAGGTCTGGCAAAGAGAGAAAATCCATTTTAAGTAGATCTGTGACAATACAGGGCGAGAAGGTCTTGAAATCCACCAAGGGTTTTAATCAATAAGACTGACAGCATTGAGTATGCCAGAAGCCAGGAAAAGAAGAGTTTGCAAAAAGCATTCAAGAAGCAGCGTGAACTAGGAGGTTCTGGTGACAAACCAAGGCCAGCAAGGCAGAGGCACTGACCACCACCTCTCTCTTCTGATCTAAGCAAAGGCAAGAGAGGCAAGGACTGATTAGCTCAGGGAGGGTTTTTTGTTCTGTCCTTTTAGATGCCAACTTTCTG
Organism: Tonatia bakeri; assembly: GCA_004024845.1. Lineage (NCBI taxonomy): Eukaryota > Metazoa > Chordata > Mammalia > Chiroptera > Phyllostomidae > Tonatia > Tonatia bakeri. Next base: position 209,651 of record PVIA01000052.1, read on the forward strand.
AATCGGGAGAATTCTAAAACCCATTGTCTAATTTCATACATCGGGATTGAAAAACATGACAAGCTCTTTCCTTTTGTCACCTAATTCTCAGCTGTAAACCGAAGCTCCTTGACTGTGCATGCTTCATAAAAGGCAAAGGAACTTAATTGAATTTTGCATGCCGCTTCTAAGTGGATTGCTAGGGTATACCAGGATTAATTAGTTTCGTGTTGTTAATTCAATTCAAAGGTTGCTGATAAACTAAGACCATCAAACTCCATTAGGAGAAACAAAAACTTCTTAATTATGACAGCATCTTTGGGGCTGTGGACAAGTGTTATCAGTCTGCTGAAGTTCCATCTTAGGTCTTCAGGATTTGTGATGGATCCACCACAGTGGACCGGAGAGACCTTAATGAGAACTTGTCACCACATTTTTACCTTTTCAAATTTGGTATCTTAAAAACAAAACAAAACAACAACAATGACAACAACAAACCATTTTCAATGGCTCTTTCTGTTCTTTTAAATGGAACATTTTATTTTTGGAAAACTAACCCCAGGAGAAATGCTCCAGCTGTTTGCCAGGCATGCACATAAAATGTACAGAGTTGCAGCTCTGGGTTTTGCCCCATCTCCCTACCCCCCAACCTTTATTGTACCATCAGAATCACAGTATCATGAGCCCTTCTGTTAGGGAAAAAATATCTTTTACCACCTATGCATTTTGTTTTGTATACAGAATATTGAAAATATAATTACCTACATGGTCTTGCAAATAACCGCTCCTGTCAGCCCTTCCCCCAGCTAAACTTCCTCTTGCTATGAAAGCACGTAAGTGAGCCTGCTTGCCCGTGTGAGCACACACACTCACGGCTTACCAGTGGCTTGGCTGCACATGTACACTGCAGTTCGGGGTCTAGGCAACTTTCTTTGTAGCTTGCCATCCTGGGTCTCTTTAACATCTTTCTCTGCACCTGGAACACTCTGCCAGGTATATGTGTGTGTGCACACATAGACAGACTCAGACGTGAGCACAGGCACACCCCTCCTCTCACCTAGGACATCTTCCTTGATTCCCAAAACTAGGTTGGATATCACACCTATAGGTCACTTCAGCACCTACATTTAGCACTAATGTTGCAATCGACACATTATAATAGCCTATAAATTTATTAGCAGCTCTCACTAGACACTAAGTGACGGACGGACTGTGCTTTATTCATGGTTGTATCACTGAACAGTACAGTGCCTGGACCACCAAAGAAATCGATCAGCATTTCTTCAGTCAATGATTGAAGGCCAGGATGATTGCAAAATTAGCTGTGGACCCTCTGCTCTTACATATTGTTCCATCTGAGGTTGTCCCATTAAGGGTCTCACTTACTTCCCCTACCTGTCAGCCTGGCATTTCTGTGGATTGATTAACCTCTAGCAACTTCTCTAACAGCAACTTCTAGCTGCCTCTCAATGTTCATTTTCCCTTTTCCTTTGTAAAAGAAAATTCTCGATTTTAGCAGAGAATACTGACATGGGGTGGAGTTGAGAGGACATGACCCATACTTCAGCTAAACTGACTATTTGAGTAAGTATGGTCATTAAAATGTAAAATGGAATAATATATAGGACTTCTGGGAAGTCTTCTTCAAAGGAAAAACACATGCCTTTCTTCAATCCTTCCTCCCTCTTGCCGCTTAAGATATAGAAATGATGGCTGGTTCTCTAGCAGCCATCTAGGACATTGAGGCAATATACAATGGCTAGAAGGAGCCTGTGCCCCTTACGAGTTTTATGGAGTCACCCCACCAGCCAGATTTCTTTTACATGAGAAATATAAGTTTCAGTAATGTCATTGTCATTTCAGGCATTTTTGATATAACAGCTGGACCTAATTCAAGAAACTATGACCAGTGTAGCGGGAGTCTTCCTGTATCTATGCACAAGGCCACTCCTGATCCTTGCCCCCGGAAGAGTAGAGGAATCCATGTCCAGTCTGGTGAGGAAGTTTTCCATATAGCTACAGACTCACCACTCCCCAAGGCTATGTATCCTCTCATCCTAGTAAAACTTTGAATTTGCCAAAATTTATTTCCCACCCTTCTAATTTCCCCCCAACCCTGCCCCAGCAACTGTGCTTGCAGGTGACTCAAAAACTTTTCTCAGAAAATACATTTGTAGTGTTTCCTGGACCCTAAAAATTCAAACAAGTGTTTCTCAGAAGGTGGCCCCTGATCTGCATCAGTAACTCCTGGAATTAATATTGTTCACACGGAGTCCTGGCCTTAGACATATTGTCATTACCTCCAGAGAGGAAGTCCCTGTGTTTTATAAACTCTCCAGGGGATGATGAGGCACAAAAGTCTGAAAACCACCATTGCCCTCAAAGAGACACAAGAGGCAATGTCTGCCACCCTCCACTACTGACTCAGAGGGCCCCTTTTCCTCCACAGGCTACCTTGTACTGATCTTGCCAAAATCAGAGCTTCAGAAATTTTACTTCTTTGCTGCCCTCAGTGTGGACTGTGGACCAGTGGCGTCAGCAAGCCTTGTCAGAAATGCCAGTCTTGGTTGGGCCTCACTCCAGACCTACAAAATCACAGTCAGAAGTTAGTGCTTGGCAGGCACCAAGCTCCAGCTCCGTGCCTTCTTGTGAAATACATCAAAGGCCTCCCCCATTCTCCTCACTTGTGAACAGGCTTCAGTTACACTGTCCACAAACCTGTTGCTGCTGAGGCCAGTGGTGGAATTGTTTACTGAGCGTGCACAGAATACCAGAGATGGGAAGATGTCTGTGATGGTGAATGCTATGTGTCAACTTGGCGAGGCTGTATGGTACCCAGACATGCGGTCAAACACTGGCCTAGATATGGTTGTGAAGGCACTTTTAAGATGAGATTAACATTTAGTATATCAGTAGACTGTGAATAAAGCAGGTTATTCTCCATAATGTGAGTGGGCCTCATATAATCAGTGGAAGATCTTAAAACAAAAAAGACTGACCTCCCCTGGGGAAGAGAAAATTCTCCCAGCAGACTCCTTACCAGTACTCAGGACTACATAAACCAATTCCTTAAAGTCAATCTCAATCTCAAGCACATTCATTCCTTCCCTCTCTCTTTTCCTATTGGTTCAATTTCTCTGGAGAATCCTAACAAATACATTTGTACTGCATATTTGCAGTATATAAGTCAATGTATTGACTAACACCATATATGTTACAAAATCATTGCAAGTCTCTTTTTATTATTTTAATATATTTTATCAATTATGCTATTATAGTTGTCTCATTATTTTCTCCCCATTTTTTCCCCTTCACCCTGCACCTCCCCTCCCACCAGCATTCCCTACCACGCCACTCCTGCAATTAGTTCATGTACATGGGTCACACATATAAGTTCTTTGGCTTCTCCATTTCCTATACTATTCTTAACCTCCCCCTGTCTATTTTGTACCTACCATTTATGTTTCTTATTCTCTGTACCTTTTCCCCAATTCTCCCTCACCCCCTCCCTGCTGATAATACCCCATTTCTGTGGTTCTGTTCCTATTCTAGTTGTTTGCTTAGGGTTTTGGGGGTTTTTTTAGGTTCAGTTGTTGATCATTGTGAATTTGTTGTCATTTTACTGTTCATATTTTTGATATACTTTTTTTTCTTAGATAAGTCCCTTTAACATTTCATATAATAAGGGCTTGGTGATGATGAACTCCTTTAACTTGACCTTATCTGGGAAGCACTTTATCTACCCTTCCATTCTAAATGATAGTTTTGCTGGATAAAGTAATCTTGGATGTAGGTCCTTGCCTTTCATGACTTGGAATACTTCTTTTTAGCCCCTTCTTGCCTGCAAGGTTTCTTTTGAGAAACCAGCTGATAGTCTTATGGGAACTCCCTTGTAGGTAACTATCTTCTTGTCTCTTGCTGCTTTTAAGATTCTCTCCTTATCCTTAATCTTAGGTAATGGAATTATGATGTGCCTTCGTGTGTGCTTCCTTGGGTCCAACTTCTTTGGGATTCCCTGAGCTTCCTGGGCTTCCTAGAAGTCTATTTCCTTTGCCAGATTGGGGAAGTTTTCCTTCATTATTTGTTCAAGTAAGTTTTCAATTTCTTGTTCTTTCTCTTCTCCTTTTGGCACTCCTATGATTCTGATGTTGGAACATTTAAAGTTGTCCAAGAGGTTCTTAGGTCTCTCCTCATTTTTTTGAATTCCTGTTCATTCTGTTCCTGTTGAATGTTTATTTTTTCCTTCTGTTCCATATTGTTGATTTGAGTCCCAGTTTTCTTCCTTTCATTGTTGGTTACCTGTATATTTTTCTTTATTTCACTTTGCACAGCCTTCACTTCTTCCTCTATATTGTGTCCATACTCCATCATTTCTGGGAGCATCCTGATTACCAGTGTTTTGGACTCTGTATCTGAGAGGTTGGCTATCTCTTCATTGCTTAGTTCTATTTTCAGAACTTTGATCTATTCTTTCATTTGGGCCACATTTTTTTTCTTCAGTTTGCCTGTTACACAGTAAATGGCAGAGCCTTAGGTATTCACCAGGGCAGGGCAGCCCACGTTGCTGTGTTGTGGAGCTCTGAATGAGGGAGGGGTCAGAGAGGGAACAATGCTGCTTGCTCAGCTCTCCCCAGCTTTCAGTCACTTCCCCCACTACCCACAAGCAAATTGGACCCTTATGGTTCTGATTCATGGGTGGGTGGGCTTGGGCACATTCTAGGACCCTGGGGATCTCTCCAATGAACTCTCCTGTGAGGCTGGGACTTTCTCCCACTGCTGCAACCCCACAGGATTTTTCAGCCAGAGGTTTTGAGGCTTTATTTCCCCGTATTGGAACCCTGGGTTGCAAGACCTGTCTCGCTTCCCAGTTGTTCCTCCCAGTTTATCCACATGCAAGTGTGAGACTGCCCAGTCCTTCAGCTGTTGCCTTGCCATGAGTCTACTCTGCCCCTCCTTCTGGTGTGGATGAATGTTTCTTCTTGAACTCCTTGGTTGTTGGACTTTCATATAGTTCGATTTTCTGGCAGTTCTGGTTAATTTTTGTTTTTAAATTTGTTGTTGTCCTTCTTTTGGTTGTGTGAGGAGTCAAAGTGTATCTACTTATACCTCCATCTTGGCTGGAAGTCCTGCAAGTCTCTTTTAGATAGCTTGATTCATTCATCTCATTGGATTCTGCCATTTCCCCCTATTGCCTATGGGAGAAATCTCCAACTCCTTAGCCTGCTATGCAATGCCTCCACCATTCTACCTCTCCAAGCTACTCCCTGTTTATGAGACTAGCTTCTTTGTCTCTGCGCATCCTCTCTCCCTTGACCTTCTGCTAAAAACCTTTTCATCTTTGATACTTAGCTCATTTGACACATCTTCTCTAGTTGAATACAAACACACAATATTTGTTGAATATTATTGACCTAAACCTTCCCCTTCCCAGCATCTCTTACCAGTTGCAGCTAATCATTGTTCTTTGAAAGATTTTTGTTATTTCATTATGAATGTGTTATCGTTGGTTAAATGCATATCCTGTATCTCACTGGACTTCAAGTCCTTCAGGACAGGAAATGTTTTATTACACATTTTATTTGTTTGCATGTATTCGTTTGAGTGGCTATTTAGTAACATTTATTGAATAAATTTAAAAACTGTTGTATGTTTGATACACATTTTATTATTGACATTATTAGTAAATTCTGAATACTAAGGAGAGAAGAAGAATATGTTTGTTGGTATTTTTGTTTGTTTCCTAAACTTTGTAACATAAAAAAAAAATTCAAGAAAAGAAGGTGAGAGAGATTATAAGCACTCTCAGAGATTACTGTTTTATGGGATACCTGAAGTAGTACTCCCCTTCCCTTGACTCTCTGTCTTTCATCTTGCTTTCTTTTTCTTTGTAGCACATTTCACTACTGGGCATTGACTGCATTTATGTATGGCTTTGTTTATCACTTATCTTCCTCCACTAGAATGTAAGTTTCATGAGAACGTGGACTTGGTAAATGCTTAATAAATATGTGTTAGGTGATTTGTTTATCTGTGAGCACAAATGAGTGGTCAAGGCAGGAGTAGCTATCCACTGAAAATATCAAAAATATTTACATACTCAAGATGGAAGAAGCTGAATACACAGCCGTGCTACAGGATAGTGAAAACTTAGTCTTATTGATTTTGGATTTTTCTTGTGTTCATCATAGGCTGGCCTGAGTTAAAGGCTCTCCAACTTAATTTTTAGCATCAGAGCCCCTTCGGGAAATCAAATATTATACAACACCATGGCTACCTTGTCGTGAGTCTGTGTCTGCTCCAAGGAAGGGTGACTTTTTCTAACTTACACAAAGGCTCCATGTGGACTAGAGGTAGCCCTGCATGGAACACTGATACAGAAGACAGATAAAAACTGTATTGCTCTTATTAAAGCAGGAATAAGGAACACTGTCCCCTGGGCGCCTGCCTTATCATTTCCCTGTGGTCCCTACGGCATCTATGGGGAGAAAGAACTTTGAGAAAAGCACTTTGAAAACCACATTATTTGATGCCTCTAGGGAGACTTCCAGCTCCAAGCATTATTAATCAGATGGGACTTTCAGTCTAAAACAACTGAGGCCTAAGGAGGTATGAAGTTCTGATAGAAGCTGATGTGGCAACTGATTTCATAGAGAAGGGAGACAGGGGCCTGACAGCATCTGCACGCATTTAGATTATAATGGAACCACGGGCAATAAGCAGCCTGGATTTTAAGATTGAATCAAGCTGGGCAAACCTAATTGCTTTTTCTTTTTGCCTTTTTTTTTTTAAAGAGAGTGGGAATTGCATGATTAATAAAAGAGAGAGATAAAATGAAGATGTAACATAACCTAATTTTGGTAAAACACTTAATACAGTATCTAATAAAGTCTTCCTTGCAAAATGAATTCAAATTGGACTGGATTTGGACTCCAGCGTTCTGAGCTGGCTGAAAGCTGAGGGCTGACGACAGAAGCAAAGGAGAAAGGCAATGTGCCACATTACAGAAATGTCTGGTAGCCCTGCCCCAGGAATCAATGAAGCTCTAGTGTTAGTTAACAGCTTCATTAATGATCAACAGAATGAGACAAAGAGTATCTTAATGACTGCTATTGAAGAAACTGTGGGGAGATACTGTGAATTCCAGTCTCAACTGAGAGGTCTGCAACAAGAAAATAAACATGCAAAACAACTGGGAAGAAACATCTTAGAAGCTGATATTTAGGGGAAAATGGATTCTAAGATTTGGGGGAAAATACATTTCCTAAGTCTTATAAAATAGCATTCTCAGAGATTTGAATAAAATAAACATTAGCTCAACGATGAAAATAAGTGTACCCTGATTGCCTAGGACAATCCTTTCCTCCAACAAAATTCATATGTAAATAAATAACCCAAGAGTATTATAAAGTAGCAGCTAGAGAAAAGTCATTTTATTTCTTCTCTTGTTTTTCTTTTTCTCTTGAAATGTTACTTGGGGGATTCTGGAATTGGATAAACACAAGGAACAATAGAAAAGGATTTTATTGTTCTTAAAGGGGAGGAGATGACAGCAGATGGAGGAGGCATTCATAAATCCCATCTTCACATCCCCAAGTAAAAAGGATTTCAGTGGCTTCTGGAGTATTGTAGCAATAAGGAGAAAAAAAAAGAATCTAGTAACTCGCATGATCTCAGAATCTAGTACTTCCCTTCCACCCTTCTTCCATTCCCTTGCCATGAATTATGTATAGAGAAAGTCAAACCAAATTCCATGGTTAAAGGCACTAATTTAATTTGGGGGTGTGGTCATTTGTATGTAACAGGATGAAAAGTAGAGTCCTCAACCTTAGGAAGCACATATGCTAGTGGGAAGAGAATCAAAAACATGAATTTTATAAGAAACAAGTGCTTAAATCAAATGTGGGATAGAAACGCAGGTAAAATCAGGGAAGTCTTCATGGAGAAGGAAGCATTTAAAGTGTGTCTTGGAAACTCAAAAGGCATTTACCAGGCTGTCAATCAGACAAAAGAATGGGGGAGGGGAGCAGTAGTCAGATTTAGCAAAAGGTCAACAGAAGCAACGTCCAAACCTGTAAGAAATTTTTATGAGCTTATTTGAGCCCAAATGATGACAATTGCTGGGAAGCAAAACCTCAAGGGATTGAGAAAATGCTCTGGAGAACGGCAGTTTTGCACCTTATTTTATACATTAGGATCGAGGAAGAAGACAGAGGGGCTTATATGAAATCCATTGGTGATAGATTAGGGAGGCGGGAGAAAGCAAAACAGGGGAAACTTCTGGGACTGGATAAAAAGTAAAATGATAGACACATACTTCTTATACATAGGTGGAGAAAGGATAGTTAACTGTCAACAGTTAATTCAATAACAATGAGGGGATTTATGGTCTTTGCTTTGGTGCTCAGTGTGGCATCTGTGCTTGGAGGTGTCCAGAAAAAGGAAATTACTGACATTCCAAAGGTATGTTTTCATAGATGCAAAAAGACAATAGGCAGGCTTAATTAAGGTAAAGATTGACTTTTGTTAGGGAAGATTCTAGCCCAGGTCATGACTGCCTGCCATAAACTGCTTCCAGTTAGTGAGTTGTAATTCCAGACCACTCTCTGAGCTTACTTTAGGTCTCTGAGTTTGTAAGGCCACCAGGCAGGCCTCCCCTGAGCTTGTCAGATTCAGTATGTGGCCCCTTCTTCATCCACAAGAAGATGGGATTAAAATGGTAGAGGTGACAAATTATGACTAACCTTAGAAGCTATTCAAACAGTTCCCATTGTATCCTGTCCATTTTGGGAAGTCATGAGAGAATGCTGAGTTAGAGGATGACCTAAAGTCATTTCGGCGTCCTGAGTGTTGTAACCGTCTCCTAACAGTTTCCTCTTCTGCCCTGGTCTTCGTGTAGCCCAGTCTCAACACAGCAGCCAGACTCACGACATCTGCTCCAAATCTCCAAAGACTTCCCATTTCAGGGAAACAGAAATCCAGGTCCTTCCTATGACCTCTCTAAATGTAAATGTTCCGTATGACCTGGCTCCCATTCGCTCTCTTAATACTGCTCACACTTCTTGTCTTCTCACTCATTCCAACCACTGGAAAACACCAGGCACAGCTCTACCTTCCCTCTTATTCCTGCCTGTCTCCCAGATAGCTGCATGGGTCACCACTTAGTCTTCTTAAGACCCTGCCCAAAGGCCACATTTTCAGTAAAACCATCCCTAACTACCCTATGTAAAATTTCACCTCTCTCTCCCCAACACTTGTATCCACTTTCCTTATTTGTCTTATCAATAATGATCACTTTCTGATATACTACAAAACTTACCTATGTATTTTATTATTGGTCTCCTCCCATCAAAAGTTAAGATTCACAGGGCAGGAATTTTTGCCTGTTATGTTAACTGCTATAAGCCCCATGCCTAGAAGGGTTTCTGTGCATAGCAGATCCTTAAAAAATATTTACTGAATAAGTGAATGAATGAAGTACTGAAAAACAGACTAAAGGAAACTATAGAAAGATGATTGGAGTAAAAATGGGAGGTTGTTGCAATTGTGGAGAAGCCCCGAACAGGGGCAGTAGCAGGGGAAGTGGAAAAGCGAATGCCAGTGCCAGACACACTTGGAATGCGGAATCAACAGCAACTGAGTTACTGTGGGGGTTGAAAAAGGAGGAAGCATTCAGAAGGAATGACTCCCAGATTTCTGGCTTGGGCAACCAGGTGAGTGGCGATTATATCTGCCCAGATGGAAAACGTGGTAGAGCAGGACAAAGAGAAAGGAAGAAGATGGTGGATTTAGGTTTTGATATGTTGAGCTTGAAAGGTCTGATAAAAATTTGCTGGATCGAAGAGTTGAGTCATAGATGTTCTGGTCTTGGGAAGAGGCCATGAAGTTGAAGTACTCATCTTCCCCTCTCGCCCTCATCCATCTTTGCAAATGAAACTCCAAATGAAGCTCCTCTGGTTCCCTGTAGCCAGCTCTGAGTTGCAGAAAGCAGCAGAGCTGAAAGCCACCCAGAGCACCAGACAGGAGATCCAAGTAGTAAAAAGCAGTGAGAGCAGATGAGAAGGCAAAGCATGTGAGCAACGGATACAAAGAGCCATGGCCTACCCTCATTCATTCATTCAACAAGCTTGGGGGTGAAGTGGGGAGGAAGCTCTGCTGTACCAACCAGGAGAAGATGCCTGGAGGACTGAGACCCAGTGCTTCCCTGGGAATTCTGTAGCCTGTAGACTCTGGAAAGTGACTCTGTTGGCTTCATGCAAGATGCTGACAAGCATTAAGGTAAAGAAAACTTGATTCTTATGGTTGAGATATATTTCTAAGTAGAGACATTTCTAATAATATAGTTCCAAACATATGAGAAAGCTAATATCTGCTACGGTCAAATGTGGGTCAACTAAAAATGGGCTGGACAAGGAACACACTGTCACTAAAGGTAACATACATACTCATACACACATTCATGTAACAGCCACTGAGTTCAGCAGTTTCGTCATGAAGGCTCATGAAAATCATACCACTTTTGGTTCTTTCTAAGAAGTGTAAGTGGCATACAATACTATATGAGTTTCAGGTGTACAACATAGTGATTCATTTCTATACCTTACAACGTGATCCCCACAGATCTAGCAGCCATCTGTGCACCATAAAGTGTTACGATATTACTGTCTGTATTCCCTGTTCTGTACACTCCATTCCTGTGGCTTATTTATTTCACAAGAGGAATTTTGTACCTCTTATTCCCTTTCACCTCTCACAACCATCTCCCCTTTGCCCTCCCCTCAGGCAACAATCAGTTGATCTCTGTGTCCATGAGAAAGTATGTGGTTGTTTATTGTTGTTTTATTTGTTTTACCTTTTAGATTTCACGTATAAGTGAAATCATATGCTGTTTGTCTTTGTCTGCCTTATTTTATTTACCATAATACCCTCCAGGTCCATCTATGTTGTCATAAATGATAAGATCTCATTCTTTTTTATTTCTGAGTAATATTCCATTGTGTATCTATATCACATCTCTATTCATTAAATTATCAATGGGCACTTAGTTTCTTTCCATATCTTGGCTGTTGTAAATAAGACCACAGTGAACATATGGGTGCACATATCTTTTCAAATTAGTGTTTTCATTCTCTTCACTTAAATACCCAGAAGTGGAACTTCTGGGGTCATAAGGCAGTTCCATTTTTAATTTTTCTGGAAGCTTCATACTGTTTTCCCTAGTATCTGCACCAACTTGCATTTCTACAAACAGTGCAAAAGGGTTCCCTTTTCTCCACATCCTCACCAACACTTGTGGTTTGTTGATTTTATTGATGGTAGACAAACCACACCTATTCTGACAGGTGTGAGGTGATATCTCATGGTGGTTTTAGTTTGCATTTCTCTGATGATTAGTGGCAGTGAGCATCTTCTCATACGTCTTGACCACCTGTATGTCCTCTTTGGAGAAGTGTCTGTTCGGGTCCTCTGTCCATTTTTTAATTGGATTCTCTCGCTGTTTGGTTTTGAGTTGTATGAGGCTTTTTATAAATTTTGGATATTAACCCTTTATCAAATGTCTCATTTGCAAATATATGTTTCCCTTCATAGGTTGTCTTTTCATTTTGTTGATGGTTCCCTTTGCTGTGCAAAAACTTCTTAGTTTGATGTAGTTCTGTTTGTTTATTTTTTTCTTTTGTTTTCCTTGACCGAGGAGAGATATCAGAAAAAAATATTGCTATGAGAAATGTCAGAGATTTTACTGCCTCTATTTTCTTCTATGGCTTCAAGTCTTACATTTGTAAGTCTACTCTATTTTGAGTTTATTCTTCTGCAGAGTGTAAGAAGGTGGTATGATTTCTTTTTTTTTTTCTTGCATGTATCTACCCAATTTTCCCAACACCATTTATTGAAGAGACTGTTTTTACCCCATTGTATTGCTTGCCTCTCTTGTCAAATATTAATAACCACATAAGCATGGGTTTATTTCTGGGCTCCTTATTGTATTCTATTCGTCTATATTCCTGTTTTTATGTCAGTACCATACTTTTTTGATTACTATGGACTTGTAGTATAGTTTGATATCAGGTAGCATGATTCCTCCAACTTTGTTCTTTTTTCTCAAGACTGCTATGGCTATTTGGGGTCTTTTGTGATTCTACATAAATTTTTAAAATATTTGTTCTATTTCCATGAAATAGGTTATTGGTGTTTTGATAGATATTGCACTGAATCTATAGATTGCTTTGGATAGTATGGACACTTTAATAATGTTAATTGTTCTTCCCATGAACATGGTATATGCTTCCATTTATTTGTGTTTTCTTCAATTTCTTTCTTCAGTATCTTACAATTTTCCAAATACAGGTCTGTTATGTCCTTGGTTAAATTTATTCCTAGGTATTTTTATACAATTGTAAATGGGGTTGTTTTCTTTGTTTCTCTCTTTCTCTCTTTTTAAAAAAGATTTTACATATTTACTTTTAGAGAGAGAAAGGAATGGAGGGAGACACAGAGGGAGAGAATCACTATGTGATAGAACATCGACTGGCTGCCTCTTGTATGTGCCCAACCAGGGACCGAACCCGCAATCCAGGCATGTGCCCCGACCAGGAATCAAACCTTTCAATTTGCAGGACAATGTCCAACCAACTGAGCCACATCAGTCAGGGATTAGTTTCTCTTTCTGATAGTTCATTGTTATTGTATAACAATGCAACCAATTTCTGAATGCTTATTCTGTATTCTGCTACTTTACTGAATTGATGTATCAGTCCTATTACTTTTTTGGTGGAATCTTTAGGGTTCTCTATATCCAGTATCTTGTCATCTGCAAATAATGACAGTTCTACTTCTTCCTTTCCAATTTAGTTGTCTTTTATTTCTTCTTCTTGTCTGATTGCTGTGGCTAAAATTTCCAGTACTTTGTTGAATTAAGAGTGGTGAAAGCGGACATCCCTGTCTTAAGGAAAATGTTTTAGTTTTTCCCTATTGAATGTAATGTTCGCTGTGGGTTTGTTATATAAGGACTTTATTATGTTATGTTCTCTATTTTCCCATTTTGCTGAGAATTTTTTTTATCATAAATGGGTGCTGGATTTTGTCAAATGCTTTCTCTACATCTACTGGTTTGATTGTACAATTTTTATCCTTCATGTTGTTTATGCGGTGTACCATATTAATTGACTTGTGGATATTGTGCCAATGTTGAATCACTGGAATAAATCCTACTTGACCATAGTGTATAATACTTTTAATGTATTACTGAATTCAGTTTACTAATATTTTGTTGAAATTTTTTACATCTATGTTCATCAGAAATGTTGGCCTATAATTTTGCTTCTTTGTAGTATCTTGTTTTGGAATTAGGATAATGCTCACCTCATAAAATGAGCTTGGGAGCCTTCCTTACTCTTGAATTTTCTGGAATGGTTTGAGAAGGTTAGGTGTCAGTTCTTCTTTGAATGTTTGGTAAAATTCACCTATGAAGCCATCTAGTCTACGACTTTTGTTTGTTGGGAGGTTTTTGATTCCTGCTTCAATTTCATTAGTTGTAATTGGTCTTTTCAGATTGTCTGTTTGGTTTTGATTCAGTTTTGGAGAACTGTGTGTTTCTAGGAATTTATCCACCTCTTACAGATTGTCCAATTTGTCAGCACACAGTTGTTCACTATATTTTTTATAATCCTACGGACATTTTCATCCAAAGATACCACAGAAATATGTTATAACTTTATTTTTACATGCAATTTCAGACCAAGGCAACCATGGTCCCAGAAGTTCGCCTTCCTGAAAGCTGATCACCTGACTCTTCATCACCTCCCAAAGAATGACTCCTGGCAACCCTCCCCGCTTCCATCCCCTTTCCTCTTTGGTGGGTAACCTTCATTGTAATAAATCCTCATTACATTACAGGTTTTAAATAAATAGTATTTATTTACTTTCAGTTTATTGTATATTAGCTATAAAAAATGATTTCTATTGTTCAATTGGTCATATTTGTCTACCTGTGAACATCATTTGGGTATTTTGGATTGAGTGAAAAGCATCACAACTTTTTCCATATAGAATTAATGAAAAGTATTTTTATTAAATGTCTTTTCGATTAGTGTCAAGTTTTTTAGAACTAAAATTGTTAAAGGAGGGATTGGGTTTCTGGTTCATTTTTCTAGCTTTTATTCTTTGAAAATATAAACAAATAACCATTTCCAATTAAATAAAATATTAGCAACATATTTATCTTTTGTTTTTGCTTGTTTTAATTAAAAGCACCACTTGAGTCCTCTTCACGGTGGCCTCCCTTTGTAGAGAGTTAGGTCTCACTTGAAAACTCCTGCTTACCTGCCCTAAGGTTCTATCCCTGAATTGCTTTCCCCTTACTGGGACAGTGGAGGGCAGAGATCAAAGCAGCAGGGCATCAATAACAGTGCTAACCATACCCTTTCGATTGTTGACTGATTCAATTTTGTCCAAGAAGTCGAGTCTCCAACTCTGTGACAGGAAAGCCATGCCAAGACAGGAGCCCTGACTCTCTGCTATGCTTGAGTATTTAGTGACTGATAGCAGGACTCCAGCTGTATCAAGGGAACTTGTTGCGGGGTGAGGGGGAGAGAGATCTGCTATCTGCCATAGTAGGCAGTGTTAGAAGAGATATGAATAAAGTATTTGAAAGGAAATACATATGGATACACACACATGTGCAGAACATACAAAAAAATCTCTACATAAAGGGATCACAGAATAACACAATGTCCTCCATTTGGTTTCTTCTACCCTACTTAATGCACAGTGCTCACAAATACTCACTAGGGCAGAATCTTAATGTCAGGTTCACACCAAGACCCCTGAGGCAGTATGAAAATAAATCTTGGCCTACCTTGTTTCTGAGATAAATTTTCATAGATTTTTGTTTTTCATCTCTTTGGATCCCCGAGCCGAATCATTCAAGTACTAAACACATTAAAATAAAAGTCAGTACATTTCCTCAAATCCCAAAATGATGCATACTACTTCTAGGGTATTAGTTTTGCAAGCAACCTTTCTCTGACATGGAATCTGGCTCTTATTCAAACGGTTTCGAGAGAAGGCATACGACATTCTTTCAAACTTGATCAGTGGTGACAAGAGGGCTGGATGTGTTTTCTTTTGGATTCTGACATGACAGTCACAGAAAACAAAACACAAACCAGCGCTACTAAAGGACGGATATTCTCACAGCTCATCTGGCCTGGGAATTACTATTAATAGCAAAAATAAATAAATTCTATAATAGAGAAATATACACAATTAGTGGTGGTATTAATGCAGTTTATGCCTGATTAAAATTTAACAAAAGAGACAGTCAATAATATAGACATTTCAAAATCATTAAAATCATTAAAAACATCTAGTGAGAAGAATCTATTTTTTCCAACTTTGCATTATGAAAATTTTCAAACATATAAAATAATTGAAAGAATATTGGGTCTAATAAATATCAATTTAACTACCACCTAGATGTAACAATTATTTATATTCTTTCATGTTTGCTTTATGTATAAATGTGTGTCTATACTTTTTATGCTAGTTCATTTGAAAGTGAATTGCAGATCATATAATATTTTACCTGTAAATACTTCAGTGGCAGCATCTAAAAATAAACACAATCTCCTACATAAACATAATTCCACCAAGACATCTAAAAAATTAATAATAATTCCACAATATCATCTATCATCCAGTGCATATTTACCTTTAAAGGTCTTTTAAAGCTGTTTTCTCTCCCTTGTGTGATCTTTACCTACATCAAGAGCTTCTCCAGAGGCTGTTGAATGGTGCTTTCTCTAGTCCCATCATTCTTCTACACTTCGCTGTGGGATTTATTTCTAAAGAACTTTTCTACAACAGCCCAGGATGAACTATAGTTCTTCCTACAAAGCATACAGTAGATCCTTTATTTCTATTGTTTTGTTCTATTTGTAATCACTCCATTGAAAGAGTTGATGTAATGACCACTTCCAATATTGTCAAATGACTCTTACTCTGGACTCATAATTTTTATTCTCTGGATGTTCAAACTGCCACAAACCAGGGCCAGGGAAAGCCCCACAGAGTTGTTTGTGAGCCCTTTAACATGCCTCTGTTGGTCTTTGAATATGCTTTTGTGTTCTAGCACTACATGCCCCTTGCTCATATTGTCGCCCACCCCAGACTTGGAATCAGCCATTTCTCTCATGAGCTCTGATTCCTTTGAGTGGGGAAGGGTATTTACAAGACAAGATCCAGTATTAACTGTGCTCATTGCTATTGGGGGTATTATTGTTTCTAAATCCCTTAGTGGTTTAGAAATTACAAATTCACATTGATATTTTCCAGTTTAAATTTAAATTATAGAACTTCGCTTATGTCTTTGGTCTTATATTTATATTAGAATGTCTTGGTTTCTAATAGCATTAACATTTTTGGTTTTTTATACACTATATGTTAGTTTCAAATCTATAATACTAACGTCACTAATACTGACAACAAAATCACCAAATGAAGTTTAAGTTCCTTGTAGTTGTGGACCTTGTCTTTTTTTAATCCCATGAATTAATTTTATCTATTGAATATGTAAAATATTCATATAATCAAAAAATCAAAACTGTATTAAAATTATACTCAAAGGAGTCTGGTTTTTATCCACCCAACCCATAAAAGTAGCCATGTTTATTAAAACTGACTTTTATTTCTGGTGTTTCTTATCTAATAAGTAAGCAAATAGTCGCATAGATTTTTCTGCATAATCTCTTTCCTTACCAAAGGTAGTATGCTACATAATCAGATCAGGATTGTGTTGTTTTTCTCTTAACACTTTATGTTAGAGGCCACCACATAAGAATTTAGAGCTCTTCCTCATCCTTTTTATAACTACATAGTACTCCATTGTGTGATTGTCCTATAATGTATTCAAGCAGTCTTGTAATCATGGTTCCTATTTTTCAAGCACAGAAAAATCTCCCCCTATGCTAAAATATAAAACTACACATCAATGTTTATACTTTTCCTTTCTGATATGTATTATCTGTATTAGTTACATTTTTATAATAAATAGTAAAGTATTTTTAATTATACCCTAAGTTTCTTAAGCATAAAGAGTAGCTTACATTTGGTATCAAACAAGTTCTGATGCCTCTGTACATCCGACAAACAGTAAATCATATCTCTTGGCCACTTACTGTGTTCCAGGTAGTATCCCTAATCATTTTATTCATATTATGCTTATTGACTCATTTAACTCATTTCATTCCCAAAACAACCCTAGGATATTGACACTATTACTATTTCCATATAACTGGTGAGGTAAGGTGTAATCTGCTCGTGTGACACAGCTTACAGTGGTGGCAGAGGCAGGGTACAGGCCCAGGTAGCCTGGCACCTGAACTTGAAGTCTTAATCCTGAAAGTATATGGCTTATTAAATGTTCTTTTTACCTAGAATCTTCCATGCACAATGCTTGATAGTCAATTTTCAACCAAGTGGATGAGGCAGGATTGGGGACCTAGAACACTGCCTGCCTGGCCTCCTGCTAATCCTCCCTCGGAGCCCCCATCGTTCAGCTTCCCCTTCTCTCCTCCCACTCTTCCCAACAGGTGGCCAACCATCCGTGTTAATCAGTTATGACCACCCTTCTCCCACCCCCACTTCGGGGAGATAAGTAGACATCCCCAGTCCTTGTTTGTCCTAGCCACACCATGCCCCTGCCCTCAAAATGCTCCATGTCAGCTGTAGTTCAATTTTAACTATGAATATAGCTCAGCAGGGGCTTCCACCTAACAAATGGTCCAGACTTAACTATAGTTGATGTTGTTTCTGCAAAAAGGCTCAAATAAAGCAACTGCAAATCAGGGAAATATGGTTACTTTCTGGAAATAAAACTTAAAGTAAATATAAAAAAGAGAAGGAAACTCACTTAAAAGAATTTCCCCTTGAGAAAAAAAGGACTATGTCAATCATCAGAGGAGTTAGTAAGACAAGTAACGAAGGAAAAAGTTGGTAATGGGGATGCCCATTAAGGAGAGGAGGTGATCAGACCCAAGGACTCATCCCATCTGGACCGAGTGGCAAATGTGCTCCCCTAGAGGAGATGTGAGGCTGAGGCCTTGAGCCGTCAGATCCCATCCCGTGCTCAAGCACTGTCATCCTGATACAATTTGGCATTGGCAACGGCCAGCTATCATTGCATAATAAGCAACACAAAAATCTCAGTAGCTTTCAACAACAAACATTTGTTTCTTGCACATAGATCTTTGGATTGGCAGTGGTTGCTCTGTTTTAGACTTCAGGCTGGGTAAAGATCTGTTTCAGGTGTCTCTGATTCCAGGACTCAGGATGCAGGATCGGACTTGGGCCTACTTTTCTCACTATGCAGGGCAGCAACACAAGTACAAGTCAAGTCATATGAGCACATTTAAGGCTTCAAATTGGATGCTTTGCACAGTATGCCCCTTGTATTCCATTGGTTGAGTCAGGTCACATAACCAAACCCTAAGTCAGTGAGGGCAGATAAATATATTCTGCCCTGAGTTAATCATGGCAAAGGTAGGAAGGAATGGAGGAATTGTGAACAAATACAAAAAAACATTCCATATAACATGTACACAGGAAGACACTGGACTGTCTGAGCTTATGTTTCTTAGAGTAAATGAATAATCTGGCATCCTGGTCTCTGGAAACTTGATTAATATGAGTCTTCTCCAGAAATGCATGGGTTTCTCCCTGGACTAACTATTCAGGTTTCTGTCCAAGGTATTTGCCAAAAACTGCAGGATTACCCACGTTAATAAATCTATACTCCATAGACAATAATGTTCAAATTTAGTCAGCTAGATCATTTATTTTTGGGCACAGTATTCAATAGTCATACAGAACTCAAATAGCTTTTACCTCCTTCAAATGTCCCATCATATCACCCATGATTTTTAGGAGTGAACTCACATACATCTCTATAACCAGCCAGAGAGCAACTTAGTAGAGCAGGAAGAAGACTGGATTTTAATTCAGTCTTGATTTTTGTCCTGATCCTACCAGTCGTCAGCACTGTGAGTCTGAACAAGTCTTTAAGTTCCATGATCCCTCCTTTTCCTTAATGATAAAATGAAGGTGATAAATACTCCCTTACTTACTTTCCCTTACACACATTGTGAGAATCTAAGTCAAAATAGACAAACTATAAAGCGGTAGAGGAAAAGAAGACATTGTTAATGAGGACACTTTCCTTTAGCACCTATTCTGCTCTGCACCTCTGCAGGCCCTCTCTTCTAGCCACCTGCACTCCCCACCCCCACAGACACACTATTCAACTCTAGGAATTATCCAGAATTGCAGGGCACTCGATGTGTTCAAACCACAGAATCGGTCCATGAATCGTGTTTGTATGTGCAGCCTGCTCCTAGCTGATGGCAGCTGTGCACCACTAATGGCCTCCCAAGCATCGGAGCTGCTCTAGTGCAGCAATTATTTGCATTAATCAAAGGCTTCAAGCAAATCTCCCATTTTTGGCTGAATCGTAAAAGTGTATATTCATGCTGTGCCCATATGAGAGATTTCACAGAAAAAGGGATGCTGCAGGCACGTGTTGCTGCTACGGTATTCAGCTTCTCATCAACGCCTCACTCACAGAGGGTCCACTTTGATGGAGAATATTATCTGTATATAAGCTTAACAAAAGGGAATGTGGTGGGGATAAGTGCATAGACATACTTGCTAATTAATTAATATTTGAATGGATTGAATAGCACTGTTGTATACATTCCAATTCCAGACAGTTCTCTGAGTATGGAAATGAGAGCTAATCAACATGGATAGATGCCTGTTTGAATAGTTCCAGGTGGGATTTTAAATGAATCATCCTCAGCCTTGTATCTGAAGGTGATACTACACACAGACAGAGGCATGAACCCCAGGAATATAAAGTCACTTTCATCCTGAAGAAATGGATGGGGTCCATTTTCCAGAGGCCCCATCAACTCCTGAATGAAGTATCCCAGATAACATGGCCCTGTGGCCACATGAGTCCTTCCTCTCTTCCTCAGGACAATTAATAGGAAGAAGACATCTAATTACCAAGACTCAGAGGGTGTGCCCCACCAAACCAGAGCAGACTGGGAAACCTAAAAGATACTACAAAGGAGGGCTTTTGGAGTTTGAGAAGACTCCTGTTAAACCCACTGGATTACTCTGAGGTCAAACTAAATCAAAACTCCTGTAACTATACAACCCAGATAGAAAAGAAAAGGGAGACTGGAAATTTTTCAATCAGTGTGTGCTGACTTGTTCTCTGTATGCTGTAGGAGTATTAGAATAATGAGAAGGAAATTCTGCAGCAATCGAATTCTAAGAAGCCCACTGCATGAGGCAATATTCACTGAGGAGCACAGTGGGTGAGCTGGAGGGAAAAGAGACCCAACTGGGTTTGGAGAAATTCCCTCTCCTCCAGAGACCCCTGCCTGTGTGCCCCGAGTTCTCTAGCCCATCGGTAGTCAACTCAGGTTATTGCTTTAAAATTTCACCCTGTATTTTTTCTAAAATAATAAGAACTTACATTTTAATGAAAGGATCATTATCATATTCAAGCATATGCTCTCCCACAGGACTTTAACTATGTGCATATTTATGATTCTGCTGGGCTCAAGCTGAAAGGAATTTACAAATGAACAAAGGAAAGGAAGCCTTTGACTTCTGAAAAGACTGTCATAAAATGTTGTTTGTAATGATTACTCGTTGTTTGTACTATTCACATCCACTCAACTTTTGTCAGGTGAACACACCCCAGTCTTCTAGAGAATCATTTTCTCCTCCATTCTCAATGCTTCTGTTGGAAGTGATAACTTTCCTGGCTTTAAGTGAGGGCCAGGTGATTCGGGCCTGTTCACGGAAAGCATCACGTTCTGTTACACAGAAGTTTTCTAGTGGGCATGTGACCCAACCGAGGTAGTGTTAGTTCAAACTGCTGGGGAAGAGAGAGATTCTCTTTTTGCCTTGTATTTGAACCTGGGACAGTGTAGTCCCAGCACCATAGGCAGCCACTGCATGGAGACTACAGTGAAGCCATGATGGGGATATTAAGAGAGAGCTACACCTGCACCAAGCCCTAGACTTTATGGCTGCATGAACCACTCATGTCTGTTTTTTCACTGAAGCCCATTTGCGCTGAGTTTCTTGTGCATCCTCACCTGAACAGACCATGCCGAAGGGATTTAAAACTGTGTTGCACATTTTACCTCCAAAGAAGGAAATGTAATGCTCCCTCCCATGCCTATCAGACCATTGCAAAAGGGTCAGGAATGGGAAGATCTGTTTTCTGGTTCCACCAGTGCCCCTAACTATCTGTGAGAAAGTGTCAACCCACTAAGCCATTGTGGGCACCCCAGCAGTCTCATCTAGGAAATAAGGGGTCCCTATCAGAGGATTCCTCTTTTTGAAAAAACGATTTCTTTTTTAAAAAGATATTTTATTTATTTATTTTTAGAGAGAGGGGAAGGGAGGGAGAAGAAGGAGAGGGAGAGAAACATTGATGTGTGAGAGACACATAGATCGGTTGCCTCTCTTACGCCCCCAGCCGGCAACCTGGCCTGCAACCCAGGCATGTGCCCTAATTGGGAATCAAACCAAAGACATTTTGGTGTGTAACACAACACCCAACCCACTGAATTACACCAGTCAGGGCCCAACTTGAAGCTTTCTAAGGCATTTTCAGCCTCATAATTCCACTCCAGTATTTGCCCAATAATCTTGAGTAGGAGAACGCATGAGAAATACACAGAAAGAAAAACATGCTTCATATTCAATAGGACACTTACTCCAATGGCCAGATTTCTGGTGTCTTTAATCACCTCTATCACAGTCCCGAAAATCTGATGGCAAAGGGCATGGTCTAAAACCATAAATCAAAGAAATATACACCTTAATACATGTACTCCTTCACCTGCTAGAGAGGCCTTCTGTGGAAATCAGATTAAGCTATTTTCTAATTTTCAAACCAGGCCAGCTGGGTGAAGACACACCATCTTTGACAAATGAGAAGGAAAGCCTCATTAAAGGGATTATCCACACTGTCTTTTCTTCCTTTTTTTCATCCAGAATCTCTGCAAGCTGCAGTTAACGATTGGAACAGTCTGCAGGCTGCAGTTAACGATCCACGTGGTGTTTGTGTTTCTGCTGAACTTGTTTATTTGCATTTAAAAGAGATTTGGGGATAGATGTAAACACTTTGATAGGATTTATGGCACAGACAAAGGTCAGCTAACATTTTGATCCGAGGTAGAACACTGAAAACCATTTTTAAACTGGTAACCAAAGCCACTGAAGTTACCTTTTGGAACATGAGGGACCAAAATAAAAGATAGACCTGAAAGGAAAGAGGGTGAAAACACTGATCTCATTTTTGAAATTTAAATACTTTTACTTGCAATCACAAAATGAGGAAAAAAGGTATCTTAAGGATCCATCAATCAATATACACCTGAAAGTAAAAAATTGAAATGATAGTGGCCATTATATAGATGATTTGAAAGAAAGCTATAAGAGTGCTGTACCTGTCAGGTTTCCGGCCTTCAGCAGGACCACCTGAAACAAAGGAGCATATGCCTGGAAGAGTTCCACCAGCTCCAAGACACCACATCACAAAACCTCTTTTACCTCAAGTGACTCAGATGCTCACAGAACTCATGGGCACTTGCCTAGGAAAGGTGGATCTATGAACTTTCTGGTAAAGAGACAGTAGAGTCAGGGAGAAACATGGGTGGAAACACCTGGGTCCAAGACATAGCTTCAGTACTTTCTCTGTGACTTCTGAGATGTAAGAATATCTAGCCCCATTTTCCTTATCTATACAAGTGAATAGAACAGCACTTATCTCACCGTTTTAGTCAAGATTTAATACTTTCTCCCTGATCCACCAAGCTGAAGCCACCGTGTCTCTTTCATGCTTCCTTTAAAGCTGAGTGTATACCCCTCTTAAAGCCCACACTGGGAGCCATGAACGCTGGCTGTGTGGGTTTCTATCTCTGTCAGCACACTGCAGGCTCATCAGGGACATATTTGTATTTGCTGATTGCTACTGATTGAAGATCTACTCTGTGACAGACAGACTCTTGGGTGCTCAGAATTCATCAGGGAAGAACAAAGGCATAGCGTCTGCCTTCAGTGGGCTCATAGTCTGATTGAGGCAGGAAACAGACAAGAGAGGTTCAGACAGAAAACAGACAACACTATTTTGATTTGTGAGATAAGATACAGGGTGTTTTGCTTTGTGAGATAAGGAAATAAACAGTATCATAGACCCTCAATTATTTGTTGAAGGAATGATTAATAAATGAGTAAATGATTGAACTAATCACTCCTTAATTCATCCCCATTGGAGGCATCAAGAAGTCCTTAACCACACAGGTGTGGAAATAGAGGATGAGAAGGGTTAAGCAACTAGTCACAGTCTCTCATTTGGCGGATGAAGGCTTTGGATGATATTCTCCATCACTTTGTTCAAAATATTTAGAATTGTGAGAATGCCCGTACTTGAAATTCAGCCACAGCTGAGAGAGAGAAAGGAAAAAAAAAATAAGCCTCTACTTTCAGATTTATTGGTGTAGAAGGCATAAACGTGGAACCTTTGATCTATAAAACAATGGTCCTATTGGGAATTGGATGGCACATGGGGTAGACTGCCTACTGCACCGTATTAGTTCCTTCTTTTGATTTTTATTTAAACTTTCTTCAAAGCTTCAAATTCTTCAGTAACTCCTAGAAGTGATAATTGTATCTCTCAGGAGGTATGTCTAATGTTTAAAAAGAATCATTGACTTCTAAGACAATGAAGGAGCTATTTACACTTGCCGCAGCAGCCAAATCTATTTATCAATAGCCTGTGTCTCCTAAACGAGTTAATATAAGTACACATAGGACCAAGACTATTGATGTTTAGTATATTTTTGGCCTTTCAAAATTTTCCCACTGCTGAGTGGCAATGGAAGACAATTTGTCTTTTAGCATCGGAGTAAACAGAGCTGTAGTGGAAATACACTGGTCTCACCCAGGTGTCCCCAAACTGGATCAACTCTCCCCACTGTGTTTTTTCATTTTTTACCCAGAAAAATGACCACTGGAAAATCTCTTCAAGTCTCATGCTGCTCTGATATTCTCAAATCCAGTATTTCTATTTTGTCAGCATGGTAGATGCAAAGCTCAGTTTCTTAGATGCAGGGCACGGTTTTTCTAATTCAGATTCCTAATGGGTACACCGTGGCATGTGTTAGAGGGGCATTGCATGTGCCTTCTCCCAAAACCTCCACCAGCTCTCCACAGGCAGCCAAAGGAAAAAAAAAAAAGAGGGGATCTAAATAAAAAGAGTATGCTTGCTATGTAAATGCAACTTTAAGAACAAAACCCTTGGGTACTCTTCCCACAGATGCACATATCTCCTCATCTAATACACGTTCAAGTGCAATGCATAGGTTCTGCTTCAATTCCTCAGCCCCTCCAACGTAGAATTCTGGAGCCACCAATGCAGATAACTAAGCACCAAGTAGAAAGTAAACAGGAGCCGGAAATGAACTAGAACTGATTCATGTGGCATACATATGAAGAATTCGTTTGATACAATCTAGAGTCTGAAAAACATGCATTTTGAGAGTAAATTTGAGAATTATTATTTTGCCTTTTCAACAGAAGCAGATGGTAAATAAGGAAAAGGCAAGAAAAGAGGCATCTTTGAAACCAGAAACACATTTTCTTTGCGTAACTGAAGTCACAGAAGCAAATGGCACAACGTTCGGAAGTAAAGCAGAGAAGGTGAAGGGCAGGGTGAAGGGCATGCCATTAATTACGGTGCTAACTACTCTAGGCATAGAGTCCTGTTGAAGATGAAACATTGGGCCTCAAGTTTGAACTGGATGACTATGCTGGATTTCTTCAAGGGATCTTTTCATACATGGGCAGACTCTGTGAAAAAGATGCATAAGTAAAAAGTAGGTAAGTAAGATACTCCATTAAAAAAGATATCAAGAGCCGGTTAAAAAATCAATCCAGAGTTATGTGAAATTTCAAAGTATGAGATAATGGCACTCAATAAGAGGACTCTTCAACCAAATTGACCCAGATAGTTGATTGTCACGCAATTCTGAGAGGAGAGAGCTGAAAATTGGTTTCTTGATTACACAGCCCTCCCTAGGACCACTCTTCAGAACTACATCTGCACTGGTTCTGGTGCTGAAGGAGGTTCTGTTCATTTTAAATACTTGCAACCCCTGTCCCCACCAACAAGAAGGCAAGAAGTTGTCTGATAGACTCATAACAGACTCATAAGAGCTCTCAATCCTTCATTCATTCGTCAAATTTATACTGAGTTCCCAACCAGCAAACACTGGATCTGATGTTGTGAGTGCCACGGTGCAAACATCAGACAAGGTGTTTGCCTTCAGTATTTTGCAGTCTAGGTACTGGGTGGGTAGGTGTGGGTTGACAATCACTAACAACCACTGAAAGACTGTCAGCACCCACAGGAAGGGATTTGGGTCTTGGTAGTGGAAGCAATGCATCATGGGGCCATCGCAGCCCTGGCTGGGTACAACAAAGCAATGCTTCTCTCTCTTCCTCTCTCTCTCTCTCTCTCTAATCAATAAATAAAATTTAAAAATATTAGAAGGCCATTGACATAAAAAAGGAATAATTATGGTATGTGA
This sequence comes from Tonatia bakeri, assembly GCA_004024845.1. Lineage (NCBI taxonomy): Eukaryota > Metazoa > Chordata > Mammalia > Chiroptera > Phyllostomidae > Tonatia > Tonatia bakeri. The sequence continues at coordinate 235,300 of PVIA01000052.1, forward strand.
CAGTAACCATCACAAGTCTTGAGTTGGATTGCAGAGTGTGTATAAGCTAGCACTGGCTCTCTCAACCTTCATCTTACCCTGCTTCTATTTGGATAATTTAGAAAATGTAAAATGACATTTCCTGGACTCCCTGGCAGCTAGGATTTTTAGTGTGAATTGTGTTTTGTTAACTAGATACATTTGCAAGAGATTAAGGCTGCCCTGGCTTAGTGAGGCAGTGGCCACCTCCCCGTGGATGTGGCCATCTGCTGAAAAGCAAGTTCCAGCAGGTGAGTGTTTACAACGGTGAATTTCATTTCATGTAGACCCACTCAGTGGGTACAAGGCAGTTTTGTGAGAGCAGTTTTTTGATGGCTGGATTATAGTTACAGTGTGGAACCTTCAACCAGCGGTCTAGGTGAACACTCACTGACTTCAGCTCTTCTAGTTTTCCCTTCGTGTATTAGTCGGGGCTCTCCAGAGAAACAGAATGCACACATGTGTGTTTTTCCCTACTGACTCTCTCTCTGTGTTTACGCAATCTCTTTTCCTTCTGCCCTTTCTTTCCTCCCCTCGCCCTCCAACCCCCTCTCTTCCTTTCTTCCTTCTTTTCCTCTACAATCATTCATATATATGTGTGTGTGCATGCGATCATGTGCATATATATAAAATTCTGCTTACATATAATATATATTTCAGATCATACATATATAATTATGTAATTATGATCACATATATAATTCAGCTCATACATATATATATAAATGTGTGTGTGTGTGTGTGTGTGTGTGTGTGTGTGTGTATGTGTATGGGTGGGAGGGGAGACCAAGAGGTCCCATAGTCTGCCACCAGTGACCAGTGCTATAAGCCTCCACTTGAGCCTGAAGGCTGAAACCGAGGAGGACCAGTATCTAAGAGTAGAAGTTGGATATCCCAGCTCAGGCAGAGAGCAAACTTGCCCTCCCTTTCAATCATCCTTCCCCAGTCTACCAATCCAAATGTGTTGGGCGTTTCTCTTTCAGAAACACCCTCACAGACATGCTAAGAGATCTTTTACCTGCTAGCTGGTTTACCTTTAGGCAGGCAACATATAAAACTAACCCTCATGCTTTGATTTTGTAAAGACTTGTAATTCCATGTACTAAATCCCTTTTGCTTGAAATACACAGTGTTTTCTGTTTCCTACACTTAACCTTGACTTAAAAACATAGTCAGACCATCACCACATTCAAATGTTGAGCTTGCCATCTATCCCCAGCACCAGAAGCCAGGTGGACATATTGAGTTCAGCAGAGTAGGAAAACATGCAGTGAGGGTTCGCCGCAACACGCGCCTCTGTGGGATGCAGGTTGTTTGAGTTAAAGACAGATTTAGCTGCAGGCTCAAGAGAAACTTCTGCCCCACCCTTAACTACCCCTAAGAACTTGAACTAGGGGCCTTGCCCATAATAAGTCATTGTTAGACATAATCTCTTTTCATCTATCTATAAGACAGGACAAACCTCTATTTACTTAGCATCTGCTCTTCTCATCATCCTACAATGACCCTTTGAAGCCCCCAAGGTGTATTACCTCATCCCTAGTTCAGGATGTGTTATATTCCTCAATCCCCCTTTCTATCTCAAAACCTTTCATGCATGTGGGCATGTGGGATCTCTGTCTCTCCCACATATGCAGAGTTCCTGTACATAGGTATGTACATGTGTATGTATTTTCTCTTGCTAATCTGTCTCATATCTATTTGATTATTAAACCAGCCAAAAGAACCTTGAAGATAGAAGAGAATTTGTTCTCTTTGCCACAAGACCTGCGGACCTCAAGAGAGGACAGGAAATCTTTCTCATCCAAATATTCTGGAAAAGCAAGTTGCTTACTAGATGGCTTTACTGCTTTAGGATTAAAACTGTTACATGCAATATGAAATATTTAGGCTGGACAGGGTTTAGGGTCCTTCCTGCTCTGATTCTATCACTAGGACAGTCATTCAGGCCCATTCGTGCTCGTAACTGCATTAAGCTGATACCACAGGACAAAGTACTCTGTGGCTTTTCCAAGAGTACACACAGCTACTGAATAGCAGAGAGGGATGATTTTAAAGTGTGTTCTCTGATGTGCCTCCTTTCAAAAGGTGGAGTCTAATTCCCCCTTCCGTGAATGTGGGCCAGACCGTGTGACTCACTCTGACAAGCAGAACATGGTGGAAATGATGGCGTGTGACTTTCAATTTGAAGTCACAAAAGACACTACCACTTCTGCTTAGCCTCCCTTTGAATAGCCTGTTCTGAAGGAAGCCAGTGGCTATGTTGTGAGGACACTCAGCAGCCTCGAGTGAGCCCTGATGGGAAAAAAACTGAGGTCTCCTGTTAAAACCAGCACCAGCATACTGGTGCAAGGAAAGAAAAAACAAAACAAAACAAAAAAAACCCTTTTCCTTCTATCCTTCTAGGCTCTCAGCTGTGCCGCTGTAAAAACAGACAGACACAAGAGAAAAACAGACAGAGATTTATTACCATATGTATATATGGTAATAAATAATTATATATATATATATCACCTATACGTGGGAGAAACTTGGAGATGAGTACTTCAAAGGGATGGTTGGAATTTGGGTTTATGCACCAACACGCGCAGAAACAAAGGACTAGGCACGTTGTGGGAAGGTGATCAGGAGAGTAAGGTAAGGAGGGGCTCGCAGGCTACGCAGATGCGTGTCAGTGTCTTCCTCCTCCTCTTCTCACACAGAGAGGGAGGCATCCTTAAAACAAGTGTTTCCTTTGTAAATGTGAATTTCCCTTCTAAAAGGGAAACTTACACTCTGTCTCCAGGGCTTCTCCTGTGTCTTCTGTTTCTAAAAATAATTTTTATGTCAAAGAGGCATATTCTGGGGTGGCACAGCTGGTCTCCCACACCGGCCCTTATGAATGAGCCACCTGAAAGCAGGTTCTCTAGCCAGAGCTAAGGCTTCAGACGACCTCAGGTCTAGGTAACATCTTACTGCCACTTCATGAAAGAGTCCTGTTATGGGTTGAATTTTATTTCTATTAAAAAAAAAGTTGAAGTCCTAATCTTCAGAACCTGTGTATAGATGTAATCATGTTAAAATGATGTCATTAGGGCCCTGGTTAGTATGGCTCAGTGGATTGAGTGCCAGTCTGCAAACCAAGGGGTCACCGGTTCAATTCCCAGTCAGGGTACATGCCTGGGTTATGGGCCAGGCCCCCTGTGGGGGATGCATGAGACACAACCACCCGCTGATGTTTATGGACCTCTCTTTCTCCTTCCCTTCCCCTCCCTCTAAGAGTAAATAAATAAAATCTTTAAAAACAACAACAAGAAGACGGTGTCATTAGGGAGTCCTAATCCAATATGACTGGTGTCCCTATAAAAAGGGGAAGTCTAGACACACAAAACAGATACACACAGAGAAAAGACTAGACAGGAACCAGGCGAAGACAGCCATGGGGCAGCAAAGACAGAGGTTGGAGTGCCGCAGCTACAAACTAAGAAAAGCTGAAGATTGCAGGCCAACACCAGAAGACAGATGAGGCACAAAAGGATTCTCCTTAATGGGTGTTCGAGGCCAGCATGGTCCTGCCACTATCTTGATTTTGAACATGTAGCCTCCAGAATTGTGAGATGTTAAGTGTCTGCTGTTTTAAACCCCTCTGTTTGTGCTGATGATTTGTTACAGAAACCCTTGAAAACTAATACAAACCAGAGCCAAAAATGCCACTCCTGAATTTCTGACCTAAGAGACTATGTTAAAATAATAAATGTTTATTGTTTTAAGCCTTGAAGTTTTATAATATACTATGCAGAAATAGTTAAACAACACTCACAACTAGAGCAGAACTCCAGCCTTCTGACTTCAAGTCCAGTCATCCTTCTGACTTCAAGTCCAGTCATCCTTCTACTATATCAAGTCGCTTATTATCTTTGAGAATGAGAAAGGTCATGAATATTTAGCTTGAAGTGTTAACATGTTAGGAGACACTGGTGAAGGAGTGAAATTGCCTTCACGGAGGACAGTGAACTATTCCAACCTAGGTTTGTGTGAGTTCTACTTCCTTCTACAGGAGGCATCAAATGAACAGCACTCTGGGATAAAATGTAGCAAGAGACATTACATCATGAAGAATGTTACATGAATTGTTTAACTGCTCTCCAGACACAGTTGACGGGTAGACCATGGACGGACGGAAGGAAAGAAGGGAGGGAAGGAGGACAGGAGGGCTGTTGAATGAACAGAGAGAGTCACTAGGAGAAAACACACAAAAATAAATAATAGATTTCCATGTGTCAGAAAGGCGGAATTGTGACTCATTATCTTTTCTTTTTCAAACTGAATTATTGCAATGTTTTTGACAGTTACTTTTTTTTTCTAACTTTTAAATAAAATACTTGTTTCTTCCCTCTCCCCCCAACTTTTTAATGCATCATCTTTGACTCCTGATGGAGGGAAGAGAAGTATGTATTTACACTTTAATTAATAATTTAAAGTCTCAATATTGTGATTTTAGAGGTCTTCCATTTAATGTTATCGATTTATTGATTAACACTTGATGTAAATGAAATCTCAGAATATCTGAAGCTTGAAGAAGAAAAGGGAAAGACAGATGTGATGTGTTTTGGCTCATAGTTTTTCCTTCCAGAGAGTAACTGAGGGCAGTGTAGGCCAGCACAGGGTCCCATGCGAGGGCAGCTGTGGACCCACACCACAGACTCATTGCTAAGGCTGTTATAGGGACATTATCTTACATAAAACTCTTTGCAGTCTCAAATTCAACACCACCAAACATCACCATTCTCTGTTGAATTTTCCTCTTAGTTGGTATGACAAAAGGCCACTACTTCCAAAACAGGAAAATTCCTCTCTTTTCAAATAAGAGTAACCATAGAAATTTTTAGTACTTTCTTTAAATATCAACTCCATGGGCACTGAGTGGGTAGAGGATGTAATTGCAATTTTATTCTTTAGCCTGTCGTTACCGTCCAAAGACGTTACAGATGAACAAAGCACGCAGAGCTCATGTGTCTGTGTGATCAACATGTCTGCAAAGACACCCACTTCATGAATTCATTCCCTCCCGACACAGTTGATAGTAATATTTCCCTTGCAGGTTTGTTTGTCTTTTCATCGAAGCCCAGAAAACAGCAAATGAAAATGATCATTTTCTTTGGACCCACCATATTTTCTATGAAGCCACTATTGGCTGTGATTACGTGAAGACAAAACTCCACGCCGTGGTAGTTGAAATACTTCTGGAATTTATTAACTCCCGTATACATGCCAAGGCCAAATGGGCTTCTTTAATTTCCATAATGAAATTGTTTTTGTAAAGTTAAAAATACTGTAATGAGGCCAAAACGGTGTGCTTTCAGGGGGCCCCCATGGTGAAACAAATGAGATTTTAGCTCCTATAATTGGGCATACTGCAAGCTGGATTGATGCTGTCCTCAACACAGGATGTTTGTTATCCTAACAAAAAAGAGGTCTGCAGCTGTCAGCATCATGCTCGATGGCTTTCAAGAAGCCAAGCTACTGGGAGGAAGACGGCGGCTCTCTGGCTGGGACCACCCAAAGGGAAAGATCAAGTAGAGAACAGAGCTTCTCTTCCCTGATTAAGAAGTTATTCGTAAGGTAATTTGTTTACAGCTATCAAAGGGAAGCTTTGGAAGCAACTGGGGAGAATTCCCAGAATCCTCTGAAAGAATTTTATTTGATTAAGCAATGAATATGGATATCCCTTCCCCCCTCTTTTGTCCTCTTATGAATTAAATCTCATTACCTGTCAACACAGGCCTTTGGAGTCTTACTGTTCCTGCAGAAAACAAAAGTTAGGCCCATTTTGTTGAGGAGGCTATTGCCAAACTCGGCTGGTGAGCCGCCACACTGGGTACCATGGAAACAGCCTACAAACCTCTTTGAGCTTTGGAATGGTTTTGATGTAATATCGTCTTCATTTATTTTTAACCATTACTTTCAGCGATGAAGGGAAGTAAAATAGAAGGCTAGTCAAATTAAGTTTTAGGCACCAGAAGTAAATCAGTAACTGAATTTTTCTAGTTTGTAGTGGGTGTCTTATATGGATATAAATATTCAAAAGGATCCAGAAAGATAAGTAATTTTGCTGTAAAGTTTTGCACTATTAAGTTGCATTTAGTAGGTGCTAGACAAGTGAACGATTGGTATACTATCAAAATATATGAAAAATTAATAGTATATTCACCAAATGAATTCAAATCTCCTAAATCTAATTATTCAAAGGGATAAATATTTAAAGGATAAGGGGAGCTGCGATAGTAGGCTATAATTACACATCGCAGTGGTAAAATGTGCATTTCCACAGCATAGTTCCAAAATGCTCTTTTTGTCTCTTCTAGAGGAGAATATTATAAATCATCACACAGGAATTAGATGGAATAGATTTTATTGTAGTAAAACTTCCTCTCCTTGCCTCTAACAAATAGCTTCTACTTTCCATTAACTTTACTGTTGTTTCCACCTTGTTCAGAACATCAGACAAGTCCACTATAATAAAAACAAAAAACTGTTACTCACCATTCTTCTCCCTTTTATTTCTCTTAGTTTGCATTTCTATTTTTTTTTCAATAGGTTTTCAAATACCAGTCGTTTCAGGAACTCTTACAAATCCTATATTTTCAAGATGAGTTTCAATATAAGAGAGTATCTGGGGGGCAACAGCAAAGCTTAGTGGTCAGCGGCATAGCCTCCGGGGTTCAAGAGGCAGCGCACTGGGCTCTTCAACCACTCCCACTAATTGTGTGGCCTTGGGCACTTGAACTCTTTTAACTTCAGTTTCTGGTTTGTTTGTTTTTTAACTTTTCTTTTATGAATTCTAGAGAGAGGGCAAGGAAGGGAGAAAACAAAAGGAGAGTAACATCAACATGAGAGAGTGAAGGGGAAAGATTGATTGGTTGCCTCTTGCACTCGCCCCGACTGGGGAGGAAACCTGCTGCTCCGGCACAGGCCAGCCCGGAAAGCGAAGCTGCGACCCTTGGGTTTATGGGAGGACACTCCAACCAACCGAGCCACGCGGGCCAGGGCAAAGCCTCAGTTTCTCGACCTGTGAATTGATGACCCTAAAAGTTCTCTGCCTCACTGAGCTGCTGTGCCGAATGTGATCGTCACACTCAGGTGGGGCCTGCAGGTTGTAAATTGTCAGTTAATTAATGTGATAAGGACGAAGTGACAAGGCAATGATGGCGATTGCAATGTTGACCTAGGGGACTCATGCGCCAAACTACTATGTGTTTGAATATACCTGGAATGATTTTTCCAATGCCTGGAAACAAGAGTTTAAGGTGATCAGAAGTGGACACATATACAAACGTAGAATATATTTTGTCACTCTATTGTTTATGAAGAGGAGCACCCCAAAATACGCCACTTGGGCATATTGATTATTTTGAGCAGAAAGGAACTGAAGAAAAGCAGATACAGGATAAAGCTTCTGCCCTATTCTTATCTACAAAAAAACCCAGAACATAAATCCCCCCTGTGCGCGTATTGTCCTTTCTCCCCATTTTCCATACCAAGAAGTGGGTGATAACCTTCACACGGGAGACAATAGGATATTAAAGAAGAGTCTACGCAAATCAGACATTCTTACTTACAGACTAGCCCTTATCTAGCATCAGATTCTCCATATATTTGCCTTCCCACAATTCAGGAGGCATTCCAGAAGCTCAAAGGCCACTTTTCGTTTTCTTGTCATTTCTCCGCCAATTTATTGTTCTTCCGCTCAGTGCTATATAACCCCAAGTTCTAACTACTCCTTTGAGTTACTCATCACCAGGTGCTCCCCCTTGCCTTTGTGATGCACATGTTGATAAGATTTTGTTTGTTACTCTCTTATTAATCTGTCTTGTGTCAGTCCAATTTGCAGGGCCCCAGCCAATGAACCTAAAATGAGTAGAGAAAAAAAGATTTTTTCCCCTCCCTTACATTTCTTACAAAATACCTCTTAGGTGGGAGATATGCAAAATGCCTCAGTGTTAGAGACAGGAGTGACCGAAGAAAGAGAAGTCAGGAGACTTTTTTAACTCAAAGGCAAAGGTGAAATGGAGACCATGGTATCGCCACAGATGCCTCAGACAGCCCCAGAAGGACGTCGGATATGAAGAACGACTAGAAGCAGAACTCTGCTATGGAATGACAATAATCATTACATAGAAATCTTCAAGGAGTAGAGACAAACTTCATATTATTGAAACTGTCCAAACTGCAGCCATATGCATGAATATTTCTTGGAGAAAACAGATCGGTAAAAAAAAAAGATAGTAGTACGATGTGTTAATGGAAGTCTACCAAACAAACTGTGAGTTTTCACACCAAACATGCCAAAAAGAATTATGGATTCCCAAGCCAAGAGAAGCTCCATGAATCCCAACTCGTGGGATTATCTCATTTCTCTGTTATACTAAAAGTCATTGTATGTCCTCTGAATCTCCTGCTTTTCATAACATTTGATTAGGCCTATTCCATGTGAATCTATCATGATAGCAAAAACTGCTACATGTAAAGCCAAAAACAAGAAACATGTAGCTAAATTAAACCGAATTATTTAGCTTAAATAGGCTGCTAATATTCAATAAACAATTCTCCTTAATAATGTCGATCTACATAGTGTCTAGCCCTGAAAGTCCCTATTTATTTTTAGGTCAGAATAACCATTGCATAGCCATTGAAATGGTTTCCTAAACCATTTATACCAATAGGTAATAATAAACAACTCATTTTAAGTCTCAAATCCCTTATGGTATGTGGACACCTCCACTCACGAACTGACCATTTTCTCTGTAAGTATAAAGCAGGTGCCTGTGTGTGTGTGCACGTATATGTGCTCTTAAGAAAGAGCATTTATTCATTTATATCTTCAGAATGAATTTTCAATTGTGCAAAGTCTTTTGCAACATCCCCACTCATCTCGGACATGAATACTATAACATGTATGGGCATAGCTGAAACAAATTTATCATGACAGCACCCAAATAATAAATCTGTATCTCTATAACCAGTTCCATTTCCGAATAATTTCGCTGTCGCACATTATTTTAGTCTGCCCGATTGCTCCATTCTTTTTTTTCTTCCCTTTACTTTGGGGTTAAACTGAACTTTCGAATTCACATTATTTTGCAGATAGCATGTCACCTTCACTTAAGTTGCCATCGCTGGCATTTCTCTTCTATCAGCTGAAGCAGTTAATTTACTTGCATTGACCAGCCAACAGTGTAATCTACCACCTGATAATTGCGTTCTTCTTGGACCACCAAAGTCTTCAAAGACAAAAAATAAATAAAAACAAAAAACCCTTTAATTTTGGTAATTTTATAGTTTGAATTCCTATGATTTGATCTAAATTCTTCCATTTGCTAAGGAACCCTAGGACTAGGGTGTACATTTTTAAAGGCTACTGGATAAATTATTTGTTTATACCTGAGCCGGTGTGGCTTTATTTTATTCCAAATGAAATCAGTTTTGGCCCTGATATTATTAAAAGAATGGAGAACGTTGTAGGGGGGACAGACAAATAAATATTGTGCAATACCCAAATATGTGTGCTCTCACACGTGCACATGCCAGCAACTTAACATTGCAGAGCTGGAACGAAAAGCTTGTGGAAACCCATGAAGTTACACCAAGAGTAAATATTTCTCTTAATCCAAAAAATGTTAGACAATTTAAACCTGCTAAAGTTGAATTTCACAGCTATTTTCATCTTCTGTAAATAATTACTATTTCTACTTTTCTCTAGACAATTATAATACCAGAAAATGCTAATTCATACTTACTAAGATAAGATAGAGCAAGAAACCAGAGACACGCTCTGCTCAGTCTGTTACTTTATTTTGGACGAAGAGACTGCAGTTTTGACAGTGGGACCATCTGCTCCTAACTTTCCTCCTCATCATCATGCCAGTCCAGTCAAAAGCAATTAAACCTGTTTTGCCATTATAATATGTAGATAATGATGATAAATTATAGCTTTAAAATGAGTCTCAAATTATGCATGCGCTAGGTATTTTCCTTACAGCTACGGATATAAAAGATACTCCTGTACTTGTGAAATTTTTCGGCTACTTTATTAATGATGTTAGCTCTATAATGAGCTGCCTACCAGGGTATTTTGCAGGCACGGAGCCTCACGATCATTATAAATCTATTTATATGCCAGGAAGACGCTTTTCCAAGTGGAGAGCAGGGCTCTAACATTCCGCATCGCCGTTGAACAAAATATATAGCACATGCGGATCTGACTTGCTATGTTTTATTATGTCACATAATCAATAAAACGCATAAATACCACAAATAAAAAGGAGCAGGAAGAAAAGTCTATGGCTCCAGCACAACATGGGGCTGTGCGGCAGAGAGAAGATGAGGCTTAATGATTTCCAGGAACAGATAGGAAGCCATCATTCTTGAGGCGAGACATACATTACCTCTGATTTCCATCAGAAATGTTTGGACTTTTTCCAATGTAGAAACTATGAATAAGCCAGTGTTCCAAAATGGTAATATCAATCTTTAAAAAAAAAAAAAAGTCAATGGGGACTGCCATATTGGACAACTGCACTGTTTATTTGGTTTGGCTTTTCAAGCTTACAGCTGCTACTATAATGATCCCCCCACACACACACACACACAAAGATTTGTTACAATTTTGTTTCCACCTTTTAATTATGTCAAAAAAAGAAAAAACCCAAGAAACAGAGCAAAGGCCTTGCATATACAAGAAATTCCATTCAAATGAACTCTGGTGGGCTTTCTCACCCCAAGTCACAGCATTTAAGCCATTCAAGATACAGCATCTTCACAGGAGGTAACTAATGTGGTTTTGCTCATTGAGAATCACAGAATTGAGGCCCTTCTCGGGCCTTGCCCTTATTTTCTTCAGCAAGAAATCATTTGGCATGGTAAACGTGCATTAATTACAGATGTCCAACTTTCTGTTTTTTCATCAAAACACAGACTAATGATTATCAGGAGGAAAAAGGAACAATTTTGTCTGAAAGAAAAGCAACTCTTAGCAACGTTGGGAAAAATGTTCGGCCTAGCGGTAATTCATTACAGCCTATCTTTTTCATTACTGTGTAACACTCATAAGTAAGTCAGGGGGAGGAGGAACATGGAAAAATGAGAAACACACCAATTATATTTGCTACAACGCTGTATAAATGGATGCAGCTTATTGATATATTAACAGGTCTTCTCCTGAACGATGCTGGGAACAGGAATCTCAATTGCAGCTAATCATCCATTTGCAGACAGAGGCATTAATCATTGTGACTCGGGGAAGGACCCACCTGGATTTCCTACCATTCTTCACATCACCCCTTCAAGCTGTACCCTTCACATCCCAGTGTGCTTCCCCAGACTAACGTGCGTAGCAAGCACTTACCCAGGGCTCGCAAACTGCCAGCGACAGAAACCAACGGTGCAGGAGTTTTGTCTTTCCTTTCCCCCTTATTTATGGTGCAGAGCCCTTTGGTAATAGTAAAGTTGTACAGTACAAGAGATGTATGGTCCAAGTCTTACATGGGGGGAAATACTTCAAATCTTAGAGAAACAATGAGATCACTTCCCTTCAGTTCCACCTCTGTTTAATGAATTGCGTGTTGTGATGGGGTGTATGCAAATAATGTTAAAAAAAAAAAAAAACGACTTAATGTGCCAGAAAACAGCTTTTGCCATGCACCATTTAAACACTCCAATATTGGCCTTAGCGTAGAAAGTGAAGAGAGGAGCAATGTACTAGGACAGGAAAATAGAACTGAAGGGAAGAGGGACCGACAGAGAGGAAAGCAGAGGCAATTTCATACGATCGGAAGAGTGCGGCACCGCACGCTCATTTGCGGGGCCCAGGAGATGACTGTGCACAGAGGCCGGGCAGTGGGAAGAGGGCTGAGCGTGACGGAAGCAGCTTGGGAATCTCCTAGCTCCGTATATGCCTCCAGCCCCACCAGCTGCGTAATCTGACTTATTTTTCCCAGAGCCTCTTTCCTTCATCTGTCAAGTGGGTAAACCCGGCCACCTCATAGGATTGCTACAAAAATGAAAGAAACATCGCCTAAAAGTATCTACTCCTGTCCCTTGCACAAAGGGAGGTGCTAAGAAACAGCATGTGGCATGATTTCCTCCCATGCCCAACATTCATTTCTGTTTAAAAATACCTCTCTGCCCTGGCTGGCATAGCTCAGTGGATTGAGCGCAAGCTGCGAACCAAAGCATCGCAGGTTCGATTCCCAGTTAGGGCACATGCCTGAGTTGCAGGCCACAGCCCCCAGCAACCGCACATTGATGCTTCTCTCTCTCTCTCTTTCTCCCTCCCTTCTCTCTCTAAAAATAAAATAAATAAAATCTTTGAGAAAACTGTACTTGAACAATGATTAAAATAAAATAAAAAAAATACCTCTGGATAAAGGAGTTGTACATCATCATCATGGGAAATACTTGCTTCTGGTTCCTAGTTTCATCATGTATGCTTTCTCCTCCTAGTTTTTGAATCCCCTGCCCAATCAAGACCTCCGCTCCTCCAACCCCTTCTGGTCAGCCAGGAAAGTATGATCTCCAAACCCCTGGTTCTCAACCTTGCATGCACATTAAAATCACCTGAGATTTATTTTTTTAATAAGAATGCTAGAGATCCCAATTAAATGATCTGGGCTGCAAGATTTAGGAAAGCTACCCATATAATGCTCATGGGCAGCCAAGGCTGAGTCCAGGGCTCCATCCTGTGAGTAGGTGAGACAGGGAGACAAGCAGAGGTGCCGAGAGTCTGCGGGGCAAGTCTCAGCTTGCAGGTCCCTATTTTTAAAGGAATAAAAACATTTTTTTATGCTGGAAAGGTGAGTGGCATTTGGTACACAGAGTCTTTGAAAACCAGTCCAAACCAGCCAAATACACATAACGTATTCCATTTTTCCCATTTGGCCCCTTCATTCTCATTAGCAGCTGCCAACACATTGCCATCTTTTTGTTTCCCTTGGCAGAGAAGGCAGATCACTCCCTGAAGGGCATGTGCCAATCAAGAGGACGGCAAAGATGGCGTGGGGGTCATCTGCATCCAACAGCATCCTTCCCTCTGCCCACACAAGAGCCAAAGTGTCCTCCCTGTGATCTCAGCCTCCAGCTCCTGGGTCACCTCTCTACCCCCACGTTTGGTCTCTTCAACTTGGACATCAGACTGCTCTGTCTTTCCATAATTAACTGTTTCTTGTTTGTTTGTTTGTTTGTTTTCACAATCCTGGGAATACAGTGAGGTTCTCCTTAGCATTTAATCATAAATATGTAGTACTTCGTTGAAACTGTATTTTTAAACAATGCATCTTTGGTAAATTTGTCAGTTAAATCCTTTTCTAGAAATTAAACGGTAATGTGACTAAAATTAGACCTAAGCCCAATTTACCTGAAAGTTAATCTTACTGTGCTCCAGCAAGTGTGTTAATTCTCCGTTCAGGAGGAAATTAAACTACCCGCCCACTCTTTTTATCAAGTCCATGAAAACACTGCTTTGTGTTGCTGCCTCTCTACCCCTGTACAGTAGCAGTTAACTGATAAACACTAATCCGGCTCTGTGACATCAGTCAATTATGCTAGTGCCAAACAGAACTAGTCCACGTCGAAACACGCTGCATGAATTGCTATTGTATCAAAATAGCCATATTGATTTCCACTCTGTTCTACAAAGAAAAGCTGAAAAGGATTTTCCAAGCAGAAAGTAAGACGGAAAGAAGCAAGGGAATGTTTCCTGTTTTATTTTTATTTTTAATTTTTGTATTAGTATACCAATTTAGAACTGACAGTTGAATCTTACTCTCCTCTCAATATAGGTTGGGTTTTTTTTTAAGATTTAGAAACGATTTTAAAAGGTTAGGAAGGTCTGTTGATCTGTTACTGTAGCAACAGTCCTCCTCAAGACACAGCCTAACTAATATGCTAACTAGATGCACCTAGCTCCCACCATCCAGTGTAAGCTGCAAAAGTAAACTGCTAAGCATCACTGGCAACTCTGCTGAGGGAGGAATGGTGCAAACCAATACACAAGGGAAGCCGATAATCCAATTTAGAAGTGCAGATTCTCATTTCAGTTTCATTGGCATGTTCATTTTGAACTAAAGGGATCTGAGCAGTAATTCTATAAACAACCAGCACTTAGAAATCAGAGGCAACAAGATTCTCTAGAGGTATAATTGCTTTTAAACCAGGCAACCTGAAATTGTGTTGGGAGAACGGGCGGCTGGCGGGGGGACACTGTGAGTGGGCCTGGCATGGGCATTGCAACACTCCCAGTAATGTGATTCCGTTCAATAAAGTCCAGCAAGGATTTCTGGGGCTCCATGCATTTTACATAAACTAATTTTGTAATTCAAATGTTTTAATATCAGGAGAACTAATTATATAAAAAGACCTGGTTCAAATCACAGGTCTGCCATCTGACCATCTGCAGCAGTGAAAACGCTGCTAGGTTAGCATAACCCTCTGATTCTAGTCAGATCATCTCTAAAGTGGTGATGACCATTGCTTCTACTTCATAGGTTATGAATATTCAATGCGAGAACAGTCCACATGTGTATCGTAGTTCTCAATGTTGGCCCTTAATTTTAGTGATTTTTATCTGTCCTTTCTGTCCATATCTTGAATATTGAAAAAAAGATTCTATTGCCCACAGGCTTCTTTACCATAAGAAAATTTCTCCAATAGAAGGAAAAAGAGATGATGTGTAAAGTTATCATTCCTGACTATGTTGAGACAGCTGAACACAATTAGAGACATTTAAAGGCCCGAATATCTAAAGTACTTAAATTAAGAGCTTTAGAAGTTGTTTGTATGAAGTAAATGATGATGATGATGATGATGATGATGATGATGATGATAAACCCCTCTAATCAGGACCTCCATGGGTAGCATTTGGCACATTCACCCTCCCATCCCCCATGCGGCTCCGCCAGCTCTGGGTTCCCAGAGCACCACGGTCTCCTGGCATCCCTCGCACGTCACCAGTCAGGGCTCAGCCGGTTCTCCTCCTCTCCCTAACCCTGTAAGTCTACAGCATCTCAGCAGTCAGTCTCTGGTCCTCTTCTCCATTTACTCTCAATCCCTTGGCGACCTCGGCGAGCCCCGTGGCTTCAATGTCATGTATATGCTGACACGTCTTCCATTTGTTTCTCTTGCCTTGACTTCCCTGAACAATGGTGCTGCCTGTTCAATGTTCCCACTTTGGCACCTAGGAGACATTTCAAAATCAACACATCTAAACAGAACCAAACCTCTCAGAGACCTCCAGGTCATGTTCTCCCTAAGTCCTCTCCATCACAGTTCATGACCATTCCATCTTTACACGGCAGACACCCTTGACTCTCTCCTTCAATCCACACTCCACAATCTCTTCAGAAATTCTGTGGGCTCTGCGTTCAAAATATACCCAGAATCCAACCACTTCTCACAGCCTCCTCTGCTGCCGCCTGTGCGGGCCATCGGCAGCACCGATGCCAGGATAACTGTGTTAGCCTCGGAATGGGTCTCTGCTTTCACCTTTGGTCCCTCTCACAACAGTCAGAGGAACCCTTTTAAAACATAAGTCAGATCATGCATTGCTGCTGCTTAAAACCCAGCGGTAACTAAAGAAGAGTACTTAAAAGCTGTTTCAAAGGAATCCGCAGGTACTAAATAACATTAATAATAATAATAAGCCACTGGAATCAGGTAGTAACATCCCACATTGTCTGACTCCTCTCACCTTCTACCACCATTCCCCGCAGCTCAACCTCCAAGTCATTTCTCTCCAGCCACTCCAGTCTCCTTGTCATTCCTAGAATGTTCCAGTAATGCTCTTTCTGACCTTTGCTTTAGCTGTTCCCACAGCACGCCACATGCACACCAAAGGACAGTGATTTTATCACCAGATGCAGGGATAGATCTTGACTAATGTAGGACAGTTGGAGCATGACATTTAGCTGGCGACAGCCATTGGTCCTGGGGTGGTAAGCTGCTCTAGTAAGACTGATAAAGACCCTTCATCCCACACTTGGAGGATGAGTTTCTCTCAGACTTGAACAAGAAAACATGAAGCCTGTATTGCAACCACAAGGACAAACACCCTTTACAGGGAGCCAACATTAAGAGCCGGATTAGAGAATGCAACCTATCCCATCCCTAGATTTTCAGTTGTATAACATAAAGGAATGTTTTTAATATTCAAGCTAGGTTGAGGGAGGTTTCTATTACCTCCAGCAAAAAGCATTCTAAAGATACAGGGTTAGTAGGATAAAGATGTCACACATAAAAAGTAAGACTTGGGGTTGAACCAACCATACCTACCAAATTTCACTAATACTTAGAACTTAACCCCTAGCAAAAATTGACATCCATAAATGGGAATATTAATTCATATGCCATGTCATATCTCAACAACTAAATAACATTTTGTCAGTCATAAAGTGCTACATAAATGTTAATTACATGTGATCTTTGAGGACTTCATCCTGAAACACCAAGTAAATATTTTAGAAATCAAAGGTTACAGGGGCAGTTATGGCAGAGAAACTACTTGCCTTAGTGAAGTCATCCCTTACTCCTTCCTTCACTTGCCACATCCAGTCCACCTGAAGACCTTGCAGCTCCACTTTTGAAGCTGACACAGATGGACTCCTCCTAACCACCCCCACTGCTGCCACCCTAAGCCTCATCCCAGACATCACCTTCTTATATTAGCCTTCTGTTTCATCTCTGTTTTCATCCTTGCTCTTAACATTTATTCTCCTCACAGAAACCAGAGATCCTTTGAAAACATAATTCAGATCATGTTACTCCTTCCCCAGTCTTCCCATCTTTCCTGGAATGACAACAGTCTGGGCCCTAACTCCTCTGTGGTCACATCTCCTCCTCGCTCTCCCTCCTGACTCTGCTTCCACAGCACTGGCAGCCTTGAACACCAGGAGAGCTCCTGCCTCCTGCCTTTATACCCATGGTCCTTCCACCTGGAACATCCTTTCCCAAGATGTCCACTTGGTTCCCTTCCTCACTTCCTTCAAGTCTCAGCTCAAATATCTTTAGCAGCAGGACCTGCCCTCATCATCTGATGTAAAGCACCAACCTCCATATCCTCATCTCTCATCACTCCCCTTACCTTGCTTTACTTTTTTGGTAATAACCGATATATAATATATTCATTAACATAGCTGCCTACCGATATATAATATATTCATTAACATAGCTGCCTATTGTCTACCTCTCCAGCTAGAGTGCAAACTACCTGAGAACAGGAGTGATGTTTATAACATTGTTTTGTCCCCCGTACCTCACAGGCACATAGCAGACATCCCAGTGGTGAAGAAGATATTAAGCTAAGTCAAAGTAACAGAATACGACATTGATTGTATTGTTTTACATATGTTTGTTTGCATAACCAAACTTCCCAGTTCTTGGGAGAAAGAGCCCCAGCCCCAGTGCATAGTAAAGGGTTAATTCATCAGGCTTGATTGAGGTGTTCAAACCTTGCACATTTCCAAATAAGGACTGGCCCTTGACCTGCTTTGGGGAAACAACCTCTAAGCCCTTGCAATATCCTAGCTGATAGAGTGTCTTTGTATACCTGGTGGAGCCTTGGGCCATGCCCAGTAGTTCATGCTAACAATGTAGTTTATGGTCAATGCTTGTTTTTAGTTGCCTTGGGCTCTGGATTCCATCGTATCCAGTTGACATTTGTGGGTAAGGGAGGTGAAAATTGATAACTAAGGCCAGTCATGGGGTGCTCCACATGTTATGTGTCTGACCCCCAATAAAAACTTTGGACACCAAAGATGGTTGAGCCTCCTAGTTGGTGATAGTTCTCAGGTTGTCCTACATCACTGCAGGGAGAACCAAGCACTGTCCACGTGCCTCCACTGAGAGGGGACAACTGGAAGTTAGAACTGTTCTCCTTGGGACTCACCCCTACATGGTTATTTCCTTTACTGATTTTAATCTATATCTGTTTGCTATAATAAAGTTTAAACATGGATGTAATAGCTTTTCTGAATTCCGAGAGTCTTTCTCATGAATCATCAACTCTGAGGGTAGCCTTGGGGACCACTGACACATCTAGCATTTAGCATGGTGTCTAGCATATAAGGTGTTTGCTACAAGTTGACTGAGTGAGCAAATGAACTGATGAATTAACTAAGACAATGGATCCATGCCATATTAACTACCTATCCAAATTCTTCTTTCCTTTCCACTTTCTCTTCTGCCTCTCCAAATACATTTTCTTTCTTTTCTTCCCACTCTAATTTTAAATACCAGATACATCTACAGTCTAGTAAAACTGCACCCCTTAAAACTGTCACCAAACATAAGAATGGCTGGCAGAAAAGCAAGATTTAGAGATCAAGGCCACTTGGGTAAGCAGAGCTTTGCCTCTGCAGATCACCTCTGCAGTGTTCTGTGTGGGATAATTTGCTTTGCTGCCTGACTCCTGCCCTCCTGGGCTGGCTTGAACTCAGCTCAGGAATGCATCCACCAGGATCTGACTCCAGTCCTTCCTCGCTGTTCTGCACCAAATCAATAATAAGGAAACCTTCTTTGTTTGCATGGGATTTGACAGCCCAGTGACAGAACCAGGAGGCAGTCATGGCTTTGGTTTGGCTACACTTAAACACTGTTCACACATAATGACACATGTATGTGTGAGATTTAAGAATGGATGGTAACATTCAAGGTCTTGAATAGGTTTCCTCTAGCCTACTGCACTGGCATCTATCATTTTAATAGCCACCAAGAAAGAAAAAAATATAGTTCTCATTAATATCCTGAGTTTGACCTTCCACTTGTCTTGAATTGAAACTCACTTACAGCCTGGAATGCAATTGTGCTTATTAAAGGAATGGTAGAGTCTTCTTTCCTGGAGCTACTTCATTTTTCCCATGGAGCACAAGATAGAAAAGAAGAAAGTCAGGACTGAGATTGACAGGGTTGTAACAGGAGAGCTATTTCCCTTTAAGGTACTTGAATTAAGGAGACTATGATATATTCCTCTAGACTAGAAATTAAGGCAAATTTCTTGTGAAATCACTTGACTAAAGAACAAAAAAAAATCATAAAAATAACCTACATTCAAAATTAGGAAAGTCAAGCTTACTGATTCTATGAACTAGGTGATAATCAAATAAAAATTGGACAGAGTCAGTTTCTGTTTTTTGCAACCAAAGAATCCTAAATAACAGATATTAGGTACCACTTTGGTTAAGATGCATCCACACTGGAATCTGTCATAGGCTGGTTCAACAGGGGTTCCACAGAGAATTATGAGTCTCAGTGTAGCAGTAATAACCTTAGAGGAGCAATTACATCCCAGTGATATTTGCCTTTCTAGTGTATGTGGGTAGAAGTCAGAACAAACTATTCATCACTAAGCAAATGAACAGTGCAAACAAAGGTGAAATTTGGTCTGCTTAAGTACAAAGGCCAACAAACTTTTAAACACTCATAGAACAATTCTGTGTATTATGGATGAGCTGGTTTAAAAAACACTGTTGCTTTATGTACTTGAATGTAACAAACACAGAATTTCCATATAAAACCTATAATTCTGGTTTTATATTTAAAAACATAATAAAATTGGATTAAAGATAATAAGTCCAGTTTAATGATCCTTGGAATCAATTTACCTTAAAGAAAACATAGAGCATGTCACTGGTCTTAAATAGCATCTTATTGGATACTTATTCTTTTCCAAAAGGTGTTGACATTTTAAAAAGATAATTATTAGACATGTACTGTAGGCCTAACTGAGTGTAATGTCTTGTGAGTCATACAGTTTCTACCCTCACAAGTTTCCAAATTTATTGGGAAGCTAAGGCATTGACAGGCCCATAAAAAATTAAGCTAAAAAAAGTGGCAATAAGACACAGAGGTTATACAAGAAGAGACCTAAAACCTGGGCCCTGCTATGAGTGTTTCATAACAACACTGGAGAGACAGTTAAAAATTGATCAGTACTAAAACCAAGCCCAGGCTCTACCAGTGATATAAGAAAACGTGGCGTGAAAAGATGGAGGGAGCCATTAATTCTGCCTCATACATCTGTGAAGGCTTTATAGATAAGGCTACAGTAAATATGGAACGTGCAGAATGAGCATGATTTACTACGGAAAGGATGGGAAGGAAAGCCTTCCAGCCTGAGGAATTGTAAGAACAAAATTAGGATACACTCAGCTATCCAAGAGACTGGGCAATGTGACTGGCATGTGCAACGTATGGGAGGATGAAGAGTCAGGCAAGACCATGAGAGAGACACTACAGGGAGAGGAAATCAGAAGCAGAAAGACTGATTCTCCATTCCTCCATGTGCCCACCCCCCTGCTCTGCTGAGGAGCGTTAACAGCTAATGGCTGCCTGAGGCTGAGTCCATGAACAGAGGCTGCAAACATATGAGCTACGGACAGACCTGAACTCCAGCTACGTTTGGTACAACTTACTTAGTTTGTTTCTTTGTTCGTTTTAATTTGACCCAAACCTTAAAACAGCTTCCGCATAAAAATTTAAATTTCCACTTTCTCTAAAAAATAAGATTGGACAAAACCAGGCTCAATGCTCAACACTGTCAGCCAGCAATGAGTAGGAGATGAATTCCTGAACAGAGGACATCAATAGCCAATTCCCCATTGTCCCCACCATTTCTATTTGTCCCTGATGTTGAAGCCGAGTGTTAGTGGCCATAGTCATTATGATTACACTGCTGTCTAACTTCCAGGAGAGAACACTGGTATTGTATCAATACAACTACCAAAAAATGGGAAAGTAAGAGATAAATGGAAAGGGCAGCTCATTTCAAGAAAAATAAGAGAGAGCATATTTTTCTGTGGAAATGATAAACTGTTCCACATTTTTGTGTGTGTGTTTGTTTTTTATTGAATTTATTGGGGTGACCTTGGTTAACAAGACCATACAGGTTTCAAGTGTACAATTCTATAACACTCACCTGCATACAAAGTCAAGTCTCATCACCCAAAGTCAAGTCTCTTTCCTCCGCCATTTACCCTCTTCCACCTCCCTCCCTCCCCCTTTCCCTCTGGCAAGTATCATACTGTTGTCTGTGTCTGTTTTTTTGTTGTTGTTTTTGTTCGTTTTTTTGATTAATCCCTTCAACTTTTTCACCTAGCCCCCAATGCCCTTCCCCTCTGACAGTTGTCAATCTGTTCTCTGTATCTATGAGTCTGTTTCTATTTTGTTTGTTAGTTTATTTTGTTCATTACATTCTACAGCGAAGTGAAATAATGTGGTATTTGTCTTTCTCTGACTGTAAAAAATGGGCAAAGCACCTGAACACACACTTCTCCAAAGAGGACATAGAGATGGCCAACAGACATATGAAAAGATGCTCAGCATCATTAAGCACCAGAGAAACGCAAACTAAAACCACAGTGAGATATCACCTCACACCTGTTGAATGTCTATCATCAATAACTCAGCAAACAACAAGTGTTGGTGAGGATGTGGAGAAAAGAGAACCCTCATGCACTGTTGAGGGGAATGCAGATTGGTGCGGTCACTGGAAAACTGTAGGAGACCGTTCTGTGTGGCGTGGGCCCAGCTCCCACTTGGAGATGCACAGGACCCATGCCCACAGATAGGTTCTCCTGTGGGGAATCAGGCCTGCAACATACCTAGGCCACTTTGAGTCTTGCTCTTACTAAAAAACTCCCTCACCCTCAACTGAGGACATTCACTGCAAAGTAACTTCCTAAAACCCATACTAAACCTTCCAAGGATGAGTGTAACCGGTCCAACCACTTTTGCCTTTTCATTTGCAAATATCCCTCTTCTGTGGTGTGATTAACAGCATTGGCTCCTTTGTTTTCTGTGAAAAGTAACCACCTAAAGCAAACCTGTGCATAGTAAATGAGGACCATCACGTAATGTGCAGAGGAGAGAAATAAAGGTCTGTCATGGTGGAGGTGGTGGCTTTTGCTCCCCTTGAGAGAAAAGCCATGCTGTCCCTTTTCCTCCACCGGACTTGGTAGTCTGTGTGAATGTGTCATTTCACCCATAATGACGCGGACACTGCGGGCCGGTGTCTGCATCAGAAAACAATATGGAGTTTTCCTCAAAAAAATTAAAAATAGTACTACCTTATGACCCAGTGATTTTACTTCTGGAAATATATTCAAAGTAACCTGAAACTCTAATTCAAAAGAATATACACACTCTTAATTTCATCGTCATGTTATTTACAATAGGCAAGATTTGGAGGCAGCCAAGTGCCCATCAGTAGATGAGTGGATAAAAAAGCTTTGGTACACTTACACAATGGAATGCTACTCAGCCATAAAAGAAGAGAAGAAAATATTACCTCTTGCAACAGCATGGATGGACCTGGAGAGTGTTATGCTAAGTGAAACTGTTCAGTGTTTTCAATGTCCATATGGTGTCTGTGTCCAAAGACTACAGCTTAAGATGCCCTCTGCTTGTACCATCCGACAATACTCATCTAGGTTACCCATTTTGCATTTGAATTTCCAACCCCCAAGAAAAGGGAAGTTTAATGTAGACCTTCCCAAGAAAGTAGCCTTTGTGCTGAGACCCAAAGCATGAAGTTAACTTTGTAAAACCATCTGTCTCTGCTTGGTATCATAACCCCAGATATTCATCAAAATTACCTGGATATCTGTGATTCAACTAGTGTTTGCCTCCTTTAATTTGATTCTACTATCCTAAGGAATATGGCTATTTAGGAGTAGGGCCTGGTATAAGTCCTTATGAGGCAGGAGGCAGTCAGGAAGGGAACTCCAAGAGCGCTGCAGGGCTTGGATGGAGAAAACATCCATACATGACAAAGACCCCCTAAGACTGGTTGTTTCTGTTTCCTGGGATAACTTTGAATCATGGAATGAGCCTGCGCACTACCCCTGATCCATTATAATAGCATTATAATAAAATAACATTGTGGGACTCCCTTCTCCAGTAGCCAATCAAGAAAATCTTGGGAAACCACACATGCACAGTAGCTTTGAAATGTAACTCTTTGTACCTGCGCAATAGAAGCCCGCCAAAGACTAGCCGGGAAGCTTCCGTCCTATAAGAAGAAAATCTGCCCAGCCCACGTGGTCACTCTCTGCTCAGAGTTGGCCCGCTCCCATGTTCTGTGGAGTGTACTATCACTTAATAAATCTTCCCTCTTTCTTTATACTATAAACTCTGTGTGTTTGGCTCAATTCTTTGTCCCGATCACTAAGAACCTGGTTACCTGCGCCACCTGTGACACTTAGATAAATATTTATTAATCATTTATCTATAATTACCTCTTAATCACTTTCCTGTAGTTACACAGGTACAAAGACTCTTCTCCACTGGAAGGTAGACAGCAACGTAAGCACAAATTTCGGCCACTAATTCTTGGCTTTAATGCCAGGGACAGCACATACGTGGTGGGAACTATGGGAAAATGATTATTGACCTCTCTTATTCTACTGCTCAACTTTGGCTGAAAATATAGGTCTAGGTTTGCCAAGTCTGATTCTGGCACTCTGGTTCTTGGCACTCTGCTAGGTTTGGGAGGCACAGCAGTGATCAACACAGATGTATACTAAAGTTTACATTCTAGCTAAGGAGGCAGAAAAATAGATAACAAGTTGTAATAAAATATAAATGATGTAAGATAGGACTGTGTCAATTAGGAAAGCTTTTAGCTGCAAGGAAGCAAAAGTTCAAATGATGGCAGTTGAAACAGGTAGGGGTTATTTTTCTCAAATAGCAAGAAATCAGGCACGCTGGTGTTCATGCAGTAGTTCCAAGATGACAGGGGCAGCATCCTGTGATTTTATAGACCTATTCTTCGTGGTCATATGAAATATTTATGATGTATAATGAACAAGAATTGTTTTTGGATATAAGGAGAGACAGAAGCAAGAATCAAAGAGGACTTAGATCTCTGGTCTTGACAACTGTGTGTAAGAAGAGCATTTCCTGAGATAGTGGTTACAGGAGAAAGGCCAAGTCTGTCTAAGATAGAAAAGTTGTCATCTAGGCAGCTAGTTATGTAGGAATCTTGTCTGAACCAATGAGCACTAATAGAGGATTTTGTAAAAACAACATGGAAAGTTGCATCTTGTTTGGTAACTAAAGGGAGCTGCAGCCTTCCTGAGTAAACAAGAAACTGGGTCCTGGGGGCGCAAAGCTAGCCTAGGCAGGAGGACTGCTCTTGGGCAACACTTTATTAACTGTGGTCTCCATTCACAAAGGAGAAAACAGCATTAAGAGAAGTGAAAGCAGCATTCTGCCTTGCTTTACTTCAATGTTATCCTTAAAGTGATTTAATATAAGAATACACCAACATGAAGGGAGGGGAGCTCTAGGAAGGTCCACTATGAAGTACATTAAAAATGTATGACACACTGTATATTCTCACAGGAGCCCTCCCCAGAACCTCTATAGCTGATTAAATGACATCAAATGTGATTAATAATATTGTAAATCCTGTTGATTAGAAAACTCAGGGACATATGACAGATCGACCTGACTCTTTAATTTAAGCCAATAACACTGAAATTACCCTTCATATCCTGAGAAAGAATAATGTCTTGCCTGCTGGATAGAACACAGCATCAAAAAATGCAGTTGTTTTTTGAGTTTTCTTTTCATACTTTAAATGCTCTTGAAACATTTTATATTTGAGTCTTTATGTCTAGATACTGAGATCCTAGCTTAGAATTGCTACTATTTCATTAACTTCTCTAAATCATGGATATAATTTCTGATGCAAAATAAAATAATATGGAAAAAATAGAAATATTCCAAGATGCTAACAATGAAAATTTTTAGGTGGTAAGTCTGAGTGATCTTTGTTCATTTCTCTATACTTTATGAAAATTTTCCAAGTTTTCCACAAAGACACATGATAGGGCATGGGAGAAAGAAGCAAATGTTTACATTAAAACCTACAGAAGTCAAAAACAAAAATTATTAAAAACAAAAAAAAAATGTTAGAAGTGCTTCCCATCAGATCTAGACAAGTTCACCAAGATTTAAGCGACTCTAACAGACAGCAGATGGAAAATAGAACGGCATATGAAAACACTATTTCCACTGCACATTCACAGTGCATGGCCAAGCTGCTGTTCTTTCTTTTGGCATATGTTAAAAAGGAATGTTCATCTGGAAATCTAGACTGTCTACCCTCTTTTGGTTAGACTGCCCTACCTCTTGAGTGGGTACTTTTTCTTTTTACTTCCAATGTCTTTTCTTCTGTTACCCACATCCCAGCATTCCTCCTAGGAAGGAGCCCTTCCTCCAATCTTAGATCATGAATTTTCAGGGGGCTCGATTTTACTCCCACCTCCAGGTATGGGCATGTGATTCATTCCTGGCCAAACAGAAGACCATATTCTCTGGTTGCAGCAGTTGGTTCAGGAATGGGCACATGATCAAACTGAAAGAGATACAGTAAAACTGAGGGAGAAGTATGTAGTCTTTTCTGCTGCACTTGAACCTGGGTAAGTACGTATCAAGAGCTTTTTGCAATGGTTTAACTGACATATAAAGCCCAAGAATGAAACTCCCCTTGAGAAAGACTAGGTCCTCATTACATTGTGTAAGACCCTGGATCAAGTCCATCCTGAAGGCTTCATCACTGCTTCTGGACTTTCTTATGTCAAAGCCAATACATTCCTTTTGTACTTCAACCAGTTCAATTTGAGTGTTGAAAGAGTCCTAAGTGATATAACCTTTAACCTATTTAAGACCCTTCTCAGGGACATTGTTACCAGGGGGTTTAAACTGTTGTACCTTGTATATGATAAGATCAACAGAGTTGCACGGGTAGACTCCTGGAACTGAACCCACTTTAATACACAAACTTTCCATATTTCTTTACTTGTTAAAATATTTTATTTATTTATTTTTAGAGAGAGGGGAAGGGAGGGAGAAAGAGAGGGAGAGAAACATTGATGTGAGAGAGAAACATCATCGACTGGTTGCCTCTCATATGTACCCCAGCAGGGGACCAAACCCACAACCTGGGCATGTACCCTGACTAGGAACTGAACCAACAACCTGTTGCTTAGCAGAATGACTCCCATCCAACTGAGCCTCACTGGTCAGGGTGACAAACTTTAGGTATTTATGTAGCACTTTGTCTTTTAGAGCTTGAGTGCCACAGTTTGCACAGTAAAGACTAAATACAACTATCAATATTTATAGTGCAGACAAATTAACCCTAAAGTTAAATAGCATATAATAAAGACTAAGCACAACTATCAATGTTTATAGTACAAAGAAATTAACCCCTAAGTTAAATAGCATATAGTATGTAAAGTTAAACAGTACACACCAATGTATTAAAACAAATTATGCTTTGGAAAGTTCTAAGCAGTGCCCTAACACCAGTTCTTATGTTTTGACAAATATACCAAATAATCAACTCAAGCAAAGATTATCAATCATATGGAGTTTCCCTGGCATTCAAAGTCCACGACAATTTGAAGGTAGAGGATTTTGTGTTTGAAGGTACAACAATTCCATCTAGCTGAAGCTCACTCACACCCTGCTCAGAGCATTCTGATACAAGCAAGGACCTCAGGAAAACTTCTATCCTGGTTCACAGGAAATAACAATAAAGCTAACCACTAACTCTGAAGGTACCTTATTTGAGAAGGAGAGGGCTCAGGAAAGAGGAGAGAATATATGCCAGCTTCTGTTTTTCTCCTACAGGCAAAGGAGGTGAAGGAAACTCAGAGGAGACCAGAGAATGGCTCTGCTGGAGACGGTCACTTGCGGCCATGGACCCACAGAGCTGTGGCCCTCTCCACAGCACCCACGTGCTTCACTGCCCCCTGTTACAAAATCATCGTCATCTAGTGGTTTTGTCTGACCAGGAGACATTTTGTATCTTCCACGCAGATGCAATGATAAACACAGGAACGTACAATGTCTTGA
This sequence comes from Tonatia bakeri, assembly GCA_004024845.1. Classification (NCBI taxonomy): domain Eukaryota; kingdom Metazoa; phylum Chordata; class Mammalia; order Chiroptera; family Phyllostomidae; genus Tonatia; species Tonatia bakeri. The sequence continues at coordinate 262,210 of PVIA01000052.1, forward strand.
ACACACCCCTGGGATGTGGTTCGCTCATCCAGTGCCCTTCCCACACAACCATACACAGCGGCCCCATGAACAAAGACTGTCGCAAAGAATGCCCACACACACAGGCTCAGCTTGAAAGAGTTCGAGTCTGTTATGATCTTTATCTCATATTTCCGCCACAGGGAAACATCCTTGTAAGCATTGGACACAGACCTGCTTAGCCTACTCTGTCCAGATAACAGGATCCCGAAAATGCTAGTTAAAGCTGGAGAAACAATAATTTTCTTTATATTTGTCATATTCTGGGAAACATTTTCTTACTTTAAAAATTATATTTTTCTGTAGTTTTGTTTTTATTTTTATTACAAGGTATTTTTTTAATTTCAAGCAAAACAATAAGGGATAAGGAAATAGTAAAGGTCTTCCTCTTCACAACCTTTCTTACTCATAAACAAGCAACTTTCATTTCTTGAGTGTTTTTCCACTCAAGTTTCAGGAAGTTTCTATACATAAAGCATCACCAACAAACAAATAAACAAGTAAACAAAGCTGTGTGCCACCAACAAACAAACAAACAAATAAATTAAACCTCACGTCTATGAGAAATATATTCAGTAAAATATATAAGGCAGGGTAAGTACCTGTATCCCCCAGTTGTTACCTGTTTGAATAGTCACATCCAGGAAGTCACCTGGAAGGAAGGTCTTCATTCTGCAAAGAAAAAGTAGCTGCTCATGATTATGCAAATGCAAGGCCAGCAGATACCCAGTCTCCTGGGCTGAGACAGTAAGGGGACAATTCAGGCATGTATACTTTAGCAAGTCCACTCTTGTCCCTGGTTTTCAGGGTTTGGAGGGGAGAGGGACCAATTTGAAAAAAAAAAAAAAAACCTGTCCCCATTGTCTTCTGAGAATAAAGGAAATCTAGAGTTCAACCTCTGCCTGAAGTTAGGAAAACTAGATGGGTGGCTGGTTGGTGGTTCCATCAGAAGTGGATACTGAGGCCTCACCAGGAGGTCAAAGGGACACCCACTTGTCATCAGGACCCAAGGGTTTCCACTGAAGGGCTCCTGTGGCTAATACTGGACTTGTGATTTTGGAGAAGAATGACTGAACCTGTGGGTACCAACTAAAAACAGCAGTTTGTACTGCTCCACAATAATGGAGGAGGAATGAGGCACTCCAACAGCCGTGGACTAGCATCATCCGGCAGCTGGTGCCAGGACCAGTCTGTACAACTTAGCCTAGAAATGAGAAGCAAGGCCGAGAGAGGGCTGAATAGACTCTGCTGTGCTGGCTCCCCCTGGTGTTGGGATCAGGGCTGACACACCTCTTTTGAACTAGAAACCTTGGAGTTCTTAAACAATTCACTAGACCAGGTAGATACTTGAGCAATTGGTGGGAGAAAATAGAAGAGACATATTCATCTGTATACCAGGTTAGTGTAGCATATCAAGCTGGTTACAATACTACATTTTCATGTCTATATATACATATATCCACTCATATATGTATCCACACATATATGTATGTGTCCCTGCATCATGCCAATCAGAAACTATTTTTCAACTAGCCATTTAGTATAATAATTATTATTGCATATCTTCCCATATCCATCTCATTCCTTTTCATGGCTACACATAATTACATTGCATAGACTTATTATCATTTCTTTAATTAGTTCCCTATTAAACTCTAAGTTGTTTCCAGTAATTTGCTATGAGAAACAATAATGCAGTAAGTATCCTTGTACATGTATTTTTATTTATCAGCAAGATAAACTTCTAGAAGTAAAATTGCTGAAAAAAGTATGTGCATTCAAAAGGATGAGATATTGCTGAACTGTCCTTCCGAAGGGTTGCACCAGTTTATACTCCTACTCATACAGTGTGAACCATTTTCCTGTATTTTTCCAAAAGTATGGAAAATTAAATGTGTATGTGTCCCATTCCAATAGTGAAAAAATATTTCATTAGATGTTGCATTCACAACAACCCTAGGAGACAGATTTGCCCAGTCTTTCAATGAGAAAGATTGTATAACTTATCATATAGCCAATGATGAAATGAACAAAGATTCAAACCCTAATATATTTTATTCCAAAGCCCATTCAATAATTAATGTAATAGAGTTTACTATGTTTCAGACACTCTTCTAAATCTGTTACGTATATTAGCTCATTTTATCTTTATATGAAGACTTTAAGGTAGAGGCCATTAATATTGCCATTCTATAGATGAATTAACTGTGGCAAAGAGAAGTTAATTTACTTGCCCAAAGTCACATAGCTAGTAAGTAGCCAAAATGGGGTTAGAACTCCAGCTCTTTAGCTCTCTTTGTTTATCTTAATAGCAACCTCTTGAAAATATTTTTGCTTTTGCAAAGGAAAAACTTCATCTCTGCAAAGGCATTGGCTTTACATATCAATGCTTGTTAAAAAAAATATGATAGGATAAAAATGTGCTGGAGGACAAACACCAGCAATTCAATGGGCTTTAAATGGCCACATATCTTGACAACCATCCCATAGCACCCCTTCTTCCCTCCTCCTCAGATTTCAATGTGACTCTTTCTCAGAGTTTGCAAAGACCGTCAGTAAGGTTGCAGGTCTTTCCTGTGCACAGCTCCATAGCTGTCACACATGTGGTGATACAAAATTGAATCACTTGGGTGGAGGGGATGGATGTGGAACAGCCATTGTACCCTAAGCTGAAAAATCATGATAACATCTGCCCAGCTAATGATGATGTGAGTGGAAAACTAAGGAAAGGGAAAAAAGAAAAAAAGCATTCTTCTAATATCTATTTTTACCATAGATTTTTAATCATGATATTCTAAAACAGGAAAATTTAATATTACTGTAAATAAAGGGGAAAATGGGAGACTGTCAAGGAATAAACCCTATAAATTTGTGTTTTGCAAAGGAAATTAAAATGAACTTCCAAAAATACTGTGTATCTAGACAATAATTTACAAGTTAAATAAGATAAAAATACCTGTATCAAATAAAGTATTTTACTAGATTTATCACCTTTGAATATATTCCAACATCCACATAAGCATAACTATAAAAATGTATTTATATATAACAGCTTAAAGGTAAAGGGAGATCAAACACATGAGTAATTAATTCTACTAAATTATTTCAGCTAGAAAACTCAAATGATTTCATAGTTTCTTGGGCTGAGTAACAGGAGTAAGCGTTGTCTTTTTTTTTTTAACATCTCACTTTTTTTGTATATTTTGTTTTTACAAAGCTGAAGACCATGTCAAAGAATTGTCTAATTAATAATGAAACAGGATAGCATTAATTAGGCCTATTAATGGCCTTTGGAATGTAGTTGGTACTTTAACAGGCTTTCAGGAGCAGTCAGCTCTGTAAGGGGTTTACTTTTCTTTGGCTGCTATTGTTTATGAGAATTATTGCTGCAGCTTTCTCCCATTGCTCAGTAATAGCAAAAAGTGTTCAGAAAAGACTTTATACTGCCCTGTTATAATGATTTCACATGTCACATGATTGAAACTTGAAATAATTTTCAAAAATCAGAACATCCCTTATATATACTAAATGATCAGTTATAGCCAGTTTACTCCACCTGTGTAATTATTACCATAACCACATTTCCCACTAGTTTCCTAAACTAGTGCATCTTTTTTCTCCCTGGTAGCCAGGCAATGCGACTACCCCTCCAGACTTCTGAGTGTGAGAAAGCTGAGTAGGTGGGCTCAGAGAGGTAATTGAGCACCAATACTTTTTGAAAGGCAATTTGATAAGGAAGCGTGCAATTCTATATCAATAAGTTTGAGCCTCACAGTGTCTAAAGTAATTGCATACAGAGTGACATTTGAGGAGGACAGGTCTGGTGGAGTTTCTGTCACTTTTAAATACACATTAAATCATATTATTAAAGTATACATAGAAATAATCAGCCTACTTGGCTTGTTAGAAGGTGGATTAATCAAGATAAATATTGTGGCATGGTTCACACAGTCAGAAAATGTTCATTCATTCATTCATTCATTCATTTATTCAGCAAATATTTAGTGAGTCAGTTCCCTGCAGAGTTCCAGGGATACAGCAGGGAGCAGAGCAGATGCAGCTCTCAAATCTTAAGGAGTTCACCTTCTGGAGAACTACAATTAGCAATAAATCAATAAAATATAAGTATGTCACATGGCAATAAGTGATACAAAGAAAAATAAAGCAGGGACAGGATTGTCAGGAGGGAGACCTTTAAAACAGAGTGATCAGAGAAGGACTTTTGGAGGTGACATGTGAGTAGATCCCTGAAAGCAGTCAGTGAACCAGCCATGGAGATGTGTGAAGGAACAGCATCCTGGCTGGGAGGAACAGCAGGTATGGGGCAAGAGAGTGTTTGTGTGTGGCCAGCAGTGAGGAGCACAGGAGAGAGACCAGGTCCAGGGTGAAGTCTGAGAGATGATACAGGACATATCTGAGACCACGGGAGCCGGCTTTTATCCTGAGTGAGATGGGGAGCCCTGAGTGTTTTGAGAAGAGTGGTTTAATGATCTGACTTAAAAGAGTCTTAGGGAATCACTCTGGCTGCTGTGCTGAGAAAATCTAAAGGGGACCTGTAGGAGGCCACTGGTCATCCAGACAAGAGACAGTGTGCCTTGAGCCCTGAAAGGTAAATACAGTCGTATTCTGGGTACTTCGAAGGTAGAAACAGTAGGATGTACTGACTCCTTGGATGTGGGAGTGAGAGAATTAAAGCATTATAGGATGACACTGAATCTTTTCTGTAAGAAGCGGGAAGGATGGAGGCACTGTTAAAAAGAAATTCTGAGAAAGAAAACATAACATTGGGCAGTACTGCCAATGCCACAGACCAGATCTACGGGAAATTGTTTTCATCGCTTATAATGACCAGGGAATGAACAAAGAGCATCCCAAATTAGAGAATATAGCTTTCCCTGCTGGAGATGCTTATTATGAACATATTATACATATATTTTCCAGGTAAAATTCAGAAATAAATTCTAATTTTAAATTATTCTGGACACGTGGCTTTTACTATTAATTTTAATCACTGGCACTTCTACCCATAGATGAAATTATTCTGTTGGAAAAATACATATTTAGCACCTAATGTGAACCAGCAAGGCACTGGACAACTTCAGCAGGAACATGAGACATTAGGGACATAATTATGAATAATACACACCTTCTTTTCTCCCCTTTTCATTTCTTCTAGCACTCTGACAATGCAATCCCTGTTATAAATAGAACATAAATATGTGAAAACTGATTTAGCTGGAAATGATTGAAAAAAATCCTAATGTGAAAAAAAGAAAGAAAGGCCAGAATCTGAAATTGATGTTACTTATGTAATGTGACCTAGGAGAGAGAGGAGCCATCCATATTTACTATGTAAAATGTTTTCCATTACAGATGCACTTCAGCTCTGTCTGCTCCTGTATTAGGGACGTCAGATGCACCATTCGGACTCTCTCTGGGATTCTGAGGTTCAGGAGTACAGGGCAGCTGTACATCAGTGCAACCTGGCTATGCTAACTTTAGACAGAAGGAGGAAGAAAACACAGGAGATGGGTTTAAAATGTCACTAAATCAAAATGACTCTGGCAGTACAGGAAATTGGCAGAATTAATCAAAGGGCTAGCTTGGAAGGAATTCACAATGGTGAAGAGGAAAGCATGTCATTGTCATTGGCACCCAGAGATACGAAAGCAACACTTAACGTACTTTGCTCCCATCCATGGCATACCTGTCGGGAGCACCCATGTTACGCACAGTTGACTATTTCTTGGCATTACAACAATCTACCCAGTTTAGTCTGGCCTCTTCTTTTTTCCCCCTTTTTAGATAGGTGGATTTTATTGGATCCAAAGCTACAGAGAAAACCCAGCTTTCTCTTCTTTATAAAAAATGCTTATGTTCCCATTGACCATAATTTACTATTGTATACAATTTCTTGCCTTCTGCTTCTTATTTACAGATAGTAAGTTCAACAGGATTTTGCTGGAAATAATATTAACAATATTCATTTTTGCTAACTTCTTTTAAAAGTATTTAGCATATTCATGTATTTTATTTGAATTGCTTCTGAAATATGTTTCTTTTCTTTTTTTTAAATACTCATTTCCTCCATTTTATGGATGAGGTACTGAATTATGGAGGTAAAGTACTAGGAAGTCACCCAGAACTGGAAATTAAACCCGTAATGCCTTCTCCTGCCCCTCCTGACCCTTCAGATCAATGAAATTTTACTTTTGAATGCTTTAAATCTTCAGAGACAAATCCAATAAGGGCACTGGAATGCACCCTGCCACTTCAGCCCAGGGTAGAGCAGAGGAGACAAAAGAGCAGGCCTCTTGGTGTGCATTCCAATCAAATCTCTCACGAGTCCCCCCGGATAAGTACAGGAAATCTCAAGTTTTCAGCCAGTCTTCAGTTTCCTAATCACGGACTTCAATTCCCTTCTGTCTTTGTGCTTGAGCTGGCTGTCGGTGCTTAGCCAGCTCTGTCCAGCAGCGCTGGCAGAACTCTGTGCTAAGTGCCTGCATTGCTAAGGTAAAGCCCAGGGGGGCGTGCTGTTCTGGCTCTGGAAGGGCCATGTTGTTTTGAAATAACAGTCCTCAACCGGGCCCTCCTTCCCACAGCGGGTGCCGAAGCCAGGTCTTTTCTCCTGTATTTTTTTTTTTTCTGTTACTCTTGGTCATGGCTCTTTAGTCCACAAGCTGAAAAGCTTGGGAACAGTTATTTTAACCAGCCTTAATGGTGAGCCTTTCTCTGATTGACTTTTAAAAACAATTTCCATCTGACTTGCACATCAGCCACAACATAAAAGTGATTTGTGGGTGTCACTAATGACCTTTCTGCAGAAGGCTTGAGTCAGATCCTCAACGACAGTAAACAGCATCTATCAAAATCTTCCTGCAACACTGGGGAGCCTACAGCAATCTCCCTGCTTCTTCTCAATATCCTCTAAGTTAATCACCCTCAACACACACACACACACACACACACACACACACACACACACACACACACACGTACAGGTTCACTAGATTGACATGTGGAGTTTTGGCACTTCTAGTGGGGACTGATGAAAATTGGAACATTGTACAGTAAGAGGAGACTTTCTAAAGTTCTGTAAGACAATTGCTGATCTTTATTTCTTATGTTTGGTATCCATGTTTATAGTGTGAGGTGCTTTTTTTCCCCTAACAAAAAGGAAAGTCACCTGCTTGTGACAGGAAGAATGGTCATCACATAGACGGCATTTTCCCTAAAACGAGAGGAGGTAGAGACAGTTGTGGGTCAGGAAACACTGGGAAAGAGTCTTTCTAGGCAACGACAAGAAAATCAAGTCATGCACCAACCACTGGGAGGGATTTGTTCCTGAAAAGAAATCTGTAGGGTTATTTCTCAAAAATGTTATTGCAATCAGTTTCAATGGAAAGTAGTTCTGTTTTTCCATCCTCCAAACTGATAGAACATTTATGTTAAACAACATCAAGCCCCATTGCAATGAGCTCAGTTACTGCAATATTTAACATTCATTATCATAATATAACCTAACAAGGTGTTTTTACTTCATTAATTATTCTAAAACATGGTTGTTCCCCTGATCCTTTTTAGTTTTTTCTAGCTTATGATTATGAGGTAATAGTCACAAAAAGGTATACAAATGGTATTACTTTAAGTCATTCAACCTTTAATGCAGAGAAAAATTCCAGTGAGGTCAAAATAAACCCATAAAAATGGTGGAAATAATCTCACATTCACTGAATAAGTTGACATCAGAAGGGCTGTGCTGTACAAAATATCCCTGGCAAAATCTAGATGACTTCTCTGAAAGAAGTTTGTATAATTCGCAACACATAGCTAACTGCAAGGATGACCATGTGATCCCCCTCAAGGCCCTCGGATGCTCATGAAGTACAAAATCCACTCATTTAAAGTTAATTCCTATATCAAGACCCACAAAATGCAAGCCTCCCCAGTGACCCAGCCCACATCAGTCTGCCCTTATGGAAAATGCCTCAGTGTCAAAAAACGTCTAATGTCAATCACGATCCTCCACCTCACTTCAGCTAGCTTACCTTACCCTAGAAAATAGGACCTGCTAGCTGTATAAGGAAACCCCCAACCTGCTAGCCAATCATGCCCATTTCTACCTGGCCTCTTCAAACATGCTACATAAACTCCTTGCCCAAAACCCCGTGGGGAGAGTGTGCTACTCCTGGTGAGACACTGTATTTCCCCAATCCAATGCCACAGTTTGTGCCAATAAAGGCACAAACTTGTTACTCAATTGTTTTAGTTTAGTTATTCAACAATACTAAGAAAAATATATTTAATGCAACTCAGTGTAAAGTCACATTCTGAGAGATTCAAATGGGCAAATGTTGATGCCACAGCAGAGAGGGATGAAGGAGGGAAAAATAAAGAGGAGTTGAGAGTTCGGGCACTTCGTTGGCTTTATCCTGATATATTTGATACACAAGATTGTGCTCCAAATCAAGGAGGTTCGTGGGACTTCCTGAAGGCCACCCATGGGAAAATGAGTGGCTTTGGGGGTGTGGGAGTCATGGGTATCTACGAGCTTCTCCTCACAAAAAGTTTGAGAACTCCCTCAGACTCATCTATGACTTGAGAATCCCACTTAGGAGCCCTTGTTCTTGAGACAAAACTGATCTAAATTTCAAAATCTTTTCTTTCTGTAGGTTCAAACACAAGTGACTCATTATTCATAAATAAAAGAATAAATGAGTAAAGAGGGAGGTAACACTCCCCCAAAGGCAACTGAATTGATGAATATAAGCAGCTAATTACCTCTTGGACATACTCTGTTAACATCTTCTACCAAAACTTAAATTCCAATTACTTCCTAGGAATGAATTAAGTACATGGAGGAGTTGCATTAACTCATGTCACTTCAGGCTATTTGGTAAAATAGTTACAGGTTTGCCACCTTTTAATGCAGTGGCTACCTATCCTGAAATTCTAAGCAAACAAAACTACTCTATAAGTCACATCATGTTTTAAATCTATTTAACAAATAAAATTTGCTCCTTAGAAGAAATTTTATGGTGAGGTTTTTGGTGGAAAAAATCATGACCTAAAATGTTTTGTAAATCCTCTTTCAAATATATCAGCTTTACTGAAAAGTGGGAAGCTCCTGAACTAATTTTATACATAGTAACTGGAACAGGTTCCCAAGCTCATAACAGAAATCTGCTTCAAGGATGAAAGGCTTTGGCCAATTTTATATATGTGTAGATTTAGAATTATAATTGGTCATTTGACTATGCCTTATGGAAACTTGGATGGAAATTGTGATTCAAGCGTACTGTGGGGTTTTCTCTATTGTGTCTTACATTGGTCTTGTATCCTTGATGAGTTTTTCTTTTAAATTTTATTTTATTGAATTTATTGGGTGACATTGGTTAATAAAATTATATAGGTTTCAGGCATACATATGTATAATACATTACCTTTGTATTGTACTGTGTGTTCTCCACCCTAAGTCAAGCCTCCTTTCATCACGATTTATCCCCCCTTACCCTCTTCTACCTCTCCCTACTCGCCTTTACCCTAGTAATTGCCACACTGTTGTCTGTGTCTATAAGTTTTCTTGAAGGTGAAGGGATCTTCCATTAGCTTTTCAAAGGCCAGCTCCTTTCCTTTAATGTCATTTTGATTTCAATGGTGCCTGGCCAAGGGAGGAACCATGGATTTTAGAGTGAACCACGGATTTAGAGGATTTTCAGAGGAAGTGTTACAGATAGGCCATGGAAAGGGTGGGGAGGATTCGGGTGACTGGACAAGAAAGAAGAGGGTATTCCAATCAGAAAACAGCAGGGGCAAAGATTCCATGGAGGGGATTCACCTCCAGGATCAGGGAGTCAAGTGGAGGTCAGAGGCAGGGGACCCATGAAAGCAGAGCCTGAGAGGAAATGACACAGGTGGGGGGTGAGCCAAAGGCAGCACCTGCGGCAGAAAAGAGCTTCATCAATATTTGTTGTCATTCAAAACACTTCTTAAACCAGATAATATTTCAATAATTTAACTAGGGTGTGTGTGTGTACAGGGTTATGAGATTACTAGTATTTTTCATACACTCTGGCACTTTTCCCTCTCAAGCCAAAAAGTGAAGTTTCAAACCCAGCAAGGGTTGTCAGAATAAAAAAGAAGAGAAGAAGCTTTTTTGAAGTTCAAAGCCTGGCCTTTTAGGTCTCAGAAGCTCAGGTCCAGAGGGAATGCAGGCAAGAAGGCTTGATATGATAAAGAAAGGCTTCCCACCTCCCCCTGCCCAATAGCAGATAATGATTGCTAGGTCTAAGGCTTGCATGTGGGTGGTTAGTAGGAAGAAGATGAAGGGGAAGTAAGTGGAAGAGAGGTCAGTCTCTCCATAGGAGATGCCTGGGCCAGGGGGTTCGCGTAGATGAGAGCAGAGACTTCACTTGGGTTGATATAATAATAATCATTATTATATCATTATTATTATCTCTTCAAATGTTTCTTGAGTGGTTGGTATATAACTGACACTGTTTAAAACACCTACATATATTAAATTTCACTTCATCTTCACAATGGTCCTAAAAGTAGATACTGTATATTATTAGCTCCATTTCATCTGTATCTCTTAGAGAGGTTAACTAATTTTGCAAGATTGCACATCCAGTAAGTATTAGATAAAAAATTAATGATTTATGAAACTGATATTTTAAAGAAATTCTTCCAGTTGGAGTGTGCAAAGCGAATGAAAGATAGAAATCAGGGCAAATGATCAGAAGCTATTGCAACAATCAGGGAACCAGTGTATCCCAGGTGTCAGGACCCAGAAAACTAAAACAGATACTTTGGAGTGTCAAAAGTGACACCGAAGTTTCCAGTCTATGTGCCTGGGAGAGGATTAGAAATTCAAAGAAGCAGCCTATTGGGGATGGTAGTCTGGGGATGTTAAGTCGTATTGAAAAAAAGTTTGATCTGATTCCATCTTAAAGTCATTGCAAAGACATATAATAAAGCAAAGATAATCATGTCATGGTCATACATAATCAATAAGCAATTCACCAGCAGTTTCTAGTCTCATGAAATAGGTGATTGATAATCAATGGTTGTGTCTAACTGCTTAAGTTGCAAAATCAAGAATATTGTGAAGTGATGCTGAACTGAGAGCAGTGAAGACTCTGGGAAGATCAAACTTCAAAGATTCTTTCTTAAAAATTTGACAGATAAAACCTCATAACCAGGGTGCTGACCCTGGAATGATCAAAATCACATTTTAAAAGATGGAAAAGATCTAACTCTTGCTGTGATCAGAATAATGGTCCCCCAAATATGTCCACAGACCAATCTCCAGAATCTATGAATATGTAAGGTTACTTGGCAAGGGGGGATTAAGGTTGCAGGTGACAGTTGCTTATGACCTTAATTAGGAAGAGTGCCTTAGCTTATCCAGGGGGGCCAACGTAATCACAGGAGTCATTTAAATGGGGCAGTGGAAGCCAGAAGCGAACCAAAGAGATGGCAGCGTGAGAAAGACTGGATCCAATGTTTTTGGCTCTGAAGATAGAGGAAGGGGCCACAAGGCAAGGAATGTTATTAACAGATGGTCTCTTGAAACTGGAAAAGGCAAAAATAATGATAATAAAAAACATCCTCCCAGAGCTCCCAGAAAGGAATGTAGTCTGCCAGCACCTTGACTTTAACTCGGGGAGACGCGTTTTGGTCTTCTAAAATTCAGACTGTAAAAGAATACATTTGTGCTGCTTTAAGCCATCTATTCTGCAGTAATTTGTTATAGCAGTCTTAGGAAACTAATACAGTAAGTTAAAAAAAATAAATTACTTCTCCAGGCAGTTCAGATATTCATTTGAGTAACATGTCCATGCACTGGCTCTTGCCTACATGAAATGATGCTGACAAAGAACCACAGACTCCCATTGTGTGCTCGACAATGGAAATGGTCTTAACTACAAATTGAGCATAAAAATCTAACAACTGAGTCATATTCTATCCAGTCCCCCATTCGCATAAAAAAAAAAAACACACTGGCAACAGTGATTCCCACATTCTGGGAGGCATCTGCTTCCTTTTATCAGGACATACCCCTAACTTAAAAGCAAAGGAGGCCAAAACTGTAGTGATCCATGGGAACATACAGGAAACACCCCTTTGTGTCAGCAAAGGGGAAAATGTCTTGCTCAAGGAAGAGACTCTTAAACTATATCAATAATTGGTTGGCATAAAAAGGAGAGCAGTAGAGGTTGTGACCCTATTTTCTTCCTGCCAGCTTCCTCCTTTCCAGCGTGTACTATAATAAGCCCATTCTCTCAGTGAAGAGGCACAGCTCTTTCTGCCAAGGCTCCAGCTTCTTCTCAGCGTGTTGCTGGGTTGGGGTTCCTCTGGTCACTTTAAGATCAATGCAGCTCTTAACCTTATTAAGTAGCAAGACAAGAGAATTCCAGGCAGTATGAGCAGCTGTAGTCCAATAAAAGTGCCTTTAACCGAGTCCTGAGTATGATAACACAAGTGATGTCGCCTTAGAGTATAAGAAGGAACCTGCCCTGTTTAGGGGTCAGAAAGTAAGGGAGAGCTGAACTTGGTTAAAAGAACCCTGTAGCTTATTTTAAACAAGTTAATGCTCAGGAGTCTTTGTGATAGAGCCAGCATTGTGCTATCTCAGCACTATTACCTGCCCTGGAAACTGCAATACTTCCCTGCTTAACTTTAGTTGATGACAGAAAATAGTACCTCTGACTTCAGTCTAACACTCTGAATTTCATAGGTGAACACAGGCTCTCTAATAGAATAAATTAACCTCTGACTGTATCTTAAACCAACCTTAAAAACTTGAGTGTCTTCCTATGTTGAAAAATCGAAAAACTTGGAGCCAGGTAAGAATCTATGTCAACCTCAGAGAACTCATTCTTCCAAGCACTCCTTAAACCTAGTTCTTCTCAAGTCCAGATGGTCAGATAATTAATAATCAGCCAAGAGTTACTGGGAGTCCAACCAAGCATAGTGGAAGGACCTGACATGTACAAGATATACCTAATGCCCTGAAGAAATTTGTAATTAAGTTGGGAAAATCAGCCATGGGGAGATAATACATAATTATACACTTTCTTGTGTATTTATTCATCCTGCCTTAACTCCATAGGGAGACACATACATGCATTTCATTCACTGCTATACCTAGTGAGTAACACAAAGTATGAACTCAAAATACCCGTAGATGTTAATTGGTTTCGTCCCACAATTACCTAGACATTGCTCTCAAGCCCTTTTGTGATTCACTCAAGAAATCTAAAAACACCAAGTAAGTACAGTCGTAGCTCAGTACTCATCGGCTTCAGATTTCATCAAATCCTGTACTTGTCTCATTTTGATGAGAAAAAACATTTCAGCACTCAGTGCTTGCTCAGAACTCATTGCAATTAATAGAACTTGTATGCGTCACAACACCACTCAGCAAGAGAAAATGCTTCATCATTCAGTACTTGTTGGTTTCAGCACTCATCACAAGTTCCAGAATGAATTAACAACATGTACTGAGGTACCACTACTCTTTTACGGTATACCAAGGATCTAGAACACCATAAATATTACCAACAACACAAAGCATTGTATCAAACCACTATTTCTAACATGCTATCTCTCCTCTTAGCCTTCTCCCTTCTCTATTAGCCACAGGAGTTCCTCATTAACCAGAGTAGCACCTGCCATAATAAAATATGACAAAATGAGAGGCTTAAAACAGTCAAAATTTATTGTCTAACAGTTTTAGAGGCTAGAAGTCAAAAATCAAGGTGTCAGGGTGTCAGCAGGTCACCTCCCTCTGACAACTGCAGGGAAGATTCTTTCCTTGCCTCCTCCTACCTTCTGCTGGTGGCTGTCAATCCTCGGCATTTGTTGGCTTGTAGATGTATCACTCCAACTTATGCCTCTGTCTCTAGGCCTCCACAGGGTTGTTTTCTTATAAGAACAGCAGTCATATTGGATTAGGAGCCTACCCACTCCGGTATGAGCTGATAATAACTAATTATATCTGCAATGGCCCTATTTCCAGATAAGGTCACATTCTAAGGTACAAAGGGAAAAGATTTCAACATATCTCTCTGAGGAGGATACAATTGAACCCACTGAAGGGCCCTATTCCTGTAGGAAGAGAATCTGCCTCAAGAACATATCAACTTTATTCAGTTTTGCAATCCTCATGCCTCAAACAGTATCTGATGCATCTTCAACGTTGACAGAAACAGGTTTTCCCTGCAGAAGAAATCCAGCGTGATGGCAGGCCAACATTTCTAAGACAAAGAAAATTCAAGATTAAAAAAAAAAGAAAAAACTTGCTTAAAGGCATCAGCAAGCTGCTGAAACAACCAGAACCACAGGGGGAAAATTTCAAGAAAGGGAAGAACTGGGGAAATAAAAAAACACTGACATTGTGCAATGGTTTGATTATTCTGGGCTCAAGCAAGAGAACGAACTCTGGGTTGTGCACAGGCAGAAGGCTACTGCTAGGGACAGATGAATGAGCAGAGTTTTTGACTGTCTGGTAATGCCAGAGAGACATAATCTGAGGCTTCCAGAGCCAAGGTATTGGTAACAAGGGAGAAACAGAGAACTAAGCCTGATATAGTGCCAGCTTTTCCCTTGATACGTATGCCAACTTTTGAAGTGAGGCTAGGGGGCTTAGAAGCTAAGCAGATAAACTAAAAAACAAAACAGGGGCCTTAGGAATCTCAACTGTTAAGGAGAAAAGGATTCGAGTTTAGGCTCTGCCTGGGCGAAGGGTCCCGTGGGTGCTCAAACTCTGAGGAATATCAGCGCTTGGGAGGGGCAGTGAGCCAGGAGCAGACCGAAACTGAAACATAATCTTTGCTCAGATTAAGAAATAACCCCCACTCTACCTAGCAGACCAAAGGGTACACTGTGGTTAGAGAAAGATAACATTACCTGAAGCCACCACAATTTGTTTTTCTATACAATCCCTGGCATGCAATTACAAAATTACTAGGCATGCGAAAATACAGAACATGTCACAAAGCCAAAGAAAAACGAGATATGGAAGTAGGTGTATATTGATCCAGATATTAGAGCTAACAAAGAAAAAAAACTCAAGGATAACCATGAATTATAACTTCAAAGAAGTAAAGAAGAATGATTTTAAATAAATGAGAAGATGGAGAACTTCAACAAAAATGAAATGTATAAAAAATAACAAATGAAAATCCTATAATTGAAAAATACAGTTACTGAAACCAAGAATGTATTAAACAGCCCTGGACTGTGTGGCTCAGTTGGTTGGACATTGTCCTATAAGCCAAAAGGTCACAGGTTCAATTCCCAGTCAGGGCACATGCCCAGTCGGGGCACTTGCAGATTTGGTCCCTGGAGGGGGCGTGTAGGTGAGGCAATAAATTGATATTTCTCTTTCATATCAATGTTTCCCTCCCTCTATTTTCCCTTCCTTTCTCCTCTCTCTAAATCAATAAGCATGTCCTTAGGTGAGAATTATTAAAACAAAGAATTTATTAAATAGATTTAACAGAGTAGTAGACAAAATTATTGAAAGGGAAGACAGGCTCATAAAACTAGCCATACTGAAGAACAGAAAGAAAAACTATTAAAAAATGCAAAAAACATTAAAAAAACATATGGAACAAAAGCAACCAAAAATGTCTAACATATATGTAATTGATATCCTAGAAGGAGAAGTAGAACAGGAGAATAATGATTATTTTTAATAATGACAAAATTTTCAAAAACTCAGGAAGGAGAGTTTCAAGAATTTGAGAACTCTAAGCCCTGGCTGGCGTAGCTCAGTGGATTGAGTGTGGGCTGCGAACCAAAGCATTGCAGGTTCGATTCCCAGTCAGGGCACATGCCTGGGTTGCAGGCCATGGCCCCCAGCAACCACACATTGATGTTTCTCTCTCTCTCTTTCTCCCTCCCTTCCCTCTCTAAAAATAAATAAATAAAATCTTTAAAAAAAGACTCTCTTAATCTTAAAAAAAATTAAGTTAAAAAAAGAAGTAAATAATTAAAAAAAAGAATTTTGAGAACTCTAAACAAACTTAATACAAAGAAAATTATCTCTAGCTATACCATGTCAAGCTGAACACATACACACATACACACACACACACACACACACACACAAACTAAATATTAAAAGTAGACAAAGGGGCAAAGACGCATTATCTTTAATAGAACAACAGGACAGTCAGCTAACTTCTTACAAGAGATGATGAAAACCAGAAGACAGTGGAATGACATCTTTAAAGTGTTGAAAGAAAATAGCAACCAAGACAAATACTCGAAAATAGAAGGAAAATTAAGACGTTTTAAGACAAACCAACCCCAAAAATGGAAAGGATGCATTTCTAGCCAACCTTAACTAAAAAATAAGATTACTAAAAGGATTTCTTTTTTTCTGGCAGAAGGAAATAATCTGAAATAGGAACATTCAAATGCAGGAAGGATACAATAATAAGCCTACATTCTCAAAAATCTGTTAGGAATCTCCAGAACAGCAAGGAGTTCAACAGTGTACAGCCAGTTCCTAGCACTCTGATGATCTTTTAGTAAGTGCTTCACCATTAACGTAATAACATTACCTCCATTGTGCTCCAAATGAATAGTTTCCTCACATCCATCTTCACTTGCATCAGAGAAATTTTATATCCCTAAAGTATCCATTAACCTTAGAAAAGGAAGAGAAGACAACCTAAATTTCTATTGCTAGGTCTGAAAATGATTTTATATTACAATTTCCCACATAAAAACTAAACCTTAAGAAGATAGGTGTCTCAAACCTCTCCTTCCACTTCATACTTTCATTCCAGAAGAGAGATTACCTCAAGGAATCCTCACTGTCAAGGAATAATCTCCTAAAGGAAGGAAATACGCAGATCAGCTGACCCTTTCTCTTGCCATGAGTAACAATCCTAAACTTTTTTTAGTTATATCTGCACAATAGGAAGCTGGGAAAAGCAAGTACAGAGAATCTGGACTCCTTAGATGCCTTCCACTACACAGTGGCCACAAAATGTATTCAATAATGAACCCTTTTAAAGGTTTAAAAGCTGCAGCAAGGTTTAATAGACCAGAGAAGTCTCTCCCCAAGCCCTTCAAAGAGCGTCTAAAATCAGATGACAGGAAGCAGCAAAACCTGGCCTTAGCCAGTAAAACAATGTTGTCTGCGTGCCTTTTTATTCTAGGGGCTTAGAAACACAATCAGCTTTCTTGGCTGCTCCCCTTTTGTGCTCAGAGCGCATTATGCGGCTTTCTTCATGGCACAGAAGCTCCCTGCAGTGAAAGCCTCCTCCTGAATGGGGTTTCTGAGCACAGACGTTTCCCTGTGTCTTATTTGCAGCTTTCTACAATAAACCCTCTCCCACACAAATACATATTTTCATTATCTTATTTTTAGCAATGCAATTTGGACAGGGGAAGTGTGATTTGACAGTCTAATGGTGGTAGATTCTTCTGTTGGAGTCTCTCTCGGATCTGGCTGCAAGTGCTACAATTCCAGCACTACATCTCAGCACACCCGGCGTCAGCTCCACTTAGCCCTACTAAAAGCCATGTGCGTTGCAGTCGCAGGAGTACCTTCCCACACATTCATTAGTGAAAATGTATCACACAATACGATTATTTTCCATTATAGTATTAAGTGTCTCATCCAGATCGTGAGTGTAGGAAACAAGTTTCGGGTTCTGTCGCTCAATGAGTTGAATTCTCAGGTTATTCTTAGGTCTTGTTAGTTTCTATTCCTTCAAGCCCCGAGAGTACTAGTCTATATATTACACCAATAACTTTCAAACTAGCAGGACTATCGAAGGCTTCATTTGCCAGCTGAAAGAAACCTTGTGACTGGAGGAACCTGATAAAACTAAATGTAATTCCAAGAGAGTGGAAGTTGTCTGAAAACTAGGGATTTATGTCTCTCCACCATTTTCCCCTCTCTCATTTTTTCCTCTTTCCCATCCTTTCTGCCTTCTTTTTCCTGTTCTTCCTTCACCTATTCTTTCTTTATATAAAAAAATTACCTTAGCACCTAAGAAGCCCCATACAGTGTTTGAGGTACTGATAAAAAAAAAAAAGATACACAAGCCAGGGTGTCTTTACTCTTTTGGGGGAAACAGCTCAGTGGAAAAACCAATTAAATGCATGGTGAGACAGATGAGCTGGATTCTACATGACCAAGTTGTGTGGGGAATGGAGCAGGAGGGGGATGGATTCCAGCCAAAGAGGAAAGGGGCTGCATTACCCCACTCCCTCAATTAGACACTGAAGTGGCACTCACTACTGGTCTGAGCATGCAGGTCCTAGGCAGGACTGAAACTTGTTGACTTGCACTTGGGTTCTTGGATCTAGGGAAAGGAACCATTGAAGGAGTTAGTAGGAAAAATCTGTCTCAATGTGTCACTCTGCAAATATTTATTTATATAAATATACATATTTATGTGTACATTACATGGCATGTACTATTTCATTATAACTCCCCAAATAAAAACTAAATCTTAAGTTTAAGCATTATGCTAAGGACTGGGAGCACGTGGGTGAAAAAGGTAGATGTGGTCTCAGCTCTCTGTACAGCCAAAGGCAAGAATTGTGGCCCTTTTTCTGCTAGGCCCCGAACTGAGTGGCAGAGAGCGGTGAGCTAGAGGTAGATGCCAGGGGAGAAGTGTTCATGAAGGCTTCAGGGAGGCTGAGAAGCACGAGTAGAGTCACCTTGTGTTTTAGAGGCAAACTACACACAGGTGAATAAAGGAGACCTTCTTCCTGCAGATATAGCCACAATTCTTTGGGATCTAAAGAACTTGGAATGCTCAGAGTGCCCTCAGTATAGACCTCTGTGTCGGTCAGTGTTCTCCAGAGAAATGAACCAACAGAAGAGATAGGTAGGTCGGTAGGTAGATAGTAGGTAGGTAGGTAGGTAGACAGAGAGAGAGAGATGATAGATGATAGATAGATAGATGATAGATAGATAGATAGATAGATAGATAGGTAGATAGAGAGACAGATAATAGATAGACAGATTTTAAGAAATTGGTTCATGTGACTGTGGGAGACTGGCAAGTCTGAAATCCAGAGGGCAGGCCAGCAGATAGAAACTCAGGATTTCTGTATTACAATCTGGAGGCAGAATTTCTTTGCTTCTGGAAAACCTCAGTTTTTGCTTTGAAGGTCTCCAAGTAATTGGAGGAAGCCCTCTCACATTATGCAGGGGAATCTGTCTTACCTCAAGTCAACTGTCAGTAAATATTAATCACATCTACAAAGTACTTCCACAGCAACATTTAGACTAGCGTTTGACCGAAGAGCTGGGCACCATAGCCTACTGAAGCTGACACTCACAATGATCCACCACTGCACTGAATTGGGAATTCTTAGAGCTTCCTCCATAGAGACACCAGTGTTCCCACCCGAAGCACAAGACGCCAGCAGGAGCAGCAGTGGTGGCTGCTTGTGTGAGCAGTCAGAACAGAGAAAAGTGAGGACTCCTATGAGCACCTGTGAAACTCCCTCTGGGAACCCCCGGAAAGGATTATGTGGGCAAAGGCAAGAATCTTAGAATTTTTTGTTATAATCTTTCAAACTCCATTAATCTGGGAAAAGACTTTACTACCTGAAGGATGACTTTTGGAAATGGTAAAATATTTGGTCAACAAAGAGCCTAAGGGTGGCAAGAGCACAGGATCCACAGATCCTTAATTGCAGGAAGCTTGTGAAGGCAGAAGGAGAGAGACTCAGACACGTGGGAGCCTCTCCCATGTTAGAAGGGAGCTCTGCATGATGGGGCTGGGCGGGCACAAGACCCTGAGTGGGCCGAACAGATGTGCACCTTCCCTCCAGATCCAGTGGTTGGCTGCTGCTGGATGTACCTCGGTTGCTGTACCAGTCTACCCCCAAGAAGTCTGTAAGCTGACATTCTGGTTCCTCAGTTTCTAAGGCTCGAGTCTGTGGGAGGATAGACTGCAAGGCATTTTGAGATGAAAAATGTCTCTGTTTTTAAGTTCATATGGTCTTCAAATGATTCACAATAGAATCAGTAGTAACAATTCAAACAGGCTCTGCTTAACTGAATCAACTGAGGCTGAGGAATTAAATACCATCTTGTATGTTCACAAGGTAAGTTCAGGCTGAAAAAATAGCCCGGTATATAAATGTCATCAGCTTCCATGGATTTACACACATGTGTTCTTTCCCTCCAAACCTGCTTCTCCTCCTGAAGTTTTTTTTCTTAGAATCAAGGCTGCCACTCACCCAGTCACCCAGCCTGGCAACTCCTTCCACTCCACTTTGGTCCCTCACTAAGCTGTGCTGATTTCACCTCCTAAAATATCCCATATACCAAACACCCTCCTTTTCTTCCGGCTGCCAGTCTTTGAAGCCAGTCTTCCTGACTCTGGTTCGCAGCCAACTTCAATCCATCCTTCACATTGCCGTCAGAATGATGGTTCAAAAATGAAAATCCAATATTTTCCCACTTCTTCTCCCAAGCGCCTTTACGATAAGGGATAAACCATTATTTGGGGGAATACGGCATTTGTAATCTTGCTCACATTTCTCCCACCTTACCCCACACATAGCTACAGCAGTCACTTGTAATTTCTTTCCCTCTTTTAAAATTTCTACACATGAAACCCTCTCTTGAATGCTCTCCCCTACTGCTCTTCTGAAATAACTCCTACTTCTTTAAGATGTAGATCAATGACGATTTCCTCTAACTTACCCTGGCCTGATCTGGATGTTTCTCCTGTAACACAGGATTCTTTGACAAGACATGTGCCTAAAGACTTTTTCTTTCATTTTATGCAATGATGGGCATGAACTCACCTAACACCATCCATGCTCACCATCCCACCAGCCCAGCTGGTTGCTCTGCCTGCGTACTTGCTCCAGAACAGAGGCAAGGCTAACTCTACCTTTAAGACAGAGGATTTTCTCAAAAGCACACTCAGGAGAGTGACCAATTCTTGCTGCCCCAGGCACAGGAAGACCAGAACCCAGTGTTTATCAGAGACATTTGTTTTGTCATAGCACAGCTTTATCTGAGGGCAAAGCTTTACAAAGAAAAACAGTAACTAGTTGCCTGCAGAACCTCCTGCTTTGAAAAACACGGCAGCGTCTTTATGATACCCACAGCAGGGTTACTTTCAATCCGTGACTCACCAGGTTTCAGTTTATCGGCATCCTTTCTCTGACATTTAAAAATAAGCAGCTCTTCAAAACATAGATAAGTAAACACAAATAAAAAAGAGCAATAATTTCTATTGTTCTCCAGCAAAGTGCAGGAACAGGAAATAGGACAGGTGTTCATGTTTGTTATATCTGCCTTGGGATTTGGTTTCCTAAATTTAAGGCAAAAACCAAGTTCACAGTCTCCTCTGACAATATACGTGGCTAGTCAGGTAAGGTCATTCGCTTGCCAGACATTTGGAGTTATCCAGACAGCCACTTCAAGAACCACAGTGGATTAAGGAAATCTGTCAGAAGAGAAAGGCATCTGACCGCACAAGGACACCTGAGGAATTAACTTCAGGGAGAGTCATCTTCAGCCAAGAAAAAGTGAGCACAGGAAACAGTATCAGGAAGAAAAGAATGAAGCAGCCCCATCTCTGCTCCCAGCTATTGCTGCCTTTTCCTGAAGCACTGTTTACACTGGTCATATAGATATTCATTCTCAAGATAATCAGATCTCAGTGATTCCAACTAGTGAAACCATTCATAGCCAAGGGAACCACATTAACCAAGCCCCTGAGTAAAAGCCAAACTCAGAAATAGGAAGTAAAGTGGTGGTTACCAGGGCTGGTGGAAATGAAGAGACATGGGTCAAACGTACAAATGTCCAGTTACAGAATTAACAAGTTTTGGGGATCCAATGTACAGAATAGTGACTATGGCTAATAATACTGTAGTTTATACTTGAATGTTGCTAAGAAAGTAGATCTTAAATGATCTCACCACCAAAGAGAAAATGGCAGTCATGTGACATGATGGAGGCATTAGCTGAAGCTACGGTGGCAACCATTTCTCAGTAAATGAGTACATCAGTCAGCATGAACAGCTTACACTTACACAATATTTTATGTCAATTTTATCTCAATAAAGCTGGCAAAAAAATACACAAATTAAAACATACATAAACTAAAACATCAAGAAAAACAAAGAGCAAACCAGGTGTTAAGAACAAATGAGTTTTTTAATACAGATAAGCTTTCACTATAATATCTTAGTTAAAATTAAAAATAAATTTGAATTTGTGTGTTCCAAAGCATGATGGGGAGCATGTCAAAAAAGCCAATCGCAAAGTCCATAATTCCTTCTTTCATTCATTCCACAAACATTTGTGAAGCGACCACACATAGGCACATAATCATCAGTAAAAATAAACAGTAACTACCATGAGGTTAAGTAAATGAAGCCACGCTGCCCAAGTATGGTCCCCCACCACACCACTTAGTTCTTACTTCAGGACCTTAGACAAATCCTTGAAAGTCTATGTACCCTAACCCCCTTATCTGTAAAATGTGGACAATAGGAGAGCCTTGATCTCATAGGATTGTTGTGAGGACTTAATAAGTTTGTAAATATAAAGAACACATCATAGTGCCAGCCAGGCCACATGCAAATAACAATATGAACACATAACCATAAAGCCACAACCAATTTTTATGGGGCGCTTACTGTATGCAATGGACTAGGCATAGTAAATATTTAATAACTGTTAGCTATTATTATAATTCCATGGATCCTTTAATTTTTAAAAAATCAGAACATATTCTGTTTTCTGTAGTTGTCATTGCCATGGGGTTAGTAAATGTAGCAGTTTTCTACCATACTCTCAGTATAAAATCAGAGAAAATAGACCCAAGTACACTGTAAATCTAACATCATAATCATGACTATATCTAAGTTTAGAACATAAGCCCAAAAGGCCAGAGAGAAGTTTGAGAATATATTTTCTACCTACTATCTAGCATATTACACATGCCTAATAAAGATTGACTGTGCCCAAGGTTAAGGAGAGAGCCTTTCTTCCTGGACCTTGTTTAGGGAAAAAAAATAGGCAAGAAGGTGGGCCTGTGTCTGAACAGTGGTTCAGAAAAAAATAAGGCTGCTGCTGTGCAGGGTTTTCAGCTAGGAAGTCATGAGGTTATGTCCAGAAAAATCAACTAAAGCAAGAAGGATAAAGACAGTTCCGAGTCCAGGGACTCCAGAGGGAAGATGTCATCAGTAATGCAGTCCAAGAAAGAGAAACAACAGAAAAAGATTGTCGGAAGGTCAGAAATTCCAGCCACAGGTAACCAGTGCAAGCTTGTCTAAGACCATGTGATTTACCCTCCATCTTCTTCTCACTGGCTGGGTGCTACAAGGGCCTAATAAATTGTAGGCATTCAAATATTGGTTGTCTGACTGATGCCATCTTTATCTGTGGAGTAATGCCAGGGGATGTGCCTGGCATATTACGTTTACATTTGCATGTCTCTTACCCTTATGAGAGTGTAAGCATCCTAAATGCATCAACTACATCCTCAACTTGGCACTACCAGAATGACTTTTATGTTATAGATATTCAATAAACATTTTCTGAATGAATGAATAAATATCATGAACAAATTAGCAGACACCAAGAAGAGTCTGATCCTGAGCCAAATACCTTCTGAGAGAAATGCTCCTTACATCCTCCCCATCCAGAGCAGAATGATTTCAGAGTGTGGAGACATCTGTTAGTGCTGTCTGCCAAGAATCGACAGTGCCATCTTCCTGGAAGAGCAAATTAATTCTCCTTTGAGGAACTACCCCACCCCACCCCCTCCTGACTAAGGTAAGTCTAAGAGTTTAGCCAATCCTCTTCTTTCCCTGCAATTTAAATCTTATGCAGAACTTCAAGGACAGCAAATGGTTAGAGCTGATTCATCCCAATAGTGCCTAAAGATGTTGTCCACTAGTCCACGGTACCTTGATTGACATTGTTGTCTTGGTTTCTGCCCTCTTTGGGTCCTGGTAATTCAGCTGTTTTGTTGAGTCTCTGAGCTCCCTTTATCCTTTAACATTAGTTAGCTAAAGTCCATTTCAGTAGCTACAAACTGAGAATCTAACAGATGCACTATGAAATCCTTGCCCTAGATCAGGGGTTCTCAATTATGGCTGCATGTTAGAATCACTGGGGAGCTTTTAAAATCCCAGAACATAGGCCACACCCCAAGCCAATTAAATGAGACTCTATGAGAGTGCATCTCATACTTGTTAAAGTGCCCCAGGTGATTGTAATGTGCAACCAAGACTGAGAATCACAGATCTAGATTCATGTAACTCTGTCCACCTGCCTACTCTAAGAAAATGAAGGAGAAGGGGTATTTGACAAGTGAAACACTCTTAAAGACAGAACTGAACCCTATGGAAAAAGAACTAAAGTCCCACTCAGAATTCATGTTTTCCCCAAGATTTAAAGAATTAGATTTTTTCATCTTTAATTGCTGTTTTTACCACCAAGTAAATTTAAAGAACTTTATAACTGTAAGTACTTTCTAATTTTATTAACAACACAAGTAAAGCATAGTGTCTGTGAAGAAAATATCCCTGTTGGCTTGCATTTAAAATAGGTCACAATAATCTATCCCAAGCTTGGAAATATTTCTACTGAAGAAACCCTAGAACCATGTTTAAAGTGAGGCTGTCTTTGAGGACATCTGTTGACTAGAAGGTAATCATAAAAGGGGAGAAAACTGACACCTTCCTGCCTCCTCCACTTCTTCTGTCTTGGGAGAGACCATTTTCTAAAGTTATATGAAATTCAATGAGGAAGAAGCTAGCTGAGGAGCAAAGCAATTAAATTCCACAGAAAACAACGAATGTGTCTGTAACGAGAGAGAAGGGCATGTTGAAATATGTGACATTTAGTATCCTAAAGCAAGAACTTGTGTTTTCATAAGAATGGTCTCTGTAAAGAGACAGACAATATGGTGGCAGTCCAAAAGGAATCCCGTCTCTGTGCACGCCCTGCACAGGGAATCCAGCAGTCACACTGACTGCGTCTCCAGCTGCCCCTGGCCTTGGTCACCCACACCACTACCCCTCAAACGTGACTCAGCCTCAGCTCATGGAGACTTGAGACACACATAGGCTACTTTGAGCTCTGCCAGATCTCATGGAGATGCTGCACCTATACAGTTAGCTCTGCTTCCCACAGCCCATTGGAGTCAGTGTGGGACCCAATGACCCCAGAAACTAACTGAGTCCATCCCCTCCTACTACCTACACAAGGTGATTATTTTCTATTTTTGTTTTCAGCCCTAGTGAGATTGGGTCACTGAGAACAGATTTCTGTATGGTAAAGCGCTCGCAGAAGTTTAACGACAGAGCTTGGACACTCTGTTGGATGTACTGCAGCCAAATATAGGAAAAAAGAGAACGAGGCTCAGTTTTCAAGGGCACGTGAAAGGAGAGTCTTCGGTGCATCATACACAAATCCAGAAGTCCTTTTTTTAACTTCATCCCACTTCTAAATTCAAATATCATGTGAAAATGTATTTTAAAACATTAAAAAATAAAGACAGACAAGTAAATTTAAATTAGATTCATTCATTTGTTGTCTTTTCTTCCCCATTTTATCAATGCATGAGAAAATAACTCACTCTAAGAATAGGCCACTAGTAAATAATTTAGGAACATGTTTTTCCATGGGTCTCTATGTTCTTATAAATACAAATTGATTTCAAGAGATTTTTAGCTGAGATTCTAGTTTATGCTAAACATTAGTAGTCAAAATCCCAAAATCTCCACCTTCATCACTATAATACAAACTCTCTCTGTGCTGAGCTATCAATCACAATAGTATCATATCAAAATTATGTCTAAAAAGCTAATTGCTACCATCTTTGGCAAAACATTGTCTCTCCTAAACTGAAAGAGTGATTCCAACCTACTCTTTATCAGCGAGTGGATGAGAATGGCCCACCTTGAAAGTATAATAGACAGGAATGCAACCGAAGTGTTTTCTCTGAGTTCTTGATGGACCACAGGCAACACAGCTCATAAAAAGAGATGTTGAGGATAATGAAAAGGGAGCTGGCTGGACTTGAAGGCTACATATCCAAGTTTGAATCTTGACCTCTCAAGATACACTGTGAAACCCTGCACTGATCACCTCCAGTCATAGTTTCTTCCACTGTGAGTTGAGGATGACAATTGTAACTGCCTCCCCAAATGTTAATGAGGAAAAAATCACTGTTCAAGCACCAAACAGAGTGTCCTCAAATTTTTGCTGAATGTGAACCTCAATCCCATTAGCATCAAGCAATGAATCTGTATTGGCTCTGATGAATGCCTTCTTCCTTTATCATGCATGAGTCAGGAATGAGTATGAATTCTTACCTGTGACCTTTGCCTTCTTCTTTATACTGTTCTATGTTTTCCAGTTTTTCCACAATAATCATATGTAACATTTACAACCTAGAAAGCACATCTTATGAATAAAAAGATGTGGGTGAATTTTAGAGGCTGGAGTAAGACTGGAGGCATTGGTTCCAGTGAATCATGTATTAAAGGCATTTTGAGGTTAATTGGAAGTGACCGGAGGACCGAATGTCAGCGAGTTGGAACACTGAAATTGTTGAGGTGAGAAGCTTTCTCCATTCTTATTCTGTATGGTTTTAAACACAAGTAAAACCTTTACCAATGTGCTCATTGTATACTTATACAGTTAAAAAATGTCCATTCATTGTTTTTTTATAGTAACATAACGGACATTTATTGAGCCCTTACTATATCTTATGTGTTTTGCAAACAATTTTACCAATACTCTTAAGATGTGTCCTTTTCTCCCCATTTTATATGTAAAAAAAATTCAAATGAAGTAATGCACCCAAGGTCCTGGTCAATAAATGGTTGTCAGGTACTATTAACTCACTCTACTCTCCCCTTGTACCCTTCAGTACTATGGAGGCTATGAGCCAGCTTTCAGACTCCCTTGCAGCTCTGGTCCTTCATATGACCTGGATTCAGCCAAGCAGATACACAAAACAAGGAAGGAGGACATGAACAGCAAGTGAAGAAATTGGATTCTTTCAAGCATAGTGCAGAACCTGTGCTTCTTCGAGGGCAGCAGTCAAGGAGGTTACATTCAATTCATAGGACTGATGACCAGAAGGCAGAACTGGTGGTGAGGACTTCTCTAGAGTCCCTTGCACTTTTAGAATATTTCTGCTGGCTGCATTCTTTCTAGCTACAGAGCATGAAAACTTGTTTCCTGGGCCTGGAAAGTCTGCAAATGATCCAATACCTTGTAATAAAATCATTTCTGTTTACATAGAGTAAATTCTGTTGTCTGCAACTAAAGGATTGAGGCTGAACTAATGAATCTTTTAGATTTTATGCTTTTCCCACCACATCCATGCTTTTCCTATCATTAGAAGCTCTTTTTTTGACAGAAAATGTCTGGAAAAACAAACAAACAAACCTGGATGCAGGCTTCCTATGACCAGGGGATAACTTTAAGGCAACATAGCTATGACTGAAGAGGGTAAAGAACCAAAGAAGTTAAATAAAAGAAATTGCTTAAGGCAAGGATTCTGGAAAGAATTAAATCAACAGAAATCTGGAAAAAAAAAAAAAACAGCAGCATGTAAAACCCAACTTTCAGCTACAGTGAGAGGTAAGTTTAAAAGTATCTGGGCTCGTGTTCCAGAAGACTTCAGGGTAGCATTACTGTGGACAAAACACAGTAGTTTGACCTGTATCCAATCACAGAAATTAAACTGGGAATCCTATTTTACTGGTTCAAAAATTTCAGGCTAAAAAATACAAATAGTATAAGTCAGGAACTGATAAGCTAAGGTCCCAAACCAAAATCTGGCTGCCTACTTTTTTTATAAATACTGTTATTGAAACATAGCCACACCCACTCATTTACACATTGCCTAGGGCTGCTTTCATATGTAAACTTGAGTAGCTGCCATCATAGTAGAGACGTCATAGCCCACAAAGTCTAAAATATTTACTATCCATTCCTCTACAGAAAAAAATGTATTGGCCCTTGGTCTAGGAGGTTGGGAGGGCAAAGTCTTTTGGAATTGATAAATCAGTCTTATATATTCATCAGCAGAGGGCAGGACAATTACTACAGACAAAGGGACTGTGTTTCTTGCCTAAAGAAAAGAAAACTTTTAACTGCTTTGGTAGAAGCAGCTTCCAGGAGTATTTAGTCTGCAGATGTTCTTGTGGGGGGGTGGGGTTGGGGCTGAGGAATACCACAGGTGCTGAAGTAAGAAATTGTAGTGGTTGAAAGAAGTAAGCTATAGCCAGAAGATGTAGATAATAAATCATTACACAAATAGACGTGGAGAGTTTAGAATTGCAGACTAATGCTCCAGGAGTATTTAAGTGAGAAAGAAGAGGTGCGTCTGAGAAATAACAGGGAGCCCATTTGAGGCCTATTCTTCAGAGGCTGTCATTCTTGGCTATTCCTACACATGCTCCTGGAACCAGGCACTGGGTTGGGTCCACAGAGGGTCTGTAGACAAATGAAGGATGAAGTTGTGGCTTATAGAACCAGCAGCAGAGAAGGGGCTGAGAAGCAGCCTTTGGATCTGACAGCTGAGGGTGCCTTAAGCAATCCTTGTAAATGGAAGTGGGCTCTGTGTAGCTCTGTGTAATTTGGAAGAATCAGAGCTATTTTGAAAGGGGTCTCTGGGAATTTCAAATGGTAAGAAGGAAGAGTGCCCCAGAAGTGATTAAGATGAAAAGAAGGAGATGAAACAGCAGCTGGAAAGTGTAAATGGGTCTCATGTTGCTCTCTGAAAGATGGGTGCTATGGCAGAAGACCCTTTTCATCATACAGACATGTCAGCAGGGGCAGCACTCTTTGTAATAGGATTTGACCTGTGGGTGAGCAGCTTCCATTCTGTCTGACTACCGGGAGATATTTCTTAGCTGTGTTTTGGAAAAACAGAAAAGAATACCGACTCTGCTGAAAACCACTATATATGCTACCTACCCTGTGCCCGTGACTACATTGGCCAAGGGTAATGAAAGGATGACCAGAGTAAGAATACTCTGTGGCCCTTTTCAGCAGCAAATGGGAGATGTGATTGAGGAAGCACAGGAGAAAAAGCAAGAGCCCCTCCTGAGTGGGCAGAGCACCACAAAAGGCAGTTACTAAACAAATCAACCAACCTGGGTCCACACGAGGGCCTGTTGCCACAGCGGCACTGTCTGTCCCAGGGAAAAACAAGAGGTCAGCTCAGACACTTGGAGTGGAATTCTATAAGCTGAAGAAGCAGAGAGAATCCTATAAGCCCTGGACTTACAGGTCTTGGAAAGAATGCTGAGATTCTTTTGTCTTCTGGCCACCTCTTTTATCACCTCTAAAGACTTGCAACTCAGCCTTGGGAGAGTCGCTTAGCCTTTTTGGGTCCCATTTTCCACCAGTAAAAATGGGGAAGCTAAAATTGTGCCTTGCTTCTCAAAGAGTTTCAACTACTGTTATCTTCTAAAGAGAAAGTTACTCTTGTGGAAAACTCAGCACTTAGGTGCTGAGTTTGGGTGATTTTCTCTGTCTCTAAGGAGCACTTTGGGAGCCATTGTGAAGCAAGATTTAGATCCTTGTCATGCCTCACAAACCAGAAAGGCAAAGAAAGTCTGGTTTCTGCAAGATCCTACGTACTTTGGCAAGATCCTGCAGACTTTATTACTACGTACGGTACTTCTTAGTAAAGCAAGGAGTACGTGTGAAAGACTGGTGTCTACCAGGGAAAGTAATACTTACAGGATACTGGCTAAGAGCTTGAACTCCAGAGCCATGCCACCTAGACCAGCAAGTCCCAGTTTTTCCACTTTCTACTGTGTGACTTCTTATAGATACATCAGCTTCTCTTACCTCAGCTTCCTCATTTGTAAAGTGTAGCTAATAACCATACATGCTTCAGTAAATTATATTAAAGACTAAAAGAAATAATGAAGGTACAGTACTTAGCACAGTGCCTGGCACATAGGAAGCAACCCAAAATATTAGCTGCTAATACTATTATATTTTGACACTAATGAAGCCTCAAGGAACCCACCATGGGAAGGAGATTAGAGGCACTGATGGCACTCAAAATAAGGCAAACCAAATCTTTCAAGCGTTAATTTGTTATTACCACCATGAGGCAGGCATGACATAGATAACTGAAACCCATGGAGCACTGCTTAATTCCATTTCACTTGACATTTTCAGCCTCTCCCCTATATTCCAACAAACCATGTAGAAAATATAAATATGCAGCCTTATGCTTCTCCCTTCATATTTCTAATCTTCTTAAACCCAAGAAACAAAATGAAGAGGGGAAATAAAAAATAGTAATGGTCTTGGCGGTAGCATCCCTATACCCAGGGGTGGGGGGTTAGGAAGAAGAGCTCCCATCCATGGAAACATCTGGGCCTGAATCATGTAGGATAGGAGACCCGCGGCTCATAAAAGGAGCTGTGAGGGAAGAGGTGCTCAGAAGGAGCGTGCCAAGGACATCACTCAAGTACTTGAGCAGCAGGAACCAGCTCTGGATTGAGGACCAAAGCTCATTAGCCATTAGTGGCTCAGAGATTCATGAGATCATGCAATATAATCACCAAATGCAGTGAGTAGGGAATGTGGGAAGAAATGAAAGGAGCACATCAGAGAAGATCATCTTGAAAAACATGTCTCAGATGCCCAAAAATAAACTCAAGGAGCTCTGTTCCAATCAAGGGATCCAATTTTCCTTGGCGTCAACATGCTACCAAAAAGGAAACTGGTAAAGAAACAGAAGCCACAGCTCACGTTTGGCAACACCTCCCAAGTTCTATCCAAACACAGCCTTTGTTTCCTGTTGCTGTTATTTGGCAAAGTCAAATATCATTTTCAGACAAAGAAAAAATAAAAACAATATTAGAAACCCTCCAAAAACTAAATTATATGGCCTGCTCTCTAGATTTAGCAAACATCTTTCTTCCTGCTGTGTTGTCCTTTATTAAAATCTAATACTAATGTGGGGTTAATGTGACAGCCCTGAGTACACAGACGAAGTTATAAAGGAAATAAGCTTTTATTGCTTTTCCAAAGACAAAGCAATAACTTAGAATAACAGAATGATGTTAAACTTTCTACCACCCTCCACCCTCAAATTTTTCCTTACTCTTTCTCCATATCACAGGGAAATTTTCTTTTAAATACATGAAAACTCCATTTACGAATTAACAATAGAGCAATAAGTAAGAATAATAGCACGTTCTTTGTGCCAACATCTAAAGGCAGGAAAAACTGTCTATAAAATTAGCTCCAACACTTAAAACCACGTTTCTTATTTTCAAGTACATTGGGTGAACTGCTATCTTCTTACACTGGACTTCTTCCTCTTCACTCGTTTCCCACAGCCAATTAGCCACCAAATTCTTTTTTTTAACCTCCTGAATATCTCTCAAATCTGTAATCTTTCAGACCTCCCCATATTTCAGATGCAGTCAACCTTCTCAAATGCATCCTCCTAGCCATTGGATTGGGACCTTTGTAAATTGCATATCTCCTTTCCTTCCTTCCCTGCTTAAAGAATGTCAACAACTTCCTGTCACAGAAACACATCCCCACCCTTTGCAATGCCCCACTGACTCCTCAACTCCCCCACTTCTTCCCTTTTTTCTACTCCCAAACTACCCGCACACACCCCAAGCATGGCCACCACCCACTACCATCATTTTAACTCTAACGGGTCTAGAAAGCCTGTGGTCCTCTAACCTCACCGCACTGTTGTGGTCTCTGCCCTTCTCACATTCTGCGTCTCCACTGCCCTTCCTGACAAATTCTTGTGTAGCTCTTACCACATGCTAAGTCTTACTCAAGGAGCTTTGTGAGCATCAACTCACTTCGTTATTACAACCCTGTGAGACAGACACTCTCATTCTCCTCATTTTATAGATGAAGAAACATTGGCACAGATCACTTAGGAAACCTGACCAAAGTTACACAGCCAGTAAATTGATGAGGGGAGAAAGGAGGCAAGAGTCAAATCCAGGCAGTCCTGCTCAGTAGGCAGTCCTACTGCCTCTTTCTGCATCTTCAATTCTTTGCTCTGTACCATCTCCTCTGCAAAACCCTCCCAATACCAACCCCAATTGCTCATCAAACCCTCCTGTGTACCTTGTGAAGAGTCTTATTATATGGTAACAGTCACAATCTTCTTCTTTTCATTTTAGACCAGTTACTACAAGGAAGACGCCATAATTCATCACACTATCCCAGCACAGGTGCTCAATACCTGTTTGATGAATGACCCAATAAGGATGACAAATAGCCTTATTACATGCATCATAGTTGGTATAAGGAGAAATTCAAAGAAAGTGGAACTAACAATGACTTGATTCTTTCAGCATTCCAGACTTATGGTTAACATTATATCTGCACCATAAATTATAAGGAAAACTTGCACACATGCCCCTGCAATGCCTGACCCCCATTCTCAATAGCTGTTACATAGAGCACTACTGTTCAGTAGAATGCCCTGAGACCATAAACATGCTCTATATCTGCACTGTCCATTGGGTAGCCACCACTAGCCACAAGTGACTGTTGAGCACTCAGCTAAAAAGACTAAGGAACTGAATTATTAATTTAATTTAATTTTAATTATTTTTAAATTTAAATAGTCACATGGAGCTAGTGGCTAACATATTGAATAGTGTGTGTCTAGGCAATGTGTAAATCGTACCATGGCAGGGAACAGAGCAGTCCTTGGAAATGAGCATGGAAAGCAGGAGGCAATTTGCAAAGAACACTCTGTGAGGGTGAACAAGTTACCCGGTTTGCCTGGGACTAAGGAGTTTCATGGGATGTTCAGTGCTAAAATGTGATAGTACCAGGTAGACTGGAACAGGGAGTCAACCACCTTAATGCCTGGAAGGAACTAAGATGAGATTCTATGCAAAAACTAAAGAATTTAAGTCAAGAGAGAGAGTAGGAAAAAGACTAAGTTTGGGACAGGCTGGAGACAAAAACATATGATGGGTGGGAACAAGGTCACTATCTTTGAAACCCCATGCTCTCCAGATTTCCATGAGCCTAATACCCATGTTCTAGTGTCAAGATTTCAAAGAAATATGTGTAACTTGCTCTTATATCCACCCTTTTTCAAACACATATGCTTTGTTTTACTCATCTGTCTCTTTGCTGGGGTACTCAAAGCTTTTTTATATTAATAAAAAATCCCATCCCATCCTCATCCCATCCTCATCCCATAATCTGTTCATCTTTCCAGTATGTTAGTGAATTAAATTCCCACATTGAATCCCAACTTGAAAGGCCCTTCTTCGTGAGCAGCTCAACACAATGTTCTTGTAAATGACATTTAAAATGTTCAGCTCAGTAACAGAATGATAAAGAAGGGCACCCGGTGTTAGTACACATCAGTGAAAAGAACATTTTTTTATTAGTCAGAAACCAAAAAGATAGAACAAGATAATTAAAAAAGAAAAAGTTTATTCCTGCTAGACTGCCACAGGAGTATCATGACTCAAAATGTAATAGTCAGTAAATTCCTGAAGGAATCCAACTTCTTAAAAAGACATCAGACATCAAAGTCTGAGTCACGCCACATTAACCACCAATAGCCAAAGAAAAGTTTGAATGCCACTGGAAAAGTTAAATATTAGACTTTCCCTGAACATTGAAACTCAGAGAAATAGGCATTGCAGTTGTCATACCGACTTGTGTGCATTCTTTATAGGTTTCCAGACCAATCTTTACACCCCCCTTCTGTTGCTATGGTGACCCAAATAAATTCTCTCCTGAGATTCATTTCTTTTAGATGCCAATGTATCAGGTCAAGCAGGCAGGCTGGCAAATAACACACTGGCCCTAACATTCTCACACTCTCCAGGCAGCCACAAAGAGCTATTCCTCTGCACATCACACTCCACTTCACCATTTTCAAAACTATAATCCCATTAGATTGAGGAAAAAATTATTCCAAGCTTTGGTATTTCTCTTATTTGTCTAACCAACAAGACAAATCCCTGCAAAAGGCAAAGGGTAAGAAGCCGAATGAAAGTAAGAAATTCTCCTAACATCCATTCCATCACCCTTATGTTCACCAATAAGACCTGAATGATAGTCCTCGGCCGAATAAAGATAACTCCAAGGACTAGCACTGTCTGACCTCCGTATAGCACTAGCAGACACAGGATTTAGTGCTTAGAGTTAAGAGGCTGGGAGATGGTTGTAGGGGAAAAATATTGGTGAAGGAAAGCATTTGGTTCATAGTAAATATATAGACATAATTCTAAGGGAGAAAGCCTGACAGCCTTTCTGTCATTAGAGATGCTCCAGTTTGAAACCTCTAGTGTTTGGGTACCTTTCTCCATGTATATTAAATATCTATTACATACAGTGTTAATATAAGGTGGACCAAAAGTAGGTTAACAGTTGTATGAAAAACACAGTTTATTCTGATATTATTATTTATTCATTATTGTATTATTTTCCATATGAACAACTGTAAACCTACTTTTGCCCACCTATATTTCTCAAAATAGAGCAGCCCGACAAGCAGTCTTTCACAATGACAATGTATATGTAATAGAAAACAAACAGGTGCTATGTGCATTCCGTAAAATCCAAGTCTATTAATTTTACCCAAAGATGTACAACATTTTGATTCCAAACTCATACTAGGCACATAAAAAGGAAGGGTGAGTTGGCCATTCTCCTCAGGAGCCTCTAATAATAATAGCTCACCTGTATTAATACTCTTGTCCTTCAAAAATGCCTCATTACATGCTTATGAAGGTTGCTCCACCCATTTTCCAGATGATAAAACTGAAGAACAGAGTTAGGATAAATAACTTACCAACAGTCACATAGCCAAAAAGAATTAGTACTGGGGTTTAAATCTTAGCTCAGTTGTCAAGGCTTGTTACCCCCACATTCTACTGCCCCTGAGGATCCCCAATGCACTTGGATGAACCAAACCTTGATTCCATCTTCAAATGTCTTCATACACTATTATATCACTATCTATCCTCCACCTCTCAATGCGCATGCTCTCTCTTTCTTTCTCTCTCCCTCCCTCCCTCCCTCTCACATTATTTGAGAACCTTAGCACTTCTGAATAAGATACAACTTCTCCACCAACTTTGTGATCCAGGACAGAGTTGAATCTCTCAGGACCCAGAGAACACAGGCCACCGGAAGTTTTTCCTGAGCCCAGGGAAGCAGTTCTGGAGGAATGACTCTGATAGGGATGGCGAGAATAGGAAGCCAAAAAGCAGCATTGTCTATACTTCCCATTTCTATGCCATGGTTTCCCCAGAGTGGGAAGAAAGAGTGGATTGGCTGCTCCCACCTATGTCCCCAGGGAACTCCAACCAGACCATAAAGAGATTCAACCCCAGAGTTTGTTAAACCAGAATGGAAAACTCTGATCAAACAACACTCGCAATGAAGTAACAGTCAAACAGAAAGAACCAGAGCAAATAGGAAAAAGCAAGCAAGCTGGTAATAATAACTAGTCACTTCGGTGCCCCCAATGATACATAACTCATCACAGGCTCCGGGCCCTCACAGTGAACCTTCCAGGGCCTGCCACCCTGCCTTGCTCATCTAGCTCCTCAGTGCTTAGCTCTCTCCTTTCTCTCCACTAGAGTTTAAACCAAGTTTGGTATTTTGAGGGTCAGCATGGGTATTTTTCAGTGATTTTTTAATACAATTAAGCTTTATCTTATAGACCAGTGTCCTTGACTTATTAGGATTTCAAAACTGTATATGCTAGAGAGTCTTAGGGTTTGAAGTGCTAGTTGGATTTCTAATGACCCTCAGTGCAAATGGGACTGTCTGTGAAGAAATTTACCTTAAAGGCAGCTCACTTTTAGGGGGGAGTGCATCTCCTCTATATTTAAAGGGATACCTGTTTTTGACATCAAAGGGGTTGCAAATATTCATATTCCGACCCAAAGGACAGCTGGGAATCTTATAAGCAGAGTCCTGGCATGACTCACTTGTTGGCATGTGCCGCCCGCGGCACAGAATGTTTCATCAGTAAGACTTGGGGTTTGGGGTAACTGACTCTCAGGTGGGTTCAGCTCCTAACCTGGATTTCATATTTCCCCCTTCATTTCAAATGATTTAATCTCTCAAGTATTAAATTATTTCTTTTAGTGTTCTTCTAAATTAAATGAAGAGTAAATAAAAAGGCCTTAGACAAAAAACTGACTAATTTTATTAGGAATATGATAAATGTGATAGGTTGCGGTAGCCTGCGAAAAAATCCCATTATATGCAATTAAAGAGCTACATTAATATAATTGTAGACTTCCTAGCATTTTAGCCGTGCACATACAGTGTTTACAGATAATTGCATGGTAAGGGGGAAATGCAAGCTGTGAGTCTAGCATGCATGTGACTCACGTTGTCAAATTAAAACCTGGTTGGGTATCTCCTTGAGTTATTATCTCTAAAAAGCTTAATTTTTATCTTTTCAAGATGGAAATATGCACAGGCATGCAAACAAAACATCCCCTGTTAACAAATATATGAAGCACAATGAAATTACAACACTATTAAAATAAAGTAACAGTCATTTGGATAAAGTAATTCAAAAATCTGTAACTCTTTGACTAGAACCCCACTGAACAAAGAATTCTAGAGTGAATTAACATGGTAAGCAGTAGGCAGGGAGAATATATAACTTATTTTTATGTTTATGAGACCTCTGATATTACATTGCTTGCATTGAAATGATGCTAAATTACAAAAGAGCCAATGAGTGATAGAAAAATATCATAGAACAAGTGCTCAACTAGGCTGGAAGAAACCTGAGTTCATACTCTGTTGGCAACAAATTACCCAGTCTTGAAAAAACTAAACTCTTTAGATCTTTTTCTTCAGGTATAGAACTCAGTGAATTAGATAAACCACAAGTCTCCTCAATCTCTAGAAATTAAGATGTTATCTAATTATTGGAGGAGGCCCTCAAGGACAAACACCTTTCAGCTATCCAGTTGAATTATTAATCTGAATTTAGAAACAAGTCTACCTTTTCTTAAGTAGCTAAATTTTTCATTAATTTAAGTTCCCCTGCCCTCAGATACGGTAGGGGAATAACACAGAACCTCCGATGCATGGTGGTCCCCCATCACCCGCAGGGGAGTACTTTTCTAAGACCCAAGTGGATGCCTGAGACTGCAGACAGTACCAAACCCTGTATGTACTATGGTTTTTCCTACACATGATGAAGGTTCACTTATAAATTAGGCACAGTAAGAGATGAACAACATTATAAATTACAAGGTAGAACAATTATAACAATACGCTGTAGTAAAAGTTATGTGAATACAGCCTGATTATGTAAAAGAAAGGTTACTTTAACACGAGTATTGCAACACCAATCTGATAACAAGGCAGCTACTCAGTGACTAAGGGATTGGTAGACACACGGTGTGGATACACGGGACAAAGGGGTGACTCATGTCTCAGACAGGACAGAGCAGGAAGGTGCAAGATTTCATCATGCTTCTCAGGATGGCATGAAATTAAAACTCAGGAAATGGTCATTTCTGGAATTTTCCATTTAATATTTTTGGACTACAGTTGATCATAAATCATTGAAACCCAGAAAAGTAAAGCCACAAACAAGGAAGGGCTAATTATCAGGAACTATGATAGCTATTTCCACATTTAACAAATACGTGCAGCATCAGTATACTCTACTGGGGAAAAAAATTCCAAACAGAGTTTGCATGAAGCTAATTTTGCATTAAAAGAGGTTAAAATCATTTTAAAGTCATTTAGCTTAAATATGCATGAAGATCGTGGTCATGATCACAGTGGTCATCATCCTAAAGCCTCTCGTAAGCGCTAGTACTGCACCGAGTGCATCGGTCCTTAATCCTCTGAAGAACTCCATAGAGAAGGTGCCCTGACCGCCTCCATTTCACAGAAGCACTTCTTTGGAGAAGCCGGACAACTTGCCCTAGGCCACCCGGCCAGCACATGGAAGAGACAGGACTTGAACTCAGGTCGGACTCTAAATCTAAAGCTATGCCCAATCTGGTTTGCACATGGACTCAAAGAAGAAGTTATTTCCTTCATCCCACTGCCCTCTAATCATTGAAGAGATCAGAAGGAAGTGGATATATGATAAACATCCTCTATCTAATTTTGCCTGCCAAATTCATGAAGAATAAGTAACCAATCGGCCATCTTCCCTGCTCCTGCCTCTGCATGATGGAAAACAAATGTTCTTGCTAAAGGGTTTGGATGGAAGCTATCAACAGAAATGAAATCTCAAATGATAGCTGCCCAGAACCACACGGCCATACATTATCACTCATATAGTTCACGGAACATTCATTCATTTTCTTGAACATCAAGTCTAACTTTGCAGGAGCCAAGCTGTGTTATAAAACCGCAAAAAAAAAAAAAAATAGTCCAAAAATGTTGATATGATTGTCTATCTAGCGGAAGGGAGACAATTTGCAGCGAAATAATTGGTACATTTTCCCACTGCATTATGTTTCTCAAAACATGTTACTGAGGGAGGAGATTAGCTTCCCCTTTCTTCAGGGAGAAAATGACTTGTCTCCTAGAGTGAATGGAACTGTCATTCTGAGGGCTGACAAATGCTAACAACCTTTGGAGGTACAGTGTGCAAGCATCTAAAAACAAATAAAGTAAAACAAAGAACCCAGTAACCAAAGAAGGAAAGGTCATGAAAGAAAATAATAGGGTAGAACCCTTAGACATTAAATTAAAAAAAAAAAAGAATTGGCATCTGCTTGATGCTAGAAATAACAAAGTCATACAGTAAAATGAAAGAAACCAGAAATAAATCATTCTAAATTAAAATCACTTTAATTAGTTTACTTTTTATGTTAGTCTCCACAGCACCAAACTGGGTATAACAAATTCCACTCTGTGTTGCTAAAAATGTAGTTTCACTAGGAGGACAATTAATAGAGCTGGACACTGATATTCAAAATAATACTATTCAGAGCCAGTGACAGGATCATTGGCCGAGGTAGCCCCCCACTCCATTATGTATGTCTGTACCCCTTGTCCCCATGGCCCAGGTGGGACTGGAATAAGATTGGTGACAGGGAAAAATGGACGGGAGACCATAAGGTGATGCCGGGTGAGTAGGAGGTCTTAGGAAGCTGTTATGACAGACTGAATGAGATTTTGGCGGATGGTAGCAGTCAAGAGAGGTTTCTGATCAGTCCTGGTTGCCCTTTTTCCTGTCAGAAAATGCTCTCAACAGACATTTTTATGGCAGTATTTTTTTTTGCTGTTTTTTTCCCAACAAATAAAAATAGTCAATTGACAAAACTCATATTTTTGACTGTCAATAGAGACTATTTACATTTTTGTTAATCTAAGAATATTCCCAAGAACTGGTAATAAAATTGGGGGTGCTACCAAAAACCAAAGTGTACCTCTGAAAAGAAGTCTTTGAGCGATGGCAAGCACTGTTCTACATTCACAAGAGGTAGGTGTTAGAGGTGGAAGGGTCTCTAACAAATTTCCTAAAGGTCTGTGTAAGAAATGGAGTTCTTCGCAAATAACCATAACGGTAATGTATGGTCATTATCAATTGAGTGTTTACTATGTGCTCTGCACTGGACTAAGTAGATGACATATATAGAGTTATTTGCTCATTATAATTCTATGAAATGTACTATTATCACATTTTAAAGATGAAGAAACAGGACCAGAGAGTTTGAATACTTAACTCAGGATGCTACTGGTGAGCGGTCAAGTTTAGATTTGGTAATTTTCTATTGGCAGCTAGACATTGTGCTTTTACATTGTTGAATGTTGACTATTTTTGTATTCTTTTCTTGAGCTATGCTCTGGAATGCAATTAAGTAGCTTGGGAACAATTTGATTCTTTCAGGTCTTGCTTTTAAGCTTTGCCAGGCAGGACCAGAGGAGTTAAGTCCAGGGCTAAGTATTCTCCACGACTGAGGCAAAATGTTTCAGATGCCCCATGAATTATGAAGTTTTAAACTCTGGCAGGTGGAGAGAGGAAGTGGTCCTAGGTCTGTGTGAGTTTCTTGTTCCCAAGGAATGTCCTTTCAAGTGGGTCTTCCCCATCTTTGGTAGTTTCCTTGCATGAATGTGCTGATCAGTGCCTGGCCAAAGGGGCCCAACTGAAGGGGCCTCCTGTATAGATATCCAGAGCTCTTTCTCCATGAAACTCTCTTCTCTCCCATGTTCTATCCTGTAAATGCTGTCCCTGGCCTCCCTGGACTCTTAGCTCCATCTTTTCAATACAGAGACTGCCCTGCTCTACTTGGGTTCCCCTTCCCTGTCCCTCTAGCTGGAAATGGCAAGTCTCCGAGCAGTAAGCAGGAGCAGTTATAGGACTCCCCTTATTTGTTTCCCATATCTTGATTACTATCCTTCATGTCATAATGTCCTGTGTCTTAACAACTGTCCAATGTCATATCAACACATGTGTTTTCTAGCCCTTCCAGGAAGGAGAGTAAGTCTAGTCCTTGTCACTCCATCTTGTCAGAAGCAGAAACCCTCAAGCTCAGATGTGAAGCTAAGTAAACAGGTTTCAGAACCTGAGACCGTCACTGCTACCCTAATTTGTATGAAGTCTTTGGGACTAAAGAGGTTAAATAAAGAATTAAAGATCATACCATAAAAAACCTCCTTCCTTATAAGATAATTTTTCTCTAAAATACTGCTATTTGTACAGTGATATTAAAAAAGGAGTACGATAAATAGATTAGATCCTCTGTTGGTTTAAATATTTTCACCTAGGCTCTATGATCAGATTTTTCTCTGAGGGAATGCCCACATTTTCTGGGAGCATTGCCCTGGAAGGTCATCAAAAAATTTTTAGAAAAATTGCAGGCAGCATTCTTTATGTTCCTGAATCTCACATATCTTACCTACACAGAGTATGAGCAAAGTGAGGTTTTACTGATGTCTCTGACCATCACAGGAAATCTGAGCACTGTAGACATACCTCACTTTACCCAACACATCTGTTCCTAAAGCGTTGTGCTTAAGTGGTACAGCCTACCCTTCGCAACAGCATGGATGGAACTAGAGAGCATTATGCTAGGTGAAATAAGCCAGGTGGTGAAAGACAAATACTATATGGTCTCACCTATAAGTGGAACCTAATCAACAAAACAAACAAGCAAGCAAAACAGAACCAGAGACATTGAAATAAGGAACAAACTGACAGTAACCAGAGGGGAGGGAGGAGGGGGATAATGGGGAAAGGGGGGGATGGGTCAGGTCAAGGAATATGTATAAAGGACCCATGGACAAAGCCAAAGGGGGGGGTAGGATTGAGGGTGGGAATTGGGGGTGGATAGGGTGGAGGAAAGTGGTGGCAGGAAAATGGAAACAACTATACTTGAACAACAATAAAGAAATTTAAATTGAGTAAACTGAATGATTTCAAATGTACCAGTGAGGCTGATTTTTTAGGATGCTAGTGATCTCTTTTGTGAATTGAATCAAAGCTTCCTTAGTGTTTATGGGAGGCTATGCAGCATTGTGGTCAAGGGCACAGATTTAGGCAACTGGTAGGCCGGGGTATAAATCCCAGCTGCCTAGCTAGGTGACTATGGCCAAGTCATTTACTCATCAAAGCCTCATATTCTTCTTCCACAGCATGAGGATGAAAAGAATAGCGACCTTTTGGGTTGTTGGGAGGATTCAGTGAGCTAATCCCTGTAAAAGCTCTTTATGAAAGTCTGATGCTTAGCTCTAAATAAAAGTTAACTATTATTAGCTCTCATATAGAAAGGTACAAATTCATATAATCAGAAAAAAAGACAAATGAAAAGTTGTCACCTCTAGTTAAAAGGTTTTCCCAGCATATTCTGTGTTCTAGTTTGAGGGGTTTTTTTAATTTTTTAAAATATGTTTATTGATTGTAGAGAGAGAGGAAGGGGGAGAGAGAGAAATATCAGTTGGTTGCCTCCTGTACATGCCCTAACTGGGGATTGAACCTGCAACCTTTTGGTGTGCAGGACAACACTCCAACCAACAGAGCCACACTGGGAAGGATGGTAACATCAATTGGTTGCCTCCCTGATGCTCCCTGACCCAGGATCACAGCTGCAATTTTTTGGTCTATGGGACAGCACTCCAAACAAATGAGCCACCTGGCCAGGGCACTAATTTTAAATATATTAAAAGTCAGACAAACCAGCAATTTCTTAGGAGAGTTTTATAATTAAAATAATTTACCGTGATATCTTTTAAATGTTCATTTACTTAATATCATTCATTGATATGTATATAGCATGATAACTAATTGTGCTGTATTCATATCCTTTGGATATTATTAGATAACTACTTCAACACAGCATACCCTTTTGTTACCATTTCAATCAACTACACATATGTATTA
This sequence comes from Tonatia bakeri, assembly GCA_004024845.1. NCBI lineage: Eukaryota > Metazoa > Chordata > Mammalia > Chiroptera > Phyllostomidae > Tonatia > Tonatia bakeri. The sequence continues at coordinate 304,587 of PVIA01000052.1, forward strand.
TTTTCTTTATTTTCATCTTTCTAACTTATATGAATCAAATCTTTTAACATTAAACATTCTTAACACTTGACACAAACAGAGTTTTTTTTTAATACAGTAACACATAAAACTTCCTTTAAAATCATAGGAAAAGGTAAATTCCAATGCCCTTTTCAATCTGTTATTTCTAATTCACACCCAAACATATATACTTGGACAGCCATAGCATGCATACTTCAGACTAGACATTTATATCAGCCCATGAAAGCAGGCCAGCCCTAAAAGAATTGACCCAGTAAGCCTACATGAATAAGTATAATTATCATTTTTTCATACCTTCCCTTAGGATCTCCCAATGCATCTGTGTTTGAGAATAAATTCTAAGTATATTTAGGGTTCGCCTGTATTTTAATTTGATAAATCTGGCAAACCACAATATGTTTAAAACACGCATATGCTTGTATATTCACAAAGTTTAGAAAAGGCTATATGTGAGCATAACTGTGCAAGTTGGTAGAATATTTAAAATCCTGAAGGTTGTCAATGGTATGAAATATGAATATTTATGATATCTGAATATATCTTAGTATAATTTCTCTTTCCCTGGTGATTCCAACAAGTTTTAATGCAACACAAATGTAAAATGTCACCACCTAATTTAAATACAGCTTCTAAATCAAACACTAAGATGGCAACTGAAGGCACACTTAGTCTTCATCTCCAAAGCATCTAGTCATCAGACGCATCATTACGTGAGCTTAGCAGCCTTTCGCAGCATCAAACAGACAACAAGAGGTCCACACTGAGGCCAATTTCAATTAATTCAGGATAGAAAATTCCATGTGACACTATCACACACCTTACCAAAATTGAGATAGATTGCATCTACAATTTCACATTACTTTTATCTACTGATCTTGTAGTTCTATCAAAAAAAGCAATCAAGTTTTTCTGGCATGATTTGCTCTTTTTCAATTTGTATTTTGTAATGTCCATTTATCATTATCTGTATATGTTTCATCATTGCTTGCAGATTTTCTATTAATGTTCATTCCATTCTTTCAATATGGGCTTACCTTCCTTTTGCTAGATAATTGTCAGTGTTGCTCATTTTCTTAAATAACAGCCATAATTATTGTCATTAGGATAATGTTCAAGAAATTACTCCTTATATTTGGGCTGATTAAGGGGTTCAAATCAATTCTACAATACTTATTGTACATTTACTAATTACCTATTGCTGCCAATGTAGGGAAGACAGATTATAAGAAAACTTTCCCTTGGACACCATTGATCTCACTGAGGAGATAAAATAGACTAATGGAAATTCTGCGTTCATTGGTACCCAGTGTTCTTCAAAGTCAGTAACATTAAATAATGGATTACTTTATTGAAGATCTTATTATTACAATTCAAGTTTTCATACCTTATTTCTAGAGATTTTGATTCAGCATTTGTGTTTTTAACAACCACCTCCCAGGTGATGCCAGCATAAGCATTTTTTTTCAATTACAGTTCATAGTCAATCAGCATAAGCATTTCTTAAACTACCCTTGAGAAAAATTGATATGATAAAGTATGAGAGGACCAGAATAGAGTGCAGCCATTATAGGTCAGTATCATACAATAAGACTTTCCAACAGAATCGGGACTTCAAAAGACTAACAGAGTTCTTGCAGTATTGCCTGTTTTTGCAGTGCTAGAACTGTTTTTGGAAATACACATGATTCATAAAGGCAGGCACTTTCATATACCATGATTTTCTGCAATTTGGCCAGACCAATGAAGCAATAGAGGAAACATTACAATAACTTAACCACACACACACAAAAATAATAATAAGCACATATTCTCATCAAAGTAGCTAAAACAAATTTAACACAGAAAAATTTATCTGGGTTGCCTTCACATTATATACATTAGGTACATTCCAGAACTTGGGGAGCTTATCGATATTTTTAGTGATAACCCAGGAAGCAATACTTAGATAGAATTTCAGAGTCAACAGGAAATGTTATCCTATGAGTAAGCCTTGCAATACTTCTGTGAAAGCCTGCAGGGTTAAATCTGATTATTTTAGATTCATGAGGTAGCAAATAAAAATTACTATTTGAACATGTATAACTGCCTTTCTCCAAATATCTCAAACTGATCCACTGCCTTATTTCATTCCTTTCATTATCCATGTAAAACCAGCATATCAGTCAGGGTCCAACTAGGAAAATAGCATTTTAAAAAGAGGGAATTTAACTGAGGAGGGATGTTGTTAAACAGGTCATTAGTCATTAAAGAGATGAATAACTGAAGAACACGGGGAAACCACTGAGAAATTAGCAACACAGGAAGTCTCTTTCTCCAGACCCAATACAGGAGGTTGTGTTTGTGTTTCTGGAGCCCAGAGTCAGGGGCAGAGCTAAAAGTCCAAGCTATGGGGGCTCATCTGGAATGCCTAGAATAATGGAGACCCAGCAGCCCAGGCAGACAGAGGGGAAAGGAACTACCCTGCCTCTCTCTTCCTTCCACCCGCTGATCCCCCTACAAGTGCCTCCCACAGTTGAACCCAGCAAAATGCCAGCTGATATGTGACCTTTGAACACAGGTCTCTGCTCCTTAGAGCAGAGAAGGAAAAGGGCAAGAAAGGGCCGTGGGAGCAATTATGCCAAGGACTATCTAGAAAGGGTGGTGGTGATTATTTTTATTATTACAATAATCTTTTAAAACTAAGAAACAGTTTGCACAAGAAATTTGAAGTTTTCATAGATCCTTGATCCAGTGCTTTACTTATTATACAATTCGTGCTGCCTCCAAACACATTACATTTTATCCTCTCATTCTTCACCACTCCATTTTTCTGAGGATTTAAAATCTAATGCTTGAATAAGCTTCATTATTCTTTTTATAATGTTACCAAATGCAAATTATTTCTCCCTACTCATCTCTCTTACCTATGTGTCAAAAGATATTCTTTTACTGTTCCTGATATCTTTTTAATTGTCTAAACATCTTTACTTTACATTTTTGTAATGTACATCTCCAAAGAACAATCTGGTATTTAAACCATTTAGCTACCATAATTTTGTTCCCATCTGCCTCATTAATGGAATTTTTGTGTCTAGTAATTTCTACTCCCCAGGCAGAAGGCCATACATTATTCCCTTTAGCCCATTTTCTAGTAAAAAAGATGTACTCGGAACAAAGTTTGCTGTTTCCCTCCCCACACAGAAAATTGATCATATTAATTAAGCACTGCATGGGGTTTTATGTTTAGCAAAGTGCTTTGCATATCATGTGTATGTTTGTGGCTGAGTGTGTATTGCTATGTGTATATATAAATAAAATAAACATAATGGCTGCAAGAATAAAAACAAAATTAAAAGGAAAACAAAAAATAACTAACACATATCCATGTATTTAAGTATACACACATCAATGCGATGCATCAATGATTGAACAATTGTATAATCTTGTTCTCAGAACACAGAGTTCTCCTTTACCACAGTTACCCAAAGTCCACAGATGATACTTCAGCTGACCCTCACTTCTCCTTACTTAATAACCAATTTCTAGTCTCCTCACTGGCCACTCAGCACCCCCATGTTCAATTTGGGCTTCATGATTTTTCTAGTCTCCCATGCTCCACTAATCATGCCTTCCCCACTTCCCACTGCCCACCCTCAGCCCTTCATGTAATTTACCATGATGCTCCAAAGGGACCCTCTTCCTTTCTCCTGAACTCCTACTAGAATAATGTCCATGGCTTAATTGTTTATTCATAATTTCAGGTATGGGTTCAGTATCCTCAAAAGTTCTTTAAATTCTTAAGGACAGGATCTGTCGTTCAAATTCTATAATATTGTTAACTAAATAGCAGCTACTCAAAACATATTTACTGAGTGCCACTGAAGTTTCATAATTGGTCCTGGAAAGGTATTTGTGAATTCACTAGAAGATGATGGAAAAAGGGCAAAAAAAAAAAAAAAGGAATGATGTTATAGTGCAAAATGTAGAAGAACGGAGAAGAGACCCATGACCTAGAAGGAAACAGAAAGAAATCAATTTCAGGTATGCAGGGTAAGTCTCCTTTAAAGTAACTTCTCATACATTATGGAAAAGTTTCTAAGACATTTTTTCCCTTTGGAAAAAAATTCATATTTTTATCTGTACTGATTAAATTTCTTTTGTTTTAGCCAGCAATATATTTTTTGCTGCCTCTCACATCTTGAAAAATAACACTGAGGAATTTCATTTCATAGTCACTCTTTATTATCTGTTTTCTACCCTGTCTTAATTTAGTTTCATCAGGAAGATCAAATCTAAAGCCCATCTGTAGCTCTGATGAGGTGTTCACTAAATGTGATTTTAAAACTCAAGTCGCATGATATCATCATTCTCGCAGCCTCCTGAAGGTCAACAAGAATTACACCAGTGACGATTAACATGGCTTCCCCTCAAGGTGCCCCCTCCTCCCCACCTGGACCTTATCATGCTGACCTATCTCCTCATTTAAACCTCTCAACACCAATATGTCTTCAACTTAAAAATCAATTTCCTCCCTGTTTCAGTTTCTTTTTCACAGTTGCTTCTTCATTTAATCTTCAGGGTCATCTCAATCCCCATAAATCTAAACACAGCAATCAAATGTCTCCTCTCTTTAAAATGTCTCGCCACAGGTGGGGTGCAAATCCCTTCTTCTGATTGATTGGGCAATTTAAAAGAAAGATGGTGAACAGAGGAAATTATATCTCCCGAGAAAGGCCATTTTATCAGAAACTTGGGGTGGAAGGGCAGCTTTTGTTTTTGTTATTGAAAGGGTTTATATTTTAATCTCTGCTTTAAGAATGTTTTTCCCCTTGGAAAAACAGTCTTGCCATTTATGAAGCAGACCTTAAAATAAAGGTTTTGATAACCCACTGCAAGTGATTTGTTTATTAAAATGAAAAGACTCCTACTAAACCTGAAGTGGGCTTAGTCTTCCCCCTGTATAGATCGCTATAGTACCACTTAAAATGTCTGCAGTAGTCTTCATGCGAGGATTCTCTGTCTCTATGCTTGCTCATTTTTTTACTAAATGAATACTTAGTGAGCACTTATGATCAGCAAGGCATTGAGTGAGGTGCTGCAGGGCCCATTGGATTAATGACACAGCCTCTGTTCTCAGAGACATAGCTGTGACAGGCATGGATATAAGCAGCTATAAAGAAAGACAAGAAGTATACTTAATTTATTGGTTCAACACATATTTATTGAGTGCTTTCTCTGCCACATGCCAAGGATACAACAGAAAGAAAAACAGGCACCTCTCCTTCCTTCCAGGAGCTTCCAGTCTTGCAAGTGGGTGACAAACATTAGCAGAGTGATCAGACTAATGACAGTGGCATCATGACACATGAGATAAGTGTTCTGAAAGAAGCATATACCAAAGGGGATGGATTAGACTCAACAGTTGGAAACATGACTTGAAGCTGAGACCTTGGGATGGACACAATGTGCCAAGGCTTAGAGGACAGGGAAGAGCATTGCAGACAAAACCAATCAAAGAAAAACTGCTTCTGAGTTTTCAGATGGAGAAATCCTTTTAGGAGTGGGAAGTGGAGGGGAAAGGGCATATCCTAGATTGGACAGAGCACTAACACTGACCTGTACTGAGGGTAGGACATCATCAGGAAGAAACGGCGCGGAGGAGATTCTAAGCCAAAGAAGGCAAAGAGGCAGGCCAGGATGAGTAGTTTTCAGGGAGAAAGGAATGGCATGATTTAGTTAGGTATATGAAGGGAATTCAGTGAGGCGACTGGAAAGGGAAGGAAATTGAAACACGGGGAGTCCCACCTATCTGGACTAAGAGGTTTGAGAGTTTTCTAAGCATGCAATGGAAAACCACTGAAGGCTTCAGAGCAGTCCTGTCACATGGCTGGACTTGTGTTTTAAGGATATCAGTCTGAACTTGGGATATCAATCTGACATTCCTGGCAGCAGGAATGGAAAGGAAGCTATAGATGTATGAGGTTGTCACAGAAGTAGAGCTAACAAAACTAATCTTTAAAGGAAGTTTTAGGTATTCCAGAGCTGTAAAGATATTTTCTTTTGAGAAAGAATGAGAGAGAAACCAGTGTGTGTGTGCGTGCATGCGTGTGTGTGTGCATGCGTGTGTGTGTGTGTGTGTCTGCTAGACCCCATGCTGGGAGTTTCTAATGACTTGTTTTCTTTAATCCCTGGGAATCCTTGAAATGGATATTGCTATCCTTTTTATACCAGTGAGAAACTGAGTCTCAGAGAAGCTAAGTTAACTTGCCAAAGAGAAAGATAATAAGTTATGGAGCCAAGATCTGACCTCAAGATCAGCAAAAAGAATAACACTCTGAGGTCTTTCTTTCCTCGTTTGCAATTTTTACTCTATTCACCATTCCTCAGACTCTATTGACATTCAAAACAGATTCTCAGTGCTCTGCACACCTCTGATTGAATATGGGAAATTCCCAAAAGGTAGCCCAGCCAATGTCACACATATTTATCTCTGGGATAAGAGAGAGAAGATCTTCAATAAAACATACAGCTGGAAGACTGGGAGTAAAGTAATTCATTTCAGAGATGCCTGGTCCACCTCTCCCTAAAATTTCAATGTCATCTGCAGGACTTGAAAACCAAGTGGTGAATTCAGTATATTAACTTCCACTTTCTTGTTTTTATTTTCCCTGTAGGGATCAAAGGGTAAAGAACTCTTGTCAAAGCTCGTAACTCCCTAATTACTTAATTATTAACAGTGAAAATCTGATTTCAAAGTTGTTTTAATGATCATGCAATAAACCAACGTGAAATGACTGTTGATGCTGCAGCTCAGGTCTCCAAAGAGGTTAAAGATGTTGCAGTTACTGTTATTCCAAAAGTAGAAATAGAAAATCCACGACTGCACTATTGTCTGGATTCCCAGTCACACACTGACAGGTCACATGTCTTTAAGACTTGGGTGGGGTCAAGGAGGAGACTGTTACATATCAATTTTTTTACCCTAACCAGTTATTGTCATACCAGGCAAAAATAAAGTTGATTATTAGGTAGAGGAAAAAAATGAACCAATTATTAAGCATATTGTATTATTCTTAGACTTGTTTTCTGACTCCTGTTACCACCACTGGCTGTGAATTTCAGCATTAATTATCTAGGGGCATCAAAAGTGTACTCATATTATAATTTTACACCATTATACCAAGCATCTCTGCTCCAGCTCATCAAGTCTGGCAACAAAGAAGAAGGTGAAATGCAAAGTAGCCATAAAAAAGGGAACAAAAGAATAATAAATAGACAATTTTATATTAGTCATGGGAATGATTAGAACACACCCACACAATTCTCTAAAGGTCTGTCCATGAAGTAGTAACGTCATTAGCAGAGGGAAGTCCAGCGGATTGGCTCATTTTTGGCCTATCACTGACAGAAAGTATTTCATGAAAACTTCGCTATACAAAATATTATAGAGTAGTCCTTATCGAGAAGGGGTAGCCACAAAAGGGGGTGATTCTGGCACAGAACTGTCTTCCTCCTTCATAGAAAAAAATGAAAGCCATCAGATGAGGCTCTTGCAATTTTGACCAAATTCACGAATCAGTCTACAATGTACACAGCCTCTCCTCCTTCCTATTACAACAGAGACTGAAACTCCTCCAGGGGAAAGACACCCCTAATGGTTCTTTGGTTTCCATCTCTTCCCATCTCCTGGTTCCCCTAGTTATTACTCTTCTGTCCCTTTTTCTGGACAGTATTCAACATGCTCAAGTCTCTTCCACATTAAAAAAAAAATCAACCCTATATTCCACCTCCAGATGACAATGTTTCTCTCGTTTCTTTTCTGTCCTAGACAAATTCTGCCCCATCATCCTTACCCACCTTATTCCCATCTCCCTTAAATCTGGACCTCTACTTTGCACTCCACTGAAACTGCTCCCCAAGATCACCACTCTTCCCTATGTTGCTAAGTCCAATGCTGACTCTTCATATGTGATTTTCTGATCTTTCAGCACGTGACATTATTAAAATCTCCTTCTTGAAATTCCCTTTTTTAATTGACAGCATGTACTCTTAAGTTTTCATCCTACCATTTTGGTCACTTGTCATATTCTCCTGATTCCATAATTTTGATGTTTTTCTGGGCTCATTCTCTCATTTAAAAGAGTGTAGACACACCAATGACTTCGGATACCATTCCAAATTAAGCTTATGAGTTTGTAGGTGATATCTCCAAATCAGAATTGACTTCTAAGCTCCAGTTCAGTATATACAAAAGCTAATTGGATATGTCAACTTGTTGTCTTACCAGAATCTTGAATTCTATGTGGATAAAAAAAGAACATAACTCTTCACTCCAAGTTTGGTCCTATCTTGTTAAATGACATAGCCATATAACACCACTTACTCAATCCAGAAATCTGGAAATGGTTCCTGGCATGTTTTCCACTCACATGAAATCAAACATGTCTATTCATTCATTCCATAAATATTTATTGAGTTTATCATTTCTATTAGGTTCTGCGGTGAGCAAAACAGCCAAATTCCCTATCTTTGTGGAATTTACAATTTAGTGTGAAAAACAGTAGTCACTAAATGTAACCAAATAAGAAAATAGAAAAGACAAGGAAAAACGAAACAGGTTAAAAAATAATTCTGCTTGCCCTAGAGATGGAGCAACAAGGAAATAAAGAGGCATAGGACCCTGAGATGTGTTGGGAGTTGAAATTGAGAGGTTTTCCTGATGCACTGGATGTCCGCATCAAGGGAAAAGGAGAAATTAAAGAATATTTACAGCTTCTCAGTGGAATATCTGGGTGGGTAGCAGTGTTTTTAACAGAAGTGGTGGAAAGCTAGGGAACCAACAAGTAAGTTTCAGACGTGTTGAGTTTGAAATGTCAAGCTGTTAGACTTCCAAATGGGTTTGGCAAGCAGCAGCTGGGGTTACGAGCTTACAACTTCAAGAAGCCTGGGTCTGAGACATAAACCTGTGAGCCAGCAGCATGGAGACAATACAATCACCTACAAAAACAAAACAAAACAAAACAGTATAAACAATACACTGTAGAGAGAGAGAAGGAAAGCAATCCCAGGATCCACCCTGATGAACTTTATCACAAGTGTTTAAAAGGAGGAAAAATGGAAAGAGACTGAAAGAGCAGGTTAGAAAAAAAGAGAAGTGGGTAAAAATAATCTGAGAAGAAAACCTGATAAAAGGAAAAAATGGGCCTCAAAGTCAAGAGGTTAACTAGAGTACCGTTAAATGAGAACCGAGGAGTGTTCATAGACTCAGCAACGTGCAGTGACCGTGACCGCGAGAGAAGCAGCGTCAAGAGGAATGGTGAAGGCAGAGACTGGACATCCTATAGCTCCATTTTCTACATAGTTGTCAAATACCATCCTAACTCAAGTTTAAACCATGGTCACCACTCTCACAGCTGCTTCAACTCCTTCTCCATACCATGCCGCTTGCCCGACCCACTTAGGACACAGATGACATTCCTCGACACACCTTCAGTAGCTCCCGCCATCAGGCCCTTGCCTGCTACTTCCATCCATCTCATTCTACTCTCTCTCTCAAGATCGGAGCATCAGCCATAGTAAACATCAAGGGTTCCAGGTACACCTAATATTAGGGCATCCCAAGATCAATTGTGAATCAGAGCAAAGGTAAATGAGAACAGTGCCTGTCCGTGGGCTTGAGGAAAATGTCCTAGGTGTGAACCATAAGTGTTGTACAATTGAACCAACTTTTCTTTTCCATTCTTATTTTTCCCCCTCCTAGGTCATGCTCCCATTTCAGAATTATCCCATCACCTCTGCTGGCATCTCCCATGATAAGGGAGGAACCCTGATACTACTTGTTTTATGCACACCTTGCAATGTGGGGCCTTTTCCAGAAAAGCTTTATTCCTTGTATTCCCAACTGGACTGTAAACTCTTTAAAGTCAGGGCACACCAAGAAGCCAAGAGTGTGGACACCTGTGTTGGACTCCTGGTTCCTGGAGACCTTGGGCCATTAAAAAAAAAATTTCTCTGCACCTTGGTTTCTCCATCAATAAAATTTCTATAATAGATCTGGCTAGTGTAGCTCAGTGGATTGAGTACCAACCTGAAAACCAAAGGGTTGCTGGTTCAATTCCCAGTCAGGGCACTTGCCTGGGTTGTGGGACAGGTCCCCAGTAGGGGGCACGTGAGAGGCAACCACACATTGATGTTTCTCTCCCTCTCTTTCTCCCTCCCTTCCACTCTCTCTAAAACTAACTAAATAAAATATTTTTTAAAAAATAAAATAAAACTGATATAGTAACAGGTACCTACTTCACAGGGTTGTTTTGAGGATGCCACGAGAAAACTATAAATGTTTTCTACAATGCCTGGCACTTTATAAGCACCCAACAAATTCCATTATTATCATTAATATTACTATTTTCTAGACCCTAGAACGCATTACACAGTACTGGACAAAGTTGGTGCTTAACAAATACTAGCCGGCTATCTGATAAATGCTGTGGTACTGACTGCTTTCCTGTGGCTGTTATGGTATATTATTCAAGGACAAGAGCAGTGCGCCCAGATTTATAATTAATTCCTTCTTCCATTTTCATGTTGAGTTATGTAAATCAAGCTTGCACGTTCCACCCTTCAGACAGAAATGGGGTGGTTCTAATTTGATCTAACCTGAGATGGGAGTAGGGAGGGGGAAATCAGAAGACTGTAGAAGTTAAAACTTTCTGGTATAAATGAAACAGCAGGCCGCCTTATGTTTTCAGCATTAGCATTTAAGTTCACTGCAGCTGAACTCAATTCGTATCAGTGGAGATTTATATCAAACAGTGGGAAGGCAAGTCATATCCTACTGCTGTCTTGCAGAATTAGCATCAGGAATGTAGCCAATTTTAGCACAAATAAATGGTAGTTAGGGAAGTAACTCATATGACCGAGTCCTATAATGGTCATTCTTTGATTTAGAAATATGTTCTAAACCTGTCACTTTGCATAAGCTTGATTTTCAAAGGACAGAAAAAAATCACTATGCTTTCTCCTGTGGGAATGGCACAGTATACAATAACAAAATAGAGAAAGTTAAAGAAAATTTTGCTCTCTATCATTTTAAGTATATAGAAAATAACTTTAAGTGGGCAATGCATGCTTAAGGATTAAATTACATACAACGCAGCTCACTATCGTTACTTGTTACACATCACTAAACCAAGATGCTCCTAAAACTGTCATCCCGTCGGCAGCCAAAAGACAGCTGAAATGCGGGCTTGAATTTTATTTCTTTCATCTCCTTTATGAAGTAGGGGAAGCACTTTATAAAAGTCACACACGAATGGAGAAAAAAAACTGTTTTAGTCAATGAAATGAAGGTATGTTGAGAGACAGGAGGGACCTTAAAGATCATCATTGCAACCCTGTCAGTTGAACAGTGAGGAAACAAAGACCCAAATAATCAAAACAGCCAGCCCAAGGACACGTGGTGGGCAACTGCATCCTCATTTCTTTGCACCACTAAGTACTTCCCAAACCTGTCCAAACATTGATCACCTGGGAACAGATATACACGGTCCAGGACACAGAGACTTGCTTAATCAGACTCTTTGGGGGACTGGAATTCAAAGCCTTGTGGATTTAAAAAGCTCCCCAGATGATTCAAATGCCAAACATCCAGGGACCAACATTTGTGAAAGCAACCCATTTATTTAGTCTATGATGTGCCATGAGTCACCTGACTCCTGGAGACCCTGTGAATGAGCAATGTACCCAACGTCCTGTCCTCGACAGCCCTGCTCAGCTCCTGTACACTCATGCCTGTGGCTTCTTCGATGGAGTCAACCCATCTCATACCCGGTCTCCTCTTCCCCTGCTGCCTTCTACTTCCCCAGTGCTGTTGTCTTCTCCAAAGAACCCTGCCTTCTCAGGACGTGCCTGATGTAGGAGAGCTTCATTTTGTCATTTTTGCCCCCAGTGATAGATATTTCAGGATTAATTTGCTCTAGGATGCAGTTGTCTGTTTTTCTGGGGGTCCAGGGTAGCCATAGAGCTCTCCTTCAAAACCATATTTCAAATGAACCTATTTCTTTCCCATCAGCCTTCCACATTGTCCAGCTTTCACATCCATCCCTGGTAACTGGGAAGATGAGGGTGTGGATGATATTAGCTTTGGTCTTTAATGATATCTTTGCTCTTCGTGATCATTCCTAATTCTTCCACCTATTTACATCTTCCCTAAAAGCAGTCAGGCTTATTACAGTTCTGTTCCAGTTTAAAAAGCAATGCACGCATTATTGTATCCCTGAAAAGAAAATAGAATGCTTTTCAAAATACGCATTTTGTTTTTCCTGGGGTGAAAAATTGATATATTAATTTCCTGATGGTGCTTCTGATATATCAACACTGTAATACACATGGACATCAAATGGACAAAACAGTACAATCATCCCAAAAATATCCTACATGTGGTATTTACTTGATTGCCATTTCCACTTTAGTTTACTGATATATCCTGCGTAACTGCCATTGGGATGAGCCTTGCACGAAAAATAAATAAATAAATAAATAAATAGATAGATAGATAACCAACAATAAACTTTTTTATTTCAAAAAGAAGTAAATATTGCTAAGCACAAAATCTGACGAATTTAAACCAGTTTCTCCACCTCTGAGATCTTTCTCCTAAGTTTCAGGCTCACTCCAGAGATTTCTCTCTACTTGCCCCACAAATAATCCAATGCAACATGCTTCAGACCAAAGTCATCGTTTTCCCCCAAACCTATATCTCCTCTGTGATTGACATATTCGCTAACCCACCCAATCACCCAAGGCAAAAATCTGGGAATCGCTTGTATTTTCTAAAATTTCAAATTCAATTTCAAAGGAAAGACATTCAACCGAAGTTGGCTAGACTAGAAAACATAATTTATTGAATCACTCCATTGAAAGTCTAAAGAAGACCATCTCTAAGGACGACAAGACTCAGCTAGGTAATATCCTAAAGTCACCGTCCTGTTCTCTCTTCTCAGCTCCTCTCTATTGCTGGTTCCATTCTAGATTAAGTATTCCAAGCTTACACCCATCTGGCCTGAATTCCAAAGAAAAGAGGTTCTCCTTTCTAATAATTTAAGCAAGAGTCTTGGTCTCATCGGGCCAGCTCAGTTTATTGACTCATTCCTGACTAGGTGTAGTCAGGGACATGGAACTGGTGGGTTAAACACACCCATCGTGGCGGAATGGGACTGGGGAGTGGACTGCATATGAGGGAGGAGTAATTACCCAGAGGAAAACTGAGATGCTATTTCCAAAAATAAAAAAGGAAGGAGAAAGATGTCTGCACAGGCAGAAATACCATATATCATCCTGAACTCCTCCCTTCACCCTTGGTCCAAAGAATTATTTACTGCCAGTGATTTTCTGTCCTTAACATGGCTCTTATTTGTCCCCTCTCAGACAACACTCTCACTGACAGCTCCAGCCCTCATCATGTCGTATCTGGAATTGTAATGTCCCTACTCACAGTCTCACATCTGGACTGCAATTCAAATCTGATTATGGTATTTCCTATCTTAAAAATCTACCAAGATCTGACTACACATAACATAAAGAGCAAGCTCCTTCGCTGGACATTTAAGGTTCTGTTGGATTTGTCCTGCTTTGTTTCTCAGCACTCCCCAGCATACACCCAAAGGTGGCTGATATCATACTATTACTAATAAAGAAAAATAGTACTTCTTGAGTTCTTATGAGGCATCAGTCTGTATACAAAGAGCCTCTGTGCCCTTACAACATTGTTCTCATAAATCTCATTCTACCAATAAGAAAGTCCAGGCTTAGAGAGGCTAAGCAAGTTGCCCAAAGTCAAGAGCTAAGAAGTGTGAAAGCCAGTCCTGGAACTCAGACAGGTCTGTGGGGAAAAAAGTCTGATCCCTTAACTCATGTGTTCTATTGCCATACTAAACTGCTTTCAGCTCTCCAGACTGGCCATGCTTTATTCCTCCACTGGGTATTCTTCTCTCACAGGTCTGACGAGTCAACCTCTGGGCAACTTCAAGATCTAGCCCACATACCTGCTCTTCGATGAAAGAGCCTTTCCTGAAATATACAAACAGAGTTTATCACCCTCACCTTTATGAGTGACACATAACGACTCATGGACATTGGAAACATAAAGATTTAAAATAGGAAGGTCATGAAATAAATTATGGTCTATGGCAGAATATTAAACAATATCAAAAATCATGCTTTAAAAAAATACTAATTACCTGAAACACTACATCCCAGTGCAAGGTGATTTGGAGAGGGGGTACAACAGTAGAAAATGCTAAATAATGCATGCTTCTACTTTCATAAAATAGTGTGTGTCAAAAACTGGCATACTCGGAATATAGAACAGGGCTTTAGTATCAAACACAAATGGATTCAAGCTCCATCTTTGCCACTTACCAGATCTAAAACCTTGAAAAAGTACAAAAACCCATGTGAATGCCCAAACCTCTGACTACGTACGTGTGAACACATGCATGAATCTATGTCCATACTTACCTATACTTATATTTATATCTATATCATAGCTGTATCGCATCTGTATCTATATACCTATTACAGAACAAATAAGAGACTGGAAAGATACATATAACAAAAGGCAACAATGATGATAATTTCACTGATGTTGACTTTTCTCTTTATATCTTTGTATATTGTCTAAATATTCTACAATGCATACGGGTTTCCCTTATTTATATTCTGAACCATTCTCTGTACTAATATGCTGTGCCTAATTCAAAATTTGGGCCCCAAGAGCAGACACTGCATCAAATCATCTAATTATGCACCCATATCACACTCTCCCTGGCCTCAGCATGACACGGCCTGGTGGGTAGCATTGTCACAGCTATGGTAGATCTATCTGGCACACCTGGGAGGCCTTCTCAGGCAAGGAGTCAATTTTCAACAATTTAAGGGTTGATTATCTAGACTCAAATTATCTATATCCTTGTATTCTACAACATTTCCCTCCTGCTGACCAAATTTGAAGGTTTCATGGCTCCTTAATATCTCCACCATGACAAGAAGAGAGAAGGAAAAGTGATATTTGTAAACAATCAAATGGAACCATTGGTCATTATGTTCACTTGAGAAGCTCCAACACGAAAAATTTCTATTTAAATGTAATAGTGGAGAAAAAGAAACTTTCTCCCTCCTGAGAAAATCCTCTCTTTCTTTTTTTGTCAACAAAACTATGTATAGCCAGTGTTTCACCTTTTGTCTCAAGCATTAGGCTTACAATGGTTTGTGGCTCTGTCTTCCTCCTTTGCTTAAATCTGATTTTCCTATTGACCTGACTTTTATGCCCTTTTAAAATAGCTTTTCTCAACTTATATTTTAAAGGGCTTGAGGTAGAAATAAATTTACTACATACATACCACAATTGGTATGACAATTTTTGCTACTAAGTATGAATACCTTATATTGTTTTGCTATTTTTTAGTAATATGACACTTATGACCTCTCCTATTTCCCCTCACACTGTATACAAGGCAGCCACTATCCTCATTTTACAGAAAACTGACAAAAAGCCTCTGGGAGAACATAGGTTCTGGAGCTAGATTGTCTTGAGTTTGAATCCTGGTTCTATTCTGGTTCTACCTAGAGCTGTGCCCTTGGAAAAGTTGTTCAACCTCTGTCCATAAGCATTTTCAGCTGTAAATGGAGAGAATAATAATAGTGGATAACACAGAGAATTATCATAAGGATAGGTCAAGTAAGTTACACACTCAAAGGAACACAGATCAGTGCCTGTTAACATAGTAGGACTCATACATACGTGTTTGACATCGTTATACTAATGTTCTTGTCATTTAACGTCCTGCATTAACTAGCCCTTTGTATTCCACTTATTTGCACTTTGTCAGTGTCTTCATCAGCTGGGGCTGCCATAACAAAATACGGTGCTGCTTAAATAACAGGAATTTATTTCTCACGGTTCTGGAGGCTGGGAAGGCCAAGATCAAGGTGCCCGCTGAACTGGTTCCCTGATGAGGGCTCTCTTCTTGGCTTGCAGAAAGCCATCTTCTGGCTGTGTACTCACATGGTGGGGGCAAGGCTAGGAGGAGGAGGAAGAGGGAGAGGGAGGGAGAAAGAGAGAGAGAGAGCAAGAGAGAAAGAGAGAGAGAAAGAGAGAGAGAGTCCTGGTGTCTCTTCTTGTTGTTATAAGGGCGTTCATCACATCATGGGGGCTCTACCTTCATGACCTCATCTAAACCTAATTACATCCTGAAGGTCCCCACGTACAAATGCCATCATGACCAGAGTTGGGGCCTCAGCATACTAATGGAGGGGGTACATTTGAGGGGGTACCAGTTCAGCGGGCACCTTGATCTTGGCCTTCCCAGCCTCCAGTTAGTAGCAGCTGGTGTTCAAACAATTATAGACAGAGATCTGCTTTTGCCATAGATAAGAAGAAATCATTTCCTAAGAACAGTGAAAATATAATAGTGGGGTCATATTAACCTGATTTCAGAGGAAGAAAAATCACCTTTAGGACTTTCTACTCTATCACTAAAAGCATATAAATTTCATCATAATAGTGCAATGGTTAATAAAAGGCTTTAGTACCAGACAGGCCTGGATATGACCCATCCTTGTCATTTGCTAGCTGTGAAGTCTTGGACAAGCTCCATAATGTCTACAGCCATATTGTACTCTGTCATAAAGTGGAGATAATAGTGGCTCTCACTTGCGATGGTTATTATGTAAAGCACACAGCACAGTGCCAGGACCAGAGCAGGCAGTCAATAAATATTACAGTGATCACTGTTGTGTTGTTATTACCATTATTCAGTAGGCCAAGTGTACCAAGAGCCACCAGATGCCATTTCTTTTACAATATTTGGCAATTCAGGCTTTCAAAAATAATTCAGAGTATTTTCCAAGTGAGGTAAAATTACAGGGGATTTATTTTAGTTCAGGGAAAAATTGTGCCTCCCAAAATGCAAAGTTTTGTTGAACTTTTCCTCCCAGGTTTCTGCTGACTCAAGTACTGATTACATCAGTATTATTTTTTAAATTAATGTAATATAGAATGAATTTCTTTTGCCATATACAACCCCAGAATTATAATGATAAATATAGACCTTAATAGCCACTTAGCTCTGGCCAATTTGGCTCAGTTGGTTGGAGCGTCATTATGTAGCTGAAGGGTTGTAGGTTCGATTCCTGATCAGGGCACATGCCTAGGCTGCAGGTTCGATCCCTAGTCCCAAAGCATATGGAAGTTATCAGTGTTTCCCTCTCACATTGACGTTTCTCTCTCTCCCTTCCTCTTTCTCTTCCTCTCTTTCTAAATGAAATATATATATATATATTTTTTTTATTTCAGGTTTTTTTAAAAAAAGCCATTTAGACTCTCACCCTTATTCTGATAAATATTGGTAAAATGTAAGGCTGAGATACTATTGTGGAATGTGTTTGTTTTGTTTTCGAGGTTTGAAGGTGGCAGCTATGTGTCTGAAGATAGGAAAGGATTAGGTTTGAATGTCTTCAGTAACTAAAATAAAGTTAATTAAATTTGTGCTTAATTAAATTTATACAAGGTTTTATTAAAGAACAGTTTCCACTGTATTCCTAGAGTTATCATCTTGAAAAAAAAAAAAACCATGTCAAGAAGAGATAGGCCTTCCTTTAAGAAAATCTAAATGCAAAGCCCTAAACCTGTACAATGAAGGGTGTGAAGGGATTTGCTTTTCAAAAGAGACTCTGTTTCATGAAAAAAGTAGCATTCTTTCAAAATCAAGCTTTATGTGGCATTTTAAATGATTCAATGGGAAGAAATTTGATTTGTACAGACCACAAATATTGAATAAAAAGAAATATGCTTGTGTCTGGAATGAATAAAAAGCTCACTCTGTTCACTTTGATGCCATTATTTCCATGCATCTTCTCATGGATTCCAACAGTTCAAAAATAATAATCAGATTGGATGTATTGGCCTTTTTAATTTTTAAATGGGTCTGGTGATCGTGCGTACCTCACTGCAAGTGATGTGACAATGCAGCGCCCTGGCAGCTCTCGGGGAACATCACCCAGAAAAAGTATAATTAGCATTTCTGTGCTAATTAAAAGTGATGCTGGGTTAGTTCCAATATCGTGCTTTTAAATGGCTGAAGTCTCCAGAGAACAAAGTTGGCGAAGGGATGCATTTTAAATGGGAAAACTTTCTTAAATGATTCAGATTTGTTGCTGTTGTTATTTACATCTCATTACCATGGCAGACTTCAAGATGACTTCTTTTAATCAGTTTACCGTTTTCACTTTCTCCATTTTGCAAGCAGAAGGGAATGCAAGATGTTGTTCTGCTTCTTTAAATCCTTTGACCATCTGCTTTCACAGAAAATTAATTAAGGATTTTCTAAATAGAGAACAAGCCATGAAAGAAAGAAGCAATTCAGGTTTTTCAGTTTTTCTTCTGTACAGTGCGAAGTACATACGGTACTCCGCCATCTCAGCCGTTCCTACCAATGAAAATTTTAAAGAAAAATACCACCTCCCCAACCCAACGGTGTTTCACATAAACAGATGATTGCCATTGATTAAATACTTTCTTTTTTTTCAAAATAGGCCAATTATTTACAATCACAAAGGTTCTACATGGCATTAAATCTGGTTTTCTTTCCAGATGAAAGGTCGGAGGATCACCAAGGGGTGGGGAGAGAGGGACGCTATTGTTCCACTGCATTCCATTCCTGTTAAATCAACTTGATATACAGGATAAATTAAGTCCGCACTGCAGGTCACTGAATTTCTATTAACTACTTATTATGGAAGAAAGGAAAGCAGCCCAGTCAAGAACTCTTACACATCAGCCAAAGCAAGCTGTCACTCTGTTTAACTTTTACAATAAATGTTCCTTCATCTCACACGTGAAAGAAAAAAAAATCACTTGGCATTTACGCTCTCATTGCCAGTGTGCATTAAGGCAAAGAATCAGCCTAGATGTATTACTTATCCTGATTTCAAAGGTTAGGAAACTTTGAATTTTGCTAAAATTTTTCTGATTTATAATGTAACCATTCTAAAATTGGCCTCTAGGGATTCTGAAAAACGTGGCCACCTTGCTAACATTTGCTGCTGCCATACTCCCAACTCTAGTCTGTTTGCTTTTATCGGGTCAAACAACTGTAGGAGGAAACGAGATCTCCCCTCAGAGTGAACCCCCAAAGGGGAAAACAATTCACATTTTCTTTATAGGAGCTAAGGAAGCAAGAGACCAGAGGTGACCAGCCTCAGAGAGTTCTCTCATGAGTTTCACAACTCCTAAGATGCTGAAAAAGCTTGGCACATGGAACTCAGCAGGTTCTAAGCCCCAAGACCGTGCCTGAGATCCTTAGACATGAAGTAGTAGGTAAGTGGACAAGAAGTAACTAAGGAGGTGACCTGGTCCTCCTTGTGCCCAGCCCTGCAGAGTTTACGAAAAACTGGGACAAATGGATTCTTCTTGCTGTCTGTGTGGGAGGCTGAAGCGACTCTAATCACCCAGAATGTAGAGACCACATTGCCTTCTATTACTCTCTTCCTGAATTGTTACCATTTCAGCTGTCTAACCACCAGACCCAAGTCCCAATGAGAATACAAAAAAATAAACAAATGAATGAATACAAATATAGATATATATGTATATTACATTTTAATTGTAATAAAGCCAGAGAGTAAGATCATTTGGGACAAGAAGAACACATGAATATAGGAAAATGGAATTGCTAGGGAAAAATAAATGATGAGATGTAAAAACTATATATTTTTAATTTAAAATAGTTAATAAAAGTGATGATGATTAAAGAACAAAAAGAACTTTGTGGAGGAAAATCTAAACAAAGACCATGAATTTGCAAATAAACAATTTAGGAGATGGATTTGAAGACTGAATGGTTACTATAAAATCAAGTATAAGAAACATCTCAAAACAAAAAGTCAAAGTATAAAGAGAATAAAAAAATAATATAAAGGGATAAAATATGATGAAATACAAAATATTAAAAGTTAGAAATATTTTTTTAAAAGGCTTTGGAGGAAAAAGCCAAGAACATAGTTTGTTTCTTTGTTTTTCCAGAAGAAGACAGAAAGGAATGACAGAAATAGAATGTTCAAACAAATAACAAGAAAATTTTCCCTGACCTGGAAAAAGATTTGAGTCTGCACAATTAAAGGACAAGTTTCAAGCAAAGGTTATAATAAGAAAAAGACACAGACTTAAGACTATTCTAATATAATTCATAGATTTAAAGAGAAAGAGAAAAGCTAACAAACTTTCAGACAGAAGCAAAACAAAACATGTTACAACAAAGGAAGAAGAATCAGACAGGTATCAGACTTCTCATCTACGACACGTAGGCCTAGAGGATGATGAAGTGACACCTATAGACCACAGAGAGGAGAGGACGGAACACTGAGAGGGGAGGGGTGGCACGGAGGGAAGGACAGGAGTGAATGGCAGTCTTCAACAACTCACTTTATTGGGGTGCGGTATGAATGGGGGCAGTTGCTCTTGGTAAGAAACCAACCAGCTTCTCATTTTTTAAGCAATATAACAGAAATACATGTAAAATGATAAGCATAGGGGAAGGGAAAGTAGTCACTAAGGGATTGACACAGCACAGTAAATCTCCCAAACAAAAAAGAGAATGATCAAACCAAAATTAGGGTAAGAGAGAAACAGAACAACACAAGTCATTAGGTAAGAAGAGAGGAATAAAATCAAGTCACTGCACTCAAAACAAATAGACTGAATTCTCCCATTGCATGAGGCTGTCAAATTGCCAAAGAAAACCTTGACTTACGCCCTTTTCAAAAAAAAAACAAAAGCAACTGTACAACAAAGTGATTAAGAAAGGTTGAAAACAAAGGTCTGGGCAAAGACGCGTGAAGAATAATATCAATACTAGACAAGGTGGAATTTAATGTTAAAAGCCCTAAGTAAGGAATAGTCAGTCATTACATCTAAAAAAAAAAGCATAAACTAAGAGGATCAATAATTAATTATATAAAACACAACAGCTAAATATAAAAAGCAAAAATGAAAAAAATGCAAGACCTTGATGAAATTATAATTTTAGTTTGAAAGATCAATATATTGTTTAAGCATTACACAACCCTAGTTCACAAAAAAATAAGGTCAGAGAGAAACTGAGTAGTGTTATTATAAACTTTACCTAATAAATCTATGATATTGGGCTAATTTTGTCCATCTCCCAGAATTCATATGTTAATTCTTAATCCCCAAAACCTCCAAATGTGACTGTATGATAGAGTCTTTAAGAGGTGTTAAGGTGAAATGAGGTCATATGGGTGGGCCCTAAGCCACTCTGACTGGTACCCTTATTAGAAAAGGAAATTTGGACACCAAAAGAGACATGAGTAATGTGTGTGCACAAAGGCAAGACGGTGTGAAGACAGCAGGAAGACAGCCATCTATACATGAAAGAGAGAGCCCTCAGAAGAAACCAAACCTGTAAGCACCATGATTTTGGACTTCTAGTCTCTAGAACTGTGAGAAAATAAATTTCTGTTGTGTAAGCCACCCAATGTGTAGTATTTTATTATGGCAGCACTAGCAAACTAATAAAATCTATACTGAATCTATTAATTCTCAAATGCAGAATGTGTGTGTCTATGTGGGGTAGGGAGAGAAAGAAAGAGGGAGAGAGAAAATCCATGGATTATCTATAAAGTCTTATACTTAATCACAAAGAAAACTTCTAGCATATTAGAGAAATATATGTGCTATGTAGTCTAATTATAAAATAACACAAGTAGAAATCAATTATAGAAAGTTTTCTCCAGAAGAAAAGCATAACTACTAAAAACTAAGATATGCACCTATAGAAAATTCTTGAAACAAAGGGGAAACCAAAAGAGAAATAACAAACTATTTTGAAAGAAATAAACAGAAAAATATTTCATACCAAAAAAAGGTTTAAATTGTAAATAGCACTGCTATGAACATAGGCGTGCATAGGTTAATAGCCAACTACTGGAAACAGCCTAAGTGCCCACCAGTAAATGGGTGGATCAAAAAACTGGGGTACATTTAAACAAAGGAACACTACACAGCAGAAAGAAAGAAGGAATCCCTACACTTTGCGACAACATGGATGGATCTGGAGTTTATTATGCTAAGTGAAATAAGCCAGGTGGTAAAAGGCAAACACCCTATAATCTCACCTATAAGTGGAACCTAATGGACACAACAAACAAATGAGCAAAATAGAACCAGAGGCATGGAAACAAGGAACAGATACAGGGGCCAGAGGAAAAGGGGGAAGGGGGATTAGGGAGGAAAGAAGGGGAAGGGCCTAGTTAAAGAACAAGTATAAATGACCCATGGACATGGGCAACAGGGTGGGATTCGACTGTGGGAGTGGGGGAGGGGGCTGGGGAAGGGCAGAGCAATAGGGGAAAATTGGGAAAACTGTAATAGAACAATAACAAAAAAAATTAAATTAAAATAAAAATATTTAAAAATTAAAAAGCTATCATTAGAAAAAAAGCATTAAAAACCATTAAAATTATACATATCTTTGACCCCAACCCCCCCCCCACCCTGGAAATCTAGCCAAAGAAATAAAAGCCCTAATGCATAAGAATCTAATTCAGGATATTTGTTGTACCACTGTTCGTAAAAGTTAATAATAACAGCAACAAAATGGAAAGAAAATGAATGCTCATCAATTGAATCCACTGTGAAATATTATACAGTCGTGAAAAATGAATTACAGCTCTGCCAGTGGAGATACAAAGGTGTTTTGAGTGACAAAATCTAAAAGTGGAAAATATGCCAGCCCATTTTTAAAAAATAATGATGAAACCTAAAATTTTACATTTATGTTTACATATGATTGATTATATGATCATAGAGATAAATATGGATTTACATAATATAGGTTTTTATATATTACATTATACAACCTAATTATAAAATATATATGCACAAGTAACTACATAAGATGGATAGATAGATAGGTAGATAGATAGATAATGGCAGCAATAGTGAGGGGAAGGAAGCTAAATAGCTGGCCTTAGAATACTGTATTTATGTAAAATTGTATGTGTGTATACAGTGGTGAAAAATCAAGTATGTACATCTTAATTCACTGATTCTAAGGTATTCTTTTTGCCTTTTAATATCTATAAAATCAGAATGCACCTCACAGTAGATGGCATCTGGTATCTCACAATTAATTGCCATGGTTTCTTTTTCCTTTCTTAATAGCACATAAAATAATGGCGCCTTGAGTGGATGAGATGAGGTATTCTACTAATATCACACCCCTCAAAAAGTGCTTTTTACCCAAGTTGAAAATGGTGCATTAAAGAGCAGAGCTTTACAAAAATCAGTAGTTTTTTTCACATTTCTTAAGTTGGTTAAAAAAAATGTGCAAGGGTAAAAATAGATTCATTAGAACAAGTCATCCAATAGACAAGTTTATTCTCTTGTAAGTAGATTAAAGGAAGAGAGGCTCAACCCTGACATTCACATTGGAGGGCAGTTTGAATAAGAGCAGTTCGCAGTCCCTTCTGCAACCCATAGGCAGACAACCAGAACAAGACAACAAAGGATTTCTCCGGCCACGGTTACCATCTCACTGGCAACCTCAGGCCCACATCAGCCATTCTCCCGCCTTCTGCTCCTACGGGGAACCATGGCCCAGGAAGGCAGTGTTTCTCCGGCGCTTTGAATACCTGAGCACCCTGAGGAAACTGATATTTGGCCATAGGGCTCACAAAAGTAAACACTTCAGTTTGAATCCCTGCAGGCTCATTTAAAATAGTAGGTCTTTCTGGTTTTACCTGGGATTTTCCAAAAGTCAGCACTTGGGAACACAAAATGTTATCTGCACAAATTTTCCATTTGCTTCCGAAAGAGTTCCTTACATTTAATACGTAATAAACAGAATGTATTCATTTATAATTTTCCAATAACCAAAACACTTCTACTCTTAGAATTTGCATATTCAGATGATTCTCAGACAATCTAAAGCCAGTTTTTCTACTTGTGACTCCTAAACTCATTTTTCCTTCTCTTAACATGATCAAGACCCCCTAACCAGAAGGCAAGAGGAGACGTGGATCCACAAAGGAATGAAAGCAAACACTTCGGCTGCAAAAGCTATTGATTAGAAATCACTGTTGAATTTTACTCCATATTTTAATGTTCTTATTACAGGCCTGACATTGGCTGGATACTAGAATATATGAAATAAGTATCTGACCCAGTTTCAGACCTTGGATGACTTATAGTCAGGAAGTAAATCAGAGAATAACATATGGAATGTAGTATTGCAAATCAATCCCTCAGTGGATGCTATTTGCAAATATGCCATTGACACGAATGTCCTTTCTTCCTTAAATGAGGCCTCCAGCGCTTCCCCTCTGACTTCCTCCTCTGCGCAATAGCCGAAGCTGTCCTTGGTTCACAGGCTCAGCCGGCGGCTGGAACAAGAGGGTGTTCTCTTCGTCACCTTCCCATCCCCTCCTCAGTGGGATCATGAATGTGCTAAACTAGCCCATTTTCCTATCCTTCTCCTATTTATAGCTCAATTAATTTTACCTCAGTAACCATTTCTCACCAGAACACATTATCTTTAACTTATTTCCTTGCCCACCTTCTTTTAATGTGAATTGCTTCAGGAAAGATCTAGGGAAAGCTTCAAACATATTATATAAGTGATTTAATTTAAAAAAATTTAAAAACTTCTCTGACTTGACAGATATTTAGCACGTGGAAGTTTTTAAAAGTAGATTAATACTTTTAAAAAGTCTCCCCTGCCCCAAAAAAGGATCCAAAGTAGAAAATACAAATCACTAAACCTAGGTTTAAAAAAAAAACAACCTATTATTTGTATTGTCTCAAGTATGTTCCAAGAAGAGATGGGGAATGTAAGTAGAAAACACAAGAATAAACAATGACAAATAATGCAAAGTCCTTTTGAAAATGACCAACCAACCAGAAAAAGCACAGAATCAGCACAAGCCATGTGACAAAAAATAATTTTTTTCATTAAATTGAATCAATCCAAAAGAGAGAGAGATTTAGAGAATAGGCAGAGAGTTGCATGGACAAGGCAGTTTTCCTTTCGATTGTGAGGGGCGGCAGGCAGGACGTGAGGACGTAGGGTTTACTGAGCCCAGGGCCCCTGTGCATGGTTGTGCAGGCTGTGAACTGCACAAAGACTCCCAGGGAAGGCGTTGAGTGGGGCTGCGTCCACCCTGTGTTCCTTGGCATGGGGCTGTTTGGAGAAAGGGGTAGTTTTTCTTGCCTAGAAGGATATGTCTTCCAAGAAGGAGCATCTTTTCCTAATTAGCAAGAGGTGATTTAAAAAATGGCTTCTGAATTCTTTGATACTCCTCCTACCAAGAAGTGAGATTTATGGTGCAGCCCTTTTGAACCTAAGCTTTTTACTGCTCAATCACTAGAATACTGGAAGTGACAAAGTGGCACCTCTCTCTTCTGCCTTTTGGGACATTCAGTCTTAGAACCCAGCCAGCATGCCACAAGGAAGCCCATGCAATCTGCAGATGACATGTGCGGCTGTTCTGCCTGACGGTCTGCGCCAAGGTGCCGGTCGACAGCTCACATCAGCGAGCAAATGTTTATGTGAAGGCACCTCCAGAAGATATTCAGCTGTTGTGTTACCTCCAGCCTTCTAGTCTCTCCGTCTGACACCCTAGACATTGTGGAGCAGAGGCAATCCATCGTTGCTGGATCCTGTCCAAATTCCTGACCCACAGAGTCTGTGAGCATAATGAAATAGTTGTTTTGTGTGACTTTGCTTAGGAGTGGTTGGTTATGCAGCAACAGGTAGGAAAAGATCATCCCCCAGGGCCTGTTTCTGAGTCGTGCAGAGGCTCTGTTTACACCAGCAGCAGCCCTGACGTACAGCTGTGCCAGGCTACAGTTACCAAATTGACTACTCTGCACACACTATCCTTATGCCCATTTCATGGAGCCAGCTCTCCTTGTTCTCTGAGCTCAAAGTCCCAATTCCTTCTCCCCGTGTACAAAGCTCTCTCCACTTCTATTAGTATTACCAGACTAGAGGAGTCTGTTTGCCTGCACACGTCAAAGCCCGATAAAATGCAAACTGGAGTTCACATGAAAGAAAGTGAAAGTTTATTAGTTAAGGAAATGATGCCAAGCCTGAAGACACAAGTAAGCTGGTGTTGGAAAACCTGGTTACTCGCAATAGCTTGCATGAGGACAGATTATAGACTGAAAAAATCATCATGATGATTAGGGGAGTTGGGGTCGTGGGCTCTACTGACTGACTGGGGCCAGGGTGGGGAGTGGTTGATCGTTGTATCAGGTCATGATGTCAGCCATGGCATTGTTCTACCTACTTAAGTGAGGGTGGGGTTGGTAGGGTCATTCTGCTTTCAGGGGTCTGTGGTTGAAACACAACTGAGGTCACGATGTCATCTTTAGTTTGACTGTTTTTGTAGTCAACAGACCTGAGGTTCTGTTCTTAGGAAAGTTTGACCAGAATCTGATGTACTCAAGGCTTCATGATCAAGGAAGAGAGAGGATGAACAGAAAGGAGAAAGGGTCATGTTAAAGACCTGGAGTTGCCGCATAGGTATACGTCCGCATGTCCCACACCACGTTCTACCTACACTCACACTTCTCAGAACACAGGGCTCACGTGTCTCCAGGTCTTTGCATGTGCTGATGCCTCTGCCTGAAATATCTTTTCTTCTCCTCCGTCTCCATTGCTGTAGTCTTGCCTTCTAACTTGGCTTTGTGGGCGTTCAGAATGAGCCACCCAAAAATGGGCCTCAGTGGCATGCAGATTACTTTGAGCTAAAGTAAATTTTAGCTTCAGGCTCAAGAGAGACTTCTGCCCTTCCCTTTAACTACCTAGAACAACTTGAATCAGGGGCTTTGCCTATAATAAGCAATTATCAGAGACAACTTCTTTTGACCTATCTAAAGGGCAAGACATATTCCTATTTACTGAGCATCTGCTTTTCTTAACATCCTGTAAAGCCCTTCAGGTGCATTCCCTCATCCCTAGCTCAGAGTGTCTTACATACCTCAACCCCACGGCCCCCATCACCGCTTCTATCTCAGAACCTCTCCTGCAGGTGGGGTCTCTGACTCCATCATGTATGTGGGTTTCCCATACATATGTATGTATTATTTGGATATTTTCTCTTGCTAATCTGTCTCATGTCTATTTGATTATTAGACTAGCCAGAATAACCTTGAGGGTAGAGGAAAGTTTGTTTTTCCTCTGTAGCTTCTAATGCTGAAATGGCCAGTAATGTAGGGAGTTTCTGCAATTTTTTCACCTTGAACTGATCATAACATTAGAAGTTTGTTCCACCATATACCAGTATCAGTGTCTCCCCCAGTAGCTTACTGGTACACCCCCCTCCCCACTAGAAATGCCCCCCAATGGGAATACAGGAACAAACGAGGCTACTAGCCAGATGGCGGAATCACCACCTTAATATCCGTCACCACGCAGTGAACTCAGACGAAAAGTTCAGAAACTCATTCCCACAAAGGAATGATGTAAATTCAAAAAGCCATAAAGTCAATTCTACCCCATTTCAGCATGGGCATGCATTACGAAGGCTTTGGATGTTTAAATCTCTTACTGACTAGAACCTCGGTGTAAGCAAAAGTGGAAAATAGCCTAGAAATCACATTTAGTCTTCGTTTCAATCGGCCTGAGAAAAGCTGTTACAAGGTGGTGTTGAACTCGCAGTAACACGACAACCCACAGCCTAAGCTGGTGTCAGTGGGCGTTTGAGAGGACCGAGCTCAGAAGTAAGGCTCCGGAGGTTGAGAAACGACAGCCTAAGGGCTGTGAACAGGGAACAACACGTTTCTTCCCAAGTCTGTGCGCGCTCACTTTTAGTTTCTTCTGCATACTCCACCATGAAACAATTAAAACAAAACCAAAAATTATTAAATTTAAGAGAATGACAGCTTTGATTTGTACACATAATAAAATAAATGCTGGCCTCAAGCAAAATGTTTCAGATATTGTAAAATGAGACAGCTCTAATCTCTCAAATAACAAAGATTAGGCAAAAAATATTAGACTGTGAATGTCAAAGAGACTCGCAGGAATAATGGGAAAATTGACAGACACCCTGGAGTTTCCAAAACACCTTTTAAAACCCAAACCATCTCTGAACAATACAAAAGCTGTGGCATTTCTTGGGAAAATAAATGTTTGTTTCTAACATAAGCTTTGTAATTTGTAAATAAAAGTGGACAGGCTCTTTACCCCAATGTGGAAGGCACTGGCATACTAACAAGCATTTCAATGAATATATATATCTATGTATTTTTAAATATTCTGAATTTTAAAAAAGTGATGTCTATCTTACTCCTCCCTGTCTACATGCCTTTTCTTTTTTCTCTTCTATCTGTCACCTCTGTTTTATGTCTGCCCTATATCTCCTTTTTATTATATTTACTTACTTTCACTTTCATTTTCCTTCCTGTTATAACTCTCTTTTCAGTCAAATGACTTCGCATTAACTGTGCGAGTTAATTTGCTGGTCGTTAGAACAAACGTGAACGCCATGTGGGGGCCTTGTCAGAATGGAAAGCACCATCAAGCTGACAAGTAAAACAAGAACTCAGCTGCAGTGCAAGGCAGTGTCTAACCATAAATGCAGGCGTATTTCAAGAGCTGGGCCTTGGAGGACGAGCAGACCCTGGTAGGAGGGAAGAACAGTCTGCCATGGGGCGTGGTGAGTAAAGACTTAGGGTAGAAGTGCACAGACTTGCAGCAAAGGTCAGCCCAGCAGATCGCTTTGCCTATAGTGCAGGGTTCACACAGAGATGTGGTAAGAATGAGGGTTGCCAAAGCATATGGGATCCAGATTGCAGGTACCTTTGAATGCCGGGCAAAGGAATTTAAACTCTACTGTCCACCGTGGAGAGGCAATGGTGTTTTCTGATGGGACTTTAAAGTCCACTATAAAATCCAGAAATAAGTCAGTTGGCATATACAATCTATCCATCAAGGTCTAAGAATAATAGCTAAGTGCTTCTGATTTAAATGGAGTCTGACTGGCAACCCTCAATACATCCTTTTATGATTTTTAGCTAAAATACTTATAAATTCATAGAAAAATATAAAACACAAAACATCATTAAAAAAGGAGTTACAGGGAACTATTACTAGACTTTGAGAAGTATTTCAACTAAATATATGGCTCACAAACATGGGTTAAAATTAATGCTTAAAGAGCTGCAGAGACCCTGGTCTGAAGAACCAGAAGCCTGAGCAGCCAGAGGCTGTTTATTCTCCCTCCTCACTTTCTCCCCATCTCTTCTAACTCACCTTTTTTTTTTCACTTCCATTGGACTGAACTCCTCCTGAAGATAGTAAGGCAAGAACTAGATAGTGAATTAGGTTCTTGCTGCACTATGGGAAGACCTCTTCCTTTCCCCAAGTGTGACTAAAAAAAAATCACATGAAAAAAAGAGGAAGAAAAAATATCCAAGATTGCAGAGGCAGAACACACTCTGGAGAATGTTTTACTTGGAACAATCAGAAGACATTCTAAGAATTAGTTTGGTAGCCAATTGGTTACTCTCCAATATTGTACAAGAGCTGTGTCTTTGCTGATATCCAAATTAGAAGCCTTTAGGTAAAAAAAAAAAAAAGTTCAAGAATACAAACAATAGGAAGAGTTCTAAAAACAATAAACTGGGCGAAAAAGAAGCTGACTGGGCCCTGGCTGGTGTGGCTCAGTTGGTTAGAGCATCATACCATAACCAAAAGGTTATGGGTTCAATTTCCAGTCAGGGCACATACCTAGGTTAAAGGTTTGATCCCCAGTCCGGGTGCTTATGGGAGGCAACTTACTGGTGTTTCTCTCTCTCCCTTTCTCTTTCTCTAAAAGCACTGAAAAAATGTCCCCAGGTGAGAATTAAAAGAGGAAGAAGCGGAAGTTGGCTGGAATGAGGAAGACTTTTAACAAAACTAAAATTATAATAACAGAATTAAAACTCATATTGAAGATGGCAAAGAGTGGAATACATACTGCAGAAAATCAAATAAGAAATAAAGATGGGGAGGACATGCATAATGCATTCTCTATGAATGCCAGGTAAGCAGGCAGATAATAACAGCACGTGATTAGCATGGCACCGGTTGTGATAACAGATGCCAGCAAAGACCTGTGAGATGGGCAATGCAATCATATGAATGGTGACTCTTCAACTGCAAGAAGATCCTGTCAATGAATCAAGAGTCAATCAGGCAGGAAAGAGATTAGTAGGAGTACTAGGAGGAAAGGTTACTCCTCACTAAAGGGTTTTGAATTCAAGTCCTGTTTGGTCTCAGCTACAATAGAAAAGTAAATAGTATTTCCTAGTGAGGAAGCACAAAGCTACCACCTGAGTTACAATCCTGGATCTGTCACTATGTGACCTTGGTCAAGTTGCTTTATTTCTTTTGCATAAAATAATAATAACAATAATTAAATTATAAGATGGGAAAATCATAGTTTTTTTTTCCTCCTGGGACTGCTGTGAAGATTAAGAGTTAAGTATATGAGGTCTGAATGGAAAAAAGTCCAGCTACTGTTAATGTAACGAGAACAGTTTGCATGACATCGATGTAACCTGGCCACCAAGGAGAGTGGGCTGCAATGTGAATGCATGAACAATTACTTCACTGTACTAGTCAGTGTGGGCAGTAGATGCCATAGAGTGAGCATGTGTCCTGTGTGGCCGTCACATTCAAAATGACTGAGCAAGTAGAGAAACGAATCTGCACAAATTTTGCATTAAGCTTGAATATTCCTTCACAGAAACTATTAGCACAATTCAGAAGGCTTTCAGGATGATGCAATGAGCGCAGCACAAATAAAAGTGTGGCACAAAGGCTTCAAAGATGGTCAGGAATCTGATGAAAGTGATCCGTGTTCTGGAAGGCCTGCAACAAGCAGAACACCTGAGAATGCTGAATATGCATGGGCTGCAATGAGCAAAGATTGACGACTGACAGTGACAGAACTAGAAGCTGATTTGGGGATTCCAACAACTACTGTGTCCAAGACTTTGATGCAGGATCTTGTCATGAAATGTGTCATGGCAATATCCATTCTATAGCTTCTGCTACCAGAGCAGAAAGAACATTGTATTAATGTTGCTAATGACTTGATTCAAACCACCACCCATGAACGAGATCTCCTCAAGAAGGTCATAACCAGAGATGAATCATGGGTCTATGGTTAGGATTTGGAAACAAAGGCCCAGTCATCCCACTGGAAGTCACCTGGTTCCCCATGTCTGAAGAAGGTGCAGCAAAGTCACAACAAGATCAAGACCTTGTTACCTGTGTTTTCTGATTGGGAAGCTGTTGTCCATCATGAGTAGGCTCCTCCAGTCTGAACAATTAATAAGAACCTCAATGTTCTTCATCAGCTGAGAGATGCGATACCATGAAAACAGTCACAGCTACTGGCAACTGGTGATTGGCAGCTTCATCGCGACAACACACCCATTCACGCATCACGTCTTGTGCAGAGTTTTTTGGTGAAACACCAAATCACTCAGGTGACTCAGGCCCCTACAGCTCACATTTGGTGCCCTGTGACTTCTGGCTTTTCCCCAAACTAAAATCACCTTTGAAAGGGAAGAGATTTCAGACCATCAATGAGATTCAGGAAAATACAGTGGGGATTTCAACAAAGGATTTTGCAGAGTGTTTTGAACAGTGGAAGAAATGCTGGGAAAACTGTGTGAGGTCCCAAGGTGCCTACTTTGAAGGGGACTGAGGCATCATATGTACAATATTTCTTGTATCCTGTATCTTCTTCAACACATGTCTCTTTTTCCATAGTACCTGGCTGGATACATTCTGGGCAGCACTTAATCTGGCAAATAGCAAATGCTCAGTAAGTCCCTTGTTACATTGTTGTTGTTGTTATTCAAATCAGAGAAAAGAATTACATAAGTGAGCCTACAGATGAAGAGAAATGCATTAAAATAACTTTGAAAAGCTAAAGAAATGCAAACTTCAAAAGCAGTTTTGGAATTAGTTGCAATACTTAGTGGGGTGCCAGATCCCACTTACTTAAACCAAAAGGAAGACCTGTATAACTGAAGCCAGAAGGAACAAACCTCATCCATAGGGAATGGATGAGGAGTCTCCTGTTGTCCTAATGACAATACTATGCTATCACCCTAGACCCTGTCCATCCTGGTCAACAATCTCTAGTCAATATGCATCCTCCGCCAGCTGATGAACCATAGCACCCACCTCTCTCGGAAGGGTAACTCCAACTTGTTTGGAATAGCAACCTCAATTTATTTTGCATAAGAAAATCTAATGGATCAGTGCCTTTTCCCTTCAGGAAGGTTGCATTAAATATAGAGTAAATCAAAGCTATAAAATTAATACTTTTGTAGTAAGTTTAGGAGTAGGTTTCTAATCATGGGGCAATATTTATATAGTTTATATGTATTTATATATAACATATAAAGAGGATAATATTTAAAAGCATATAGCTTATCCGTGAATAGGATACATTCGTCTTGGGATTCCAGTTTAAAAATTTGATTAAGTAATGGATTTTAGACCTTTACCTTTTGGTGGAGAGAGTTAGAGAATTTAATCAAGTTTAAAAGTATTGGAATGAGTAGAATATGTGATTCATTATTTAAGATATATTTATTAGATTTATTGGAGTTGTTAAGGTTTGGCCAGTAGGTCAGGCATTTGAAAGCTTAAAAACAAAACTGAATGTACTAAATGGATAAATGGATTTTAAATACTTCAGGGGATTTTATTAACTAAGTTGTAGAGGGACCTGCTTGGGAATGTGTCCAACTTAAACTGAACAAACACTTAACGGCTCCCTTGAAAGCAAGTGTTAAAATTTACTGGATTTATAAATCAAATAACAAAGCGTATATAAGATGAACTTAAACATCTGAGAAAAAATGAATTTCTAAAAAACAACCTTCAGTAAAGTGAATATGAAATTAAAACCTTGAATAGCCCTTTTCTCTACACAAAAGCAACCCTCAGACATAAAAATAATCACAATTGACATGGAGATCACATCTAAGAATTCTAAATGCTTCTTATAAATAAATATAAATAAAGCAGAAGCAATAATCAGACATGATTGAAAGTTATTTTCCAAAGTTAGAAAAAAATGACTCAAGTATGCAGACCAAATGGGCTTGAGCTTAGTATGTTCTAGGCAAAATTAATAACTAAAATTGATGCTGGGGGAAAATGCACTATAAGGAGAAAGAAAAATAATCATTAGACGAAAGAGAGAGGGAGAAATGTGATTTGCAAAGGAAAGTAATCCAGTGTCCTTCAACTTCTCCACCTCAGAGTGAAGGCCAGACAGAGGTGGAAGGGATGAGGATATTAGCTGAGTGTTTCTATTTCATCAACTTGTGATTCACATAGAAGCAAAGATGGTCATTCTCAGATATGTAAGAAGTCTGAAAATATACTTGAAGATGCATTCCCATGAACAAAGATGAACTTAAAACAGGAGCCCGAAATTAGGTAGTCATGTATGTGAGGACTGTGATGAGCATTGTGTAAGTTAAAGAATTAAGCATAAACAATTGCAAATATTTTTTTCAGGCCAAAGGGCATTAAGCACAGTCATTCAATTCCTTCCTTCCTACTTTTCCAATGAATATAGAGGAAATGTTTTACCAGCAAGCCCTAAAATAGAAGGATAGCATTCACATGGCAAAATTGTTTTAAAATCCCTCATCCACTGAAGATAAAGTCAGACTGAGAGAAAGCCCAGAATGTGTTCCATTCACATGGCCCCCTTCTAAGAAGCAGCAGCAAACTCAGGATGTCTATGAAGGAAGCCCTGGCTGAACCTTACTGACATTCCTACACTGGAGGTTTGGGCTGGACTTAGGACAACTGGGAACAACCTGCACACCATTCTGCCCCTTATGAACATTCACACTGGAAAGAATGTGGCCTCAGTATCCACTTGGCAACAACCTAAAGCAGAAAGCTGGCATGATGTTGGGGATCTATCTGGTGGGCTGTACTATAGGAGGAGACCAGATACTGGCTATAAGTATCAAACCACAGCGTGATCCAGACATGGTGCAAAAGAAAAATAGTGTCTGCTTCAGAGGTTTTACCAAAGTCAGAGAACAAAGATACTCCTCTGGTATTTATTTATTCATTCATTCAATAAATATGTGTTAGTGTCAACCAAGTAGTAAATAAAATAGAAGTAATCCTTTTGCTCCATAGCTTACAGTCAGTCTATAGGGGGCATGAGACAAATAAACAGATAATGGCAATGACAGGTAAGGATCATGGAGCTAGCAGATGATCCTGAGGCATCCAGCTTAGACTTGAGCAATTGCGAAAGACTTGCTGAAGAAAAGTGTTTGTATGTGAAAAATGACCTGTAGTAGGTGATAGGTTTGGAGTCAGGGCAAATGGGGAAGAACGTGAGACAGCACTTCAGGCAGAGGGCGCAGCAAGAATGAAGGCCAAAAACCAAGGACACATGATGCATTTGGGACCTAAAGAGAGGCAAGGAGGGGGCCAGGCAATTGAGAACATTGTGACTCACATTTAAAACCCTGGACTTCAACTCAAGAACAATGTGAGGGCTAAAGAGTTTTAGGCAGTGGGATATGTGCCAATTTCCATATCGAAAGATGATTCTGCAAAGAAAAAGTTAGGAATGGAGACCACAAGACTATTGGCAGGGTGAGAAGGCAGCTGTGACAATTTAAAGCATTCATGATCATGCCTGACCTAAATGGCTAGCTGTACACATGAAAAATACATCAGCTTGAGAGATAGCAAGGATACAAAAACAACAGGACTGAGGGATTAATTTTTTATGTCATCTATCACTGTGTGATAAATTACAACCAGTTCAGCACAAACACATTTTTTAACCATACGGTTTCTATGGGGTAGGAGTCTGGGCATGGTGAGCTGGGTCCTCTGCTTCATGGTTTCATGCAAGGCTGAAATGAAAGTGTTAGCCAGGGCTGACATGTCTTCTGAAGACTCAACTGAAGACAAGCCTGCTTCATAGCTCACGTGATCTTTGACAGGAAACAGTTCCTTGAAGCGGTTGGACTAAGAATCTCCATTGCTCGTGATATGGAGCATCCCTCCCCTGCAACATGGCGGCTGGCTTCAGCGAAGCCAGGCAAGGAAGAAGTGTGGTGGCAAGGCACAAGTCACAACCTTATGGGACCTAATTGTGGAAGTGACGTGCTATCTATTGGTTACAAGCAAGCAGGTAGGCCACCCCACCCCCAATGAAAGGAAATTACAGTTGGACATGAATGCCAGAAGACAGGGATCATTGGAAGCCATCTTTGAGACTGCCTGGCTATGTGTGCTAGGGTGAATAAGAGGGTGCATGGCTATCTTATTTGGAGTACTGAAGCAGTGGCCCATTTTTTTTTGCCAAAAAGTAATGAGATGAGTTTTGGAAATGTTGAGGTGTGGGACCCCTAGCATACCCATGTTGAGTTGCGGTATACATGTTGGGACGCAGGATTCTGACACAAAGTAAAGCTATCTGGACTAACAGTGGAAATCTCCACATCTCAATAGGTCAGTGAAGGTGTGGCAGTCAATGAGATGATCCTGAGAAGGTGGGTGAATAAACAATCCCCAGGTATGTTTAATTGGCTGCAACACCAATTAGACACAATGGTAGAGAGTGTTTCAAGAAAGGACCTATTCAATATGAGCCTCCAGAGATGAGGTCTTGTCATCTGTATCTTTTTAAGCACCACAGGTGACACTGGTGTGCAACCAGGCTTGAAAACTACTGAAAGTATTCATTATAAAAAAAGACTAAACATATACACATCTAAGCTTCAACAGTGATTATCTCCAGGAGGTAGGATTACAGGTAATCTTTATTTTCTCCTTTCTGCTTGCCTATACTTTCTACTCTGAATATATTTCTTTCATAAAAGGCAATCATGTAGCTCTTCTTAAAAGCAATTGGGCCACAAACAAATAGGGTTTATGTAAGGAGTACCATAAAAGAAATTTTAATAATATATCATATTAATAGAGTGAAAACATGGAAAACTCAAAAACATACCCATATCTTACTTGTGCTAAGATTTTCATTTTAGTGATAACATTCAAGGCTGATAATGTTATCACTGAAATAGAAACTATTATACACTCTGGGTTGATATGTAAATTAGTACACCATTCCTAGAAAATTTGGCAGTGGGTATCAAGGTCGACAAAATTATTAATACTCTTGGATTTAATTACACTTCTAGCAACTTATCCTAAGTAAATAATCAGGGATATGGACATAGATTTATATACGATTAATTCATAGGCATATTACTGATGACATCCAAGTTTACACAAATGCATCATGTTTACTATAATACTATATACATTTATTATAATATTGATAACACTATATCTCATAATACTATATGCTTAATGTTACATAATACTTTATATGTTATATATCTTATCATATGATTAGTATAATACTAATCTATAAGATCCCACTGGCTTGATTATCACCAAATTGGACTTTTCCAGAAATCCCTCCCCTAACTATTCCCTCCTTGATTCTGGGATGGATAAAAGAGGTCAAGGAGGAAGATCATCATGGACCCGAGCCCCACTGTTCTTCACCTGGCTTTCCTTATCTCTGTCTCCAGCTCTAGCAGGACCATCCCCACCTCTGCTGGTCTCTGGGAAAACCAACTTCTGGGTTCAACTCTAGCCAAGAAAACAGTGCCTTCTACTCATGTAGAGAAAAAAAAAACTGCTTTAAGAGTTTTCCCACAGCAGAGTTCACGGGCCCTCAAGACATGATTCTTCCCTAGATGCCAGAACACAAAGGTGCCTGAGAGATTTGGGTTAGGGACCTGTCAAGGGATTGTACATGGAGCCATGCTCTCTCTAACATCCCTACCTGTGAACTCTGGCCAACCTCCAGATGTCTTTCCTTGGGGTGAATCCATTCAAGCCTGTCACGTGCCCCCCTCCAGCGTGGCTTCCTCTAGGAATCCAGTCCATTCCCCAGACTAACTTCATTGTGGGGCCTTGTTCTGCTTTCCTTCC
The DNA here is from genome assembly GCA_004024845.1 of Tonatia bakeri. NCBI lineage: Eukaryota > Metazoa > Chordata > Mammalia > Chiroptera > Phyllostomidae > Tonatia > Tonatia bakeri. The sequence goes on from PVIA01000052.1 coordinate 341,678, forward strand.
AGAGGCAACTCAAGGTTAAGGCTGAGAATCTTTTCCATTGTCTCCAATTGTCCATGACAGTTAAGAAATTACCTTGCTCATCTGTCACCAATGGAGGCTGGTCTTCTCAGAGCACACAGAGAAACTTGATGGACAATACTCCCTTTCTCTGAGAGCCAGCCACATCTTTCCACAACCTTTTGAGTCAGATTTTCAAAAACTGTGTTTTTCTATTTTGTGTGAAATAGAACATTGACACAAATATGTATGCATCTCTAAGTAACTGAAAAAAAATTATTGTAAGTAACTTCTCCAAGATACAGAACCACCCAAACCTCTATACAAATATTATTTTTATTTACAAGGTAGACATTTCAAGGGCTATTAAATGAATAAAAGTCTGATCCCTGCTCTAAAGTACAGGAGAAAGAGGTGAGCAAAAACTACTGTGATACAATAATATGTTAATTAACTGTGCTAGAAATAATTAAATATAATAGTTCAATGAAGGAAAAAAGGAAGTTCAAAAGAATTATCAAAAATCTTCATAGGGGGACCAAACTTCAAATAAGTGTAAATAGAAATGGGTTCAAGATCCACCGAGAGGAGGTTGGGATTTAATTTGTTGCTTTTTTTTTAAGCAATCTAAAATCTTATGCACTATATTTTATAAAAATTCAGTTCTGGGTTTTATTAATTAAGAGTTCTTTAGTTGAAAATCTTAGAAATCCAACTTGAACTTTCTGGCTTAGGGGAAAGAAGGAACTTATTGATTTTTTAGAAGAATACTAGGGATGTCCCAGGTGGTCACAGGAAGCGTTAAGGACAGAGCTCTATTATGATTGGTCCGGTTTTTATCAAGTAACCATCCCTGGACCAATCAACAGAAGTTGATCATGTGGGCATGTTTTATTAAAATGGCAGCTCCCAGAGACCCACAGGGTTAAAATAAAGGAAATGTGGTTTGCAAAAGAAGAGATAAAACCACAAAGCCCTGTGTGCTCAATTGTGTAAAACCTTAGTCATTTATCTTACAAAAAAGACTCTTCTCTGAAATTTATTTGATAACACATAAAGATGGCTGGGCAGCCATCTCCCTGCTTCTGTTTCAGGTTTATAGACACTACAAAAATCAACAGAAAAATGTGTAGTACTGTAAGGGGGCAAAAAGGACACCTCTAGGCATAGCCAGTAATCTTATACTGAAAGTACAGAGAAATTCCGGGCACAGGTTTCTCAGGGATCACCAAAAATACAAGCTTTGATGTGAACTATTTCATGCAACAACATTTGAAACAAATAGATACTTATGCCTCCTTTAATTTCCGCGGTTCTATAACCAAGTCATGAAAATGCAAGTTTCACACTGTCCTCTTCACTGGATGTCTGAACAAGTTAAACAAAATGTTATTTAACATCCGTTTCACCTGGTTAAATCTAAAGACAACTGCCCTGACTCCTAGCGTTTCATTGTTCCCAGACCTCATATAACTTAGATGCTCAGTGAGAAAGACTGATTAGCTAAGGGAAGCTGAGGGTCTTCAGACCCCCCAGAAAACTCGCTGCCTGTTGATGTTCATTATTATACAGTAAAAGGGCCATTAAAAGGTCTACCTATTAGGGAATAGAAGGCTTTGCTCTGATGAATATCAGCACTTTGTATAGGAATATTCATGGTCATTACTAGCAGTCCCCTGAGTTTTTCTGAGATAATTAAAGGGCTGGAGGTTCTGCACACAGTATCACAAATACTCTCGGATTGTTCCCTGAACCCTCCAAGTAGAGTTGACAGATTTAGCAAATAAAAGCACAGGACATCCAGTTAAAGTTGAATCTCAGATAAAGGAGTAGTTTTTTCAATAGAAGTATGTCCCATGCAATATTTGAGATAAATGTCTACTAAAAAATTAATCATTACCTAAAATTCAACTTTACCTGAGCATCCTGTATTTTATCTGGCAACCCTATCTGCCAAGTTCTCTTTGGGGTTGGCTTTGGTCCTTTCCCATAAAAGTTATCAGCCTAAACATCTTTGAAGAATTAAATGTCATCAACATTTTTATCAAACCCTGTAAGCTTTTTACTTCTGCCATTTTGTAGCCACCAAACTTTGAATTCAGAGAAGACCTGAAGGATGACAGAAAAGAGAGAAAGCAATCAATAAATAAATATATTTATTTTCTCTTTCTACAGTTCCTTTTCCCCTGTGCCACTCTACCCCTAAAATAAAATACTAACAGTGTTGCCAGTAACTGTTCATGGCCCAGTGGACTCCTATAGAATCATGCTATCATTACTTCCTAACATACTTCCCAAGCATGCTGGCAACACCAACCGCAGCCTTTCCAGGATGCTTGAGGCCCAATTCAGAGAAAGGCCACTGTTCCAGTATTTCCCTGTCCATATATCATGAGCACGGGCACGTCCCTACAATAGGCCTGCTGCAAGGGAAGGAGGAGGCCATGTATCACCTCTCCACATCTAGAATTTATATTTAAACCTACCCTTGCAATGTCAGGTCTGGGAGGTCCTTGTATTAAACACAAATCATAATATACTTGAGAAATGAATAGGAAACCCATAACTCTTCCTCCAACTCAAGACCTCTACTGTCACTTCTGTTTGAGAATTTTTACGGGTGTTTGATAAAGTCAGGGTATGTGTGGGGAGGTAAGAGGGTTACATTTAATCAATAAAAACAACATATTTCTAAAACAGGGGGACAAAACATTTCACCAGTGACCTTAGCAAACAGTATAAAAAAACACCAAAAAACCTAGGTCATGTTTGTTAGGTGGCCACAAATCTGATTCCTGAGACCCCAACCCATGAATCTGAAGGCTGGTAAATGAAAGGAATGAATCAGGCATTTATCCTCCCTGTACTTTATGATGACATTTCCTGTGTTTCAAGGTAACCAAATAGTTAATGAGGGAAATTTCTTCTTTATGGGAAATTTTCCATTAATAAATGCAGAAGGAATGATAGAACTAGAAAATCACCTTTTGTAAGCCCTCAAATGAAATAATGGATCTAGACAACAACCATCAAGAAATAGAAATTTAATAGCCCAGAAATAAGGCTGACACATCTGTCCCCAGTCATTGATCTTAGCATCATCTCAAGTGGGACAAACAGACCTTGTGGCTTCATGACACAAAGCAACGGGAACAACAGAGCACTATCTGGGAAAGTCTTGCTTAAAAATTGAACCTGAATCTAATTGAACCTCTAGATTATTGTATTATCTTCTTTGCTTTTGTGTATGTCTCAAATTTTTCTTTAAAAAATAGTTTAAAAACAAAAGATATGCAGAATGTTCTTGGGACCTTTGCTTCAACCTTTGTTTTAAATTTTTCCAAGATGCACTAGTATTAGTTCCCTGTCCAGCCTGAAGTGCATTCACCATCCTGAACACAGCCAAGTCTTTCTTAGATGACTGAGGTCATCACTCTAGGCTTGTTATAATAAACTTCAGGTAGGAGTTTCCATAGCTACTGATTGAAATCATCTAAAGGACATTGAACTGAATCTATAATTTCAGAATTGTTTTTTAAATTTAATTGAATGTATTGGGGTGACATTGGTTAATAAAATGATATAGATTTCAGGGGTACAATTCTATAATACACCATCTGTATATTGTACTGTGGGCTCACCACCCTAAGTCAAGTCTCCTTCCTTCACCATTTACTCCCCCTTTTCCCTCTTCCACCTCCCCACCCTGCTGTCCCTCTGGTAAACACCATACTATTGTCAGAAATCTTAATCATTGATCATAAACAGTTTTTAGGATCTTTTCATGTACTAAGTATTGCTACCATCTATTTTCTTGATTTGGGCCTTTTCTGATAATATTTTGATAAAATATTCAAAACCACAGTGAATGGTTATGGGAACCTCTGGTTAGCTGGTATACCTTACACAAAGGACTGATGGCAAAGGATGGGGGAGCCTGGTAACAGCAGAATTCTGAAAAGGTGCTGCTTCTCCACTCCTCCCATTCTACATGCCATGCATGCCCTTGACTGAAATAGGGTCAGCCTGTAGATACGTACTAAAACCAAGTGAGGTTAGCTTGTAACTACATGAAGATAACTAGAACATTAAGAATGACTGAACTTTATTCAAACACAAATACAAAGGAAAGAGAGCAGGATTCTCAAAGAAACAACTTGTTCTTTCTTATGAAAAAAAAAATGCTGAAAATCCTTAGCCATTGAGAGTAGAAGACTGTGCTTCTGAGACTCTGAACTGCTGCTATTTTGCTTCCATGTCACCATGCTGTTCTTACTCCACCCTGGTCCACGGTGCGGCAGCTGCATTTCTCGTCAGTGTCCTTTTGTTGAAGCTCTCTTAACGCACTTCAGGGTTCACGTTACGCGGTCTCATTATCAGCCATTTTGTTGAGGATACTGTGCTGCCTGCCAATGTCCTCTGTAACGCGCTGGCCGCTTCCCTTCTGTGTACATGTCTGGAATACATTGTTTGTCTCTCGGTTTTGACGTGTCATGACATTGCCTACCTGCTCTCTGAGCTCTGCATTTTTATTTTTTTGTCTGCCTGCGGCCAAAGAAACAGGAAGGTTTGTTTGGTTGTGTGTTAATATTTGCTTTTCTTTTATATTTATGGGAAGGGTGACTTCCTGATTGGAGTCCTGACTGAAAACTGATTTTCTCCTTCCTTCGTTTGCTTCTGAACCAGTGTCATTAGTCTGGAATACATCCTCCTCCCCTCTGCCTGCCCTGTGGGAGCTGTGTGTTTCTTATTGTGCCATGTCCAATACCGAATAGGTTCTGACAGCAACCTTCCTGAGGTTGGCTTTGCTTTTTCAAATTCCACAAACAAATTCCTGGAATTTTGCTTGTGGCTGAAAGTGAAGATCAATGCTCTAAGTAAGAAAGAAAATTATATAAAACTCAGAGTTGAGTTTAATAGAAAAGAATCCTTGTCACTGTGAACCTTAACCTTGTCTGATAAGAGTGAAATGAAGATCTCTTGCCTCTTCCTTTAAATACTCCCTTTCTCCCTCCCCCCATCCAACCCCATTTTCTAAACACAATAAAACTCAAAGGTTAAGACAATAAGGATCTGATACTCAGGAAGTGCCATAGGTAGAGGACTCAAATTAAAGGCCTGTGAGAAACACGCCAGCACCTAAAAAAGATATGGTAAATTCAAAAAGAAGAGATATAAGTGTTAGTGGGTACGTATGGAGGAATGAGGCCAAGGAACAAGAGAAGGGCAGAAGACTTCACAAGAAAGAAAATAATTATGTTGCTGATAGGGGAGGACTTAAACTAGCTATAAAAATGCAAGTGCCAGGGAACAAGAAAATGGATCTAAGACCAGAGACTGTCAATAGCTGATAGACAAATGAATGAAAAATTACCTGAATTGAAGACCTTCTAAAGGTTCTTCCCCTGAATGATTCATGTCCTTGGCCCAAAGAAGAAAGGACATTCAGAAGAAATTGGATAGACCGTTCTCTTCCAGATGACAAAGGGAGGGTCAAGATAGAAACAGGTCAACTTGAGATTTAAGGGTAGAAGCAAGGTGAGCTAATCAGAATTCATAACTGAAGGGGACCAAACCTAAAGAGGAGGCTGTGGCCTAAGGAGGAGATAAACCTCTGCCATTACCAGTGCGGCAAGGATGGGGTTGAACGTTCTGAACTTGAGCAGGTGAACTAAACTAAGGGAGCTGATGCTGTGGGAAGCTACTAGGCCATCTCATGTCTGTAGCCTTTAGCTCTGCACCCAAGCTTTCAGGGTGTGCTAGTTGTATTGGGTGAAGTTGGCAGGGATAGGGATAGTAAGGAGGTACCACTGAGGTCGAAGGGAATAGACTAGGAACAAGGTGGCCCAGAGAGGTGGATTTTGAAGGGAAAAAAATCTCTTTCCTACCTTTCTAAAGAGAAAGAATATAAAGTTATCCAATGCTAGCACCTGTTTACACTTAGATCTACAGTCAACATTCTTTTAATAAATAATTACTGATCATTTAATGCATTCAGTGCACAAGTAGTCAAAGTATGAGTCAAAATAAAATAATCAAGGAGGCGATATTGAAATGAATAGACTTAAAGAATTAATTTCCATGTTGGAATATTAGTAGCCTTGGGTTATAAATGATACTGGATTATCCTCTGATCTAAATACAGATTCTATTCATCCATGCATATCTAGCCAAGTATCCAAGAAACAATCATGCTGAACACTTAATATATGCCAAGAGTTGTACCAGATGGTGGCAACAGGAAGATATCAAACATGATGCCTGACATGAATGGCTCTTCCCAGTAGGGAAGAAGGGAAAAAATTAAAAACCAACATTACAGTGTGACATAAGCACAAACTAGACAGCTACCCAAGGTATCATGATTGCTAACACTTTACCTCCTGATGGTAAAAGGAGAGGTAGGCATCACAGTCAGAGGGAACAGCATGTGCAAGGACAAGGACAAGAGGAGCAGCAGAGCATTTAAGGAAGGGGCGCGTGGCTCCTTGTTTGGAGTCCTGGAAGCATTGGAGAAAGGAGCAAAGTAGGCAAGAGCAGAGTTTGTCAATCTCAGCACGATGACACTTTGGACTATATACTCTGTTGTGAGGCTGTTCTGTGCATTGTAGGATGTTTAGCAGCATCCCTGGCCTCTACCCACACATGCATGCACACACACACCCATAGGGACAATCAAAAATGTCTTCAGATATTATTGAGGCAAAACTGACAAACTGACTCTGGTTGACCCTGGTTGCAAATCCCTAGATTAGAGAGGTAGAAATGGGTCAATTTAAGAATGGCTTTGCATGGGATTTAGATACTGTCTCCTAAGAATTAGAAATCATAGAAGAAATAGATATGTTCAGATAAATCCTTGAGACCTATCTCTTTGTACAGAGGATCTGCAGAGGGACACAGTTCAAGTAAGGAGCCCAGTTGGGAGGAAGCTACTGCAATAGTCCAGGCAAGAGGGATGTAAGCCCGAACTGGGGCAATGGCACTGGAGCAGAGAAAGGAGAACAGAAGGCAAGAGAGAGATGATAAAATGATGTCATGTCCTCCTCTCTGCCCTCTCAATCAAAATAATAACCAAAGAGTAAACTAAATCTTAAAATGCTTATAACTGGTAAATAGATTTACAGTGTGGTGATAGAAAAATGAATACTTCATGAAGCTTTCCTGAGAAAACATTACTGCTTCTTCAAAAATCATTTCACATTAAAATTAATATGTTCATTTATTTAACAACAACACTATTAACTTCTGGGCTACCAGAAAATAGGAGAAACTATGTGTAAGAATATGTAGGGTTGTGCGTCTAAAATGAAACCATGAGACTTGCTGGGTCAGCGGCCGACGGAATCTGAAGAGATCTCCATTTTCTCTCTACTGTAGAACCTTCCCTCATCCCAAGGATGGGGGGAAAAAAATAACAAATCTTCAGGCAAACAACACTGCCTTTGTCAACGAGATGCTCTTTCTGTACAAGGCCGAGAATATCCTGCTCGTGAACCTTTATAGCACCATTTGTCCACTGATCTCAAAGTGTCAAGGCATTTCAGAAGCCAATTCATTGCGCTTACTCTGAGAGCTCTTTTACATGAGAAAATTAAACTGGTTTTTTAGGGATGACTGTCAGATCATGACACAGAGATATGGCACTTACCATGACCTCCATTCCTGCTGAGGTCTGCAAAGGCAGCAGCAGGACGAGGGAAGGCGCCCACGGCACCAGCCCCGTGTCCCACACACTGCACTGTCCAATCAGACAGCGCACCTGGTGGGGCCCCCACAGCTATTTTCAGCCTTCTCCCAGCACCAAACCTAAATCTTACACACACCGTCTTCTCTACATCAGCTCTGCATGACCATAACACAAAACCTTGTGTTGATAGGAGCCATCCTACAAATTAAAACCACAGACAGTGGGTGAGCCAGTCCTGAATGTCACTCTGGTAGGGGAAGCATTGAATTGGCTGTATTAACAATTTTCTCCTTCAAAGTCTTTTTTATTCCCCTACCTTTTCAATTTCATTTTCAACATTCAGGTAACTGACTTATTAACCAATCTCTCTGGAGACTGCTGGCCTTTCCAAGGAGGCTGTTACAGAAAAAGCTTATTCTGCCCAAACTTACTATTGCTGGAACACCTCAGGAGACATAACATTTATAAACTTCTGTCACCCAATGTGCTGTTCAGAAGCCATTCATTTTAACTTAATTTGCAGGACTGAAAGTCTCAAGCCCACCTGATATATAAAAAGTGACTTTTTTAGCTATTACTCATTATCATTTCGCCTCCTGCCAATGGTACAAAGTTAAAGAGCGTGGCAGACCTGGAAACCCTTCATTTGTAGTTAAACAATGAGCTCCAAGACAGTCCTTACCTAGAAGGCAACCTTTCCCCCCCTCAAAATCTAATAATAATATCAATGTAGCAAGCTGCCACTTTTCTTAGGGTGCTGATAGTGGTGCTGCACTATGTTAGGGTCAATGAACACTATGGAAGTCTCTGAAAAATGTAGTTTACAGATCATTTTTTCCTATCTTCTTATCTTCATTTACTTGTCTCAATATTTATCTGAGTTTATCTATTTATATGCAGAAAGACAAAATGCTCACCCCCCAGAAAATTTTTTACTTGTAAAAGAAATTATATTTTCAGTTTATGATGTGGTAATTCAAATAACTCACATGTCCTTCTCCGAGTAGAGAAAACCAATTCACAGCTAGATTTCATCAACACTATTAAGATCTTTAAGGGCATAATAACCTAGATTCTTGAAAAATAAATTAATGATCTGAACAGCTTCGGTCCAGCTTGTTTCTAGCCTGAGGTCACTACCACTCACCTGGAACCAGAAATGAAGATAATGCAGTAAATAATTTTTGAGGAAGAATCCCAGAATGTGAAGTCACTGTCCACTGATCTATATGGATGAGCTAGGATCTTACATGTGGGATGAGATAGCAGGATTCTTTCCACTAACTTCAAACCACTGAATCGGTCTTCTTAACCCACACAAATAGAATCACATCATTTGGGTGTTAATGTTGTATCCACTCTATTGCTCCGAAACTATTTTTGGCAAGATCGTCAATGGCCTGATTTCTGCTAAATCCATCCAGTGGATACTTTTAAGTCCTTACCTTAATTGACATTCATCTTTTCTCTGCTTTTCCAACCTCTTTTTGGGCTACTTTTAGAGAGATTTACTCAACTTTTTCTCCCATTTACGCTGGAGAAAATGTTTTCTTTGAGCCATCATCTCTCTAATTTCCAAGTGTTCTTCCTTGTAATTTGTATTTTTCATTTTCATGCTATCTTGTTCCTCTTTTGTGGAGACAGTATAGAGTCCATGGCTTCTTACATCTCTATGAGGACAGTAGAGTTGTCATTCTCATTATTTTAAAATTAAACAGGGTGGGGCGAAAGTAGGTTTACAGTTGTTCACATGGAAAAAATATAATGCTTAATAAATAATACAAGAATAAACTGTGTTTCACGTACTCACAATTGTGAACCTACTTTTGCCCCACCCTCTATTCATTTACCTGAAATCTCTGTTTCTTCCGGGATGCATTTTTTATGATTATCTTTCACGTTCTCTCTCCTGTTGTGAACCTCCTCAAACAGAAGTCTGACTAGGAGCAAAATTTATCACCTCACAGGCATCCCTTTAGGATGACAGAGTCAGGAGGTGAGAGCCAGTTTTATTCATGGGCTATGGCGAAACAACAGAATGCACAGGGCATTACTCCAGGGTGATAATATCCATACCAACAGCCCCAGTTCTCCCACATGTGCATTCAATTTCTTCAGAAAAGAATGGTCTGCATTTTTGTTTTGTTGCTGCGGTTGTTTCTGCCTGGAGGAAAGTATTTGGTTGCTAGACTTTCTAAAGAAGAAAGTAGACTATGTGTCCTTATATAAATAGATTTTTAAATATAAACCTTCAATTCTCTGCTTTCTGCAAACTCATTCCCACTCTCTCAGCTATTCTGATCTCCCTGAGCTTGAAGTCTCGATTCTCTTTGGAATATACTAGGCAGGCTGGCAGTTCCTCTCTCAGCTGCAGCCTCCTCTGCAAATATTATGGTTGCAGTTTTCTCCACTCTGCTCCACCAATCTTCAATTTGCTTTCTGGAAGTGGAAACAGTCTGTTTGTCATTTCTTCTTATGAAAGTCGAGGACATCAACATTGTCTCTCCCCTAATTACTTGTGAGTCTGTTAACCCTACATGAAATCTGATACCCAAATAATTATCATTAGTAAGTGACTGCTTCATCAGTACTGGAAGTAGACTCCGTCAGAAAAGGCCATGTAGCTTCCATCTGCTTGATCTCTGCATTCTCGCACTTGGAGCCCAGTGGCTGTGCTATGAGAAACTCCAGCCGCATGGACAGGCCAGCTCTGGTTGACATTTTCAGTTGAGCCCAGTCTTCAAGTCATCCCAGCCTAGGTGCCAGACACGTGACCGAAGAAGTCTCCAGCTGACCCCAGCCCCGCCCATTTGGAGGCCCCATTCCTTGTGGAGGAGGGCTTCACCATCCAAGTTACTGACTCACAGAATCCGTGAGCATAATTCACTGGTTGCTGCTTTAAACCATTAAGTTGAAGCAGTTTGTTACACAGCAAGAGATAAGCAGGACAAGCTTCTAATCAAATTCTTTATGTAATGCAGCCATTTACACAGTGTAAATTTGATGGGCTGAAAAAAAAATCAACTCTTAATCCTTCTGTTTGGTGTACTATTAGTATAATAATTTATTTATGGATGTATTTCATTAGAATCTGAGAAAGGGTTTAGGAAAGGCTAACAATCCATGCTTTGATGTCCCTTCTTGTCTCTGCCTCTTTCTATGGCTGACGTCACATCCCAGGATGCAAGGTTCCCCAGCCTGTCAGCTTCAGGTCCTTGGCGTGAGTGAGGAGGAATGAGCAGGCAGAAAGGTCATGTCATGCCTGCCTCAGAAAGGAATCCCACCTGCCGCACTGAGGACCACTCACATGGCTTTCTCACTGGGGAATCTAACAGCATCAATGGAGGTCTCTTCCTGTCTTTTCCCTCTCTGGCCTTGCTAATATGTTTACAGACTGCCTAACACACTCACCACTGCATTTGTTTCATTCCCACCCCAACCTCACTATGTTAGTGAAAACAGGCCCCAGCAACCGATAAACCAGGGGCTACAACAGGGGAGTGGAGAATTTTCTTAAAGCAAGATATTCCCACATAATGTGGAAATTGTTGTCATTACTTAAATTTTTTAAGGCACATGACTGAATAAGGTGTTCCCCCCTTGAGGACATAATTTTTTTCTTATTACATCACCTGCAGAGTAAACATAGCTTAGCACTCTTTCTCCTACATGGTACCAACCAAAGAGGTACCACAGGAAGTATAATTCACTCTCAGAAAACTATTGTGTCTCTGTGACTTATAAATATATTACACCTTCTGTGAACCTTTATTATTTTCAACCCAGACGATACCTTGGGAGTGACTTATTTCAAAAGTTTATGACTCACTGTGTAAACTAATGTTTTTTTCTGTTTGTTTTAAATTTCTCCTTTTCCAGGCTTCAGAGAGTCCTCCCTGCCCACTCTTATACTTAAGAATTTGGTGAACACAGACATATTGATGCCTTCGTGACTTCGTCAGCTTTGATCATCTCCCCATGCAGCCTTCATCTCTGCGGGCTGAAAGTCTTAATCTTCTTAGTTTGACCCCATGTTCCAACCCACATATTCCCTTAATTCTTTCATCTGCCCTTCACTGGCCCTTGTAAGAATCGTATTTCTTTGTTAAGGAGCACTAACCGCAGACACAGTTTCAAGCGCAGGTGTTCCCAGCCTTGTCTTTAACTCTCTCCAGTGGGCTATTCAGCCAAGCATGCTTATATGTTTTCAGAAGGCGGGGCCAACAGGAAGGGAGAAATATTTCAAAGTCAATGTCAGCGCACAGTTTGGAAATATTTTGTCGCCCAAATGATGCAAGGGGAAATGGCTCCCTGGACTCTCTTAGTATCTATTCAAACTGGAATGACATGATTTTCAAAGCATGTGGGAGCTACAGCAGTTGGAAATGTAGAGAAACAAAGAGCGTATTTTTATACACAGTGTTCAGAGAGGGGGGAGACTCACACACACACACACACACATACACACACACACACAGAAAAGCAACTCTGAATTTTGTGCATGGGAAAAAATTAAAATAGGATGGCAGCTTCTTTTTGATATTTTCGTTCTTATAAGCTGTTGTTTTGGTAGAAATGGGGGAAAGTAAATAAACGGAACAGAAGGTGTTATACACAGGAAGAACATAAACACAGACTCGTGGTATGTTAGTGCTTAGAGAACTCCAAAGTTCCAATCCAAAAAGGTTTCCAAAACACAGGCTCCAGACCAGAGATGGGCTCCTGCCGTGACCTCCACCTGGGGTGCTTGTTTCAAAGGCCCTGGAGACCCTACACATGGAAATACTGGCTCAGTAAAACAAGCATAAAATCTGGGGAGTCTGGTTTTTTTAAATTCCTCAGAGTTATTTGATATATAGGTAGGTATATGAAACATTAATTTAGACCAGTGGTTTCCAAATTTTGAATTGTTTGGGTTTTCATTGCTTTGTGTTCTAGCAATAGAATCCTCTTTAAAATCAAATCATACACAAAATCTAAACATATAAAATTCAGCAGACTGGCTGCCCTGATTGGACTGGGGGTGGTCAGGCCGAGACCTCCTTTCCAACTGTACCCCCTCCCTCTCTAAGTGACGCAACGGTATTCCTAGGGAATTCTAAAGGTGGCACAGACACAGGCTGAGGACAACTGCTCTCATTTCTTCCTTTAATTTTAGTGATACAGGGCCAGAGCCAAGAGAAGTGCAGTCTACCAAGTCTACAGGGTAAAGTAGAAAGCAGGTCAGCTAGAACCCAGAACACAACACAGGCTGTGTGTGCAGCCCTTGTGGGGCCCCAGCAGCAGCCTGAGCAAGCGCACAGGGCGAGCACGAGGCCTGTGGCTGGCCCCTCACCAACAGCCAACTAGGGCTCCCTGGCCTTCAGGGTGCTCCTAGGCCATTCTCCCTGCCAGAAAGGGAGGAGCTGCTCCCTCACCCCATGACAGTCCTTCAAAGAGTCCAAAGGGCCTACACACACTCACCCTCCTAGGGCCCGCCACCTCAGTGATGACTGTGGAGGAAGGGAGTCCTGTTCTCACAGAGTGGGAGCTCCTGCTAAACCAGCAAGAAGGAGAAGCCCACACCTGTAATCCCTTCTGAGCCGCTCCTTCTGTTAACTTACCTGTTTCCTTTTGATAACTACCATCAGTTCTCTTTTTTTAACAGAATATTTGTGTTAATATATCTAATGCATATATCTAATGACTATAAAGTTATCAAGGAAGCATAATAAAAAAATTCCCCTAAAACTTTCACCCAACTTACGAAAATTCCCGCCAAAAGTTTCTTGGTTTTCCTCCAAAAGCCATCCTGGAGCTCCCACCCCTCTACTGCTACAACTATAATTTTTTAAAATGGTTCTTTACCCTTCTCTTATATTTACATGGAGACTTAGTATACATGGCTATATAACTATATATTCTATACTTTGGTTTTGCTTGATTTTGAACTTTAAGAAGTAGCATCCTATGTAGTTATTCTTTGTCTCATTCATGTTTCTGATATTCACCCACATTGATGCATGTAGCTATAGTTCACTCATTATACCACATAATAGGATCACATAAATGTACCATATTCATTGCTAAACAAATAGTCTAGTGCTCACTATGTACCACACATCGTACTAGGCACTGGGGATGTAGCAGTGCGGAAAACAGACACAGTCTCTCTCCTCACGGTGCTTATAGTCCAGGGGGAAGAAGGCACCGCACAACTTATTTACCCTATCTTCTATGAAGGCACTTTCGTGGTGTTTTATTTTGTTACAGAGCCTTTGCTATTATCAACATGGGCATGTTTTGTGCTCAGGTGCCAGAGTCTCTCCAGGGCAGTGGATTTCTTTGTTTTATATTGAATTTATTGGGGTGACATTGGTTAGTGAAATTATATAGGTTTCAGGTGCTCAATTCTGTAACACATCATCTGTATATTGTATTGTGTGTTCACCACCCCAAGCCAAGTTTCCTTCCATCACCATTTGTCCCCACATTTACCTTCTTCTACACCCCCCACTCTCCTCTTGCTCTGGTAATCACCATGTGGTTGTCTGTGTCCACAAGGGTTTTTTTCTTTTTTCTTGTTTTCTTATTTTTGCCTAATCCCTTCCCCTTTTTCACTCAGTCCTACAAGCTCCCTCCCCTCTGACAGCTATCATTCTGTCCTCTGTATCTATGAATCAGTTTCTATTTTGTTTGTTAGATTATTTTGCTTATTAGATTCTACATCTTAGTGAAATTATCTACTACTTGTCTTTCTCTGACTGGCTTATTTCACTTAGCATAATATTCTCCAGGTCCATACATTCTGTCACAAATGGTAAGATTTCCTTCTCTTTTTTACAGCTGAGTAGTATTCCATTGTGTAAACACACCTTGGCTTTTTTATCCACTCATCCACTGATGGGCATTTGGGCTGCTTCCAAATCTTGACTATGATAAAGAATGCTATATGCCATGAACATAGGAGTGCATATATTCTTTCAAATTAGTGTTTTGGCTTTTTTTTTCAGATGTATTAGCACAGGTGAAATCAGTGGGTCATGAGGCAGTTCCATTTTTAATTTTTTGAGGAAACTCCACAGTGGCTGCACTGATCTGTATTCCCACCAACGGTGCATGAGGGTTCCTCTTTCTCCACATCCTTGCCAGCACTTGTTGTTTGTTGATTTATAGATAGCCTTTCTGACAGGTGTTAGGTAATATTTCATTGTGGTTTTAATTTGCATTTCTCTAATAATTAGTGATATTGAACATCTTTTCATATGCCCCTTGGCCATCTGTATATCCTCTTTGGAGAAATGTCTATTCAGGTCCTTTGTCCATTTTTAATTGGGTTGTTTGTTTGTTTGTCTGGTGTTGAGTTTTATAAGTTCTTTATAAATTTTGGATATTTTAACTCCTTAGATGTATTATCAGTGAATATGTTCTTCCTTCAGTGGGTTATCTTTTCATTTTGTTGATGGTTTCCTTTGCAGTGCAAAACCTTTTTGGTTTAATATAATTCTGTTTGTTTATTTTTTATTTTGTTTCCCTTGCCCAAGGAGTTATACCAAAAAACATTGCTATGAGAAATGTCTGAAATTTTACTTCCCATGTTTTCTTCTAAAATGTTTATGGTTTCAAGTCTTATATTTAAGTCTTTAATCCATTTTGAGTTTATTCTTGTGTGTGGTGTATAAGGTGGTCTAGTTTCATTTTTTTGCCTACGTTCAATATTTGTCCAATTTTCTCAGCAGCATTTATTGAATAGACTATATTTATCCCATTATATGTTCTTATTTCCTTGTCAAATATGAATTGACCATAAAGAAGTGGGTTTATTTCTGGAATCTCTATTGTGTTCCATTGATGTATGTATCTGTTTTTATGCTAGTACCATGCTGTTTTGATTACTATGGATTTATAGTACAGTTTTATATCAGGTAGTATAATTCTTTCAACTTTGTTCTTCTTTCTCCAGATTTCTGTGGCTATTTGGGGTTTTTTATGGTTCCACACAAACTTGTGGAATATCTGTTCTAGTTCTGTAAAATATGCCATTGCTGTCTTGATAGGAATTACATTGAACTTGTACATTGCTTTGGGGAGTAGGGACATTTTAATGATGTGAATTCTTGGCATCCATGAACATGGTATGTGCTTCCACTTATTTGGATCTTCTTCGATTTCTTTCTTCAGGGTCTTATAATTTTCTGAGTATAGGTCTTTTACCTTTATTAAATTTATTCCTAGGATTTTTTAATTGAAATTATAAATGAGATTATCTTCTTAGTTTCCCTTTCTGATAGTTCACTATTAGTGTATTAAAATGCAACTGAGTTATGGATATTTATTTTGTATCCTACTATTTTACTGAATTCATTTATCAGTTTTACTAGTGTTTTGGTGGAACCTTTTGGGTTCTCTATATACAGTATCATCCACCAGGGCAGTGGATCTCAATGCTGAGGGCATATTAGAACCACCTGGGGAGCTTCAAAAGCCACCAGAGCTTCAGAGCCCACCCCCAAAATGTCCTTAGGTGGAACCAAAGAATTGAGGGTTTTTTTTTAAAGACTCCCATGTGATTTTAATGGGCAAACTGCTCTACAATGTATGAGTTTTTGTATTGACTCCTTTCATGTTCTATTCCTTCTGGACCCAGAAAGCCTCTTAAAGAAAGAACCAATTCAAAGGACACCTCCTGTGTCCAGTCTACGTGACTGGCCCCTCTACGTCATTCCCCACTCCAACCACCCACGCTCACTCAGTCATTCAGTTCCTTTCCCATGCACACCGCCCACTACGTCACGGGGACTGCAGGACTCTCACAGTTTGTGAGCAATATTAAGAACTAGCTGTCACTGTTCTGACACTTATTTGTCACTGTTCTGCCAACATAGTGCCTGGCACAGAATAAATATTGGCAGGAAGAATAAATAATAGAATAAATAATAGAAGAGATGTCTAATGCTTTATTACAAGTTACGCTGAAAAATTATTTAGGAAACGGAAGTATAATGAAGCAAGAAAGGACTGAGGCAAAAGAGGAGGAGAAGAAGGAATGGTTATAGTCAAAGAGCCTTGAAAAAGGAGTCCAGGTCATTATTACTGATCACAGCCACTAATAATAGCAGATTAAGAGCTTAGGATCCTCAGGATGTAATGTACAACATAGCCGCACGGGCAGAAATTAGCTCAGGAGCCCATATGCTTTCTAGCTTCATTGGAGACTACGAACTTTTCAAGACATCAGTAGGCTACTTATTGATCATTTTACTCCCTCCCAAGATAATAAAAGACAAGCTGTTGCAGTGAAAGGAATATGGGTTTGGAAACCAGAACAACTCCTCTAGCCTCCTGACATGGCAAAAATAAGTAATTTAACCAGCCTTTTTGTACTACATTTTGAAAAGGAAATATTTCCAATTCCTGGCTCATAGGCATATGCCATAATCGGAGAGTACCTTGCCAGGGACAGCTGCTGTTTGCTGTGCTTACCTCGTGCTGGGTATTGTGCTGAAACCTCCCCCAGGCGTCATCTCACTGAGTCTTAGGTGGTAGCTGTTCTCTCCATGGTAGACAAGCCAACGGACATGCTCCAGTTCCTATAACTGGTGATCTAGGATTTGAGACCAGATCTGTCTGATTTCAAACTTTTGTTTCATCAGTTCCTACACGAGGATAGCGGGCATGTTCCTTAACCTTCTGAAGCGTGGGTTCCCTCCTCTATAAAATACAGAGACAGAGTAACAGCATTGTGTTGCAGGTATTCAGTGAGGTGACCCACGTAGAGTATTCGGCCCAGAGCCTGCCACTTACAAAGGGCTCAAAACGCATTCCTAGTTATTACTACTATCACCACCACTGCCTTTTTGTTTTGTTTTCTAAAAATTCCCTGCCCCATGCAGGGCAGCACAACGTGCCCAGTTGTCCAAGCCAAAAGTACTTAAATGATTTTTGATGACGTTCTCTCCCTCGACTTCTACCCCTGTTCACCAAGGCCCACCAGTTCTCCACCTCTTCTCATATCACCACCACTTCATGCCTTGGTGAAGGCCACTGTCATTCCTCACCTGTGTTATGTCAACAGCCTCCCTATGATCTCCCTGCCCACCATTCCCCACTCCTCCCCTGCAATCTCCAAACTCGACCAGAGTGACTTTGAAAGATAAAATCTCCTGGCCAGACTCTCCTGTCCAAAGCTCCTGATGACTCTATGTGCTCTTTAAGGTAACAGTCTAAACTTCTCCGTACACGGGGCAAGGTCTGGCCTGATTTGACCTGACTTCTCTCACCAGTCTCTCCAGTCTCAGCTCTTGCCAAAAACTTAAAAAAAAAAAATCACCTTGCACAGAAAAGCCATTCTATTGAATAATATTAATTATTATTATTAATTATATAAGCATAATAATTTGTATAAAACATAATTAATAATAATAGTTAAATAATAATTATTACTATTAATCACTGTGCTAAGTACTTCATACACATTACCTCTTTCAACCCTCACAGTCCAAGCTGTCATCTTTCAGGACCTCAAAAGATAAATGTTTTTCATATATATGAAATGTTAAGAGGATTTACAATAAAACCCCAGCTCTGACCTCACATCCACCGACTTTGGGAAAAAAATCTCCAACTGCTAATGCATTATTCTCCCCAAAATCATAGGCTCAGCACCAAGTGCTTTGTATTGCCAAAGACATAGCAAAGACTCAGTGCTCTGCTCTGAATCTGTATGGCTGGCTTTTGGGGAGGTTCCTCCTCCACTTACATTTGTTTCAGTTGCATAGTCACCCTCAGCGGTTCCCTGAACTGAAGCTTCTAAGGTTTGAGTCCTGAAAGTCGAGTGACGAGCCATGCCTTTGCCACAGGCTCTCTAAGACTGTCTATTCTGAGCTACAGCACGTGCCGGACAAAGCAGCCTTTGCCCATGCAGCCATCTCCCGCAGTGGCAGGTAGGTGTGCCTCCGCACACTATTTCCCTGCTCTGTACTTCATTCAGGAAGGCTGTGTGGGCTTCATAACAGCTTTAGTCTCTGAAATTGGCCACTTTTGCCCCTAATAAAAGTAAACCTAGTGTTGTTTGCTGAAACTGAAAGTCTCTTTTCCTTGTACCATCCCTTAGCTTTCTGGCCAAGACATCTATTTCTCCAACATGTTCTTCTAAAGAGTCTAGTGGGACCTCCCATTTGAGAGAGAGTTATCAAGCCCATGAGCTGTGAGTCTTCCAGTCGGCTTCTTTGTTCAACCAAATCCTGTCTATCTTTCCTATCTTTAGTTTCCTTATTAAAATAATACCAAGTAGGATATATGTTCTCATGAGACCAACATCTAACTCAGACTCCGACTCCATCTAGTAACATCCAGCTCCATGCTTGGTCTTTCATGTGCCATCCTTGGAGCTAACTATACACACTTCCAGAGCATGCGACCCCCTTTACCACAGCGGCCCCTTAGAATTCACCCAGTAATCCCTTGAGTATCTTACACTGATCTTCCTAGTCTTGTCTCTTCGAATCTATCCAGATTATCTGCAATCAATTAATACAGCTATCAAAATGACTGGGGGAAAGAGAAGAGTTATGTTCTCATTTGCTTTCAGAGTGGACACTATAACTTTAAAAGAATTCTTCTCAAAGCTTTCCTGGATACTGGCTCTCCTGGTTGGAGTCATTCCAGTTAACTTTAATATCTTGCCTCTCTTCTCTAGATATCCTTAGGCCCCAGACATCATTTTTGATCTAGTAACAACAAAAACAATCCCTAAACTCGCTCTTTCTAGTTGCTCCAGCCAAAATCCTTAGACTTATCCTTGATTCTTCTCTTTCTTTTACAGCCCACAACTAATTCGTCAGGGAATCTTATTGACTCAACCTTCAAAATATATCCAGAAGCTGACAAATCTCCACTTCCACCCCCTGCCCCAACCTACTTTCACTCCTCTCCTGGATGGCTGCAATGATCTTGGGATGCTCCTGTTCTTCACTCAGAATAAAAGTCAAAGTCCTTTCAATGACCTCGAAGGTTCTACACATTATGGCCCCTTGTTATCTCTCTAAGTAATCTCCTACCATTCTCCCCCTGCTTACTCCGCTCCCACGTCACCGGTCCCCTTGTTTCTCATCAGACACTTCAGACACACTCTTACCTTAGGGTGCTTGCTTCGGCTGTTGCTCCTACTTCTAATTCTCTACCCCTTATTACCATGTGGTTCACTCCTGCATCTCTTTCAAGCCCTTACTCCAATATCTCCAACTCAACAAAGCCCACGTAGACCCCTTCCCTTCCCAGGAACTCCTAATCCTTTTCACCTTGATATAGTTTCTTTTTTATATCAATCATCATTTTCTACCACACTATATCATTTATTTAATTATCATATTTATTGTGTGATTATCCTATTAAAATGTAAAATCTACAGATAGGTTATTTTCATCTTTTCTAGTCACTGATATATTTCTGTTACTCAAGATGAGTGCATGACACACAGGAAACACCCAATAAACATGTGATGATGGGTTATTGAATGAATGCCTCCCTTTTCTAGTACTTTCTTTAGGAAGAGTTAGGTCTGAAAGAACCTTGTTTTATCTTCTGTATTTGTCTATCCTAGCCTTGAATGTTATTATTCTCATGCCTGTCTATTTGCTTTGCCCAGGAATATCTCATTTTTAATAAAGAATCTCTTTTTTCCTCTAGTTAACAAATCTTTCTTTCTCAGTTTTCATTCCTCCACTACTCCTGTTCTGCTAGCAATGCAGAAGCATGATTTCCAGACCTCCCCACATCTTGCCTGGCTTCCTGAGCAAAACTGATTCCTAGAGATAGAGTGGCCCAGATCAAAGCTTTTTGAATTGCAATCCTGAACATTCATTCAATCTGCAAAAATTCCATTGAATGGCTTCTCCACTGCAACCCAAGAATATGGTATATTCCCTCTATATTAAGGGTCCCTTCTCTTTCTTTTTTATTTCTTAATGAAATCTAACATATCTTTATGGGTGAAGGCACTATTTGAGTCTTATACATCTTAAGTCCATGTCAAGAGCTGATACAGTTAACAGCCCAGCAGCAAACTGAGACCCTACAGTAGGTGTGATCCTAAGGATCCTGGTCAAGAAAATGAAATCTAAGAGGTTAGCCCCTCCATGGCCTTCCCCCTTGGTTTAAAGATCAAAATTAGAAAAATCATTAACTGGGGGAGTCCTCCTCTACCACCTGACACGCATCCCTGATAGTGAGTGTCCAAAAGGGCACAGGGAGCTCAGCCACCCTACGGCAGTTTGAAGCCACCCCTGGAGATCGGGCTGAGGAACAGGGCAGATCCCTACCAGGAAGGGGAAGAAGCTGAGCCAGGTGTACCCAGGTCCTCTCCAAAATGCTCCTCTCCTTCCCTGGAGAAGGGCAAGTGAGGGAGCATCAGAGTCCAGGCGGGAAATGTCATAAATGGCAACTTAGCGTTTTCACTTGTACCACATAAAAGTAAAGGGTAAGTAGGATTGATTTACTCAGGTCCCCATCCCTGCCTGCTAAATATTACTATGCCCCATGTGTTTTCCCTTTCAGTCTTCACGTATGGAATTTATTTATTTATTTTTTAGTGATGCCTTGATGTAGGTAGGAAACCATCAATAGCATCAGGCCAGGGAACTTGTTTGTGTGAGTCGCCACAGTGACTCCAGAGCCCAGCACCGTGCCTGGCACATAAAGGTCGCTCAATTATTATTTGATCAGTGAAGAGTTCGGATCAAATACCTTTCATTCCAACAAGAAGAAAATCACGTTCACCTGATGTATGTATATTACTGAGGGTGCTGTACCCAGTTTGATTGTTATTTTATTATTTAGAGGCTTACATTAGCCCAATATCTGTGGTGGGACCCCCTTCACTTTATGTCTGGAGACAGAAGCACAGGCTGTGAAACGGCAGGTGTTACCGTTAATAAAAGAGCGTGCTGAACGCAATGAGGCATCTGAGTGTTTTCTCGCTGATATTCCTAACTAACAATCTAAGATTCATTGGTGCAAAGAAAAACTACATTTACAATTATCCCAAATACACCTCCCACAGCGTTCCCACCATTTCTCCAAAATAAAAACCCCATTCCTTTTTCTCATGAAGCCTGTGCGCTTTTGAATCATAAAAGTGGATTCCATCAGTGTTCAGCACTTGACTAATGGTTTTAAATTTTTGAATCATGCCATAAGATAAACTGTATACTTTCATATCAAATTTAAAAGAGTGTTTCAAAAGGAGTTTATGGGACAAAGTACACACAGCTGTGCAATGAGACGAGGCTGCCAGAGAGCCATTTATGTGGAATAAGACACATTTTAGATAGTACGAGCGTCAACCTTTAATGAAAATGTCAGTTGAATATAGGGATTCTTCACCTAACATCCCACTCATGTCATCTTACTTACGTGTGTTTTTCGGATAGTCAAACTGATCGCTTTTTTAAGACTTGCTTTAGAGAAAGCATTACATACATGCCTGCCTCTTAAGGAGAAATATATGAATTCTCAAATGTTCTCTCTTCGTTGAGAACTTCCCCAGGCCCTATTTGATAAGTTCATACTCACTGGAGGACCGGAAGGGTTGTATTTCTGACCCACCTCCCGCTTCATCCTACTTCATGTCTAAGTTTCTTCGAAATGCGGCCCATGCTTACCTTCCCCTCACACGCTTCTTGTTCCTTCCTTGACTCGCTGAAGGCGGACCTCTATTTCTGCCGGCCTACTGACGTGTGCCAGCGAAAGTCCCCTGTCCTTGCACTCTCTGATTTAACCATGAGGCCGCCTAAATGCTCCTTCCCTAGTTCCTTGGCAACTACCTTCCCACTGTCTTTCTTATGCTCTGACCATTTCTTCTTCATGATCTTCCACAAAGCCTCTGGTGTTTCTAGAGTTCTTTTTTGACATTACTGCCTTGCCTCAAGCAATTCAACTGCCTCCCTAACTCCATGCTGATGATTCCCAAACCCCTCTCTTGGCCCAATCTTGACATCTCCCCTTGGTCACAGGCATCTCACACTAAGATGACCCCAGCTGAACTCCTTGTCACCCCAAGTCTGTTCTTTCTCCTGGCCTCCACATACCCAAAAGCCAGAAGCCTGACTTCCCTGCCTGCAATATCCAAGACTTCTAGATGCGTCTCGGCTTCACTGTCTCTTCTTCATCCTTGATGTCAGTGTCTCAACGCAGGCCCTTACCTTTCCTCCTTGGAACTGATGCAACAGCCATTTAACTGATCACTTTTTCTCTCTCATCTTGACAATTTTACATCTATGCTCATGCTGCCAACAAAGTTATTAATGATCTAAATCATATTGTATTTCCTCTGCTTAAAAATCCTCCTCCAGAAAAATCCTCCTCCACAGCAAGTATGAAATAAAGGCCAAGGTGAATGGAAGGGCATTTGAGGTCCTTCTTGATTTGATCCCTGCCCACCTATTCACTGTTACGTGCTGACTGTCTCCACCTCAGAACCTATCTTTCAGCAATTCATAGCTGCCTGTTGTTCCCTAAGCACATGTAGCTACTAAGAATTTGCTTCATGATACACTTGAGAAACATCACTTTTTTTTATTTTTCTAGATAAAATTAAAACTGGCTGAGTCTTCCTTTGGCAGCATTGATAAGAAATCTAATTCTCCCCCCACCACTGACTCCTGTAAGGATCCCAGGGCCCCCACCAGAAAAGGGCCTGTCCGGGATCCATGTGGTTGTCCTCACTGTGACTGTCCATCTGCTGCTTGCTGCCTCTTTCAAGGCTCTCTGCAGTCCACGGGGTCTTACTGTGAGCTAACCAGTGCTCCTGGCAATTTTCATATATTGACTTACTTATTCCTCACAGCAACCTTACAAAGTAGGTTCTCTCCTTACCAGCCCATTTTACAGGTGGGGAAGTCAAGGCACACAAGGTCAAGTCAACTTGCCCAGGGTGAGTGGTGGGGCTAGGATGTGACCCATCAGCCCGACAGTGGACTCCTGCTCTCAACCACTGTTCATAGGGCAGCTCTCCATGGCTTGCAGGATTGGCCACAGACAGCCGTCATCATTGCTCCCAAAGGGCTCATTTACTGGCCCCATGCCAGCACCCATGTACCCCTTTCCACCACATTATGCCTTCATAAACAATACTTAGGGAAATACCCAAATCCCTACCCCTTTCTCAAATTCCAAGAAGCTACCTCACACCTCTAGGGCCACTTTTTTTTTTTTTTTCAATCAAAGTACAAAGATTATTCCACCTTCCCTGGGAAAAATTCCAAATGAACTCTTTAATGGTCCTAAATTCCTTCCCATAGCCCCAGGCATCTGGTTCTTTGTCTCTCTTATGCTCCCCTTACCTTTGCATACCAGCCCCCTAGCTTCCAGACGTGCCTTCACACACAAAACAAATTTATAAAATTGCACTTGGCCATTCACTCTGCCTGGAACTCTTCCCCTAAGACAGACCAGAAAACACACAGGTGAATGGGCTTTTCTTGGGTCATGGGCAGAAGGGCAGGGGAGTCTTGTTTCAATACTTTGACACTAACAACATCACCAAGGACAAAACAGAAATAAACAACCTAATAGCTTACACTACCTTAAAAATCTTGCTGTTTCCTCCACCTGAAATGCCTCCCTCCACTTGGAAAGTGAATCCTGTGAAACTCGTTTCTTTTGCAAAATACAAATCCTCGAAGAAGCCGTCTTTGCCTGACAGTCCTTTCTGGGGAGGGGGGTCTGCGTCTGTACCTGGAACATATTTCTACTGTTGTTTTTGCTACAACACACTGTAGTATTTTCAATTTCCTTTTCTAGTTGTCTCTTTTGTAAAATTAGGCTCTTCAGAGGTAAGAACTGGAGTTTGACTCTGTATCCTTGTCCCTAACAAAATGCTAGACAATGAATAAATACCCCAAATTGTTTAATAATTGAAGTAAACTGACTCAAGGTCAACATCATGATGATTATTTTACCACCATTGCTGCCACCCACCCCCACCCCAGCTCCAAGCTACTGACATTCCTCTCCTGGATTGGTGCAATGACCTCCCCGCTGACCATATGCTTCCAACCTTGTCCTCTTACAGTTTATTTTCAACATAACAACCAGGACAATTATCTTAAAGTATAAAATATATAATTTCATTCAAAACCTTCCAGTGGCTTCCCACCTCAATCCCAAAATGCTACAATGGCCTACAAGGGTCCATACAATCTGTACCCTTCCCCACACTGACCTGATCTTCTGTCCTACAGCCTCTACTCATCACTCCAGCCACACTGGCCTCCTGTAGTTCCTCACGCACATCAGCTACCCTCCCAGCTCGGGGTCTTAGTACTTCTCGTTCCCTGTGCCCAGGATGTTCTCCCCCACCTACCCTCATGCCTCACTCCCTTAGTTCCTCATCTGGGTGCAAATATCACCTCTCAGATGCCTTCCCTGGGCACCTTATTTAAATTCCTTGCTTGTATTTTTCTTTACAGCATTTTTCACATTCTGCAAAAATACAATATAATAGAATATATATATATGATACACCGCATAATTTTCTCATTTATCTTACTTGTTGTCTGTCTCCTCCACAAATAATGTAAGCTCCTTGAGGACCTGACACATATTAGGCACTCAATGAATCTGTGCTGTATGACTGACTCTCAGACCAAGAAACCCAGGACCCAGTCTCATCTCTGCCTCTAACTAGATAAAACATTCATCCTGACTGTCCTGAGCTGCTTCCACTCTGAACTAATACCTTATTAGGACATTTATAGCATAGCAAAATAGGAAAAGAACCCCAAGATTTTTCCTATCCATTTTTTGCTTCTTGTACCCTTTAAGGGAAAAGTGGCAATCAGGATTACAATCTCAAAACATTTTTGGTGCAAAACAATTACATATAAATTTGATCATGTGAGTGTGATTGAGAATATATTCACTACATGTTTTTATAACCTTCCCTCTAAAGAGAAGAACCCTGAGTTTTTGTGAGCTGATCCAGTAAGGAAAGACAAAAAGTTACAAGAAGAAAGAAAGGGTTAATTTGCACTGGAAAAAGAACTGATTCTGAGGGGACAGGAGGTAGCCCAGGGTGCCAGAGGGTGAAGATGGGTGGCATTTTAAAAACAGATTTTGGTATAAAGGGAAAGACTATTGTTAAGTCCTTGAAATTTAAAAAAACTATTGTACATTAGTGGAAAATTCTACATTGCCTACAGCACACCCTTCTGGATTACCTTATTTTAGCCTTTCATTGACACTAAGCTTTTTTAGCACTCTGTAAACTGGAATAACTGATAGGAATTAGGCATGGTTCTTGGCCATAGGCACGCGAATTCTATCTGATAGAAGTTCAATTGATTTCCCTCTCCTACTGTGGGAACATCCAGCCTCACCTCCATCTGTACATTCATTTCAATATGCCTGATGTGTACATGTATTCATGCTTCAGGTTCCCCTTGGAACCGCTTGTAACATCTTACAGGTTCCTTCTTCAATGGGCTGAATAAAATCTTTAACACATGTAAGATAATTTTATATATGTATATGAGTCATGGTTTTGTCTTTTTTTGAAAAAATATTCTTTCAACAGGTGAAGAGAATTTTGAAGACATTTCTATATCTATTGTGCAACATGATCAAAGGAATGTAGTGAAAAGTTAGTCCTTTTCATTGTTTACACGGCACTCTGCTGAGAATGACTTTAAAGTGGGCCAGTTGTACGTGGATGAAGGGAGCGGGTGCCGTGTCCCAGGGTTTTAGAAAACTGGCACCCCCGATGCTCTCACTGCCTCAGATTCTTCTCTTGCAATCCCGCCTGGATAGTTTAACTAAAATAATCCTCTGGAAGACTCCTACGATCCTGTCAGTTCCCTGGCAAAAATCCATGAATGGTTCTCCTTTGCCTAACGGATAAAACTCAAATGCTTTCACCTAACACGCAGGGCCCAGACGGTCGTGAGTCCTCAGTGTGCCCCCGCTTCTCCTGCCCCCACTCCTCACACAAGAAGAACCTCCCACACCAGCCGGACGCCGTCCCTCAAACCCGTGACTGTGCACCCTCGGCTTATACATGCGACATCTCTCCTCCACCTGTGGAGATGCCACTCACATGTCCCTCGTGCCTCAGGTCATGGCCACCTCTTCAGAGGGCCAGCCTGGGGTGACTTCCTCTTACGAATTCTCTGGACAACATATCTCTTTTCTCATTTATCGTGCAGTATTCCGATGCTTACATGATCTTTTTTACACTAATGAGACAGCAAACCACTGATGAGCATATCATATTTTATATTTTATTTGTATTCCCCACAGGACTTAACCCAGCGTGAGGCATGTGGTAATAAGGATCTATTGATCTCCATAAGTAAAAATTAGCTTCTGTTAGAAATCCAATCCTTTGCTCCGAGAGTGGCCTAATTTTGGATGAGGATCCACACCCCCCACACACGCACACACACAAACCACTGTGGGTCGTGGCGGGGAAAGGAGTTCTGTGGAAGTTACATCACAGAGTGATCAGATCATAACATCCGACCTGGGCAGGTCGTGGTGGGCAGTCACACCCCAGACCTGTGATTTCTTTAGTGAGAGGCTTTCCAGCCAGCCCTGTCTGCAGGTCTCTGCAGCCAGGTGAACACGCCTGTGGAATGCCGAAGCCACTCCCCTGCCAGGTGCAAGCGCCCTCAGGGAGCACGAATCTTAACTGTGTGTAATCTAATCCGAGCCTTGCTTTCTTCCACCTTCATGTAATCTGCCTTAATTTCAAGCACGCACAGTGAGATGAAAAACTGTCATTCTCCAGAGTGTTTGAGATCTCGCTTCCCAGCATCCATCATCAGTTTTGGCTCCAATAAACTCAAAAATTCTCTACAGGTCTGGATGTTTCTTACGTCAGCACCACACATATACCACGTACCACACACACGCTCACCACATCACACACATGCCACAAATGCACCACACACATACACCGCACACACCATGCTGCACACACACAGGCTACATCACACACGTGTCACAGACGTATACCTCCAACACACGTGCACATACCACGCACACAACCACACACGTGTACCGCATTGGGAAAGCATCACAAACTCTCCTGTCCAGAACTCCTATTCCCAGGCTTTGGAATCTTCCCCACATTTCGCCCAAACATCTATGTCCATTCGAATTCTCCACATGGTTCCAACCTGGAACGTATTTAAGGAATTGTACTACATCCAGAAGTCTCCTGGTTGCGTCCCTCTCCCCTTTCCAGGCTTTCAAGGAAGGATTCCTCTGCTGTGCTCCTGACTTCCTAGCCCCAGGTGCCTCAGAGAGGGGTCTGTCTGTCCTGGAACTCACTAAGCTCCTGCCCGACCTTTGCTGATTGTCCCCCAGAGTTCCATACTGGCTAGTGGCAAAGCTACTTCCACTACAGCAAATCCCTGCTGGGGGATGCCAACTGCTGTCCTTAATACATGCAGGAGCTCGGCTAGACCCTGGGTGAGATACAATAATGAATAAGACATTACCGTTGCCTTCCAGGCGCTTACAGGCTAATAATACCTACAATTAATTAACAGCTGAAGGCAAAAGAGGTAATATCTTCAGTTGTCTCACTTTTGCTCACATTCAGGTTACACAAAGCGGTGTGAACTGCTCTTGGTCTTTGTGAACGTATACCAAGGAGAAGCCACTGCCAAATCAATGCATGTTTAATTGGAAGTGTTTATGAAACCCAGGACAGCTTCCTAAATGTATTAATTGCTTCCCAAGGAAATATAAAATTCACAATTACTAAAACCATGAAAATGAATACAATGACAGCTCTAAAATATTGCTTTGTAAACTGTTGCTAAACACATGAAAATAAGCCAATTGACCTTTAAAAGGTTTAAAAAAGAAACCTCTAAATGATCAGGATATAAGAACTATTTGCCTGGAGACTAACCAGCTTACTTAGGGCAGTATATTAATGCATTGCCATTTAATTAAAAGAGACTTCGTCAATTGTATCATTAGTCTTAGAAAAGTTATTTTAGCAAAGAAGATAACTAAAAGGTTGTATGTGAATTCATCTCCCCTTCCTCCCACATGGACAATATATTAGTACAGGATACAAAAATGTTAGTTCAAAATTTAGACCCCTTAAAAAGTAGTTTGAAGTGAGAATAGCAATTATCTGTATTCTAAGATACTTTTTCATTTAAAGTTACTACTGAATTACATCAGAAAATATGCTGAAGGGCTAGCTCTCCCCAAAATACCGTACATGCAGAGCTTTCAAAACTTGAAATTATTTCCCCTAGAAAAGAGCCTGCTCATTTGCAATGTCACTCATTCAACACACTCTTCTACATGCCCACCTCTGTGCTGGGTGGTAGGAAATAGGGCAGGATGACCCAGCCTCCAGCCTCAGGAAGGGCACAGTCTTCAAAGAATGGGAGTAGGTGCTTCATTAGCAGCACCCACATTGGAAAGTGAGAGCCCAAGGGAAGGAACCCTGAAGTCTGTCCAGAGAGGACAAAGCACTTCAACTGAGAACTGAAGGGTGAAGACGGGACTGCCAGGCACTCAAGTGGGCAAGGGCGTTCCAACAGAAGGGCCAGCACGGGTGAAAGACAGAGACCTGTGCAAGGGTGGCAGTGTCGGAGAAGAGGAAGTAGCCGAGACTGGAACTTACAGGGGGGTGAGTGGGACACACAGGGCTGGGTCCACAAGCAGAGGTTCCTAAATACAATGGTTAATTCTGAGTACTGACTACATGCCAGGCACAGCGATAAGTGTTTCACGTGGATTATTATATGACTTACAGTTATTAGGTAATCTTCCTTGGGGATAAGTATTATTATTATCCCAATTTCATAGATGAGGAAAGGAAGGCACAAAGAGGTTAAGTTACTAGCTCAAGGTCTCACAGCTAGGCAATGGCTTTCAAACCAGGCATTCTTTCTCTAGAGTCCACAAGCTTAACCACCTTTCAGACTGTGAAGGATCTTGTTCACCAGACATAGCAGTTGAGAAAGTATCTTTTAGGCAACAGGAAGCCATTGATGGATGCTGAGCATGGGAGAGGCCGCATCAGAAGTGTACAAAACAATGGTCGCTCTGGTGATCTGCAAGGCAGATGTTTTCGCTTTTGCTTATTTGTATGTTGGGGTGGTAGGTGTGGCAGGGGAGCAGTAAGGGAACAGGAAGGGGCTGAGGCACAAGGGCCAGAATCCCATTAAGAAAAGAATACAATTCTTAGTAGAAGAGAAAACAAAGGCCCAACTTGGGCAATAGCAGGGGCAACAGAGGAAAAGGGTGGATACACAAGACACTTCAGAGGAACAATAAGAGAAGGCCCAGTGACACCAGTGGGCATCAAGGGTGGGGCGAAGGTGGGCCCGTGTTAGGAAGGGAAAACCTCCCTCCCACTCCTGATGTTTCTTTAAACATGAAAGGCCCTCACTTAATATCAAACTCCTGTCCTCTCTCTGCCTTCCTGCTCCCAGCCCCCTTGAAGAGTAGCACTCTGTGTGATGGAGAATTCGGTGGAGAAATGAGATTTACAGACCAGCCCTGTTCCTCTTCCCTCTCTCCTGGGGGCAGGTCGCCTGCGGAAGCACACATTCTAGTCCGTGTCTCCATGGAGCGGGGTTAGGCTCACAGTTTGAGGAAATGACCTCAGCAATGGGTGCATGAACTAGGAACTTTGAGAAATAGGACAAAACAAGAACAACTGATGGTATGTAAGTCACAGGATTTTGATGGAGCCAGTCGTATGGGGATGTTTGGTAGCGTCTGGCAGCTCAGAGGGTCCATGACGCCTGTTTGGTTTTTGTTTTTGCATTCTGTAATTTGGGATTTTTATTAATCAGTGACACATTTATCCTTAGGTTTAGGAATTTTCCTATTTATTTTATCTGTTGCTTCATGGAGAAGGAATTTTTTGAAATTAAAATCAAAATGTTTGTTGGATGAAGAGGCTAGTTTTAAGTTATACAGTGGGCTTTGAACTTCTGAGCCTGGACAAGAGCCCAGGTATGCTTTTCCCTTTGGCTGATCTTTGCAACTTGTGGTGGCTCATCCACAAGCAAGTGGCTTTCTCTAGAGGCAGAGTGGCAGGTACAGGACCCTAGCAAGGGCCACAGTCTCACTAAAGGGGAGAACCTCAACACAAGGACAGGATATGGAAGGATGGGGTAGGGATAGAAGTATACATACATTTTTAAATCATTCCTTCTATTTTTTAACTTAATTTTATTTATTTTTAGAGAGGGGAAGGGAGGGAGATAGAGAGAGAAAGAAACATCAGTGTGTGGCTGCCTCTCATGCACCTGCTACTGGGGTCCTGGTTCGCAACCCAGGCATGTGCCCTAGACTGGGAATCAAACTGGTGACCTTTTGTTTTGCAGGCTGGCACTCAATCTACTGAGCCACACCAGCCAGGGTAAAACCATTCCTTTCAAACTGCAAAGCAGCTGAGCTCCATGCGTTCAATGGAATCCCATGAGGTTCTGGGTTTAAATCACTAGTGCCTTCTAGGTAGACAGTATAAAAGGGAAAACAAAATAAAGAAGTTTCAAATACATGAGATAAGAAAGGGAAAATAGCTCTAATAAGATCCAGTAGCAGGAGCTGTCTCTGTTGCAAATGTTTATTCTGTGTCAGAGGGCACCCATTCTTCAAATAGCATGTCAAATGGAGGAAACATGTGTAGATGGTGTTTTTCCTGGTTAAGCTAAATTCCCAGTGCCCAAAGTGACCAGCCGCTTACTGAGGTATCCCTCCCATTGCATTTAAGGGCACAAGTTGAATGTTTATCACAGATGACAAGAGCAGACTGGCTTCCTAATGAAGGCAAACTCTTTCTCCTCTAGGCCTCCTCCTAGTCACTCCTGTATCTCTGCTTCAGCCTCTGGCAACTCTACGTACTAGGTTCTGGGAACACAGTTTCTGTCTGGGATAGGGGATAGATAACAGTTTACAAACTGGGTCTTGGCTTATTTTTTAACAGTGATCTTCAGTGTCCTATTAACTCTTTAGATTCTTTGCACAGGATGCTCATGGACACTTGGACTTTTACTAAGACAATTTCCAAGGCCCGGAGGTACTTTTCCAGTGTAGATTCCACCTGACCTACCCCTTCTGGATAATCCCCAGAACTATTCATAATCAAAAACACCTCTCACTGAGACTGATCAAAAATAGCAAATTGAAGAGAATGGAATATTGATTTTTAATTTCCAAGGACTTTTATATCACAGTGGAAATAAAATATGATTTTGGACTTGAATTCCTCTGAATTTTATCAAGTCTTTAAATTCTTATTTCTCCCCAGACATTTTATAGTGGGTTTACATTAAGGTTGGAGGCATCTTCAGGATGTTGGGATTCTGCAGTTTGAAGTATTGTAATGCTATCATGTAATGTCCCAACAGGACATGAGCAACAGGTCATCATCAAGTATGACGGGATAGAGAGCGAGGGGCGAAGAGTCAGCCTTGGGAACCAAGTGGCCTTGCAGTTTATTCAGTTCAGGGGCTTGTCTGATTCAAGCCTTGTCAGAGGCAAGCTTCACTGCCCACCCGTGTCTCCAAGGTGACCCTCACAAGAGCAATGGCTGGCATGGAAGGACAGGCCTTAGAGAGGTGGGAGCAGGCTAGTCTGACAAGCTACTCCCCTCTTCCCTGAGTGAGACAGCACCACCCTAGTTAAAGAAATAGTTAAAGTTGGTAAGAGGTCTTGGTTGAGTAGCTCAATTGCTTAGAGCTTCGTTCTAATATGCCAAGGTTGTGGGTTTGATCCCTGGTCAGGGCACATAAAAAAATCGACCAATGACTGTAAATAAATGGAATAACAAATTTCTCTCTTCTCCCTTCTCAAACTCAACAAATAAAAAAATTAAAAGACTAATAAAAGAACAGAAAGACAGTAACTAGTAGAAAGGAAATACATCTTCCTTACTCCCTGTTCCCCTTTAAGTGAAGAGCTATCGATCAGCATGGCATACCTCGCCTTGGTCCATTCTTATCTTTTTTTGGCCTGCATTTTACTCCAGGCCTAGCATCAGAACCTTCTGACTTGGGTCCAGGCACCAGCATGTTTTACAACTCTTCAGATGATTCCAGTGTGTAGGCAGGGCTGAGAACCAATGAACTAAATAATCTCAAAAGGTTACTTCTAACTCTTAAAAAAAAAAAAAAATTGCTGTGATCCTGCCAGAAGTTAAAGGAAATGACTTCAAGGCCCTTGGGACATCTTTCTTTTCTAGCAGCCCCAAGACTCCAATGCATAGTGTGCAATCAGCCTTCTAATGGGAAAAAAAATACATGAGGTTCATGTGTTGGTCCCAAAGCTTGCCTCTTAGGGCTCCCCTACCGGGTCATTGCCACACAATCAATGGTGGAACTGTTCTGAACTGTAGCTTGAGAGGGAAATAATCAGGAACAATTCAGCTACACCACAGCCTAATCACAATGACTGATATTTCTAGGGCTGTGCTAATCAAGTCGTCCTGTAGACAGACCCTTGTGGTCAAACCGATTCCAGAATGATTCCGCCTCCACGGCTGGAATCTTTTATAAACTGAAAGTCACCATTCAGCCTCGCCTCTCACCTAAGTGCAAAATCCCTGCTAATGGAAGCATCTGTTGTCTGCAGCAAACAGAGTTGATTAGAGGTGCTCTGAAAAAATGTAAGTCCTTTCTCATGCTACTCAGGAGGTGATACTGTGATGGGAAGCAGTGACTCTTCTGATTTGAAAAATATATATCTTTGGCTAAATAGTGAGTGCAATAATAAAGCAAAAAAATACATTGTTGTATAAAATATTAATATTTGTTGGATTTTTATCCCTTTCTTCTGCACTAAATACAGCCAGTAACCACACATGCACTGTCTCTTATAGCTACAGAGCAGGTGTGCAGGTAACTGGTTACCAAGCAACGTATTGGCTAGGGATTAGAGCACACGGTTGCATGGGCATAACTCTGAATAATGCAGACCTTGTTAAGTGATACATTTTTCATTATCCTAGTATCACATCAAGTTCTCTACCAGCTTTTCCCCCCCATCTTTAATCTAGGAAAAAATATTCCTATTAAGAACCTTGAAGAAGTCTTACCATCAGATATTTCTTTTTTATTAAAAGCAATAAAAAGAACAGATTCATTATATCTTATCTATCAAACTTGTTATCTACCTAAACATCTGTTCAGCTTTTGTTGTCATGTTTAAAAAGAA
The DNA here is from genome assembly GCA_004024845.1 of Tonatia bakeri. Lineage (NCBI taxonomy): Eukaryota > Metazoa > Chordata > Mammalia > Chiroptera > Phyllostomidae > Tonatia > Tonatia bakeri. The sequence goes on from PVIA01000052.1 coordinate 375,543, forward strand.
TAATTATCCCGCAGACCTTATAAGAAATGAATTCCAATGGAGCAAATGAACTTTACTAATGACTTGCATTTATAGCTCCTCAAGGAAAAAGTTACCTATTCTCATAATCCTGTTTATTCTTTCAAAATGAAAAGGCCTTTGGTGATTATTTTAGATCTTAGAGGGTTTTTCAAGACTACCTCTCAACAGCCTTATGATCCTTAATAAATATAATCAAAATATATTTAAAATCTTGTAGCTCCTTAGTGCCTGAGTATAAAAAATGCCTCTTGCTTTTTTTAATTAATTTCCTAATTTAAATATTAGCCTGCAATAAGAACTTGAAGTAGCAACAAAAAAAAATTTTGTTTATCAGAAAGTTTTCTGATCATTAAAATGACATTTTTCATTTTTTTTAAATCACAATTAAATGAGGAGTAGAAGTTAGCAGCTGGGAGGGCAGGGAGAAAGAAAAATTCAAAAGGAGCCCTTATTTTCCCCATCCTTTGGAAACATTAAACAACTGGAGATATTTTTACATATTCCATAAACTGGCTCAGTTTTGAAAGGCTTCCTTGCAATTCTTAAGTGGTTTGCCTACTCCAGTGATGAAACTTCTATGTGAAAATGGTATAAGAAATGATTTTGGTGCAAGGAAACGAGGCAAATATTCTTGTCCTTAATTTTAAGGTTGTGTACCCATGAGATTAATTTTACCACAAACACTGACAAATGCATGTGTTTTTTTAGTTGAAAAGAAGCCAGTGGGGTTTTGTCTTGACTGTGAATACAGTGAAGAAAGCATCTGAGCCCTGTGCTCGGGGTTGAGACGACAGTTGCGAGCACCGGAAGCCCGTCTCACACAGCCCTCGGGAGCGCGGGCGAGGCTGCCCACAGTCACTTGCGTCGGAGAACAGGGCGGTGAGAACTTGCTGCTGACACGGTGGCTCAGCGAAGCTCAGACCAGCAATTTGATACAACTTCCAGCCGCTTTGAAACTGTGTCTATTATTTATGATTCAGCATCTTCAAATTCCTCTAAAGTACACTTACCACGAGCAGAACACTAAAAAAAATAAATAAATGGCAAAGTAGGTAGCTTCAAATTTCTTAGGGGAAAGAGCTATGAAAGCTATGCCTTCTCTCTTCACCTGCTCCTTTTTAGGAAAGAAATACAATAGCCTCCGTACTGGGGATAGGATGCAGAGATGACACAGAATTCTTGAAATAAAGTGGACATTTCCTTTAGTTACATTTAAAATGTACACATTTGAGACCACACTTGTATCTAAAATAAGTATCTGAACAGATAACCAACTAATGGTTGCCAGGTGGGAGAGGGGTTGGGGAAATGGGTAAAAATGTTGAAGGGATTAAGAAGTACAATTTGCCAGTCATAAAAATAGTCAAAGGGAGGTAAGGTACAGCATAGGAAATATAGTTATATTGTGATGACTAAGTGTGGTGTCAGATGGATCTAGACTTATTGTAGTGACCACTTTGTAAGGTATATGAGGTCTGTCCGGAAAAGGTCCAGCCATTGTTAATATAACAAGAACGGTTTGCACAACATGATGCAATCTGGCAGCCAAGGAGAGTGGACTGGAATGCACACGTGTGAATAGTGATGACTTCTCTGTACTAGTCAGTGGGGGTGGTAGACGCCATTGAGTGAGGATGTGTCCTGTGTGGCCGTCACATTCAAAATGACTGAGCAAGTAGAGAAACAAAAGTTGTATGAAGCTTGAACATTCCTCTATGGAAACTATCCAGATGATTCAGAAGGCTTTCAGAAATGATGCAATGGATGCAGTGCAAATAAAAGTGTGGCACAAACGCTCAAAGATGATTGAGCACCTGTTGAAAGTGATCCACTTTCTGGAAGGCCTGCAACAAACAGAGCACCTGAGAATGTTGGACGTGTAAGGGCTGCCATCAACAAAGATTGGTGACTGACAGTGCAAAAACGAAAGCTGATCTGGAGATTCCAAAAACTACTGTGTCTGAGATTTTAATACAGGAGCTTGGAATGAAATGTGTCGTGGCAAAATTTGTTTCGCAGCTTCTGCTACCAGAGCAGAATGAACATTGTGCTGCAGTTGCTAATGGCTTGATTCAAACTGTTACCAATAAACCAGATTTCCTCAAGAAGGTCATAACTGGAGATGAATTGTGGGTCTACAGCTACAATCTGGAAATGAAGGCCCAGTCATCCCAATGGAAGTCACCTGGTTCTCCATGCCCAAAGAAGATATGGCGAAGTCTCAGCAAGATCAAGATCATGTTCACTGTGTTTTCTGATTGGGAAGGTGTTGTCCATCACTTGCATGCTCCTCCAGCCCAAACAATTAATAAGGATACTACCTTAATGTTCTTCTTTGATTGAGAGATGCAATACAATGAAAATGACCACAAATATGGGCAACTGGTGACTGGCATCTTCATGACAACACGCCTGCTCATGCATCACATCCTGTGAAGTTTTTTGTTGAAACAACAAATTACCCAGGTGACTCAGCCCCCCTACAGCCCAGACTTGGTGCCTTGCACAGTCTGGCTTTTCCCAAAATTAAAATTACCTTTGAAATGGAAGAGATTTCAGACCATCGGTGAGATTCAGGAAAATATGATGGGGCAGCTGATGACAATTAGGAGAACCATGTGAGGGCCCAAGGTGCCTACTGGGAAGGGGACTGAGGCGTCATTGTTTTGTGCACAGTGTTTCCTGTATCTTGTATCTTCGTCAGTAAATGTCTCTGTTTTTCATAGTATGTGGCTGGATACTTTCTGGACATCCCTCGTAAATCTATAAATGTGTAATTACTATGTTGTACACCTGAAACTAATATGATATTGTATGTCAACTATAATTGGAAAATAAATTTAAAAAATAAAATAAGTGTCTGGAATCCATCCATACCCCTCCAAAGAGCAAAGTGAAATAGCTGCTCTAAGTTTGCAAGATGCTGCCGTAAGCTATACATAGTCATGTTTCCTCCATCACTGTTTTTCTGACTTTTGTTCCTAGTCTACCCAGTTCTTTCCTGATAAGATTGTTGCTATGCTGTCTGCACATGAAAAGGTTTTTTGACTAGTATCCATCAGAGTTGTTTTTTAAAAAAACACTATGGGCTATTAGATCTGTTCAGCTTTCACTGTGTTCTATGACTTCTCACCCAAAATGAAAATCAGCCTCTCAAACTACTGCAGGTTGGTGACTCAAGCATCAGATCTAGGTACCGAGTCTTCTTATAATAGCTAACTTCATTGTAATTTCCTCATAAATGTCATTTCAACCAAAATTACACTTGAATGTATTCATTACAAGAAATCACAACTTGTCACAGAAATTCGTGATGACCCAAACCACAGGCAGATTTATACACACAGAATCATGGCCCCGCTCACACGACAGCCATGTAATAAAGACAAAACACAAGCTAGGGACAATTTAAAAACTAAATTGTTCTAAAACCATTCATTATCTGTCTAGTGTGACTTGTTAGTTATATTCTTTATTCCAACATGGACTCTAACATTATTTGCCAAAAATTGTCTTCATTTCTCAGAATCAGGTTGTCAACGAGAGGGAGAAAACACGGTTTGTAATCCTGTTTTCTTTCACAATGTTGCATGCAGAAAACCACTGGGTTACACTCCAAAACTGAATCTTCAGACTCACAAATGAGCAAATACTGCCTAGCCTATTGCTAGTAAGAGGTCTATGTACATAACTGCTTTTTTCTTTCAGAATTTGTAATTTGCAATATGTAAAAATCAGTAATAAATTCAAATATGTTTGTGAGAACCAAAATGAATTAATGGCACCCTCCCTCCATTAGTCTATTTGATCCTATAAATCACCTTTCTTCATCTTCCTGTGCCCTTGGAGCTGCCCAAGAGCCAAGGTCAAGTTAGTTTGCTTGCTTTATTCAGCAAAGAAAATGCTTGGTTTTGCCTTGAAGTCTGAACATACTAAAAGGTACAGAACTTTCTACTCTAAATACTGCATCAACTGTTTCCTCCCACCCCAAAAATTTAAATGCAATTTAAACACTATTTTCAGGGTGGACACCTAAATAATTACATTTTCAGTTTATTACATTTTCTTATGCTGCTTGAATCTTTTAGAAATAGGGTGGGCCCAAAATTACACTAGTGAGGGAAAATTTATTAGAATGTCTACTACCCCCATATTTAAAATGTCAGCTTCATGATTCAACAGTTTTTGTCAATTCTCCTGTGCACTGAACATGGTACTTAGCAAAGTCTTTCTGAACAAAATCTGCCAGGGTCTTGAGGGGCAGACCCGGGGGGCAGGAGAGAGAGATGCCTGTGGTTAGACCCGGCTGTGGTTACAGGAAGGATGACTGGGTCAGACCACAAGACTGAAGAACCCGAGACGGAAAGAAATGTAGCTCACCACCCCACTCCGAACAGGCCAGGAAGGCCTGAGAATTGTCTTCCTTTTGACCCGCAAGGAAGAACTATTCTTTGCAGAAGCAGACCAAGGGTGTCAAATCTTCAATTGCACTTTTACACTACCAACACTGTTTTACCATCTGCTAATACAGTCTCTGGGCTATTAGAATGTGTCCTTCCCACTCTCAACTACAAGTTCAGTTTCATACGTGGGTATTTATGGGCATGTACAAAAGAACAATGTTCCTCAAGCACATTCGTGTACCCGGTGCTTACGTGCATTGTCTTATCGCCTCTACACTGTTGTACACCTATTGTATATGAGGCACACAAAATACGAAACTCAAAAAGACCAAGTAAGACCCTTGGGCAAGGAGACACATGCCTAAAAAATCGGTCTGGGATTCAAGTTTCGGTTGGATTCCAAAGGCCCTGTTCTTTCTGCAGTGTAATGGGGGCTGGTGAGATACAGATTTCCTCACACGCTGAGGAAATTGAATTTGGCATTGAATAGCGTCATCCGACTCTTACCTCTGAAAATAGTTTTGGCAGCTGCTCAAGTAACTGATCTGTGTTTTGTTGTGTAACATTCATTTCTGTTTGACAACAGTTCTAATATTTAAGTACACTGAAGATTTGGTTGATCTGCTGACATTTAAATTAGGTTTTGTGTGTCTGTACTTCCAACAATTTTAGGTCATTGAATTTCAGAGCAGAGTCATAATTATAAAGAAGTGTTTTCTTCCACATGTAAAAAAAATGACCATATTATATAGAGAAAAAAAGCCAAGGATGAAAGTTCTAAAACCATTACTTCTCATAATGGGGTCCAGCAAACTCCTGTATCAAAATCACCTTAGGAGATTGTTAAAATGTAGGTTCCTGAACGTTATCCCAGAGATACTGACTCCAGATATATAAAGTTTGTCTGAAAAAAGTCCAAGCATTGTTAATACAACAAGAACAGTCTGTGTGACATCAACATAACCTGGCAGCCAAGGAGAGTGGACTGGAATGCACACGCGTGAACAATGAGAACTTCACTGTACTAGTTAGTGGGAGTGGTAGATACTATTGAGTGAGCATGTGTGCTGTGTGGCCGTCATATTCCAAATAACTGAGTGTGTAGAGCAATGAATCTGTATTAACTTGACATTCCTCTGCAGAAACTATTCAGATGATTCAGAAGGCCACAGCTATGGGTAACTAGTGATTGGTAACCTCATCACAATGAGGTGCTCACTCATGCATCACCTCTTATACCAAGTTTTTTGATGAAACATCAAATCTCCGAGATGACTCAGCCTCCCTACAGCCCAGATTTGGTACCCTACGATTTCTGACTTTTCCCAAAACAAAAATCACCTTTGAAAGGGAAGAGATTTCAGATCATTGATGAGATTCAGGAAAATATGACAAGGCAACCGATGGTGACTGGGAGAACTGTGTGAGACACCAAAGTGCCTACTTTGAAAGTGACTGAGGCGTCATTGTCCTGTGTACAATGTTTCTCATTATATTCTTCAATAAATATCTCTATTTCTCATATTGCATGGATGGATACTTTATGGACAGACTATTACATATGTGTATATATACACACATATATATAAAATTTCCCCCCAAAATATATATATATATATGTACACACACACACACACACACACATATATATATTCTCCCCCAAAACAACCTACTCCATAAACTAATACTTTTTCACTTGGGAAAGTCTTATATATAGACCTCCAAAGAACTCCTAGTAATAATAAACATATGTAAAAAAAAGCTAAGAAACTTCATTAGTACTGTATAAAGGAAATCTATCAAAATTTTAAGAGGTTTTTTTTAAAAAAATGCTTTTAATGCTGATAATTATAGAAGGATCCTATAACTTAGAAATGTAACAGAATCAGTGATAAAGGTTTTCCTTTTATTCTGACCCTTTGCTTGGCAAGGATGACATATTGATTTCTACCTTGCTCTAAAGATAATTCCTCTGAAGAATTTCCAGACAAACTGAATTGGGTCTCATTTCACTCTCATGAAACAATGATATTATATATGTGAATTAAACAATGCATAAAACAAAGAACCTCCTGTTACCACGAATTGCATGTCGATCTGAAAGAAATGCACAGTAAGTTCAGAAGGAGCCTCCCAAGAATTCGCCACTTCGGCATGTGGATTATTTTGGCCTGAAGGCAATCTAGGACCCAAACACTCAAGAAGAGGTTTTTGCCTTCCCTTTAACTGCCTAGAAGAAGTTAAAGGGCCTAGTCCAGGAAGAGAACTATCACCAGAGAAAACCACAAAGCATGTGAGCCAGGTGTGGTGGGCTAGAGTGAGGGCACTCGGCAAGACCTGTTTGTTCGGAGCCCTGCCTGTTCCATCGCCTCAGCATAGCAGGACAAACACTTGCTTACCAAACACTTGCCTTTCCCATCTTCCTGTGAATTGTCCTCTCTGCCTCTGAAGTCCCAGACCCCTTCCCCGTCTCCTTAGCTCAGATGGCACGTCAGCCCGTTCTGCCTGACTGCCTGTGGGTCTCATACTGTCATGGGGCCCCCCACTAATCAGACTTGCTTTTCTCCTGTTAATCTGTTTCATGTCAATTTCATTATTAGACCAGTCAGAAACACCTAGAAGGGTGGAGGAAAACCGTTTCCTCACCAACAGGACATGCGTGCTAAAACGTATTTTTCATAAGGAGCACAGGCTCATCCTTTGACAATATTCTCTTGCTGCCCATTTTTCATCTACTCAGATTTCTGGGATAATTGTGTGCTCCAACCTCTGATCTGCACCCAGCACAACACGGCTTCCTCCATCCTCTCTCGAGCCTACATAGCATACTTTCATAGAAAAAAACAAACCCTAGAGCTACATTTAAAATGCACATTTTAATCAATGGCCAAAATTTGAAAAGGGCAATATGTATAATGCTCATTCTGCCTCCACCTCTGTAGAAAAGGATGGGCAAGATTTACATACTGCTTAACTTCATCACAAATGATTTTTCTGCAATGATTTACAGGTTTGTTCAGGTCCTACTTTTAACAAAGTCAGATTCTCAAATAATTGGCTGTAAGGTTACATAGGATGTAACGTGTTCGGTTTCATTCCCTGCACTTCTGCCCCATAATCTGTGTCTATGTCAAAAGAATAATTGGGAGGCGAAACAAAGCTGATAATTATACATGTTTTCATGCCTTAGGTAAACAGTCTTGACGACTGGCAGGTTCCAAAAGATTGCTTTTATGTTCTCTTCTCCCTCAGCTCCAACACAGATTTTTAAGAGACTGGAAATCAAAGATTCTGGTTTGATTTATCCTAACAATTGCATGGTGTGTTTAATTATTGTCTTAACCCCAAAGTGTGATGGAGGGTGAATTTCTGGTATGGGAGGAGAAGGAACAAAGTATATGGAGTGTAAGTCCTGACACTTGCGGTTGGTTTTTTTGTTGGGTTTTTTGTTTTGTTTAGTTTTGTTTTGTTTTTGGTACAAGTGCCTGACTCAGGCTTTGATTGCAGAGGCATCCATTTCAAAGAGCCATCCACTTCAAAGATGGCTGTGTCCAAAGAGGACATTGCCAGCCACAGGACTAGGTAAACGGCCAGGCTGCCTGCCTACACTGAGGCTCCTTTGTTTTAGAGACCTTGGTTGATTTCAATGACTGACCGCTTTGGATGCATTTTTTCTCTTCCCACTGTTTAAATTCCTGCTTATCTTTTAAATTCACCAGTAAAGAGTGAGCCCCAAATTCCTAGACAACCACCCTCAACCCCAATAAAAGCAGAACCTGAAGCCCAGACCTGTTTTCAGGCCTGTTCTCATTCTCTCTGTCTCTCTCTCCCCCCACCCCCCGACCTTCATACCCGCCCCCAGGTATGCTCTATAATTTGCAGGTCTTGTAAGTAATTAAGTGTATCTTTTCAAAGATATCTGATGATTATGCTTTATAATAAGAACCACAAGGGCCAGTCCAACCACAACATTGGTTATCAAAAGACTGAGACCAGAACGAAACAGTTCACTGAGAGAATACTGTGGTGGCTCTGAGAACCTACATTCTCACCTTCCCTCCCCTTCATAAACAGCTCTTCAGCCCAGATGCACCTTCTGACCTGTAAGACAGGCATCCAGAACCTTTTTACTGGGATGGTGAATGAGCCTCACCTCCAGAGAACACACACAGCAGCTTGTCCTAGATTAAAGAAAATGTTCTTAGCCTAACACAAACACAGAAGAGGGCAGCTGTCATGAAAAAAGGGGCACTGAGGAAAAGAATCCTCCAACAAGACCAAGCTGGGCAAACCCAACAACTCACAGCCACCTGGCAAGGAAGCCCAGTGATGGCCCTTCACTGGTCAGGGTCTCTGCTAAGTTCAAGCACACAAAGCATTTAAAGCTGATTATTGCTACCTGCCCACTCTTAGGTGTAGCCTCACTTCTTTGTGTATGGCAGCCTCCTACTCTCCCTGGCTAACCAGGATGCCCATGTTTTCCTTTTTTTTTTTTTCACTATAAGAAGTTATCTGCTCTCCTCCACATTCCATCCAGGGTCTGTGTGACAGGCTCACTCACTGAGCCATAATACTGATGGATGATAATTGCTCCATGTGGTCCTCCTTCCTAAGATATATGACTATTTTTAAAAGGGGACTTTAATATCTTTACCCAAAGACATAGCAATGTAGAAATTCCAGACATTCAGCATGATGCGCATGACAGGTGAGAAAGAAATGTGTCTACTGGCGTCTCTCAAATCACCCCTTATACACTTGTACTACATTCAGGGTGCACAGGCAATGAGGCACCGCTATTGTCTTCACAGGCTCCAAGGACAGACTCATTTATGAATCCTCTGTTGAGCTTCTATAAGGCTGAGGACCCAGTTGAAGGCAGAATGTGAACTAATCAGAAGTACAAACAAATCAGAGGGGTGACTGCTAATGTATTATCATACCTGTATGTGCCCCATTAAAGTCAACTGCACGGCACAACTTTTGCTAGACTTTCTTAGAACCTGTCATACCACGCAAACATCACATGCACTGCAATACAGAAGAAAACACTGCCAATTACTTCCTGTATGACCTCTGACAGGCATACACCCGCTCTGGACCTCAGGTTCCCCATAAATTAGTGATTACAACACCTGCCATTCGGGGCTGTTGTGAGAAATGTGAAGATTTATAAACAGGAACCTCATTTAAACTGGAGTTGGGATGGACTGCAGGGAGAGCCCTCACCTCCTATCACGTTGTCAATTACCCCAAACAGGCAAAGACCACTTTTCATCTCTGAAAGGAGGGTGTTTTGCTACTCTGCTACTCCATCAGAAAGGAGGAGGATCTTTTCTTCTCCCAGCAACCACTCAGCCAATGAGATTGCTATAGTGCAACCAATGAAAAGCCGCCATACTTCTAACTCCCAATTTCCTCCAATGGACTCTCTGTTTACAACCACCCCTCTGAACCTCTCCTTTCTTCTATAAAAGAGTCCCTCTCCTTTGTTCTCTAGACTTGAGTGTGGTTTGCCATTAGACTGTATGTCCTGAATTGCAATTCTTTGCTGTTCCTGAATAAACCTATTTGCTGGAACAATGTATGGCTATTTAAAGTCAACAGGAATAAATGAGACGGCACCTGTGAAAGCAGCACACCTGGAGCCTGACACATAGTAGGAGGGCAACAAATGCCACTCTTCTTTACCCCAACTTCGGGTTCATTTCCTATCTGATACCTTTTTTATATGAACTTGGGTACCCATAGAAGTCCATGTTTTTCTCTTCTCCATAACTACTCACTCTCCTTCTCACACTATTTTCTCTGCCTCTTGGGAAAACCAATCAATCTTTTCCCCTGGGTTCTTTCCATGCTGCCCTTAGCAATAGATGTATGGAAGGCTTCATGTGAGCCCACCCTTCCTCAACAAGAACCTTGTAAGAACAGCCCCCTTCCTGGGCCTACACTTGGCACTGTGATGGCCTCCACCAGAGCAAGGATAAGACTTGGTCCACTCAAAGCTTGCAATCCAATTGCGAGAACTGATCAATAAATAGCTTATTATAAGACAACATGGGACTGTGTACTTTTAGTGTGTATTATATTACAGATTCTAAGTAATAAGTAATACAAGCTAAAGTAATGAGTGCTTGCAATGAGCCAAGCACTGCTGTGAGTGCTGGTGAGAGATACAGAGAGAGAAAAATAGATAAGGTACTAGTGATATTCCAACTTTATAGATAAGAAACTGGAGGCAGAGAAACATTAGGTAGTTTGCTTGGGAGCACACAGCGCTGAATGTTTGGTGCCGTCAATGGGAACGAACACGGCACTGTGGCAAACACAGGCTCAGCACATTGGATTAGTGTGAGATTCTTAAGGGCAGGAATCAAATCTTCCTGATTTTTATTTCCATAGTAGATGGTTTGCACATGTGAGGGGATTAGCTGACTAAATGAATGAAAGAAGTCTTGTTGAGTGATATGGGGCTTGACAGAAGAGCAAAGAAAAGGCTACTCATGGCAGGCAGAGTAGCAGGCCCACATGCTCAGAGGCTGGGTTTAACCATAACTATAGCCAGGAACTAAGAAGAAGATTGACCTTAATGAAGCCCCAGGCTTGCCTTGAGGACAATGTAATGATAAATACGGTGGGCAGACATGATAGACGGAGATAATGGGGAAGCTTTAAAAGCTTAAGCAGAAAAGTATAGTGTTGACACCATGGGCAATAGGGACCATCCATAAATCCTCCAGCAAGGAAGCAATTTGAGAAAAGCAGCATTTTAGAAAGACTGATGTGGCAGAAGTGAAAAATTGGAAGGAAGCAGAATTATGCAGGTGTGTGATCAGGAGGGAGTAAATTTGGATTTGCCAAATGGTTGAATCAGAAGGAAGAGCTGCAAGAGCCAAAGCAGAGAGAAACATCAATCCAACAATTACTGGTTTCTGGAATGGTGCAAGGGGCTGAGGCTAAAACACTGAATAAAACATAATCCTGGGTGACTGTTCACCAACGAGATGAACGTGAAGTTGAAAGATATCAGCCAAGATGATGTCCAGGTGATTAGATGAGAAGGGGGGTCATCCCAGATTTAAGATCAGAAGGGTGAGACACTAATTCCAGACGTGTAAATTGATGGGGGGACAGCTCCCATTCTTCTCCGATCCCTTCATAAATAGTAATCTCTCTGGTAGGATCTGAAGCTTCTCCATCAAAGGAGCCATATCATTCACATCTTTCAAGATACTTAGCACAGTACTGGAAATCAAGAAATCATATGATGAACAAGTATATGGAAATCAAGAAATCATATGATCACTTAACTAAATGTCATGAAATCCAACAGGAATTTCTTGTTTAAAATTATTACAATAACCTAGTTTGTCTCCATTCATTCCCTCGTTATCATTTTACAGTCCCCCTCCCCCACCAACCTTTTCTCTCATCCTTTACAATTACCTCTATACTACTGACAGGACACATATCCTGCCACTTCAAGCCATCTGGCGCACTGCTTTTGAATTTTGGAGACTATCAATTCAGAAAGGGAGCATCCTTTCCCACTCAACAATCCTTTCATAAAGGTTAACATGAAGAAGGAAAGAACTGTATTTTAGGAGCTACTGTCGGGAAGTATTAGGAAGGTACATCATGTTGGCATCGGAGCCTCAGAAGTCCAGGGGCTCAGATTCTGTCCCTGACCTTCTGACTGCAGCATTGCCTTTCTCCATGCCTGACCTGTTCCATTTATCAGTGGGAAATGCTCTGCTCTGATAAACTCTCCCAAAGAAGGGATCCAGAACCCAGCACAGACCTCAGCACAGAGCCGGATTAATGAAGAATACCCACAATGGGTGGGAAGTGGCTCTCTAGCACACTGTCCCACAGGCCATTCTAAATGCCGCACAGGAAAGGCAGGCACTGTTAAAACCATGGACTGCCCACTCGTTACAACCTATAGATACATTCTAGGGGACACGATGCCAGTCAAAAGGCTGGTGAAGTTCCTCAGAGCATCCTTTCCCACTCAACGATCCACGGAAAAGAAATGGGATGAAAAATGGGTTTCAATGTTCTTACAAACTCCAGTCAATTGACGCCAACAGCCTAGAGCCCTGCGTTAAGGACTTCAGGGCTGTTCTCGGCTTCTTAGAAATTTGTGATGAACTGATGGTGATACCTAGCATAGCAAAGGGACAGCAGATGATATGTGTGCTGTTTGGACAGCGCTGTCCAAACCCCACCTTGATAATCAGAATGAATAGTCTAAAGGATTGAGATTCAGCTGTAAAGCTTCTAGAGGGTGCAAGTGAATCTAATCTGTGTTTTCTGAGTCGTCACCACCAGGTGCAGGGCACCATATATTACAAAGGGGAGCCTTGCAGTGAAGGAGAAAGAGTACAGAGGAGAAAATCAAAAGGCCTGCAAACTACAAACTAGCTCTCAAATCTTGGGCAAAACATTTTACTCGCTTGAATTTCCATATGTTCATCTGAAAATGGGCAAAGGGCATGCACTTTCTGATACAAAAATGCACGTTTGGTTTTTTTAATTGTCCATATTTACTACTGATTCCTACACACACACACACACACACACACACAAGTTGAATCACATTAAGATGTATGAATCATTCTGAGGAGGCAAGTCTACCTTGAGGATGAAAGGGAAGTGACCATAGTCAAACCACACTGTCTACATACTGCACATTCTTAAATCTAAACTTTGGTCTTCCCCCCCTTCTTATAAATCATGCTATGTTTACCTTCCTAGATGCCAGCCGTAAGAAATATAAGCGATGTTGGTACTGGCTACCGAATGATGAACTGCTGTGTAGGCAGTGAGAGTACTGATGGGGAAGGAGGTTCTCATTAGTCCCCAGGTTTCAGATTTCTAGATGAGAGGGTGGTATACAGGAGAAAGAACTTAAGAGAAAAGACTGTCTTGGTTTCAGGTATTTTGACCTTGAGGCACTTAGGAGATACCTGAATAAAGCTGTCCAGTTGGATATGTGAGTCTCAAGCTTGGGAGAAGACTCTAGGCCCGAGATAAAATTCAGCAGTCATTGATATCTTAATGCTAATTGACGAAGTAATGCAAATGGGTCAGATCAACCAGGAGAGTGTGCAGAATGAGGAAAACAGTTTGCTTAGAATAAAAACGAAGCTGGAATTCAACTGGTGAGCAGTAGGAGGTCCCCTGAGAATGAAGATAGAACAGAGAGGTTGATGAGGTCGTGTCAAACAGCAGAAAAGTCAAGAATGGGACATAAAAAAATAAAGTCCATGTGATTTGGTAATTAAAAGACATTGGGGCTGTTAGCAAGAACTATTCTACAGAATAGAGTAAGTGAATGCAAGTTGAAATGAGGAAAAGAGTATTTTGCCTTTATTGGGAGGAGTACGAAGCATCACGTGGCGAAGCACAGAAGACGGAAAATGAAAAGCTAACGGTATAGGACAGTAACTTCTAAATGCTTGCTCTTTTCCACTGCCTGCCTGGATGAAGGTGGGCTATTTTTTATTTACTGGCATGAGTCTATCAAAGGTCGATTTCAAGTCACTCATAGCTGGGAGAACTGACAAACGACACTAAGAAAATAACTCAGCATCTCCGAAAGAAGGGACCTTCCGAATCCCATTCCCTTGTCTGTCGTGTTACATCTGTCAGGTCTTAAAACAGTCATTCAGCTTCTTTGTTGATCCATTTCTTTAGCTGTGGAATGGAAAAATAATTCCCTTTTAATTGGATCCTGAAGTGCTAAGGGCTTTTCAGCCTGCTCGGAGGCTCTGCAGTGTTAAGAGACAATATCGTAGCTCAGAAATTCCACAGCGACTTTGTCCTACTACCACGAAAGCCACTTTTCTCTTTCACATGAAACCCACAATCCCAACGCTCCAGAGGGAAATGTCTTCGCGCAGGTTTGTTCGGCTTTGCATCCCGAACTGTCTCCTTGACTCTACAGTATGCAAAGCAAAGTGGAGAACTGAGGGAATCACCAGCGTAGCCCCCAGTGCAAAGTTTGCCTCAGACTACTCATTTGTTCGACCAGAAAACTTCATAAAACTAAATTTCTGCTGCAGAGGCAGTGGCCTCCTGTTTATTGGGTCTGTGCAGGTTCATTTGAATTCTCTGTTTCTCTCCTCTTGAAGTTCAGCCTCTACCAATTTTGTGTCCCCCAGGTCCTGCCCGTTAGCAGCTATACACCCCTGCTTGTAAATAAACCCCAACTGTCTGCTGGAAATTTCCACTTGCATATCCAGCCATCTCACCGAATGTGACGCACCTAAAATCAAATTCATCAATCTCTCCCCTACAACTGGCTCTTTCCCAGGCTCTCCTATTTCTGTCAATTGACATCACTCTCCCCGTCACCCTGGCTTAGATCCTCAGCGTCACGTCTGCGTCCTCACTCTCCCTTGCTGTCCGCATCTGTTCCTCCAGCCTTAAAATTTTCCATTGAAATGCCTGGCCCCCTTATCCCTTCTAGTTTGCAGTTCTGCGTATGTCACATGTGCCAGGCACTGTGCTGAGTACTTTACAAACCTCGCCTCACTTAATCCTCATGACAACCCAGTGAGGAGGCTGATGAAACTTCCCTCATTCTGCAGATGAGAAAACTGGTTCAGACGGCCATGGGGGCTGTTATAGACTGAATGGTTGCATCCCTTCTGAATTCATATGTTGAAGCCCTCACCCCCAACGCTGGGAAACGGGGCCTTGGTAAGGAGTAATAAAGGCTAAATGAGGGCAGGGGGAGGATGAAGCCTTAAGCTAATGAGGTCGGTGCCCTGGCAAGAAGAGGAAGAGGAATTGAGAGCCCAGAGCATTCTCTCTCCCCTACACACACACTCTCTCTCTCCTCTCTCCTCTCTCTCTCCTCTCTCTCTCTCTCTCTCTCTCTCTCTCTCTCTCTCTTTCTCTCATAGCAAGAAGTCATCCATCTATAAGCCAGAAAGAGAGCTCTTACCAAGAACTGCATCACCCAGCACATTGACCTTGTACTTTCCAACCTCTAAAACTGTGAGAAAACAGCTTTCTGTTGTTTAAGCCATCCAGTCTATGGTATTTTGTTATGCCAGGCCAAGCTGACTAAGATAGATACCACAGCCACCCCAATATTAGGAGACAGAGGTGGATCCCCAGGCAGGACCAGCCATCTCCAGACAGCACGTTGGGAGCCACCACACTGGACAGACCCCCTGGGCCAGCAGCAGATGAGGGCCCAGCTCAGGCTCTCATCACCACTCAGGAAAAGCTCAGCCCTTTGCTTCAAATTTGTCTTGCCTTCCTCCAGCTAACCTGAGCATGCAGGTACATTTTCCTCAAACATCACTGGGGTCAGATCATTCCTCTGATAAAAAGCTCTCCGTGGCCCCCACTGGCTATAAAAGCAGGTTTAATTTCTTTTAATAGACCCACAAGTTGTCTCCAAGATGGCCCTAGTTTTCTTATCCAGCCTTAGGTCCCCTTGATGCCTATCCCAAAGGCATGTTTCTGGTTACCAAAGTGGCGTAAATTATTTGTCTATGAGTTCCAGTGAGGGCAGGGGCTTCGTCCTATCTTTGTGTGAGCAGTGTCTAGCACATAGTAAGTGCCCAATAAATAGTTGTTCAATGAATGAATGAATGAATGAATGAATTGGTATTTGTTATTTACCTGGTCTGCCATCTGCAGTTTACCCAGCCACCAGGACAAAGCACAAATCCGCATAAATGACAATGGCCTCTCTAGTCACCCCACCAAGATCCCACCCTTCTCCAAGCTCCTACTCAAGACTTTTCTGTCACTAAAACCCACTGGATGTATATCCTTACTAGAAGAAACCAACACAATTATCCATGTTGAAGAATATGCATTTTTGCATTGTTTGAAATAACAAAACATTGGTAATAATCTGTGGCAGAGACTGCCAGCTGCCTCTCCAATTCTCTTCTATTGTTTTTCTTTATTGTAAAAACTCTGATATTTAGTTGGACCTCCTTATTGCCACCCAACTTAATTTTTTTTTCTCAGCCCTCCTTACAGGTAACTATGGCCACAGGACTAAATTTGTGTCAATGAGGAAGAGACAAACCTTTCTCCTCCATATTCTCAGTCCCATTACCTGGAATTCAGATGTGGTTCTGGAACTCTAGCAGCTACGTTGGGCCATGAGGACAAGGACTTGCCAGGACAGTCAGCTAGAAAGAGCCTGGATAATGACCAGTATCATGGAGCTGCCATAGCGTCCCTACACTGTCTGCTTCTGGCCTTCTTTTTCATGAGGGAAAATGCACTTCTATCTTGTTTAAACCACTGTTATTTAAGATTCTCCATTTCATGCAGCCAAGCTGCAACATAGGGCAAATGCCAACCATTAGAGAAATTAACAAGTAAAAGTATGTTGATATGAAGGTATTTGAAAGAAAAGAACAAGATCAATTGAGCAGTCAACCTATCTACCTACCTACTTATCCCTCTATTTATCTGAGAGAAAAATAAGCCATATAGGCATCATAATACTTTAAAATAAAAGAACAAATTTATATATTACTTGTACAGCAAGTGACCAAAAAAAGTTCAATCATAAAAATTGCTAAATATTTCTATTCTGTGTATACTTTGCCCCCTCAATAATTTTTAAAACTTCCCCCAGGCAGAGATAAGAACTTTCATTTTCTTTGTGTCTGCCACTCTCTCTAGCATGTACTAGGCCCTCATATTTGATCGGCTAAAACCTATGGGAGTTTGTCAAACACTGACTATCGGGACAGACTACAAAGGTAAATGGTGGTGGGGGTGGGGGCTTAAAAAGGGAAATCCCTCATCCATCACAACTTTATAATGTTTTATAGTCTGAAATGTGGTTAACTGTCTATTATCAGCCCAAACATAAGAGACCTTATACTCGATTAAATATTAATATACTTGACTTGTCTTACAACCCCCTATTCCCTACCCCCACCAAATTTAATTCATTTTTTGGCTTAAAAAGTAACTATTTTGAATTCTAAAATGAGAGGGAAATGGGTGGTGGTGAAACTCAACAGTAAGCGAAGCTGAAGGAAGCAAAATAAAAATACAAAGAGGAATAAAACTGAACTTCTTTAAAACATGTGGTTTGAGAGATGAAATAACACATATTCACCCATAGATTTGCCAGGTTAAACATTACTCTTACCCAATACATTTAGTAGGTACTTGTTCCACAAGACAAGATGCTTGCCCTCAGCAGTGGAAATCCACCCTGATTTTGTACTCAGCACCAGAAGACTTTGTTTGGGAACCTCTAAGAAGTAATAGGGCACAGCCTAGGCATTCATTGGAAAAACCAGCTCTTGTTTATTTCATAATTATACACTTGACATTTAGAAACTCCTGCTTGTTACTAATCGCTTAATTAGGTACCCCCAAGTTCATAAAAAAATCATAGGTTTAACTTCACCTTAAAAGACCCTTTAACTCCCCTTGCTCTGAAATTCGATCTCACCCACGGTACAGTACACGCAATCACAGCCTTGACGAGTGATTGCTGTCGCTAACAGACCTCATTTAAAGGGCAGAAATCTAAACACTCAACGACCTGACTTTTTTTTTTAATCTATGGCCATGGGAAGAAGGTATAGAACAGATAAATCAACAATGACTGACCGAAGAACCCACAAACAAACCTAATTGTTGACTTTATTTAGCAAATCATTAAATAAAGCCTGCATTAATGGAGATTTACATAAATAGTCTGAATGGTGAGTGACCTTCAGGAAGATTCCTCTTTGGACAGAGGCCTTTGCACCTCTCTCAGAGACGTTTGACAAGGGCATGGCTCTCAGCTGCAAGTCTCCACTGCTGCTGGCTTCCTGGAGATGATCAGGGTTTTCCCTAACTATGTATAATTCTTAGCTAAAGCAAACAGCATATTTGATGCATTGTGGCAGTTACAAACACACACACACACAATACCCAAAATAATTATGCCTGCGAGTGCAAACTAGAAAACCACTGAGGTTTTGTTTGTTTGTTTGTTTTATGAACAATCAATAATATATAGAGAAAGCAAGAATGACTTTAATCATAAAAGGGTACCATGAAAATGTAGAATATTACTCCAAGTCAATACCTCCCCAAATGAATTACTAAAAAAGGATGAACCCTGGTTCATCAATATGCTTCACAAAAAAGAGTTCTGTGGTCAAAAGAATATGAAATACGATGCCTTCAACATTCCCTCTTACATAGTCCCATTAGCATATTACATCCTATAAGCACATTATAGGCCCTGAAAATCCCTGCGGTGAGGCAACCTATGTATATGTGAGAGGATATTTTTTCCCCAACTAACTTATATTACTATTCCACTTTGGGAAACCATGCTCTAAAGTAATAATTGAAGGCTGGGTTTTCACTGTACATGATAATCCTCAACTGAACACTGTCTATTATAAAGGTTATTTACCAAATGCTCACTGTGATTAAAGCCTTGTAAGAAAAAAGAGAGGAATACAGTAGGATCTGGATCTCCAGGTGCTTATACTCTGGTGGGAAATCTAACATGTATAACCCAGACAAAATGTATCTTGGTAAATGGTGTGTGAGGCAACAATTGCCATAGTTAAGTTGAGCAGGAAAGGTTTCAGTGTCTGTGACATTGCAAACTGAATCTTAATGAATGGATTGAATTTCATTTGGGAGGAGATGGGGTTTGGAAATACAAGGGACAAAGATAAAAGGGCAGGACACTCGAGGTAATCTGGAGGAGGACGACTGATGGGCTAGGGTAGAGATTTCAGGTAGACCCGATAGGTTAGAAGTCTGGAAAGCTCCCCAGCAGTTGTAAGTGCAGGTCAGAGGATGGGGGTGCCTGCATGTAAGGCTCAGGAAGGTGGGGGCTATGAGGTTGACAGTGCAGAGCAACTGGGAAGGCCCTGTAATCACAGCTCTGCACAGAATGGTTCACAGTGCTGCCCTCGGCATGAAACTGCAGCAGACAGGTTTCTCACCCTCTGCTTGGGTCACAGCAATAGATAATCTAAGGTCTTAAATCCTTTTATGAAGGTTCAGAGAGCTATCCATTTTATCAGAAATGTTCACAAGCAATCAAGAGACTAGAAAATTATGGTTTTAGAATAACGGAGAAAGGTGATAAATTTCTGCTGTCTTTCATAAATCCAACCTGAGAGCAACACAAATGAGGAAAGCTGAAATATCGCCCTGTGACCTCCATGCTCACCTGGGAGAGAAACCATGGAATGGCTCTGCGAAACTGACCAGACTAATTTCACCACTGCAACTTTTCCTGGTGAGAAGTGGTTACCTTCATCCTGCAAAAGCTATTAAAAATTCACATGGGGCAAAAGTTCGTGTGAGAAACACGTGGGTCAAAAACAAACAAACAAACAAGATGACAATTTCACATACTTAAAGATCAAAACAGGAAACACACAGCTGGATACTTAAAACCCAAATCTGTGTGCTTTAAGCAAACACTTTACCACAATTGCCTTCCATTCTAATGGGGTAGTTTATATAACTGGGAATCTATAATTGTGCTCACCAAGAGAGTAAAATGGTTGAAATGAGGCACGGAGAATATTTTTACTATTATAATAAAATATAGGTAGTCAGTGTCCACAATACCAGGATAGCTCTTTTCCTATATGGGGCATTGCACTGGAAAATTAAACAGCTTTATCTGTGAAGCACTCT
This sequence comes from Tonatia bakeri, assembly GCA_004024845.1. Taxonomy (NCBI): domain Eukaryota; kingdom Metazoa; phylum Chordata; class Mammalia; order Chiroptera; family Phyllostomidae; genus Tonatia; species Tonatia bakeri. The sequence continues at coordinate 395,639 of PVIA01000052.1, forward strand.
ATAAACTTTCAAAATAACTGACTACAGTTTGAAGTCGAGACTAATTAGAAGAGTTGGGGTAAACAGAGATTTGGGTTCACTTACTTTACTAAGTGACTGAAAGCCACTTTTTCCTCCTGGTCCTTTTTGCTAAAAATCATCCTGAAATGAATTCATCCATCATCCATGAAGTGCGTTATCTAGATCAGGGATTCTCAAACACTAGACTGGCACTAGACTGGCTGTGTCCACATCATCTAGAGAACTGAAAAATGTAGATTCCTGGCCTGTTTCTCCACCTCGCCACCGCCCTTCCCATTCTGACTATGTGTGGGTCTAAGGGAAGTTCCAGAGATATTTTTTAAAGACCCAGGTTTTGGAAACCAGTAATATAAATAATAATTAGATGTCTCTTAGATGTTTTACAATATCAGAAGGGCCATAAAATCTCAAGATTTTAAGTCATTGCTGTGACAGAGATCTTGTTAGGTAGATACCAAATCTTATCCCGCCCCCTACCCCCACCTTAAGCGCAGAGCTGGACTACATTTCCCAGAGTCCCTTGCAGTTAGGTGGAGTCATGTGAGTCTCAGCCAAGGACTGTGTATCACTTCTAATCTTGGCCCCTAAAAATCTTCCCAGAGAATCTTCCAGTTTCGCTACCTCCATTTGTTTGCCAGTCGGGCTCCTTAGAGTCGTAGGCAACTGAGATTCTAGAGGAGTATCGGAGCCGGAAAACAGGCGGAGTACAGGTATCTGAATGAGTGTGTGGATCAGGGGGGCACGCCACCACCACTGACTCCCACGGCACTGGGAGATGGACAAGAAATCAGCTGTTATGATGAGCTGTAAGGATGAACAGACCCTTTGTCACAGACATTAGCTCAGCCTTCCTAATACAACCCCCTTAACATTTGTAGCGGACTTGGCTGTTGAGAAAGAATTTCAAAATCAGAAGGAGACATACTCATATTTTAACATATAATGAGTTATAGATGTTAGGCATAACATGTAAAAGAAAACAATATAAGCTTATTTTTCCATGGTTTTCTTCTTCCAAGAATGGAATACATGGCGGGGGGTAACCACAAGAAAACATCTGGATAATTGAGAGTTCCAGGTAATAAGGTTTCAATGTAATAAGGTTTTGTAACAGTTACAGGACTATAAACAAAATATAGCAATAGATAAATCTGAATTGTCAAAGACCATGTGGATACAAAATAAAAGTCTGTGAAAATTTAAGACTTAATAGAATCACACAACTTGAAGAGTATTCAAAAGGTCATGCTATTTATTTACTTTTGAAAAAGTCTGTAGGAAGAAATTCTGCCACTGAGCTCATCATTGTCATCACTTTGGAGGCAGTTTTACAGCATGGTGTTAAGAAGGCAGGTGAGGAGTTACACAGAGCTGAGTCTAAATCCCAGCTCTTCTGCTTAGCACTCGGGAAATCCTGAGTAAGCCCTCTAAGCCTCACTCTCCCACCTGCACAATGGTGATGACGTTACCTACTTCATGGGTTGTTATGAAATGTAAATAGACTCTAAGGCAGTATATGGCACACTGTAAATACTTAATACTTGCCTGTATTAATATGTTAGTTGTAACATACCTCCTTTGTTTAGGACAACCAGTTATTGTCTATTTGCATCAGGAAGATCTTGAGAACTCAAGAGCCATAACTAGCTAATTTTTAACCCAAGAGAAAGAAAGATGAGAGGGCTGGTGACAGCTCTGCGTGGAATGCTACTCTGTGCACACTGTTCTTGGGAAGCAATTGGTGTGCTAATTAACATCTGTGCCTCTTAATCCTTTCTCTGCCAACCATGAAGACCAGTGAGTCCTGGGCAAAGATCACTGGTGCTTGACGCTTCTCTAAAGATGGTACAAAACTCTACACTTTCTTAGAGAGGTGACCTAGGCAGCCTATCATGGTCACCCAATCTGAGCAAGCTTGAGCCGCTGGAGCCCTTCACAGGGCAGCCCATCTCAAAAATGTGTCATCTACAAGAGGAAACAGAGATCATTTGATGGGGCACCTGCCCCCCTCCACCTGGCTGGCTGGAGACAACAGTGAGAACTTGCCACAGCATTTCTTTTGATAAGCTACTGAGCAGACACAGTGCCTCCTTAGTGTTCTAAGTTTCGGTTTGAAAATTGAATTCAGGAACTTGTCAACTCTGACAGCAGAGCTTTTAACATTGAGTTCAAAAACAATCTGCTTGTACTTTATAAAATCAATCTTCTGACTTCAGAGCAGTAGGGTTTTTCCAAAATCTTCACTATGGAGGAAATGAAAAATTTCAGTTTTCCTTCTTTCCCATTAAATGTGGGTTCTTAATTAAAGCCATCACATTTTTTTTTCTCCTCCTACCCCAATTCTTTCCCCCTAAACTGTCTGAGCAAAGAGAACTCCATCCTACATTTCAGAAAGCAGGACCGGACCCTCCTTGTCAGTAAAGACCGAGGACTAAAACATAACGCACATGGGATCCATCGCAAGTCAACACTGCTCAAGCGACAGGATTCATGACACTTGGGGTTTTAAAAATAATAAAAAGCAAAGCCTGTTGAAGAAATCAGTCCGTGCCTGAAAGTTACCGGAGTCACACCTGGCAACAGAGGCCTCCGTCGGGGGCTGCACTGAGGGGCGACATTACCGTGAGTCAAAGGGAGAGGTCTCAACGCAGCAGGAAACCAAAGGTAAAACCGTGATCCAGTGACAGGTGGCAAAGGCCTGTCGGAGCTGGAAAAGTACGTGGTGAAATTTATTTCTGACATTTCATTCACACAAGAACAACAGGACCCTGAAGTTAAACAATGACATTCTGGAAAAAAAAAAAAAACCCACCTCCACGGGTGACACTTCTTGTGTAGTTCAGCCTTCCGGGCATACCCCCAAACCAGAATTACACAGGGCTCCGGTGTGGGGGAGGGCGGCGGGGAGGAGGAAACCGGGAGAGCCCAGAGGAAGCCGGCAGGAAGGGGAGAGCGCCCACGCCCGAGCAAAGGGAGGGTACGGTGACAGCTCGCTTCTTCTGCGTCCCAAAGGACTTGAGCCTTCACTTCATAGATTTTTTTTAAAGTGACATTTGAAAGGTGCTGCAATCATCCATTCATTTGGGTTCTGCTTGGCCTTTAGATGGAGTATTTCAACTGAGAGTTCAAACCAATGGGGGGTTGAGATGTTTTCATGAAACGTAACCACACCAGACAGTTCCTATTGTCAAGGAGACCCCCCTTGAAGAGGGGAAGCCCTAAAATTTGTCACTCAGGCTAATTTTACTACTCAGGCCCAGAGGCACAAGCCTTCCAGATTGCTCCATCTTTCCCGGCAGGAAGGTACTGAAGACAAGCAATCCTTCCATTCCAGAGAAATACAGTGTGTGTGAGGAGGAAGGGGCGTGTATCTCACAGCTGTTTCCATTTACCAACATTGGAAATAAAGGGGAAATGCCTTACAGTGATGGGCACGCAAGGAAAACAGAGCCTGTCACATGCCGAAGGCAGGCTCTAAGTTTTAGTTGCTAATTCCTCTCGTTGCCTTCCGCTTACGTGACGACCATTATTATTTTTATTAATATGTATTTGAAATTAGTTTTAAAATGGCTTCAACAATGGATTTTAATTATTACTCTTATCCTGTATTAGAGATCAATGACTAAACTGTAAAGAGCAACAGAAGGGATTTCTCATCTCACAGCATAACACACACACACACACACACACACACACACACACACAGACTCCAGAACCTTCCCTTCTGTTTTCTTTCTCATTAGATAATAAACACAACTGCTTGCAATTCCAGGTGATGCGGAATGGCCCTTGTGCCCTCCCCTAGCCCCTGCACATACATAAGTATTTCAAAAAGATGATTACGCACAATATCTTCCTTCCCACCTGAAACATCAGACTAGAGAGGCTGAGTTTCCCCGGTGCATCTCTAAAACACCAAACAGGATGTTTAATTTGTTTAAATTTCCAGAGCAATTTACTGCAGACAAAAATAAAATACCATGGCATTTTGCTGGCATCTTAAAAAAGAAACCGTCTCTGAGAAGTACAATGAACCTCCTGAGATCTCCAACACGACCCTCTATTTGTATGCTCACGTATTTTTTTTATGGTTTTGTTCACTGAAGAACAGTTTAACATATTCCAGCCCGTGCACTTCGTAAAAGGGAAGCTTCCCACAAAACAGGTCTTTTCATGAGGCAGCCCCCAAAGTCTCCAACTGCCAAAGAGGCTCAGGCGGCCACCCACACTCACCTGGCCCAGCCTTGGCAATCAAGAAACTGCTCCCTGGATCGTCTTAATTGGAAAAAAAAATTAGAGTACCAGGCTAGTGTCAGCCCTGAGCTTTAAAATCTTTAAAGAAAACTTCTATGCCCACGAGTGAGGTACTGCTATCGATGCTTTCATTATTTTGAAATGAAGCTTGAAATGAGAAGAATGATTTTTTTTTTAAAAAAAGAAACATTATTCATCGGTAGCCCCTGGCTTAAATGTTGGGCACAGTGGCCCAACAAGGTCAAAAGCAAGCAAGGTTTCAAAGATATCAGGTCACTCTCTGTTTTTTTTAAATCCTACTGTTCGACATTTGCACTTCATCTGCTGCCAATGATACCCTACCATCCTGGAAAACTTCATTTCCCTGTTTGTGGGGGAGAGTTCTCAAGCTATCTATTGGTCTATGGACTCTCTTACCATTGCAGAGATGGAAACTTCAAATGCATGGGGTTGTCTGTCCTACTGCTTGTGCTTGCTCTAACGTGACCCTCAACTGCCAGATAACTACTTAGTAGCCATAGATAGGATTTATAAGGCACCATCTGTTTATGAGGTGTCATTTGACACACATATGTTAACAAACCATCCGCTATTTCACATCAGCTTAGAGTGCTTTGATTGCAGACAACAGAATATTACCCTGGCCAGTCCAACCAGAAAAGACTGTATCGAAAGGTTGTAGTGGAGCCCACGGAACAGATACAAAGGCTGGAGTTCTAATCAGAAGAAGAATGGAGCCCAGAAAGGTTGGAGGAGGCCTAGCCAACTTGACCATCCTAATGAGGCATTGTTACTGAAATGAATGAGTTCAAATCATTTTGGGGTTTGTTGCTTACATCACATTGCAGATGCTTCAGCGTAGCAGAAGGGAAAGTCGGCTCAGATCTGAGTTTCTCAACCTCTGCACTACTGACATGTTGGACTGATCATTCTTTGCTGTAGGGAGCTGTCCCTACACACTGTAGGGTATTTAGCAGCATCACTGGTCTCTATGCACTTGTTTCTCTCTAGCAGAGAGAAACAAAAATGTCCCTAGACATTGCTAAATGCTCCCCAAGAGGCAAAACCATTCCCAGGTGAAAACCACTGGCTTAGATTGAATCACAAAACTGTCCATCTCATGGTTTCAGAAAGACCATCTACCTTGCTGTACAATCCCATAAGACAAAGGGAAGGTGGATAAGTCTCCCCAAAGAAAGTGAGGATACCATTCCCAAAAGACAGGGAGATTAATGCTTGATGTCTGTCTCCACATTGGTATGCAGGAAGTCCTAGAGCAAATTAAACCTGAAGCATCGCTGGAGGCAAAAATGACAAAACTGAAGCTGTTCTACTTCGGGCAAATCACGAGAAGGCAGGGTTCTTAGGGAGAGAAAACACGCTGGGGAAAGTAGAAGGCAGCAGGAAAAGAGGAAGACCAAATACGAGACAGGTTGACTCCCTAATAGAAGCCACAAGCATGAGTCTGTAGGAGCTGAGCAGGGCTGTCGAGGACAGGACCGTGTGGACGTCACTCATTCACAGGGTCACCCATTCATAGGGTCACCGGCCAACTCAACAGCATGTCACACACACACGCAGAAGTTAAAGAAGGTTAAGTTTTCCAGCCCATGAATTTGGAGAAAAAAGAAAAAGGGAAAATTAAGAAATTTCTGAGAACAGGGCAGAGACACTCATCAAGACGCTGCACCAGCCCTTCACAACACCGTCACAGTGAGCGTTTGTGTCCAGGGAAAGCCCAATCGCAGTACGGTGGGTGTGTTTTCCAGTTTTTGCTCAACTTTTCCTTGCTTCCCCATATATTTTTCAATCCTGCCAGACCTTTTCCAACTCTCAGCATCTAGGAACTTGTGATAATTGACGTGGCTAATTTAAAGGAAACTGATTCCAAGTCCCAGAGAACACCCTATGTGTCTCCGTATTAATTAGTCGGTTAACTCTGTTGGTTCCAACATGGTGCTAATAAGGCCAAAGACGTGAATCCAATCCCCATGCCATATGGGCTTGCTCAACAGCCCGCCTGGAGCCCCTCTCCAACCAGCCAACTGATAGATGAATATGGCTGCTGCCGGGGAGGGGGTAGGAGAGAGAACGGATGTGGGCAGACAAACCCATCCCCACTGGTAGAGCACCTTGTGTGGCGTATTCCCCCAGGAACAGAGTCATCTCATCCTCGCGGGATACAGAGCACAGCACATGCCTACCATGGTACCTACCTCTCTCCAAACACCCCGACACGTGAAGCCACATTTCCTCACTCCTTTCTGGCTCATACCTCCTCACATCAGTTTCCACTGCTGGTCCCGTTCCCTTCACTCACTCATATTTCTTTAAAAACTGGTGCAGAGCTCCATCTCCAACCTGCACGGACTCTGAACTCCCCGATCCCACCATCGGCGGCAAGACTGGGCTTGTCTCTTTTCCCATTATTATTTCTGACAGCCCCAAAGAAATTACTTAATATTCATTTCAGTCTCCTTTTTCAGACAGTCTTAAAAATCAATTTCAAAATTTTTCTTCTTGATCCTGTCATTTAGCACTGAAATGGCCCACGCTGATTACTGGGGAGCAGGAGCCCTTCTCCCGTGTCCTGCCAGCCTGTCAGCTTCACTTTGTGAGTCTGCTCTGTGCCATTTAAGTTGGCTTCCATTTCAGGGTTGTTGTTTTTCACTGAGAAACTTTTGCTTTGTTTGGTCTCATTTTTCAGCTATCTTTGTAGAATACCTTTCAAGCACCTTTAAAAACAACAGCAGTAAAAGAGTGGATGAAATACTTTGGCTAAGAGAAATATCAGATTCAATGGGTAAAAAAAAAAAGGAAAGACTTAAAATTGCAATTATTCTAATATGCAATAGAATGACTCTATTCTTGAAGTGGAGGCTTCAAAAGGCCCCTTGAAAGCCTCCACTTTGCAAACAGAGACTTCGTAACAGTAATATCACCTCATTTATTAATAAAAAGGAGACATTAAAATAGCCATTCATGATCAGATGATGAAACCTGCCAGGAGGCAAGAATAGGAAGGACAGGGTCTGAAAGGGAAGAAAAGGTATCGGCGGCTTTTCTAAAGAAGAGAAAAGTTCTTTGTCTTTGCTGCCATTCCACGAACAGTCTGGATAATTCAGTTCATTGTGGTTGTTGCTACCCATCTTCCTTGCTATTGTTTCGCTTTTGCAGGGTGTCCTGAATTCTCCGAGTAACATCATTAGAGAACCAACGGGTCAAAGCCACCAGGAAGACCAAGGGGGGCGGGGAGACCCTGGCCAAGTGAAACCTGTCCTGAGCAATTTTTCCTTAGCCTGTGCTTTGTCTTCTTAGAGAACAGAGGAGAGAGATGCTATCCACACGACACTTTTTCAAAGCCATGGCCATGCCAAACTGTCCTCCAACAGGATAACCATAACTGATCTTTTCTCTTCCCTCTTCAGAGCATCACTCTGCTCTACATGTCATTCACCAGCCTGTGATTACACATCCTGATGACCCTTTGCCCACCGTGACTCTGACTTGAAAAAGAAAATATCTGCTAAGCTAAGAAACAACTGAATTTTTTCTTACGGGATCGAAGAATCAAAAATCATTCTTTCTGGGACTGTGGAACATCAGACATCGGGACTTAAAAGGGTCACCTCAGGAATTAACAAACTCCAGAATGTGCATCCAGCCTCCAACCACTTTCCGAGACGGAAGATAAATCGGAGGAACCCCTCCGCATCACAGCAAACGTAGTCAAACAGACTTTTAAAAGGCACAGTGTGACTTGCAGGGGGAGCACCCTTTCACTTTTCTGCCTGCCAAATGAGTGGCCTTTCTGTGTAGAGCAAGTGTCCTTCTAGCGCCACCAGGAGGCCACTTCCATTAAACACCACAGCACTGTCAGAGTCCTTTGGGCTCTGACTGCATGGAGTCAGCCCCTGACTAAAACGGGCTCAGAATGACCTAACAGAACCAGGTGAAGGTGATGGTCCGATTATTTGAACATTTATTGAGCATCAGTCCACCTGGAACACTGACCCCGACTAGGAATTCACTCATCTGCCTGGATGTACAGGCAACCGGGGGATGCTTCGACAAGAAATTGTGCCGATTACTGACTTTTTAAGTAAATAAATGAATGAATGAATAACTAAATAAATAAATGACTCACCTTTGGAGACTGTGGTGGCAGCTGGAAAAAGGAAAACTTTCATCTGGGTCTTCAACTAAGTCATATATGGTTCTGCCAGACTTCAAGCAAAAGCGACAGAAGAACATCTATCCTTTCAAAATTAGGTTATGATTCCCTCTACCAAAGGGTCATTTATTTTACTAAGGGATTTACTTCTAACTTCCTGCAAATAACATTAGTTCTTTGAATATATTTCTAATTGAATTAGAATTATTAACATTTCAAACTAGACTCCAGTGTTGAAACAGAAAATTAGAACTACTTGTGTACTGTAATTAACACATGGCCCGAGGCAAAAAGGCCTAGAAATAGCACCCTGCCTGGAGACGATACACCCTTAATCTAATGATGCTATCTTCTAGCTTATTGGTCATCATCTCACACTTCCTTCTGGTGCTTTGGCATTTGTGAAACTGTCTCTGATGCCAACAAAATGAGCATGACGTGGGCTCAATGCAGAATCACGGAGCACTTTCGCTGGCAGGTGACTTCAGATGTCAAAACGCCCCTTCGAGGTCAGGGGTCCCACCGGCACAGGCCTGCTACCCCTGCTTAAGCATATTCCCGGACAGGAGACAACTACGTTCCAGGCTCTCCTGAGTTCCTCAGCTCCAGTGGTACAGGGTCTCGTATAGAGTAGTTCACGTTTACAGATGGACAAGTGAAATTCATAATCTGTGCCTGGGGGAGCACATGAGGTGAAAGCACGTTTTCATTTTCGTCATCTCCACTCTGCTGGAGCATTTAGTTTCCTTGCCCCGCCATTTCACATGTTCTGTGTAACTTCACCTTCATTTGAATTCCTTCCACTACACTATTCTCAGACTGACTATCCATCTCAGAAGAATGGCAGCACCAAAAATCCCAAATGCTTAGGATAAATTTCTTGCAAGTCACCTATCAGATGACTGTAGCCCATTCACCTAAGGAAACTCTGAGAGTGCCACCAGTTCCATGGAAACAGTGGAGAAATGTACCTGGAATGTCACAAATGGGAGCGGATCAGGTCAACAGTGCTGCAGTCTAACAACTATTAACAAATAGTCGTTAGTCTAATAGTCTAACGACTATTTGTGGAAGGCCATTATGGTCTTACACTGAGCCAGTTACTATGAAGGAATGGAAGAAAATATATCACAGGTGGGTCTTTGCTGTCAAAGGTCTTCACCAACGGGCTCACTGGGGAGACAAGACAAATAGACAAGGCCAGGGGTTCCGTCGTTAAACTAACATTTAGTTTTTGAATTGAAAGAGAAGGGATAGATAATTTGTGAATTTGCTAATTATAATACTTCTGTGCCATGCACATTAGCCCTGAGAGGCTCACCCGGGGCTTCACCTGACTTCAGGGATATTTCATCGAGGCCTCTGTCGATCCTTCCGCACGCTGAGTGACATCACTTCAGACTCCTGGTTTCTTCCAGAACACCCTCAGTGTGGTGGCTGCTCAGCTCTTTCCCATTTTATGTCGAGCGAATGTGAAAGTTAAACACTCTCAACACCTATCCTGTATTAGTTTCTAAGTTTTCCATGCCAGCATGGAAATAGGCTTCCAAAACCTAAAAACTGTTCTCATATAAATAGATGTTAAGCAATTTTAAATACTTACAGTCCCTTTTGCATCCAGTTGCCAGTTTCCTTGTGTGTAATGTTAACTGGGGGAAAGAAAAAAAAAGCAAAGAAAAATAGCCCAAAGTGAGTAGCAAGTGAAAGCTTGAGAGAAAACACAGGGAATTACATATGTAAATCGTTTGCATGAGTCCTTAGTTTTCCTTCTTAGATTTCAGTCTCACGTGATTCGGTTTCACACTAAACACAGCAGAGGTCTGACACAAAGGAGGGAGAGAATGCAGTGTTTCGTGTACATTCTAGAAGAGAATAACCGCATTCTTTTCTGAGCAAGTTCATGTCAACCCCCCTCCTTTGCAGATGAATAAAGGCATTTTTAAATACAAAGTCACCATACACGCTGGTGTTGCAAAAATAAATCCCCCCCCTCCCAGATGTTTTATGTAGCTTCCAGAGTAAAAATCTTCCACAGCATTGACTTGGAACATAATAGCAGATTCTACAAGAATATGTCAGGCACTGAATCCAAAACAGTGTTATATAAAAGATACAGCACATTTCACACTTCTTTTAAGGAGACCTCCGGCATTGAGTACAATCTCTTGGAAATACAAAATTAGGTTGAAGCAAATAAACTTTTAAAATAATTTTTAAAAGTTAATGGGTGCTACTTCAATCTGTCTGGGAGTTATTACTTAAAAATGGAGAGAATCAGGGAGACTTTTTAGGTCAGGACAAATTAAAAACATTGGGTTTAATTCTTCATTTTATAAGAACTTAAAATATTATAAATATCAAATAACTATTGAAAATAATAGAATGCTAAATAAACATTAAAATATACTAGGTAAAAATATTTCAAGTTTGAATCCCCCAAATCACAATTATGTAGTAGGGAGTCTCTTTTTTAGGTAAAACTGAAGGAACGCACACACAAAAAATTTTTTGAGACAGTTGTGCCCTCTGGAGGTGGCACTTGGGAATTGAACAAATCTTCCCTAAAGGGATAACAATGACTTTCCTGAAGATTTGAACACCCACTTGGAAATGCAAAGAAGACTTAGATTTCATTCATGTTCCTTGCTTTGTGTTAAACCAGTTTCCAATGAATACTAATCTAGAATGTCACTTCAGAAGTATTCAAATGGGTGCAAAACATTTTGGAAGAATGGATTACAAGTTTGTGTTCAATATCTGGAAGGCAATGATGAGGGACATGCTGAGTATTATGAAAAGACAGAAGAGTAGTTCCAAATCAAATGTCCTCAAGAGCCCCTTTGGCGAACTGCATGGGAGCAGCGGGCCCACCCTCTCCTGACCATATTTTCCAACGCTCCGGGAGGGAACCAATTCACTGAGACCGACAAATGCATTTGTCCTATCTTCTCAGAATACATTCACCACCGCTCTCATGTTTTTCTTTGACCTGTTTTGTAGACTTCATCCCAAATCAACGGAGCTAAACTTCACCATCAAGGGAATATATTATTCCAGTGGGAGAAGTAAGAGATAAGTATTTCCTGTGGGAGTTTTAGTGATAGAAAGTACTAAAGTTGGCTTTCCGTGTTTGGAATTTCAACAGGAAAAATATATATATAAATAAATGAAGGATATAATTATGGGGGGAGGGGAGAATCGAAAACAACAGAACCCCAAAAGTCGGCCTTACTGGATGTGGAAACCAGAACAAGGAAGAATGAAGACGTCTTCTTGATCGTAAATTGGCCTTGGATGTGGGTGAACGTTTGTCTTTCTTTTAAAGAAGTGGGGACGAAACCAGCAGAACTGAATAAGGCTGGTGCACAGCGAGAGAGGAGAATGACTGTAGTCGGGTGTAGGACAGTGCACCCAAACATCCGAGGGATGCGGTCCTCTCAAACACGTCCCTGGTGCCCGCTGAGTGCCCGGCCTGCGCCAGGCAGGCTCTGAAAAATGGAATCAAAGACGGTCTTCCAGCTTCCAGTTACCTGCATCACGGGCTCTGGCCGTCGGTCCTAGGACGGCCTCACTCTCCCGCCCCTCTCCCTCCCCCTCCTTCGAGGGAAGTCCTGGACCCACAGCCACTAGCGCCCGGCCTTTGCCAGCAGCTCCCACCTGCCTCTGGCCCCAGTCCACCCCGGCAATTCCTAACTGTTGCAGTTCTCGCGCCCCTGGGCCGCGCCCCTTGGCCCCGAAGTGCGCTCCCTTCCCCTAACGCCGATTCCTTACAGAGTCCCAGGACTACGCCCCCGAAACTCACCGGTGACATCCAGGTCCCACGGAGGGAACGGGAACGGCTCCGCACCGCCGAGTGTGAAGCAAACACTCAAGGACCCGCAGGGAGTCCGAGGTCGACGGCAGCAGCCTGAACCCGGCTTCGCGCCTTCCCGGGGCGCGCACCTGTGCGTTCGTTCAGCAGCCGGGCCGCTGCGCCACCGGAGCGCCGACAGAGGGCGCCCGCGGCCAGTTTCGCCGCCCCAGACGAGCCGCCGGCCCCTGGTCCAGCGCCTGTGCCCCGCTGGAGCCAGTGTGGACTAAGGAGTATGGCAAACTAGACTTCAGCAATAGGGATGAATTTCCTAAGTTCTCTGAACCTCTTAAGGAAATAGTGATAGCCCTGATGTTTAAGCCACAATTGTCATGTATGACTATATATTCATTCATTCCTTCGTACACAACAAATATGCCATGAGGTCCCGACGCTTTCCTAGCCCTAGGGTATCCTGGAAATCCAAATGGACCCAGTCTCTGCCCTCGTGGAGTACACATTCAAATGGGATTTACCTGAGGCAGGAGAAATGAGATCAAGCATGTAGATCTCTTCACCCAGCCCCTAGCTCCTGCTCAGCCCTCAGGAAATGGTGCTTACCGTTATCAGGTGCCTGTGTCTGCATGGACTCCTCCAGCTCCCGCAGGAGAGAGAAGCGCTTCACTCCGGGGTCCCCCGCGGCACAGCACAGCCTTCCTGAAATTAACAGCCCGAGGAGAGCTTGAGGAATGAATGAAGTGATGAAATGAACCATCCCCTGATTCCTGGAGGAGGGTGGAAGTAAGGGAAAGGGCAAAGCCCTGCCACTCAAGGGGCAAATACTACTGGGTCTGGCATGGAACCGTCAGAGCAATCTTGCTTCTGAGGAGGGCCTTGCATCTTTAAGGGACTGACCCCCTTTTCCAAGGGGGGCGGAAACGGAGCCTCTTCTACTAAAAGAGGTGTGGGAGTGCTCCACGAACATCCTCCAGCGCGGATCCTTCTCATTAAAACCTTACAATGGCATGTAGAGTGTGAGCTATCCCCTTCCCCTCTGCAGAAGTAGGAACGGGGGGGGGGGGGGGGCCAACGCTGGAGCTCCGGCGGATGCAGGGATTCTACTGAGGGCCATGAGGAAGAAAGGCATTGACACCTACCCACGGTGCCTCTGGCCTGGCAGCGATTAGAAGCGGAGGGGTCAAGAAGACACGCCCAGGTTCAGAGCTCAGCTCTGCCACTTTCTCACCTTGCCACTCTCAGTCTTGTTACTAGATCTCTGTTTCTGCTGCTGTGAGATGAAAACAGTCAGACTTCCCTTGGGGTTCTTGTAAACATTGGATGATATAATATGTATATATCAAGCACTTACCACAGCACCTGCGTGGTAAGAGTAAAATAATTGGAACAACATAAAACCTACCCAGCAAGCAGCTTGGAGGACAAGTTGCTGTGTCTCATGTAGCATCTACTGGGTACCCAGAACCATGCTGGGAGCTGTGGGGTTTACAGGTGTCCATAAAGCATGATGTCTAACCTTGAGCCAAATACAATCCACTTGAAAGATAAGGCAATTTTCCCAGCACACAGGTGCACTTTCATGGAGACAGACTGTGGGCACAAGAGTTCTCTTTCTCAAGAAGGACTCTTCCCCCAGGACCTGCAAGCACTTGGTCTTCCCAAGTGTTCAAGCCAAAGCTCAAAGGCCACCTCAGCAGCTGGCCTTACCATGACCAGAACCTACATGGTGGCCAGAGAGAAGGCCCCAGAAGTACCCCACAGAGAGAACCAACCCATGGGACCCTCAGTTAGTGACACCCAGAATGGTAAACCGGCAATCAGGAAGGTCCCATTTACTCCTGCCATGTAAGAGTAAATGTCAAATGAGACAGTCTTAGAGGAGCTGCTGGAACCAAAGGCTGCAAACGGCGCTGTATTAGTTTCCTACAGCTGCTGTAACAAATTACCATGGATTGAGTGGCTTCAAACACACTTATTTTCTCATGGTTCTGGGGGTCAGAGTCCCAAGTCAGTTTAACTGGGCTGAAACCAAGCTGTCAGCCAGGCTGCGTTCCTTCTGTAAGCTCTGGGAAGAGTCTGTTTCTTTGCCTTCTCCAGCATCTAAGGGCTGCCTGCATTGCTCGGCTCATGGGCCCATCTCACTTCAAACTCTGCCTCTATCATCCCATCTCCTCCTCTAATGTTGACATTCCTGCCTCCCTCTTACAAGGATCTTTGTGGTTACATGGGTCCCACCTAGGTAATCTAGGATACTCTTCCTATGTGAAGATCCATGATTTAATCACTTCTGCAAAGTCTTTTTTTCCATGGAAGGTAACATAGTCATAAATTTGGGGGATTGGAATGAGGACATTTTGAGGTGACTAGTTCCCTGAATAAGATGCATGGGAGTAAATGAACCCCCCCACCACCACCCCATATGATTCAGAAAAAAACTACTTATTTCTAGCCAATTTACTTGGTCTAGCCTACAAACAACTTGGAGAGTAAACATATATTTATTGAAATAAGTTTGTTGCAGTTTAGTGAGAAAAAGATACTGTTTCTCTTGACAAGAGAATAATCATTAAAATCTGCTTTTAAATATAATTGGTAGGACACCAAGTAATAAGATTTGAAAACAGAACCTGTATTTTAGTAGCATTCCAGCTTTCTTCACTCAGTGTTTGCAAACTGTGACGATCACTAACACCTATGTTTCCCCTATCCTGTTTTTAACTATTCTTTAAATTGAGGTAATACTGTATTTTTTTGACAGTTCAGTGACAGACACAAATTACTTCACTGTTACCATGGTAACTAAGGGACCTCCAACTAGAGAAAAATTTAAGATTAAATTAAAAGGGAGAAGGAATCGTCCAAATTGGCATTAATAGTCATTGTCCAAGTATAATTGGGTGTCGACTGGTCAAGCTTTGGGAGTTTTACCAGTAAGGACTCGTGAATCAGTCAGCTAGCAGGGGAAGTCACCAGGGTAAAGAAGACTGCTTGTCTCCTGCAAGAAGCAAAGGTTTAAAGTTTCTAGAACATTCTACTCGCCCCTACTTATGCATCTCTTGTATCTGGCTGTCTCCTTTGTTTTTCAT
The DNA here is from genome assembly GCA_004024845.1 of Tonatia bakeri. NCBI lineage: Eukaryota > Metazoa > Chordata > Mammalia > Chiroptera > Phyllostomidae > Tonatia > Tonatia bakeri. The sequence goes on from PVIA01000052.1 coordinate 410,982, forward strand.
CTCGTCCTGCTTTTCCACTTCTGAACATATTAGTCATTATGGAAACACTGGTGTGACTGTCAGAAAGGTGGACTCAGTGGTGCTTCATAAAGTCAATTTATAGAGTGGTCTGACATTTATCTCACGTTTGGGAAGTTTAAAGAATTTGTGATATTTATGATCATGGACAGGGCTGGGCGGTAAACAGTGTGCTATATGTGGATTTTAACATTTGTTTTATGTACACTGTGAAAACACCAGGTTTTGTCTTTTCGGTGAAGAATAGCAACAAAAATAGGCGTGTGGTTTGGGGTTTAAAATTGGATTCATTTTCCATCAGTTCAGGAAGGATTTCTACTTTCTAAGTTTGTAAGGCTGACTGAAATCTCTTGTGTCAAAATAAATGCTTCTGGAAAAAAAATTAGAGTTGGCTGAGTTTTTGAACTCTAACCTGACAATAACACAAATGGTGTTATCCATAGTAATGTACACAATTCATGTGATTCTCCAAACAACCTGGCGAAGTAGCTGCTATCATTACACTTTTTTTACACAACAGGAAACTGAGGCACAAAGAGGATGACTCAGCCAAGTGAGTGGTAGAAACAAAGATTCAGACCAAGTCAAGTGGGCTCCAGAGTCTGTACTCTTTAACTGTCGTGCAAAATAGTTCCTTATGAAAAAGTAAAATAATACTAACAACATATGCGGATAGAAAGCTTTGAGTTACTAGTTCTGAACTATAAAAGATGATCTAGGCATCGACTTTACTACCCAGGCCAGTGTTGCCCAAAGCCTCCAAACCTGCCACATTGTGGTTAAAGATACAATGAGTTCCTGATGATGACAGTTTGATGATGAGTTCAGCTTAAGTTTGATGTTAGACTCACAGGTTTTTATATGTTTTGTTATATATCAAAGGGTAATAATGTTTTTGCTATATGATCAGCAGGAAAGCTATAAATAGCTGAAAAGATATTGACTTTAATTCCACTGCATTCTATCAGAAGAATTTTTTTAATTTTTTATTTATTGATTTTTAGAGGAAGAGAGAGAGAAGAGAAAAAAAAAACATCAATCTTACCAGTTCCACCTATCCAAGTATTCACCAGTTGATTCATTCCTTGGTTGATTCTTGTAAGTGCCCTGACCAGGGAGCAAACGCCCAACCTTGGCTATCAAAAAGACCTTCTAACCAACTGAGCTACCTGGTCAGAAAAATTTTAATTAAAAGAAAATCCAGTTTCAACCTATGAGGCGACATTCATTCTTTGCTGTCCAACATCTCCCATTTCTTCTAGCAACTACTCCCAATTTTTATTTGAGAAAGCTGCTCCTGCTCAGTTCGCTTGCTTGAGCCTCCTGGTGCTGGAAAGGATCACATGACCCAGGTCTACCAATCAGCACACCTCAACTTCCAACCTCGGTGATTGGTTCAAAGATCAGCGTGTTGCCAGATCAGAACCAATGAAACGCGGGAAGATTTTTGCCAGGATTGCTGGAACGGGAAGAGGCGATCCTTCTCTTCCCTGGAAAACTTCAAGTGTGGAATGCGCTGCTTTAGACATCTTTGCCACCCGCCCTGAAAGGGTTCGCCGAGAGCTTACAGAGGCAATTAGGCAGAGAGACCGAGAAACCTTTGGGGGGGAAAAAACTGCGAAACATTAAGAGAAACCCAGCCAAAGGCATCATCTGCACCCTGAATATAGCAGCGTCCCAAATCTGTCTGCTGGACTTTTCAATTATGGAATCAATAAGTCACTGTTGCCTCTTTGTTTAATCTGAATGCGCTTGAGTTGGCTCGCAACACACACAGAAGAGAGGCCTCATGGAGAAAATATGAAGCGTCTGTACCCTTTGAGAGCAGACACCACATCTTGGCCACCTCGTTCACAGACAGGCAAACATTCCCTTACCCGAGATTCCCAAATCTGTACTGCTGAAAAACAAAAGTCTCTTTGTAGCTCATCTGGTGACAAAGTAGACGTGGCCGGCATGGACATGAGGCTACTCGTAGTCTTTACTTATGCCACTTCTTATGAATATTCCTGTTCGGCCAGGGAACAACTAATGTGTGAGTTTACAGGATGCCACTGCCAAACCTGCCAGAAGTATCAGACTGTACAAAGAGTATGAACTCTGATCTGTGTTAAATCAAAAAAGTATAAATCCTGAAGCCCCAATCATTTTCAATAAAAGACTATGGATTTCTAATCATAGGATAAACTGAATGAATAAATTGATTGTAAAAAAAAAAAAGTGCTTAATCTCTGAATAGGATGGGATGGAAGGTAGCTAGCAATACTGTTGAGAACCACAAGATGAAAGCATCCACTATTCCAAAACTATACTGATGGTAAACGTATGCTTGCGTGGTAGACAATAGATAGACACCAAGCACCAGGTTGACAAATACCAAGACAAACCAGAAGTTTATAAGTTCAGAACAGAAGTCTCAATGCATAGTAACAATAGCTTTGAGAACGGAGAATCTGGAAGAAGAATAGAACCAATGACTCAACTCCGCATCCAGCCACACTGCACTGTATGCACCAGAAACACTAAGGTTAAGATATAAGAGCATTATGATGCTGAGTACATGTGGCTACAACACCGACTAAATCTTGACACCCATAGTCCACGTCCATGGCGGATTTATTCTAAACCCTTCTGTGTGAAACCTCGCATTATATAATAAAAAAAAATGTTATTTACCTTTCTCTTTTTATACAACAGCCAAGAAAACTATCATCCTATTCGACATCAAAAAGAGTCCTGGAAACTAACTAAACATACCCTCAAATTAGCAAATGCTGGGGTCATGACTCATGTTTTCTTCTTTATTTCCAGCACCTAAAACAGCAACTAGTACACAGTGGGTGCTTAAGATGTGCTTTCGGAATAAATGAAATTAGGACCACATTCTGACACTGCGGCCATCTGACAACACTGACAAGTTTTCAGTGGGACAACTGACAGAGGGAGGGGGGAACCAGAGCAGGAAACAGGCCCCCAAGGATGGTGATACCACTAATCCATACAGACTCTCCATGTGCCTCTCATCAGTGTAGAAAAACCGAATTTAGATCAATTACCTCTAAGGGGCCTTCTAGCCCTGAGTGCATGATTTTTCTACATAAAAAGAAAAGGAAATCTAAAAGGGTGCAGATAGAGGTCTATATAACCTACTAAAAACACTGAGAGCATGGGAGAAGACTCTCCTGAAATTTAAAATTTCACATATAATGTGAAACTGATGCAGAAAAAAATTCTGCACCAAGTGCCTTACGAGAGCTAAAAGATGGTACAAGCCTAAAAAAATAGTTCAATTCAAAATGGCCCATACACTTGTCTGAGAAATACTGAATTCTTTTCTTCCTGTTAATGAAGGTTCGAACCTCCATACCACCAAGCTCTAAGGGCCTAGCTAAACCTACCATGTTGTCAGTTTTTTCCTACCTCCATGACATTGCTCAAATCCGACCTATCTTTCCCATGGGAATAGTTCTTTTCGTTGCTGTTGTTTTAAATTTTATTGTTCAATTACAGCTTACATTCAATAATATTTTGTATTAGTTACAGGTGTACAGCATAGTGGTTAATCATATACTTTACAAAGTGTCCCCCAATATTTCCAGTACCCACCTGGCTCCGCACATGGTTACTACAATATTATTGGCCATCTTCCCTATGCTATATTTTACATCCCCATGACTGTTTTGTAAATACAAATTTGTACTTCCTAATCCCTTCTCATTTTTCACTTAGTCCCCCAACTCCTCGCCCCTCTGGCGACCATCAGTCTGTTCTCTGTGTTTTTAAGTCCGTTTCAAATTTGGTTCTTCATTAATTTTGTTCTTTTGATTCCACATATAAGTGAGATCATATGGTATTTATCTTTCTCTGTCTGACTTATTTCACTTAGCATAATACCCTCTAGGTCCATCCATGCTGTCCCAAATGGTAAGATTTTGTTCTTTTTTATGGCCAAGTAATATTCTGTTGTATAGGTATACCACAGCATTTGTATCCACTCATCTATTGATGAGTACTTGGGTTGCTTTCATATCTTTACTATCATAAATAACACTTAATGAACAAAGGACGCATATATTCTTTCAAATTAGTGTCTTGGGTTTCTTCATATACAAGCCCAGGAGTGGAATCACTGGGTCATAAGGCAGTTCCACTTTTAATTTTTTGCAGACCCTCTTCGTGGGAATAGTCCTTAACTGCCTCCCTTCACTCCAGGTTTCCCTCCAGTCTTCCTGGCACACAATTGCTAGATGAATTTTCCTAAGGAAAAGCTTGGACGCCATCACTGTTTCAAAACCTTCAAAAGCTCCCCATTACCTTCGGCAGCATTTCACTAATGATATGATGACATCATATTTTCTCATTTTCTCTCCTACTTCTATGCTGCTCCTTTTCAGTCTCCAGTGCCGCCGCCCTCTCCTCTACCTGTCCTTTAAAATGTGAGGTTTACTTGGCTCTTGACCATAGTCCCTCTTCTCATTTTATGCCTGCTCCCTAGGTGATCCCCCTGCCCCACCACGGGCCTTCAGTAACACCTAGATGCCAACAAATGTCATTATTTTTTAATCATGGTAAAAACACACTAAAAAATGTACCATTTTCACAACTTTACAGCACACAATTCACAGCCATTGAGTACATTCACAATGTTGCATGACCATCACTATTACCGAGTCCCACAATTTCACCATCATCTCAAATGGAAACCCAGACTCATTAGTCACTTCCCATTTCCCCCACCCCCTAGCCCTTCGTAACCACTGATTTGCTTTTTGTCTCTATGGACTTGCCTCTTCTGAATATACCACGTAAATGGACTCTTACATTATATGGACTTCGTGTCTGGCTTCTTCCACTTAGCATCATGTTTCCAAGGCTCACGTTGTAGCATGCATCAGTATTTCCTTCCTTTGCATGGCTGAAAGGTATTCCACTGTGTGGATGCACCACATTTTGTTTGCCCGTTGATGTTGATGGACATTTGGGTTGTTTTTATATATATTTTAACTATTGTGGATAATGCTGCTATGAACATTAATGTACAAATCTTTGCTTGAATACCTGTTTTTCAGTTATTTTGGATATATAGCTAGGAGGGTAATTGCTTCGGCATATGGTATTTTTACGTTTAACTTGTGGAAAAACTGCTGAACTATTCTCCCTAATGGCCGCACCATTTATATTCTCATCAACAATGTATCAGGTTCCATTGCTCCACATCCTTGTCAACACTCGTTATTTTTGTTTTTTAAAATCACAGCCGTTCTAGTGGATATGGAGTGCTGTTTGTGGTTTTGATTAGCATTTGCCTAATGATTAGTGAAGTCGAATATCTTTTATGTGCTTTTTAACTATTGTATATCTTCTTCGGAAGATGTCTATTCAAGTCCTCTGCCCATTTTTACATCGAGTTGTTTTTGTTATTGAGTTGTAAGAGTTCTTTACATATTCTTGACTAGACCCTTAACAGATATATGATTTGTAAATATTTTCTCCCATTCTGTAGGTTTTTTACTCTGATAGTGTTCTCTGATGCATAAAAGTTTTTAATTCCAATAAAGCCCACACTATCCTTTTCTATTGTGTTGATTTTGCTTTGATGTCATAGTTAAGAAATCATTTACAAAATAAAAAGAAATCATTGCCAAATCCAAGGTCATGAAGACTTACCCCTGTTTTCTTCTAAGAGTTTTAAAGTGTTAGCTCTTAAATTTAGGTCTTTTGAGTTCTCATTTTGAGTTAATTTTTATAAATTATGTGAGGTAAGGATCCAACTCATATCCTTTGCATATGGATATTGTTATCCCAACACCATGTGTTGAGGAGTTTGTTCTTTCCCCCATTGAATGGTCTTGTCTGTCACTTTCGTCAAAAACCAGTTGAGCATAAATATATGAAAATATTATCTCTCACACAGATTTCTCCTCTGAGCTTAAGACCATATGTATACAGCAGGCCATTCAACATTCCATCATGGTCTCCGACCTCCAAACATGCTCATATTTCACTGTTCTTTCTGGGCTACCATTCACCTAGCCATTGAGGCTAGAAACATTTTCCTCACCTTCACTCTCCATCCAGCTCCTCTCAACTGAGTCCATGTAAAATCGAAGCTGTCCAGTTTTTTCAAGCTCCTCCGTTTCCTGGCCAAGTTACTGTGGTCTACTCCCAGCACCGTTACAGGGCTCCTAACTAGTCTCATCTCCCTGCATCCATTCTTCTACTCTTTAGCCTGCTATTCAGGGACCTTTTTATTTTTATTTCTTTAAATATATCTTATTGATTATGCTATTACAGTTGTCCCATTTCCCCCCTTTATTCCCCTCCACCCTGCACCCCTCCTACTGCTTCCCCCCACCTTGGTTCATGTCCATGGGTTGTACATGTAAGTTCTTTGGCTTCTCCATTTCCTATACGATTCTTAACCTCCCCCATCCATCTTGTACCTATCATTCATGCTTCTTATTCCCCGTACTTTTTGCCCCATTCTCCCTCCTCCCCCTCCCCTGCTGATAACCCTCCATAGAGGTGAGTCAAATCAGATCTCTTCCTCCCCACTCCAAGCCTACCTTGTTAAAAAAATTTCAACCCATTTATCACAGGATAAAGACCCAAATGATAATGTGGCCTGTAAGGTTCTGCATGACCTGATTCTGAGTTTCCTCTCGAACCTGACCATGTGCCACTCCTCATCCCAAAAACAATACTCTGGTTTCTTTTCAGAATGCACAAATCTTTTGCCTTTTACTGAATAGGTGACCCCTGCTCAACCTTCAGGTCGCTTCTCAAATGTCACATATTCAAGTGACCCCTGCCAGATCAGATTTCCTTGCTGATTGTTATTATAGCACTCTGTATATTTCCTTTATAGAGCTTTATAAAATTAGAAATTATGTATCTGTGAGGTTATTTGGTTTATATGTATTCCCCATTAGATGTAAAGTTCCATAAAGCCCACCTTTTCTAGCCTGGAAATTTCAAGATACTCTGTCATCTGTCCTTCGTAGAATTATTCACAACTGTTCTTTACAGCCATCCTCAGATTCTGGTAGAACTCTGGAAAAATTCTGTTGTCTTCTGTCCACTCAGTTGTTTTCCTATTTTCTCTTACTTTAGTTTTCTACAATTATTTTATTATTACTCTAGCCCATTTTCATTCTTCGCTCATTCATTACAGTTTACTTTATGGGGTACCTGCCATGTGTCAAGCCCTGTACTGTAGGTCCAGGATGAGAGATTCAGAGCAGAGATTCAGAGCATGACTCCTGACATGGAGAGCACAAGCAAACAGTAAACAAATAGCTACACCCTCAGAAAAATGTCAATATGAAAAAGATTTCTAAAAGTTATCCTGGGAAAAGACACAGTAATAGCTAGCTCTTCCTGAGGAAGTGACCAAAGCCCCATCACAGATGTGTGATTTTAGGTAGGTCTTGAAAGATAAGTAAGAGTGGGAAGCGAGAGGATTTCAGGGATAAGCATCTATGTCAATACAATGCAAGGTCACGAAAGAGGGTGTCATGTCTTACAAAGCCCTTATTGATCTGCCCCCCTTCCTCTTTGGTGTTGCACGGGCTCCTTCGTGTGACCCATGTTCCAGCGGTTGCCTATTAAATTTAGACAACTTTGTTCTTAGCCAAAGTCATTGACTGTGCTGTGCTAAAATATAGTGCAATAATGGTAGCAGTCTTTAGACATCCAGATATTCTGTAGTCTCCTTTTAGCAGGTAAATATCTGGTGTGTATGATTTTAAAAATGAGGAAACAAATGTTTTCTTATTTCACTAGTATTCAAATAATAGTTGTCTTTTGACATAAGATGTGCTTCAAAGATATTTTGAAAACTTCAATGTGTCTGAATACAAAATGAAGCACAATTGAATTTTGACATTTTAATTTTAAGTGAGCTAATAAATTTCTCTTGAAAAAGACTCACAATATCTATATGAAGGGCATGCCAACCATCTTCAACCATTATTGTCACTTTTCTATGTATGTGAATTTATCCTACTAAAATGCATGCTATTATTTGACGTGTGAAAGAGGAAGGATTATGATGAATCAAATTTCTGGCTTGCTGTATATATCATAAACACCATCCAGGAATTAGAGGAATGAACAATTTGTAACAATTCCTACATGTATTCCACCTTTTCCAACAATCGATACAATTAAATACAAGGTGGTACTGAACATCTATGGAGGTCATAGCATCCCACTAGATTTTGCAGCCACAGGAAGCATTCAGAAAGGGCCTCTGCCCACTGGGGATAGGGACCTGGCGGCAAATCATCCCAACTCTGTAAAAATTATAACAGTGGTAGAAAATGAATATTTGGATGCACAGAAGAGAACATCTTTTCATCATGGAAAAGTGTCACAGAAGTGACATGTGAGAAGTGTCCTGAAGTATTTGTAGGAGTTTGCCAGGCATGGAGAATGAAATGGCACAGAGCTTGCTCTCTGAACCCTGAGAGCAGAATACCAGGTAGGTGTGTGGAGTAGCAGGAGACAAGTATTCAAGGAAGGACAAGGATGCCTCACCATAGACCATGGGTTCCTCCTCTAGGCAATTTGATTTGCCTTTTAGGTGTGCACCACAGACAAGAAAGAATAGAGGAAAACAGAAGCCTAGTTAGGAGGCTCTTGCAAATATCTCAGCAAGGCATGCTGAAGCTCTAAGTCATGGCGGCTGGAATAGAGGTGAGTGGAGATGTTTATCAGTTTCCTACTGCTGCATAATAAACAGCCAAAAAACTCTGTGTCATACAATGGAAGGCACTTACTCCCATCGATCCGAGGGTCAGCTAGGCTGAACGGATTGGCTGAGACAACTCTGCTTGACTTGTCTCGTGCTCCTCTTGAGACCAGCAGCTAGCCCAGGTAGCATTTCATGTTTTGTTGTTGTTTTTTTTTACTGTTCAAGTTGGAAGTACAAGGGGGCATGTGGAAACATGTAGGACCTCTAAAAGCCCAGGCTTCAAGTTGGTACACAATCATTTCAGCTTTATTGTCCAAAGCAAATCACATAGCCAAACCTAAAGTCACAAGGCGAGGAAATAGACTCCTCCTCTCTTAGTAGAAAGAGCAAAGTTAAATAGCTAAGGGCAGGAATGCAAGTAGGGGGGAAGGACTAGCGACAATAATGTAATGCCACACTCTGCTCTCTGGCCCACAATAATTCATGTCCCTCCCAGTGCAGTGTACACACATCCCCACCCAAAGACTTCCAAAACTGCATCCAACCACACACGGCCTCTGGCTCAAGGTTCATGATCCTGTAACCTAGACTAGATTTGTGAGTCTCATTTAGAAAAGAACACTGATTGGTCTTTATTTAGAGAAGATGAATGAAAAAAATAAGCTATCTACCCCATCCCATATCTCTCCCTCTCTCTCCTTTCTGTCACTTGCTCACACACAGCCTACCAACAATGGTGAAGCTGGCCCAGGATAACTACATAATCACTCCAATTTAAAAAGAATGGAAGATTCATAGCAGACCTGGCCAACGGCAGTTCTGAAATCCCAATGGGCCAATGCTGCTCTGTGGAAGGGGAATGCCTTTGACTGGGCCCGGGTTCTGCTCCCTGGTCGCGCCTCCCCAGTGCTTTGGTCCCCAAGGTCTTGAACTCTGCCCTTTGAGATATCCTCCCCTTTTCATCTTCCTTCTCCTCGGCCACTTCTGAAAAGGGCTTTGGAAAATACGCAGTTTTGACAACCAAGCAATTTTCTCAGCCTGTCTCCTGCATGAGAACGTTGAGTGCCCAAAGATTTTTTTTCTTTGTATTTTTTAAAAGCTTCCATCTCTTTTACTCCTAGATGGCAGTGCTTTTGCTAGTTTGACTGTCTAAAACATTTTGTGAATACCTACATATTCAATTCCAGTCTACTCTGTGTGTGAAAAGTCAAGTTGTGCCCACGACTCTTTCCCAGACATGTTCCTCTCTCACTTTTGATTTAATCACCGCCACCAACCACATATCAGACTAACGTGGGACCATGCCCTTAAGTTTCACGTCCTTTTTACCAGCTGGAAAAGGCATACTGCAGGCTTTCAACTTTCTTAGTCTCAGGTCTTTTTCATACTATTAAAAATTACTGAAGAGTTTAGAGTTTCCCTTAGAAAACTCTAGAAAGTACAAGAACATACAAGCACCCAATTGTATTAGATATCAGGCAATGATATAATCACGTTATGTAACCTTTGGAAAACTCCACTCGATGCCACTGAAAAATAAGAGTGAAAGAGACAATGTCTTAGAATTATTATGAAAATAATTTTGACCATGTAAGCCCCCCCAAAGTATTTTTGGGAATTCCCAGGGCTCACCAAACCACATTTTGAGAATCATTGGCTTACTGTAAGATACCCTTTTCCTTTCAGAGGTTCTAACTATAGTTTTCTATAACCACACCCTTGATTTTCCAACAAATAACAATTTAAATATACCACCTCCTTATCTTTGTAACTTTGTAGTCTTTAAGGGCTCCATCTAAGTATGTACAACTTTATAATTTAATACATAAGACTTTACTAGAAATATTTTAGATAAGGTACAGTGATTATCTACAGTACTAACTTGTCTGGCATTCTGTCAGCTTCAAATGAAAAACAGCACATTTAAACATCAACAAGGTAAGAAGCAGAACTTTGCAAAACCTTACAGAGATGGAGACAAAAATTAGAGTTCATGACTCACCGAGCAAGATGGCCATAAGAGAACCCCCAGGGTTTGGTTGGAACTCTGGAGCGTTCGTTATACATTGAAAATAAGAATAAACCAGGGACTTAAAACCAACTTGGAATCACCTCACCCTTAACTGAATTAAGATGACATGGGAGCCCTAATCAGTGTGGCTCAGTTGGTTGGAGCATCATCCCATAACCAAAAGGTTGCAAGGTTAACTGTCGATCAGATCATATACCCAAGGTGCAGGTTTGATCCCCACTCAGGGCACAGGCGCACGTGACCCCCTTGATCAGGGCGCCGATCCCCGGTCCAAGCATATACAGGAGGCAACCAACTGATGCCTCTCTATGGCATCAATGTTTCTCTCTCTCCCTTCCTCTTTCTCTAAAACAAATGAAAAAAAAAAAAAAGTTCTCAGGTAATGATTAAAAAAAAAAAAAGATGACATGGGAGTACTCATTCCCGCAGCCTAGCTGCCTGCTGTAGTGATGCAAATCTTCTCGAGAAAATAATAGTATTCAGACTCAAAGTATTTCTACAGTTTTGTGCAATGATGTCAATCACTCAAATATTCAAGATTAGAAGGCACAATGTGACCAAAAACTAAGACAAAGAGTGTAAAACAGCAAGAAATGCATAGGCGATCCAGAAGCAGTTATCAGACAGACTTTAAAGTAACTGCAGTGAATATGTTTAAAGAATTAAATTACAAGATTTCAACTGAGAATTAGAAACTATAAAAAAAGAACCAAATGGAAATTCTAAGCTGAAAAATGAAATAGATGGTGTTAAATACTTACCAGATTAGGTAAAAAGAGTAAAATAGATGCAGCTAAAGATCATTCTGCTAAAATTTTTATTAGAACTGTATTGTACTGAATCTAAGTCAATATGTGAAGAACTGACATTTAACAATATTGAACTTTCTAGTCTGAGGACCTGACATATCTCTCCATTCCTTTAGACTTCCTTTCTCTTAGTAGTATTTTATAGAATTCAGTGTACAGGTCTCACACAACTTTTACCAAAGTTACACCAAAGAATCTCATACTTTTGATGCAACTATAAATAGTATTGATTTTTAATTTCAATTTTTTGCTAGTATATAGAAATGCAATTGATGTTTGTATACTGACCTTGTATTCTGTAACTTTGTTAAACTCACTTATTGGTTTCAGATATTTTATACATCCCATAGGGGTTTTCTGTAGTAGAATATGTCATCTGTGAAGAGACATTTTTACCTCCTCATTTCTAATCTGGAAGTCTTTTCTTTCTTTTTCTTGCCTGATTGTCTTGGCTAGAAGCTCTAGTGTGTTTAATAGAAGTTAGCAGACATCCTTACTTTGATCTTAGGGGGAAAGAATTAAATCTTTCACCATAAAGTATAATGTTCACTGTAGGATTTTCTTAAGATGCCCTTTTATCAGTTTGAGGAAATTGGTTTTTTTTTTTTCTTACTTTGCTGAGTGTTTTTATCAGAAATAAATGCTGGATTTTGTCAAATGCTTTTTGTACTATGATTGAGATGGTCATACAGTTTTCATGTTAGTCTGCTGATATAGTGAGTTACACTAACTTCCTAATATTAGCCCAAGTTTGCATTTTTGAGACAAACCTTACTAGTCAAATGTATTGGGTTTGCCAAAAAGTTTTTTTTTTTTCCTGTATGATGGCTCTAGTAATATTTGTCTTTAACTTCATTTGAAACAATTTTGTTAGATTGTATTGTGACAGCTGTCCTATCAGTGTGCATTAAAAAAAACATCAAAATTGGTGAATTTTTGTGTAGCCATTTTAATATTGAAGGTGGAAGGAAATATGCAACATTTTTGGCACATTATGCTTTATTTCAAGAAAGGTAAAAATGCAACTGAAATGCAAAAAAGATCTTTGCAGTGTATGGGGAAGGTGCTGCTCTGAGTGATGGAACATGTCAAAAGCGGTTTGCAAAGTTTCATGCTAGAGATTTCTTATGGATGATAGATACTGCACAATCGGGTAGACCACTTGAAGTCGATAGTGATGACATCAAGACGTTAAGTGAGAACAATCAACTACATACCACATGAAATATAGCCAGCAAACTCAAAATATCCAGGTCAGTAAAGTTATTGGCAAAAATGAAAAATGTGGTTTTTTTTAACGGAGAAAACCATACAGACTTTTTGGCCAACCCAGTATTATTGTTTTTACATATACTTGGATTCAAATTGCTAAAATTTTGTTTAGAACTTTTGCATGTGTTTATGATGAATACTGGTATGTTGTTTTGATTTTGGTATTAGTATAATGCTGGCCTCAAAGAATGAGTTGGGAATTTTCCCATTTTCTGGAAGCATCTGTTGAAAATTAAAATATTTTGCACTTTAAACATGAAAGAATTCACCAGTGTTGTTATTTAGCTTTTGCATTTTGTTTGTCAAAAGTATCTATAGAATCTGTAGTGGTTACTTCTCTCATTCCTGATATTGGTAGTTTATGTCTTTTTTTTCCTCATCATTCTGGCTAAAGGTTTATCAATTTCATTGATCTAAAGGAATTAGCTTCTAATTTCACTTATTTTCTCAATTGATTGTTTTCTATTGCATGTATTTCTTCTGTAATCTTTATTCTTTCATTTGCTTGTTTTGTTTCACTTGCTATGATTTTTCAGGAGTAAGATGGAAACTGAAGTAATTGAGTCCTTTCCTTTTCTAATAGAGATATTTAATGAAATTCCCCTTTAAGTACTTGCTTTAGCTGATTCCCACAAATTTTGATCATCTGCATTTAGTTCAATATATTTTTAAATTTATTTTTATATTAAAGCTATGTCTTTATATTTAAAGTGGATTTCTCAGATTCAGTATATATTTGGATAAAAAAGAATCTAATAAGGGCAACTGACAATTTGTGATTGGGCAACTTAAGGGCAACTTAATTACTGATATTGCTGTGTAAGTCCACCATCTTACTGCCTATTTGTCCTATCTATTTTTTTGTCCCCCTTTCTTCTTCTCATTCTTTCTTTTGGATTATTTATGGCTACATTTCACTACCTTTGCTGGGTTATTAGTTTTAACTGTTTTTCTTTTTGTGGTTGCTTTAGGGTTTGCATGATACATTCTCACCACAGTCTACTTGCAGGTAATATACTGCTTCACAGCACAGGCTCCTTAAAGTATTATGTGTATTTTCCTCCTCCCATCCTTGATATTGTCATCAGACATTTCACTTTACATATGTTGGCCACACAACACCTTATCATTTTTGCTTTAGTCAATTACCCTCTAGAGATCATTTAAAGTAAGAAAAGAAGTCTTAACATCGGTTCACATATGTACCATTTTTGGTGCCCTCCATTCATTTGAATAAAAGCAGGTTTCTACCTGGTACCATTTTCCTTCTGAATAAAGGCATTAACATTTCCTGCAGCCCAGCCTGCTTGTGATGAATTTTCTCTGCCTTTATAGGTAAGTCTGAAAAAGTTTTTATTTCATTTTAATTTTTGAAAGATATTTTTGCTGGGTCTAGAATTCTAAGTTGGGTATTTTCTTTCGGTGCCTTGAAGAGGTCACTCGCTGTGTCTGACATTGTCTTTGCTCCTCTGTGTCTTCCGACTTTGGCTGCCTAAGAATTTTTCTTTGTCTCTGGTACTTAAAACTTTGATGATGATGTGCTTTGGTGTAATTTTCTTATTTCTTGTGCTTGGGTTTCTTGGATCTCACTAGTTTTCCTCTCTCAGGGATCACGGTTCTATGCCTCGTGATGTCTACTCTTTGAAAACTGTTCCACCGTATTTGTCTCTTTTAAATATTTCATATGGATAAACCCAACCCCTATTATTCCATCTTGGCCAGAGACAAAAATCTAATTCCAGATTTCCCATTTTTACCATATATGTTTTTTGTCCGTACTTATTTAGCTTTTAAATTCTGACAAAAATGTTTCATCCATATACATGAATTACTGGAATTGTTTTATTTATCCCTCCTTTTTTAATATACATCAAGTGCATATACAGAAAAAGGCAACAGGGAAATATTAATGAATTTAAATAAAGCATGTAGGCAAAACACACTTATGTTTCCTAAAGCTGCTTGATAATGATATATAAGAAAACTTGTTACAAGTCATAATGCTTCATAATCTGCCAGGAGAAAGACCACAGTAGCATCGCTTATGCTTCAGTACAGATGTATTCTCTGAGCCACACTGGGAAAAAGTGGTATTTCTGTTTTTATTCCTTCACATAGTTACTAGTATGTTTACACTTATTACAAATACCCTTAAAATTTTCCATTGCTTTGGAAAACTATAAAGTTAGTAAGCTAGCTCCATTTCTTTTTTATTTTAGTTTATTTCAGAAGTCAAAATTGGACAGGAGTACTATATATAAGAGACACTGTTTAAATCTTTGGGACAAGAGACTACATGAAGGTAAACAAGCCAACCACCTGCCTAACATCGTACGACTAGAACTGCAGGTCACGTTGGGTAGATGCACACAGCTACCCACTGTCAAAGAGTCACAAATTCTTTTGACAATTATCCTTTCTAAATGTCATGGTAAGGTTAATAGTATAAAAATATTAAACACAGCACACAAAGAATTAGAAAAAGTTAATGATATAAATCACAAAAAAATCTACACTCATCATTTGGGAGAAAAAAATGACAATAATATAGTAATAGTATCTAATGTGAAATTTTCACTGATTATAAAGTAAATCATGTTGGTTGAAACTTTAAAGTTTAATTTTGCTTGTTATTAATTCATGAGATAAGTAGCAGGTGTGCAGGTCTGGTCAAATCTTTCAAATCCTTAAAAATTTTCATAGGTAAAGTGAAGTTACCTTAAAAAAATACCAGCCAAGAGTACAAATTTGTCAGAAGTACAATACAATAACACAAATGCAATAGATATAAAGTAATCTGTGCAATTCAAAACTCCAAAAATTGTCTTATCAAATGTACAAGTAATAAATAGTTATTCTTCATCAAGTTAACAAAATAATTACTAACCAACCTTGTGTTTTATTAGTCAATTACTTAGAAAAACCCATTATTATTTTAAAATTATTTTTTCCATAAAAAATAGAGTGCATATCAAACTCTTTAATCATCAAACATCAAAAAAAAATTTGGAAGGCAAATGTCAATCAAAAATATATCTGTTTAAAAAAGGTGACTTGAAAACATCCATAACCTATTTTTTATTTGCACAAGTTTTTTATGAGAAAGGGCACTTGGTGTCTACCTAAAGCTTTCAGAAAATAAAGATCCTACTGACATTCCTATTAGGCAGATGATACATTGTACAGCTTTTAATATAAAAAATATAAATATTTTTGACAGAGAAAATGAAATAGTGGTCAGTGTAAAATCCCATCACCCTATAACTTGAAAAAATTTTCCCAGAGGCCGTGAAAACAATACTGATTCCATGTAGTTCTGTGTTGCCAGAAACTTCTCAATTTTCAAAACACTAAGGTATTCACTGAAATTTCAAAAGTGGGCCCGTAGTCTTTTGTTTTCTTCTCGTAGTCTTTCAATTTCAGCCACTAAACCTTCATTCACTGAGTATCTTTCCAATAAAGAGTGCATTTCATTCTAGAAAAGGACAAAAGTGCTTTTTACATTACTGACATTTCAAATTTATGCGGCAAGTTTTACATACCGTCAGCTATCGTTCCTCTCATGTTCAATTCACTAGCTAAATGATACTCTTCAGAGTTAACCACTCTTACGAGGCCACTAGTAAAGCTTACATATTTTGAAGGTTTTTATTTGCACATTTGGGAAGCTTTCTGCTTACACATTGAAAAGAAAAAAGTAGTCTTAACTATCAAAAGTTAAAAAGAAATGTGACTAGTTAAAAATTATTTTACTTATTAAATTTCTAAAGATCCCTTTTTCTTTACTATAGCAACTAGATATAACGAAGTAAAAAATATACCACCTTTTAATGGGTTTGGAGGTCCACAACTCTACACTCATTTCACATAAAATTCGTCATACGTACCAACTGCATATGAAACTGTTTAATCATCTCCACTTGCAGGTTCACAATGTCCCTATGACATGCCTCTCTAGGGAGAAGATAAAATACTGGTTAGAATTGTCACAGTGTTACCAATTCTACATCATTCAAGAAACTGGTTAAGCGTTCTCATCTTTAAAATGATTAGATGTTAACAATTATCATTACAATAATAAAAATACCAATGATGCAGCATTTATTTACTGAGTGCTAGGCACTGTTTCTCACACTTTAAGAATTTATTTAATCTTTATAATGGTACAATTATTGCCTCCATTTTGCTAATAAAGTCACTGAGCCACAGAGCAGTTATAACTTATCCAAGGTCACAAAACCTGTAAATAGCAGCGCTAGGACATAAACCCAGGCTATCCACCTCCACTATACTACACTACATTCCTTCATACAGAAATTATCACTAAGAAAAGACGCAGGTTTATACTGCAGTGAAATACAGATAATTTACTAGGTTATAACATTTTAACTACTATTGATGTTTGTTGAGCTATTAAAAAAATACTTTCAGTCAAATGGAAAGAGATTATTTGGGTGGTTATAACATAGCATACTCAATAAAATGCAATTAATTCATGCCAAAATTATGACGTATAATAATAAGAGAAATAGTCACCCACTATACAAATTACAAGTTAGAACATGACCAAAATCACAGAAGCTTCCTGTGCGTTTTCTCTGATCCCATCACTCAGCTTTCAGGAGAAGCCTGAGAATGACGACACTACCGCTCTGATGAATTTTGCTTAAGCAAAGAAGTGCTTTAAAACAAAAACTGTGTAACACGGAATCTTTCTTAATACATTTTTAATTCACCTGCTTTTGAGCATTACAAAAGGGGTAGGTAATTCTACTATATTCTATGTAGCCTTTGAGTGGTATACCTTTAGAAAATAATCCAATACCACACTTTCAAAATTCATGTTCTATACACCTATAATTCGCTGATTTGCGCTACCATATTCATTCTCCTGTCAACTGATATTTGGATTGCTTTCAAGTCTTTATTATTACAATGGTGTTACAAATGATCATTTACATACCTCCCAATGCACATGTGCCCATTTCTGTAGATGATATAGATGACAGATGATAGAGAGATACACAGATAGACAGACGGATGGATGGATGGATAGACGGACAGTACACATGATCCAGATGTATACTTGCTCAGTTTCACAAAACAAAGCACAACTGATTCTCTGGAGTGGCAGTTATCAACGGACATGCTCATCGGTACAACAGAGTTCCTCTTGCTCCACACTCTCAGCAGCTGGTGGTGTCTGCCTTTTTCACATTTCCCCATTGAATGAGTGCATTTGATACATTTTTAGTTCTCTGATTAATTACAGGACTGGGCATCTTTCCTAGGTTCACATACAATTTCTCTTCTGTGAAATGGTGACCCATGCCTTATAGTGATTTCTCTATCGAATGTCTTCTTTCTTATTACTAAGTGTTCTTCTCATAATCTGACCCTTTGTTGGGTATATTGAGCAGATATTTTCTTGGGATGAGCAGTTCAAATTTACTAAACTAATACTACAGTCAAGTTTGCCGATCTATTTATATAGGTAGGATATCTTCCTATAACTTTTCTATCCTGAAGTCACAAATAAATTCTCTTACACTACCTAAAATTTTACCCATAACATTTAAACTCTTATTTTATGTGGAATTGATTTTTAACAGCATGAAACAGGGATCCCTACTTATAACCCCATGTCACGACACAACCCATTAACTGTTCCATGTTCTGCACACAGACCAGCCACGTGTCCTCTGTCAGAGATCACATGTCCATACACATTTAGGTTTCTTTCTGCCCTCGCTGATTCATTCGCCAATCTGTCACCCTGTGCTAATGATACACTATTTTAATTATAGCTTAATATTTAAGCTTACTCATCTGATAATCAAGTTCCCTTCAACCTTCTCTAGAATGTCTTGCTCATTCCCAGATCTTTTCTTCTTTCATATATACTTTGGAACTATCCCAACATCTTCTTCAAAAAAACCCAGTTGGGATTTGATTGGAATTGCATTCAATCTATAGACCAATTTAAAATAACTGACATCTTCATAATATCTTTCCACTTAGTTAATTGTTAATGCTTTCTAATATATTTTTTAATGTTTTTCTATAAAGATATTCACCATTTTTGGTTAAATTTATTCCTAACTACCTTACTTTTTCTGTTGCCAACCATAAGGGCATGAAAAATGTTTTCTCTTCTACATTCAGATTTGGCAAAAGCTATATTAAAAACCAATCAAAGGAATCATAGAATCACAAAGGTAGTAAGAACTTCTCTCGCAGAAAAGAGAGGTCTGCCAGGTAAGCCCCACATTTCCCTCTGCCTTTTCCCTGGGGAATGTGCTGATTCAACAGTGTGGAGAAAAGAGGCTGAGCTGAAGCAGCGGTTTGGAGCTTGAGACCATCTCAGCGAGGGGCACGCGAGTCTGGGACTGCTAGAGCAGCCAAGGTTACCACGTCCCAGACCCTGGACAGGGGGAGCCTGCAGAAAAGTATGCCTGAAACAGCACAATTTCCCCTGGAGACGTCTGCTGATTCTGAAGCAGCACCTATACCGGGACAGATGACAGGAAACCAAACAGAAAATGGCAGATCCATCCAAACAGCAGACAAAGTATTTTGGCAGCCTTGTGGTGCTGGGGAATGAAGGTTAAACTTCAGGACCCACTAAGATAACAAGGCCCGGGGAATGCTCCAGACATTCAGCTGACATCCTCAAAGAAAAGAGGCTGAACATTAGGAATAAAGGCAAATCAGAGATAAACTAGCGCTAAGAGAACCTGAAACCTGCCAAGTACGGATCAGTGATCTGCCTGCCAGAAGAAATTTAAATCCTGAAAAACAACAGAAATAGACCCACAGACTTCCGCTTAGGATGTTATCTCCTCAACCCCAATAAATAAGAACAAGCCAGATAACCCATAAAAATCATGTTTGTATGACTCAACCAGAGAGCTGAAGAGTGCAAAGAACCCAAGTGAACTACAATCCACCCGTGGATCGTTTCCACCCTCCATGGAGTAGTGCGGGGAGAAAGCCGCCACTCACAGGGTAAGGAGACCTGGCTGAATTTCTTGAGAGATGTGTAAAGGCGACTGGAGACTGGCACAAGGACAGTTTGGAGTGCCCTGGAGTCCCAGCCACAAATGAAGTCTGCACTCCCTCACCCAGTTTTCCTCACAGGCCTTCGCTGAGCGCTTAAGTGAAAATCAGTGGCAGGGCAGGCGGGCTGGGAGAGACCCCCTAAGAAACAGATACACAAAGGCTGGTGAAGACTGGGCGTAGGGGAGAAGGAGAGCAACCCCTCTGAGAAGGCAGCCACACTCCGGAGCTGCAGGAGCACTAGTGAGAGACAGATAGCCCCCCACCCCATCCTGCATTCCCCACTGTGAGGGGAAGCTATTCGACAGCTACTGGGCAGAGCAGGCACACTTACAGAAGCCCTCTGAGCTCTCCTGGGTCCACAGTGAGTCCCAGGAGGCTGCAGGGGCAGTTGGGGGGGGGGGGGCAGAAGAGCTGACGGAGGCCCTGCCCACCCCCGCTCCCCAGGCACAGACAGGCAAGTGTGCTGAGACCTGAAGGCGGGGCAGGGCTACCTCTCTGTACGCGCTCCAGCAGGGCTGGTCCCCTTCTGCGCTCCCAGCACTGCTGCGTTCGCATATTCCAGTCAGCTGTATCCAGACGATTCCACCACTTAGACATGTATATGCACTCCTGAAAAACCTCACATTCTTTACAAATAGGTACACAGGACTCCATTTTTAAAATGTGACTCCATTTTTAAATGTGTTACACTATAACAGAATATTATCCAGCCTTAAGAAAGAAGGAAATCTTGGCTTATTAGACAACAGGATAAATCTGAATGATACAACGCTAAGTGAAATAAGCCAGTCGAAGAAGGACAGATACAGCAATGACTCCATATGAGATAACTAAAACAGACTCATGGAAACAAAGAATAGAGCTGTGATTGCCAGGGGCTGAGGAGAAGGAGAAACAGAGAGCTGGTATTTGACAATCATAAAATTTCAGTTATGCAAAATGAGCAAGTTCAAGAGATCTGCTCTATAACGTTGTGCCTATAATTACCGATATTCAAGCTCTATTAAAATGATAGATCTCATGTTAAGTGTTCTTATCACAATAGGAAGGGAGGGAGGGAGGAGAGAAATATCAGAACTCAGGGGAAGAGGATTGGAGCAGACACTCAAAACATATGCAACTTTATAACCAATTAAAAACAATTAAATCCTAATAAAATTACTAGCATAGTTTAAACAAATGAACAATAAAGACTTCACTTTAAAAAAGTGATTGTCACTTGATAAAGGGGAAAAAAGACAGACGGATTGAGCCCTCAAGCCCGGAGGCCATAATAAAATCCCCGGAATGGGGGAATAGCGACGTAAGTCCTCCCTCACCTGGAGCACAGAGCCACACGAGGGTGAGAGAAAGGGAACAGAAAGAGATGAACACTGACAGGTGGCTTGCTGCCTTCAGCCGTGTTCATGCACTTTGCTCTGGCTGCTATTACATGAACCAACAAAATTTGCCCATCATATTATCATCACTGCCCTCTTTACCAATTACAATTGAATCAACACACATTGAAGAAACACACACCACAGCAGGACACGCCGTCCCAACCGCAATTAAACTACAAGGACTTCATGGGCAGACCATTCATTTTTGTATCCTTAGTATCTGCTACATACACCAGACACAATGTAAACGTCAAAATGCCAATTTTCCTTTAAAAAATGTTTATGTTAACATGTAAAATTGTTTTTTCAAAGTATTTTTAACATTAAAAAGAAACATGCACCAACAAAAACTGCACTTCTTCTCCAACATTCTTGTCCACAATAACCCAAATCTGAGCTAGAATACTAACTATAAGTCAGAAAAAAAACATAGAAGACTCTAATAACTGATAAAGCCTCCAAAATATATTGAGATAATAGGTTCTAGAATGCATTCTAACAACGTTCAAAATTCAAAGGGCAAGAAGACATGAATAAATCCGTGTAGACATTTTTTTAATTAAGCATTACATTTCAATGTATTCTATTGGAAAAAATTCAGAATTCTCTCAGAAAATATTTTCTCTACTATATCATTCAACATAGCACTGGGCAGGGGATCTATAAACACGGTATATAAGAATCCTATTTGAGCTCACCAGAATCTGTCCACATTTTGATGATAAAAATAAAAACATCCACAATGGCAGCCTGCCTGCTAGACTGCCCTGCCAAATCATCTAATGATAACCCTAGGTAAATGTGCCTTTCCCTGGGTGATAGTCAATATCAGTACATCAAGATCAATAAAACTCATCATGTTTCCTATGGCTTTATGGACACCAGAGCCTGGGTGCAGGTAGAAGCCACCGGCATTACTTCTACTTTCAGTTTTAACCTAATAAGAAACAAGCCAGTCACAACCCAGACAGAAAGGGTAATCTCTCGATTGCTACCTGAAGTCGTCCAGCGTCTCCTGTATCATGTTCTGAATAAAATGGATTTGAACGGATGTCAATGGTGCATTTGGCCGATTATTTCCAATAGTATCAGCTATTTTTTCAGACAGTGAACTGGCAACTCCAGCAGTGACGGAGGATGCTAACTTTGGATCTAAAATGAAAAAATGAAGAAAATATTAAGGGTCAATTTAGACTAAAAGACATCGAACATTTCTAAATAAGATCTGGCATGAGAAAACTTGAAAAACTGGTAAACTGCTAAAGAACAGTGTTCCTGTGACATTTAGAAAAATTCACTGTTTGGAATACAAATCTTACAAACTTTCTATGATATTACTTCTAATAGTCATTTATCTCTATATATAAACTGTCAACTGTCTAATGTAGTAACAACATATGACAGAGGGACTGATCTTGAAGAATCTCTGAACCATTTCCTCTTAGAAAAGATGAATGTGACAAGCTGCAGCAGAAACCAGATAAACCGAGACTAAAACAAACAGGAGGAACACAGGAGGAAAGTAGGGCTATAGGCAAAGCCCTGGAGTTTAAGCTAATGCAATCCATCCACAGAAACCTTAAGGTAAAATATAGACATCTATATAAAACAGTTGCTTCCATACAAGGAGTTGTTCTATATGGATAACTCTTATAGATGAAGCTTATCCCTTTAAATGTGCTCAGGAACACTACAAACAGGACTTTAATACAGGGAAATATACACTAATATAGAATATTATGTCAACTGTAATTGACAAATTAAAAATAACATAAAAAAACAAATATAGTTGGGAATAATATCTTTGTAAATAAATCTTCATTTTAATTTAACAAGACAATTTTAGGTAGTTAATGACCCATTTTCCAAGGGTCCTACACTATATTCCTACCTGTATCATACTAGATCAGACACTTACATAAAGTAGATTAAAAATGAAATTAACACCAAGAGTGTCAAGTAAATGTGGTTATATTTAACCACTCATATACATTTTATTATCTTCTAGTATGAAAAGCACACTAGAGAGATGTCATAAATTTTAAACTCCTTAAACATTTAAAATTGTTAATCTGTGGTCAATCCATTTATTTATCCTTTCAAGTTAAATAGTGGGAGTATTCAACTTAACACTTTCAAACATTAGGAATTTGTATGTACTTACTTGAAGTTGAAGATCCATTGATTGTGGGCTCATACAGTAACTGTGCTTCATTTTCTTTTTCTGCCTTTTCAAATTTCTCAGGACTTTTCATTTGGTTCGATGATGGAGAGATATTTACATTTCCAGTTTCAGCACCGGGGATCAACTTCGCAAACTTCACATTTAAAATAAACAATTAATATATACATTCCGGTTGTACCCATATAATCCACATGATTTGTACCAACTTTCTCTTTTTATCCAACAGGTAGGGTCAGGTAAAGGAAGAGAAAGAAAGGGATAGAGAAAGCAAAAAAAAAAAAAAAAAAAAGCTAGGACTAGTGGCACAATAAATCAAGTTTACTAAACAAAAACAATGTCAATGATAACACGAGAAAGAAGAGTTCCGTGACAATATAAGCATCCGGCTGTTGGGTATCATTTAAAATCATTACACAGGCAAAAAAAATCTCCAAATTCTCATGTGATATAACTAGTCAGAAGTATTTGAAAAATAAGTCAAAAGATATTTTTGTACTTCTTGAATTATGGTATCTTTTCAATACCATCCTAAAAATTCAATTTGCTCTCAAACTTGGGATAAATAACTTAACCACCAATTCAGTACTTTCTGCTGCAATGGAAATAACTTCTAAAAAATTCAGGTATAAAAATATTCTTAGACAGCTAAGCCAAGACTTTTGTCTTATAAAACAATAGTATAAGTTTAAGTTTACATATGCTGTTACCTTCATCATATCCAGAGACATTTCAAAAGTATCCTTTAGTTTCTAACCTGTGACATCAAGTTTGAAGGGTATTTTCCTAGCCAGTCAGTGCACAGCACTGTCCACGGTCAGGACACGTGCAGTGGCAGCTGTCTGCTTCCTAGTGATGAACTTCACCCTTGTGCCTGCTAGCGACAACACGCAGTGAGGTCAGTCTCGCTCTCAGAGAGATACCTGTTTGAAGGGCTCTTTGGGTTCCTGTTTTCCCACATACATTTTCTTAGGCTCAGCTGTCAGATCATGATGTTCATTTTCCTCTTTCCCTGGAGATCCCATGAAGACATTAAGAGGGCTAGAATGCAACACTGAAGTGCCTGAAGCTCCTGGATTTTTTCTTGGAGGAAACATGGAGTTCAATTGTGTTAAAAAATCAAGGCCTGAAAAAGAGGAGGAAAAAAACTGCATTTGCCTATGACGTTCTCCAATTTTGGATGTTTAATAAAAGCAATTAACACAACAGATAGGTTAACAGGGTAGAAAGACAAGGGATTTAGATTCTGAAGTCCGGTTCATTTGTTAGCTCTGACCCTTATTTGAGTGTATTCTTGGGCAAAAATTGTAAAACTCTCTGCTTCCTGATCTGTAAATGTGAATAATGATATACACTTCCCTGAG
Organism: Tonatia bakeri; assembly: GCA_004024845.1. Lineage (NCBI taxonomy): Eukaryota > Metazoa > Chordata > Mammalia > Chiroptera > Phyllostomidae > Tonatia > Tonatia bakeri. The sequence continues at coordinate 435,801 of PVIA01000052.1, forward strand.
TGGTAAGGCTTAAAAGAGATAGTATATGTAAAAGTACTTTGAAAACTATAAAACACAATGAACATTCTAGTTAGTAGTAGTGTCTGAGAACTGAAAATTGTTTATTTGGTTCAGACCTGTGAGAGATATACATGTATTGCATATATCTTGCAGATACAATACACACATATGGATTGTATACCTTACATATATAATACATGCATGTGTATTGCCTACCTATATAAAACACACGAGATATATGTATTACATACATAAAACACACATGAGAGAGATATATTCCATATCTATATAAAAATCATGCAATATATATTACATATCTATACAAAACATGCGAGTGATAAATATGTATTTATATATATAAAAATACTATATATTGTTGGGAACTGCCCTGCCTGGTTTCAGAAGCTGTAACCCCCATGACTAAGGCTGGGTGAGCGACCTTGGGACCATAAGCCACTGAGGAGACAAAGCTTATCTCCCTGGAAGGAACACTGCTTCTGCTCCTTTTACTTCATCCATAACTGGCCCCCAATGCTTGCTCAATTAGCCAATGATGGGTAAGATTCCCCAAGGGGGGAACGACCTAAGACAGGCATGATCACGTGGGAGTCCCCAAGGACCTTGCAGGGTACAGCAAAAGGGGATGATGGACCCTTACCCCTCAGCTTTGACAAAGCCTGAGTCCTCATTCTGTCTGCAAGAAGTCTCCTAATCTCTTGGTTGCCTTACTACCGATGCCTGTCTTAAACCTGGGTCCATGCCTTAAGCCTGAAACAATGACAGGGGGGGCGGTGCAGCCCTGTGCTGGAAAGGGTGGGTTCCCCGGGCAATCAAGCCTAAGAAAGAATATTGTTAAATCCTGTGAAACCTGCTTTGTTTAGAATGCTCTCAATTAAATGATAAGGCTCCAAGCAAGAAGTGAGTTTGTTCCTCAAAGTTTTATAGTTCTTTAGCTATCTGACCCTAACTCAAAATAGGCCCTCAGAGTTCTTTGTTATCTATTGTTTGATCCTTACTGCCTGACAATGATTAATGAGCTTTACCTATATTCTTGTGCAAACAAACCCAATGAAAGCCCACTGAAGAAAGGGCTCTTGGCCTTTTCCTTTGAGAGATCTGCCACCTTTCCTCCCCAAGCAGATCATGTCTTGGTAGACTTATTCTCATCTGTGGCGGTGAGAGAGGGGGGCAGAGCCCCCCCCCACAGTCTATGGTATATATTTATATTACTATATACTATAGTAATATATAGTATTTATATAGTATATAAATATAGTGTGTGTATATATATATAGGCAGGCAGCTTCTAAGATGGTTCCTAATGACCCCTGACATCTAGCATGGATCCATGCCCTCCTGTAACCCTCCCACTTTGAATAAGGGTTGGACCTAGTAACCTGCTTCTAGCAAACAGAAAATAGCAAAGTGGATGTCCTTTTGAAGGTGAGGTTACAAACACACTGTGGCCTCCACCCTGAGTGCCTGCAGCCACAGGAATGAGCTTGGAAGCAGACCTTAGCCCAGTCAAGCCCCGAGGACCGCAGCCCTATGGACGCCCCGATTAAAGCACCAAGAGAGACCAAAGGCCAAAGGCACTGAGCTAAGCCCTGCCCAGATCCTTAACCCACAGTTACGACGATAAACGCTCTTTTAAAATTCAAAATGTTGGGGTATCTTTTACACAGCCATAGATAACACAATTCACTTACAATTTTCATAAAAAGACTTCTCAACAGTTCTTACCATCTCCTTTACCCACAGACTCATCGCCTCCCTTGTTCACCACAGCATCTACAAACAAAATGAGGAAATCAAGTTTAAAAGATAGTGAGAAAGACACCACAGCAATTTAGACTTCCTCTTCATCCCTGGAAGAGTTCAGAGACTAATGATTTTATGAAGAAAAATCTAAGTGAATTTAAAAGCTAGCACTCACATAAACTTCCCTTTTCATCTTTTAGCTTCACGCATAGCAGTAAATAAGAAAAGATCATTCGACACTACAGTCATTTAATGAGACACCAAAGTACACTAGAAAAAATAGCAGTTAGGTCCAGAGATCTGCATTCAGTTCTGCCTGTACCACTTAACAGTTGTGTGGCCTTGGACAAACCTTTACTACTGAGCTTCAGTTTCTGCATTCGTAAGGGGGACAATGCCCTGACCATCTTGAAAGATTGTTCAGAGAATCAACCAAAATAATGTAAAATATTCTGAAAGCAATACAATGCTATAAAAACATAAGGTTTTATTTAATATTTGACTAATATTGACATTTCAATGGCAGAAATTTCAATACTGTAATATTATTAATTTACTAATTAACAACCCAAAATTGCTTCACGAATTAATAGAAAAGTGGTCAAATTCACCAGAAATTCAAATGGCCAATAAAGTGATTATCACACATAATTATCATATTAGTGGACTATCACCCATCTATCCTACCCATCCAACCATGTACCTGCAGGTGTGCATGTTTACCTAGTAACTGCCCAAAACACACACACTTTTAGAAGTTAGTAGTTCTCCTGTTCTCCCCTAACAAAAGCAGTACTCTAATTTAAAAGATGAAGAAACTGAGGCAAAACAGATTAAGCCTTTTACTAGTAGAGCTGCATCCTTGAGATTAAAACACAAATCTCCTGACAATGAAACCAGTACTATATTTAGTATCCACCTTTTCTTCTCATTATTAACATAAAACTCTAAGAAATGAAGGGCATATGGCTCCTATCCTAATCATATTTTTAAAACTAGCTCAAGTGATTAAAGAGGAATTCCTACCTACCCTTTATGCACTTCTCTAGAAAACCATGAAAGAGGATTTCATTTACAACTCAAAACCCCCCAAAAGCCCCGTCCTACATTCTTCAGTACCAGGGCTGACTAGCGGGGGTTCTCATGGACTTCAGAACCTGTTCTCCGCTCCAGCCCAAGCCCCTTCCCTTCCTGCATCTGCATCCTCTCCGCTCCTCATGCGGTCTGACCTCTCTTCATCCCGAAAGGAAGGGATCCTTCCCTCTTTCATTAGGTGGAAGGAAGATAAAGGAATCTGACCTGCAACTGGAATATTTGCAGGCAGAAGACAAGAATTCCATACAATCATATTCGTACCAATTCTTTCTGATTATGAAATCAATTACAGAAAATTTGGAAAATTGACAATTTTGAAATAAAAAATTATATAAGATCACAAGCACATGTAACGATTTAAACATCCTGCTACTGTTGACATCTACGTTCCCGCCCCTTTTTAACCATTACATATAAACAGTAAACACGCAAATCTCTGTGGGTAAGTTTTCTTAGATTAACTTATAGAAATTGCATTAACAGGCCAAAATTTAAGCCTGCCAAATTATCCTCTAGAAATTGACCCGTATCATTGATAACACTATTAGCAGTGAAACTATCCCATTAAGGATGAAGATCAGTATCAAAAACACATACCCAAAGAATGTGATTAGTTCATACAGTGTGAACAATAATGATAAACAATGTTTCCATTCATCAAGCTGGCAAAGTTTTTTGCTGTTTGGCTGTTTTTTTTCTTTTCAATGGCAACACCTACTAGCAATGGGTGTGTGTGTGTGTGTGTGTGTGTGTGTGTGTGTGTGTGTTTCTTTCATACATAGTGTAAAACAGGGGCGGCAAACTCATTTTCACCAGGGGCCACATCAGCCTCACGGTTGCCTTCAAAGAGCCAAATTAATTTCAATTCCTTAACAGTTAAGGAGTAATTACATTTACACAGTCCTAAAATTATTTTGGCCCTTTGAAGGCAACCACGAGGCTGACATAGCCCCTGGTGAAAATGAGTTTGACACCCCTGGCATAAAAGATGAGGCAAAGTATCACCCAGCCATATTTCTCCATGAAAACATTTAATAAATACCAATTAAGTACTAATAATCACAGAAGCAATTTTTTTAAGTTAGATATCTTTTATTATCAATATCCCAGATTTTACAGATTTACTCAGAAGTAAATACAAGATTGCTTATGAAGGCCAAACTTCCTTTAAGAAATTTCTGTGGAAATTAAAATGCTAACTTGGAAGCTTTTCACAAACTTCCAATGTGAATATTACCAGCATATATTCTGGAATGATAACATTTAAAATATGAGGGATTGAGAAAATTAGCAAACTATCATGACCACAGTTAAACTGTGGCTATTACCGACATTGCTCAGCCAGAATAAAAACGTAGTGACTACCAGCAAGAGAAGGCAGTCCTCCGATCTGAAGAAACTTACCGTCTCTGATAGGTGAGAACATGTCACCTAAACTACTTGTTCTACTGTCGTCAAAACTGGAGCAATCTTGACTTTTTCCACTGTTTGTGTTGATGCTTCGAGGCAAACCTTATAGGAATTAGAAATAAAAATGTCTTATTATATCTAAATAAACTTATCAGCAGAAACTAGGTTTTAAAAATATAAAACTGAAAGCAACAAATGGACAAGCAAATAAAAACTCACAGACACAGACCACAGTGCAGAGGTCACCAGAGGGAAGGGGCTGGAGGAGGGGGTGGGGCAGTAAAGGGTAAAGCCCCTCAAATACCCAGTGACGGAGGAAGACACGACTTCGTGTGAACACACGATGCAATATACAGATGATGCACTGTAGTATTTATTGTACACTTTAAACCACATAACTTTACTAAGCAATGTCAGCCCAGTAAATTTAATTTAAAAAATAACTTAAACAGAATAAATATATGATTTTGTCAATCAGCAGATAAAAATGTATTACCATATTACTGGTAATATTACAACTGTGAGTGTTAGAGAAAAAAGCAGAATTTGATAATAGCTCAGGTAACCAGCATTTTCATGAGATAAAGTGCCACCCCCAAATCAAGTAACTTATTTACTGATACATCACATTATAGCCATTTTGATTGGAATTTTCCTAAAATAATGTAAATATTTCATTTTCATCTTAAACAAAATATTCTGAACACGGTTTTGTTACTGACTGGCTCAGTCGTAGGATTATCTACAAATGGCAGTCATAAAAAAGTCTTTAAGGCACACGTAGCACGATGCCCAACAGAGCAGGACTCAAGTCATGTTAGCCTTTCCCCAGCTTGCGGTGGGCAGGGTTTTTCCCTCTTCTGTCTTTCCTTCACTAGCAGCGGGAGCTGTTCACATTGCTCTCAGCATTTTCAACCTCCAATGACCTCACTAACCTCACAATAGTTGACTAAGAGGAAAGAAACCAGAATACCAAATTCAGAGAGAATAGTACCGTAGTCACCAGTAAACTACTGACAATAACACTGGCAGCGAGTCTGCAGAGGTTGTTTTCAGTAACCAAACCAGACCCCTTCAGTGGGAGCAGCATGAACCTTCCCCCCCAAACTGTGGATTTATCTTACAAGTAGCTTAAAATAACAATAGTAATGATGACGATTGTGGTGACAATATCATTAGTCACACAATAATTACTGAACCCCCACCATGTAGCAGGCACCCTTGGTACATTTTCTCTGATTTCGTAGGAACCCTAAAAGTTAAGTTAAGCATTACCTGTGGAAGAGAAAAACGAGACTCAGGAATGGTTAAGAAAACTGCCAAAAGTCATCCTGGTGAGAAGTGACAGCCCTGAGACTTAAATCTAATACACTCTCAGTGTTTCAGAGGGGCAACTTGTACGTGTGTGTGCACGCGTATCTGAGAGAGAGAAAATTTGGAAGCAAACATGGCAAATTTATAAAATGGTCAATCTTCTTGATAGTGGAGCTCAGGAGTTCTTTGCAATATTATTGAAACTTTTCTGTAAGCTTGCAATTATATCAAATAAAATAAACAAAATTTCTAAATATGGGTGCAGAACAAACTTTCATTTTACCAGAAACTTTGCTAATCGGCGAGTGTCGTTAATCAGTGACTCTGCAGGCCCAGGTCTTTCATTTCCTAATTAATGCTGTCATTGTTACACATGAGCCTTCTCATTAAAAACTAAATGAATAGGCTTCAGAAAATTTATAGGAAATGAGAAAATCCTTATTTTGTTTAATTTTTGAAAATTATGCATAAAATTAATAATAAAATAAATTTTGAAAACAATGGCAATTTTTATATGGTTAATTTAACATTTTTGGCAAACGTTACTCAAAGTGATTTTCAAAAAGAATTTCTTCTGTTAAGCAGATAGCAATAGCATTTATTTCTAGGAGTTTTTAAATAAAGACCTAATTATTTTTCTGCATTATATATAATTTTTATCTAAGTATGATGTAGTTATTCACAGAAAATTTATACTTACTACCTTAAAAAAAAAGCTATTCCACACTATGAACACTAACAAATTAAAGTTTTGCTAATACTTGGAAATAGTAAATGCAGATTGAAAAGGCACCAACAAATATATTTGTCTAAGTCAAGAACTTGTCCTAAAAATTAAAAGACATGGATGCATACATCCATTTCTAATGAGAATATTTTGAAAACATACTGCATATACACCACACAGACTTTTAAAATTATCTGTTGCAAGTGGACAGTTTAGCATATTTCTTAAAATAAAAACCAGAAGGTTTTCAGGAACTCAGGAAATATGTTCCTTACTGTGGGCAAAGAATATATTCCACAGCGAGCATGGGGAGGGTCATCATCATGTTACACCTTCACAATGTCTGAATGAATTCTTCTTTAAGAAATGCTTCATCAATGTGATTACAGAGCAGAAAAACTTATTTACATTTGCAAAATTTTCATTTATGTTTATTTAACAAACTAGTACGCTGCCTAACATGTGCCAGGTACTATTTAATACTTAAGCACACTCATTTCATCGCTTGCCTTATTTTTATTCTGAAATATGACATAACAGGAGCCATTAGTAGCTTTAAACAAAAGATGGTATCATGACATCACCCAAGTTTCATTCCGTGCTGGTTAATCTGAAGACACAATGGAAAGTCATCCAGTCTGGGAGTGTTAAAATGAAAAATTTCTGAGTTGACATTATTCCGTTTTTTAAGATACTTTTTAAAACAGAAGTTCAGCTAAATAGACTGTTTTCCATTAATTTTTTAAGAAATATACAGCTGAAGTTAAAATTTTCCCTTCTTCAATGGCATCTACTAATACTTTCACCTGAATACTCAGGTGAACGTGAGTTCCAGGTTCCTGAATCATACACACTGGGTTCGGGCGCTCCAGCCCTACACACACGTGGGCAGCACTCACCAGCTCTGTCCTGGGCGGCGCCGGCCCCCTCGCCCACGGCGGTCGTCATGGGCTGCATGGGCTGCGGCAGCGCTGCGGCAGCGGAAGCGGCTTCTCTGACACCTCCAGAACTCGGCACCCCACCGCTGCTAGCGCTCACAGGCACGGCTCTCTTGTTCACAGCTGCGGGCTTATTTGAACAGCCCTTATTTAAACCTGACTAAAATGTAATGGAATATTGAAAAGGTCAGGTTTCTAATGCTCTCTACTCTTATTAATATTTTATCAATTCCCTATTAGATTAAAAATATGTATATTTTTTTCCTTACAAATTTTAAGTTTGCTGGTGAATCTGAGAGTTTCCCTCTGAATACAAAAGCCTTTTAAAATATGAAGAGGGAAATATGAGAATTAAGTGTGAAATTAGTAGTTTTAAAACCAAGTATCAAATGACTATTAAAATTATATTAAATGCTTTAATATAAAAATGATTATGAAGCAAAACTGCACTGTGTTTGATTGACAACATAAAATTTCCATATTCTGAGCTAGATTTATTCAGTAAAATCAACAATTCAAAAAGAAAGTATTTCACCTTAGAAAGAGCTGTGGAGTACTGAAATATTATACATTGCACAGATGTCTTGTGAGCGCTGACGGTTTTAACTGGTGACTTCAACATCCTCAAATCGTACTGATATATCTTCCCGCGGGAGGATCCAATGGCCAAAGTGGCTCCATCGGGCGTGAAATCTACTGCCGTCAGAGGAGCGTCAGCTACTAGGGTTTTCACGAGCCTTCGGAAAGGAGGACAAGTGTATGAGCGTGCACAGGTACACAAGCTTATGTGACACACGAGCAACTGTAGGCCAAAACCAAACTTACTTAGAATTTGGCAAACAACATACACATCCCAAACATCTACTTATAGCAGAAACTGAGAATTACAGGCTCTGAGATGTTTCCAGTGCAAGGGCATTTAAAGGAACTGAACACTCAACCCTGCTTTTCTATTCCCTCCCAGTAGGTACACTCTACATCTTCCAGAAGCGGTACCTATTTCTTTGAGGAATTATTGCAATGAGTGTGACAGAATTCCTGGGTGCTGCTCAACAAAAAAAAGGACTCTAGCCACAGAATTAAGGAGGCTCCCAGGATCCCCTTTCCATTTATTGATCTGCTTAAGCATCAAGAGGACTGTGGATGACCTTCCACAGGGGAGCAGCTGGTGCTCTGTTCTTAGTCCTGCATCTCCTGACCAAACGGCTAACGGAACCCATGTGGCGTGATCCTTAGGAAGCTGATATCGAAATATGAATACTGGTCTGCCAAAGCTGAGCTCTTTGTTGGAGTGTCTGGTATAAGAAAGAAATGGCTTATCAACTCAGGTCTCTTAGTCCAAAAAAAGAGTGAAAAAAAAAAAAAAGAATGTGACACAAATAATAGTAAACTTTAATAAGGGCTACAGGATCTTTAGATATTGTTTGGTATCTAAAATACACCTGCAGCATTCTTGCTTTTTTTTTTTTAAAGCTAACCAAGGATCCTTATAACTCCAAATCGACAGTCGACCCAGATACTGAGATTATGTGCCCTTTAGCTCTAGATCATGGTTCTCAACTGCAGGGAGTTAGGATGTCACAACAGGGCAAGTACTACAGGTGTCTCATGGGGTAGAGGCCAGGGATGCCAGTGAACATCCCTCAGTGCCCAGGACAGCCCTTCACAACCAGGAATTATCCAGCCCGAAATGTTAGTATCAATAATTTAGATATCCTGCTTTAGATATGGAATTAATTGTACAGCAAATTAACCATAATGCTTTAAAAATGTACACATTTAGTCATATTCTGAAAAAGAAAAATACGCATGAGTGCTAAAATAAAAATGTGAAATAATTAACAGGCTACCCTTCAACGTTCATGGTCCAGAAGTACTCTAAAGACTACCCACGCCTCATCTATTTTTTTCTGCAAGGGGAGAAAAAAAGGAAAATCTACTTCACCAGACCTCAAGTACACAAATTTCAGAGCTCCTGATCATGAATCAGAGGTCTATACAAATCACAAATATGTCTGCTAACGAGATAATTAATTGTTACTAAATTAAGAAATGTTACACTTACTTCTTACTTGAAGTGTCATAGAGGATGATTCTCTTATCCAAGCCTATGGTTACAAATAACAATTCATTGACGGGAGAAAAGCAGATGCCTGAGGCTGGAGCTTTGTGTGTGCTGTCAAAGTTATGGTAGGGACTCTGACTATTGACGTCCCAGAGAGTTACTACTCCGTTATCCGAAACACTTCCCAGCAGCGACTTCTTAAATAAGGAGTACTTCAAGTGCCGAATAGGCTATAAAAATAAGAATCAATTTTATGTTAATTGCAAGCATTCATAAAAACATTTTATTTAAACTCTATAAATGATGACCAACCGCAAACACAACACTCACACTGGATTCAGGACTTCTCTGTTTACAGGGGAACAGGTTTCAATCACGACACCATAAAATCATTTAGTGGGCTATATAAGATGACCCTAAGACACACCAATATTCTAGTAATTGAATGTCTGTCATGATTTTACTAAGTTGGAGTAAAGCTACCTCCATCTCCTCTCTTTCCAGAGGAAAAATATAACACAAGGAGATTAACGACATTGCTTCATCGAGGTTAGAACATCCACCACAAATAAAAGGCCCAGTCATAGCCAAAACACAAATAAGTACAAAAAAACAATATCTGCCTTTTATATACATTTTGTATATTTGAATCTGAGCATCAGCCGTGCTGGCAATCCAACACCTGCAGCATAATAAAAAATTCACTAAACCAGAGAGGAGGAATTGTCAGCACTCCAGACTGCGGATCAGTATACCCATTCTTCAAAAGCATCAGCCCGAGGGCAAGGCGCACTTTTAACCACTTGTCCCTGCGGGCAGTGGAGACACTTCATTCCCTTTCTAGAGTTTGGTTCAGCTGAACCAAAATAAAGATCCGGTGTGAGTAAACAGGTCCTGGATTGACACTAATTGAATTTTATCTACTTTGACTAAAATGTTGCTTTCAAACTTACACTCATATTTACTGTGCTAAGAATTAAGTAGTTTATATTTAAGCTAATTTTTCCCTGTGAAGGAACAGCAATGTGAGTGTAGAAATCAAGTGCAGGCCACCAGAGGGGGCACTGGTTGTAGGGCACCTTCAGAAAGGCCTGGGTCAAGCGGCGAGCAGGTTCTGTCGGCGGGTGTAAGCTTTACATGTCACCCTAGGTCAAACTGGCACAGAACAAAAGTCAAAACTGAGTTTGCTCCATCTGTTTAAATCTTTCATACTCCAAACGGATTTGAAACCACAGGATTTCAGATATTAAAAGTCATACTCTACTTACTTCTAAAACGTTTCAAGATAATATGTATTAGCCCTCAACAACAACAAAAATATTTAGGAAAAACATAAAATAAAATCTAAGGAAACAAAAAGGAGTATTTGTTACCAGACACACAGGGTAAGATACAGTAATTACTATGGTTACCTACTAAACTTGGCTCATTTTCGTACGGCTAAAGTACAAAGAGAAAATGCTGGTATACATTTTCCATCTCTGTTGAGGAAAAGTATACCCATATGAATGGACAAATCTTTCCTCTGATCCACACTCAAGAAAAAATAACTGCATGGACCTTAAATATGGAAGACACAGAGCTCTTAGTGAATTATAACGAGTATAGTTATATATCAACCTATCCAAACACAAGGCAAAACAATAAATTTTAATTAAATGTAGGAGGAAAAACTTAAAACCCCAAAACACAAAACTACCCCTCACACACAAAAAAAGACCTAGTAGATTCTTAAAGTTCATGTTCAATCTCTTAGCCACAGTAGCAATTTACTAAGATATCCTTAAAATATGCTCATCCATTATCTGCCTATATATACAAGGTTCAGGGAACTTACTGCTTCTATAAAATAAAACTTTACAAGTAGTTACAAACACAGTTCTTGATTAAGTCAAAACCTAAATTCCACATGTTGCTTCAAATTTTGTGGACTTATACGGCAACCTATTAAGAAAACAAAAAAAGACTAAAGATAACCAAAAATCTTCCTCTCGGAAAAACCTGGGTTCAAGTGGAAGCTCATCCAAATGCCCTATGATTTGGATAAATTACTGCGTCTCCAAGCCTCAGTGTTTTCATCTACGAAACAGAAAACACTCACTTGCCTCTAAATGTTATTCTTAGGATTAAGAAGCATTTTTGCCCAGACCCAGGTACACAATACCGACCCCAACAGTTCTCACAGACTTGTGACTCAGGGATTCACTGCTGTCCATGTCACCAGATAATCATCTTTCACAGAAGTGTTTTAAAAGACCCCTAAGTAACCACACCAATTCCTTCAGATGCCTCCCCTGGATCTCTTTGATAACAGATATCCATTTTTGAACTTTCTACATCCAATAAGTCATCATCTCTTTCGAGTATCATTAAGAGAATACTAAATAATCCTGGATAAACAGAGTATTAATCTACTAAATTCTATTTAAAATAAGTATTCATTAATTTTAGTATCAGCAGCTCTTATTAAGCCCTTGTTCCATATGCAAGCTATTTCTAAGAAAAATATTGCCAAGAAGCTTATGAAAATCCTAATATTTTAAGCAGCAATGCTATTTTTTCTTACAATTCATTACGTAAGAATGTGTGTGCTTGCGGAAGACAGCGGTTGTTTCTAAATATAAAAAATACATCACTTACTACTGTGATTTGGGGTTGGCAAAATTTTTCTTAAAGGGACAGATAGTAAATATTTCACACTGTTGTACTGCAAAAGCATTTATAAACAATATATAAATGAGTGTGGCTGTATTTCGATAAAACTTTATTTACAAAAATAAAGCCAGTCCATGGGTCATAGTTTGTTTATCCCTACTATAAATATTTGAAAGAGTAAAACAAAACAAAACAAACAAAAAAACCCATCCACAATCCCACAACCTAGAGAAAAACTGTTTAACAATTTTAGAGGATATTTTTTAAATCTACATAATCAATAAAACGGATCCATTTTTTAACTGCTTTAAATAAGGCCACAGTTGAAAAGGCAACACAGGCTAACCTATCTGTGAGCGTACGTTGCTGAACTTGCCAAACGGCGACAGGCAATCATAGTCTCAGAAGTCTGTCAGCCCTGGCAGCTCTGCAGAGGCAGTGAGGTTCTTTCCCTGCAGAAATGCCCTGTGATCCACATGAAACTAACAGCTTCAATTCAGCTCCTACACTTCAAAGTAAAATTCTAAATATACTCAGGCAATCTCATTTCCAATACGAACTTCACTGAAATGCAGATTCAGTAAGACTTCATTATTTTTCTCATTTTTGCTAAGAAATCAATTTGATAATTTTTAAAGATTTCAAATTGGTTGTTCATATACACAAAAACAGAATTTTTTTAATTTAATCATTACATGTGCCCTACCTACCCTAGTTTTTTTTCAGTAACATACTATCAATGATAAAAATGAACAACATAGAAATTGAGTTAACAGTGTATTTGAATTGAATTATGTCAATTTTTGAACAGACTTGAAATTTTTATGAACGTTATTTAAATTTAAGAAATAAATATTTAGCCCTGGCTAGTGTGGCTCAGTGACCGAGTGCCAGCCTGCAAATCAAAAGGGTCACTGGTTCGATTCCCACTCTAGGGCACATGCCTGGGTTGTGGGCCAGGTCCCCAGTAGGGGGCGTGCGAGAGGCAACCACACATTGATGTTTCTCTCCCTCTCTTTCTCCTTCCCTTCTCGTCTCTAAAAAATTAATTAATTAAATCTTCAAAAAAAAGAAATAAATGTTTAATGTATTTGAAATCTTTAAATTATTTTTAATGGTCCAGTATTCAAAGTCCCACACATCAACACTATGTTCAGGTAGGTGTGCCTTTCCAATCTTTTCTCACATTGGCCGTATCTAAATCCCCATGTGATCTCCTCCATATAAAATATCCCTCTCCCCAAGTTCTGTACTAGCCTATAAGAATGTCTGTAATCTCTAAATGTATTTAGGCATTCACGTGAGGACCTCTTCCGCGTGAGGCACAAAGCTGGACAACCGCTGAGGACAAAGCAAACAATACTCAGTTCCAACTCGTGTGTGGACACGCAAGAGTTAACCCCAGTGCAAGTCAGAATCAGGTGACTGGCAAAGAGGCCCGTTCACATTGTAGTAAAAATAAAACACACAGAAATTAGGCCTTATACCCAGCTGAAACCCCCCCTTCTTTAATTCCCCGTTTTATTCCCAGATAACTTTCTCTCGCTGCCATGAATCACCATAAGGTCGTTTGTATCAATCACCCACATTCTCATTTATATGCATATCTCTTTTATTGCCCAATACATAGGACCTTGAGAAAAGACATTTTTTCTATACATTTTTCAATATCCATTAAATTTTTGTTAAACACTAAATGTATACTATTCAAATAACGATTTTAAAAACTGCTTTTCAAAAGTGAGGTGCTCTCACTTTTCATCTAACAATAAGTACGGTCAGAGTGATTGTAATAAGGAAAGATCAGAGAAGCTCTACCTCATTGGAAATTTCTGTGGAGAATTTCATGGAAAGTTAGCCAAAAATTAGATTTCTTGAGAAACTAAATGTATTCTTTTAAGAATTTCACAGACTAATTTTTATAAAGAAAAAAAAGGTGGCTAATTTTCCTTTACAAAGTTTCCCCACGTACTTCTGTATTAACCTGAAATACATGAATGAGCTTTGATACATCAACTATCATACACGTGAAGAAACAAAACCAAAGCTCCATTTACCCTGTGCCTAAACACGCTCAATTAGCACACGTCCGCCAGAGCGTTTTTAACTTAAGTGTCTGTCTTGTTGCTAGCACAGTCTGAGCTGGCAACACTTCTGTAACGTCACAGAAAGATTAACATCCATGGCGTGGGCTTCACTGGCTACACTGTTTGTGTTTTGTCGTACATAGTTATCATCTAGGAGCATGTGACACTCAATGCCTAGCTAAGCTCAATGAAGTAAGCACACTCAGTCTAGTGTGAATTGGCTTGTTGTTTGAGCATTTTTAAATACTACCATTAAATAACAGCAAGCTGTAAGTTTTTCAAGCAAGCAAAAAATAAATTTAAAATACTGATTTTTAAAACCTTTAAACCCACTGTTCTATGTAAGAGTTCAAAATCTATCTTGCCAACTTTATTTTTATTGCTGTCTTCACCCCGGGGCATGCTCATTGATTTTAGAGAGCGAGCAGGAAGGGAGGCAGAGAGGGTGAGAAGCATCGATGTGAGAAACATCGAAACTGGATGCCTGTCACACGTGCCCTGACCGGGCCCTAACCCACAGCCTAGGTATGTGCCCTGACCTGGAATCGAACTCACAACCTTTCAGTCTATGGGACGACACTCCAACCAACTGAGCCACACTGACTAGGGCTCAATTTATTTTGAATAAACCCATACTGTACCTGGTTACTACCATGACCAAAAGGAGTACTAGATAAATTTGTGGTTACACTGTGCAAAATAATTTCACTACTGAGAGATCCAGAAGCAATGTAGCAATCATTCCAATTATATGTTACACAAGTTACTTCATCTTTATGATCCTGAAAGAAAAAAATGAAAGTAAGTACAGTGCCCTAAAACCTTCAAAAGGAATATTTTTCCATAGTTTTGTAAATTCCATGTTTTATAAATATTATCTACTTATTAATCTAATACTTGCTTTAACATTTTCCTCAAATAACCTACAAGTATTACTCATATAAGTAGGAAACTATCTGATCAACCCCAAGTCTTCTCAGGAAACGGAAGTTTATTTTTCATAGCCATAATAATGAGCAGGTACTCTGAAATGAGACACTGAAAGGAAAGGTAATTTTCTAAATGGCGGTGTCTACCTTAAAGAACGCGCGGCGCTTCCCCTGTCAGGGGACATGTACCCCGAGCTGACCGTTGGGAGAGGTCCTGCCCAGGAGAGCAGCACTATTCCACCGAGGAAGACAGGACGCTTACATCAGCATGAAAATGGCAGCGCAAACAGCTAAGTGTGCGGCAGAGGCAAAATGTCAAGGGGAAAGAGAAGGAGGCATGTGAACTGACGTGACAGAGGAAGCTTAATGGAAGTTCAACCTTACAGAAAGGATAAGATCTAAATTCGGGGAAAGGGAAAGAATCCAGAGACAGAGTCATGGATATGGAGAGCGTTTTGATGGTTACCAGATGGGAAGGGAACCTGAGGGAATGGGTGAAGAGGCGAGGGGATTAAGAAGTACAAAAGCTTCTGCATGGCTAAAGAAAACATCAACAAAATGAAAAGGGAACCAACCATATGGGAAAATATATTTGCAAATGATACCTCCGACAAGGGTGTGATCTCCAAAATAGATAAAGAACCCACATGACTCCACTCCATGAAGACAATCCAATGAAAAAATGGGCAAAGAACCTGAACAAACACTTCTCCAAAGAGGGTCCAGAGACATATGAAAGGATGCTCAGCATCACCAGCACTCAGAGGGATGCAAGTTAAAACCACAATGAGATACCACTTTACCCCAGTCAGAATGGCCATCACAAACAAAGCAACAAACAAGTGTTAGCGAGGAAGTGCAGAAAAGAGAACCCTAGTGCCCTGCTGGCTGGGAATGCAGACTGGTACAGCCACTGTGGAAAACAGTACGGAATTTCCTCAGAAAACTAAAAATGGAACTGCCTTCTGACCCAGCAATTCCACTGCTGGGATTATACCCTAAGAATCCTGAAACATCAATCCAAAAGAACCTATGCACCCCAATGTTCATAGCAGCACAATTTACAATAGCCAAGTGCTGGAAGCAACCTAGGTGCCCATCAGTAAATGAATGGATCAAAAACTATGGTACATTTACACAATGGAAAACTACACAGCAGAAATAAAGGAGCTCCTACTCTTCATGACAGCATGGATGGAACTAGACAGCATTATGCTTAGTGAAATAAGCCAGGTAGTGAAAGAAAAATACTGAATGATCTCACCTATAAGTGGAACCTAATCAACAAAACAAGCAAGCAAGCAAAGTATAAACAGAGACATTGAAATCAGGAACAAACTGATAGTAACCACAGAGGAGGTGGGAGGGGATAATGGGGGAAAATAGGGGAAGGGCCATCAAGGAACATGTATAAAGGACACATGGACAAAGCCAAAGGGAGAAGGATCACAGGTGGGAGGCCAGAATGTGTGGGGTGAGGGGGAGTGGTGGTGGGGAAATGGAGACAACTGTACTTGAACAAAAAATAAAAAGAAGTACGAATTGGTAGTCACAGAATAGCCATGGGGATGTAAAACACAATATAGGAATTGGAGTAGCCAAAGAACTTTATATGCATGATCCATAGACATGAACCAAGGTGGGGGAGTGGGGGTTACTGCCTGAGGGGAGTAGGGGGTGCTGGGTGGGAGGGTCAAAAGGGGAAATATTAGAACAGCTATAACAGCACAACCAATGAAATATTTTTAAAAAGAAAACGAAACCAGGCACTGCAAAATGGAAGAGAGCAAAAAACAAACGCCCCAAAGCCAGAATGAGCAAGTATGTTTCAAAGATGACAGCAGCCACTTCTGTTTGCCAAGTACCTACTAATGCTGAGAGCTTTACATATCATTACTAATCCTTAAAACAATCTTGGAGACAATGTCATTCTACCTATTTCATGGAGGAGTTAACTAAATGAGGCACAGAAAAGGGAAGAAACCTGTGCGAGCTCACACAACTGCTAAGTGAAAGAGCTGGGATTCAATTCCAGGATGAACTCCAGAGCTATCTGCCTTCCTCTATATTGGGTTGTCTCCCAAATGCAAAAAGGAATCCATGTGAAGAAAATAAAATGGTCTTAAATAAAGTGAGTTCATAAGGCCCATGTTTTCCACCATCTCATGAGAGATATCTAGCAGGAACACAGACAAGCGAAGAAAAAGCTGATTCTCCAATCCTAACAACCAGACAGAGACAGACCACTGTCGCCGCACCCCACGCTTTTTCCAAAGTGCCTTAAAAACACATCTCTGATGACGACAGAGCATTCTTCAGAAAATGTGAAGGAAGTGGTTCATTTAAACAAGACTAGAACTAAGTGAAAAAATGAAACGTTTTAAACACCAATATTATGCCTTAGTGACATTTATGGAGGAAATAACAAACAAAAGTAAGTTTTAGGCTAAACAACATCTTTATTTTCCCTAACAAATCTCACTTCAATTCTGAAACATCTTATTTTTATCACAAACATCAACATGAAAAGTTTGATAACTAACACATTTTGAGATACCATTTCTGTAAGGATTGAAAAAACACCAAAATCCAAGTTCCTTACCTTAAGAGATCGATGAACTCTTTTTGATTTTAAATCCCAAATGTTAACAGTGTTATTCAGGCCTCCGCTTACCAAATACATAGATGTGGAATTTAAACTGACGCATGTCTGCTTTTGCTATTAAAGGAAAAAAAATTAATTTAACAGAGCCCAGAGACAACTTTCAAGCCTTATTCAATACTTAGTAAGCACTTGACTTAAATGCTATACACATGCTAATACTAATGATTCACCTCTAATCACCTTCCATATGGAGCCAGCAGCTGGTAAGGGTTCAAAAAGGCTTCAAGGACACCAACCAGACCCCTGCTCTCACCCATGCAGCAGGCAAGGCAGAGGAAGCCGAGGGAGTATCAGCAAGTCTGGGCCTCCCACCATGGCTTACTTGCCCGTAGCATCTCCCCCAATAAAGCGTGATCCTGCGTTTCCCCTGGATAACAACCAACCCAGAACTCAGAAAACACTAAAGGTGGAGGACACTTTAAAGGATGTGTGAAGCCCTCATTTCACAGAAGGGGGAAGTTTCATAAAAAGAACAGGATACTTGCCCAAAGTCTCACGACAAAGCCCATCCTAAGAAACCTCATTCTCAAACATCCAGTCAGGGAGCGTGACTCTGCCATCTTCCCCGTGTCTGTGAGAACGGATGCATCCATCCAGTTTCTCAGGATGAAATTCCAGAATTGCCTTTGATTCCTCCTTCTCCCTCCCCCAATCTACCCCAACTTCTCTGGACTCCAACACTAAAACAAATCCCATGTGCCCCCGTTTATCTGCCTCTACGGCGAAACCCCAATCCCAACCCTGCAGAGCCACAAGAGCAGCCTCCCAGCCAGGTGTCCGGCTCCCACTCCTGCTTCTCCATGTTCTGCTCTCCTCAAGTCAGGTGACCTTTACAAATTAGATCTGAGCATGTCCCTCCCGTTTAAAAATCTTCAATGGCTCCTAGTCAACCCTAGAATAAATTCCAGATTCATTAACCTAGCTATCAATGCCCTATGCATCTGGGGCCCTTTCCAACCCCCCACCACTGCTCCTTACCACAAATGCATGACCTTCCTGCATCCCTCAAACCTGACAACTCTACACCTGGCCCCAGGCTTCTACAACAGCTGCTCTTGCCTAGAAACCTAAATTCCCTGAACCTTGGCTGCAGGGCTTCTTCTGGTCACAGACAACACCTTAAATGCCGACTCTTCAGGAGACCTCCCTTGGTCACCTGCTATCCCAATATCTCATATTAATTTTCTACATAACAACTTATCACAATCTGGAGATTCTGTTTACAAGTTTACTGTCTGCCTTCCACCTGAACGTCACTCTCATTTGAGCAAAAGACCACAGGCATGCTCAATAAAATATTTATAAAATGAACAGCTAAAAACACAGAGCTACCAAGTTTTTTTCACAATAGTTTGAGTGTCATCGCCTGGTGGTGCCCATCTGCTAGAACACAATCCTGCAAATTTTCTATTTAACCTTCGGGTGCACTGTATAGTTACGTTAATGTTCTTGCCCCAGCTGGATGCTATCGGAAAAAGGGGTACATATTCGTGGCTTACTCAAGCTACGTAGGTTGAGGCAAGTCATCTCGCCTTTCTGAGCCTACATTTGTTTATCCGAGACATGAGAGACAGGGACCAGATCACTGTGCCTGCCTTGGGAGCGCACACTTCTCAAAACCAGCCTCTAGTGTTCTTAAGACAGCACTGGATTCCTAGGAGGGCGCTGATGGCCGCCCACCCTCACGGTTTCTCACAGCGCTCGAATTTTTATCAAGAGTCAAAATTACTAACACTATAAAAACATAAAGAGCACATCACATCAATGTTTCAGTATAGCAGGTATAATTCTCTTGCAGGCACCATACTAGGAACTGACTTTGGTCTAAACAGACTGATAAGACTTAGAATCAGATTATCACTGCAAAGCAGGGCAGTTTGCTAAGAACCATAAAATTAACCTGCAAACAAAACAGACAAGAATGATGTGCGTCAGAGATCCATATATTAGGATTCTTATTGTCAAAAACAAGTCAGATTACTCTTAAGGGTTCAGAACAAAAGCTATATTTATAGCTGGTTTACCCTGATAATAGTTTTTTTTTTTTTTATCTCAATACATTTTTAATGTAACTAACAAACTTCACAGAAATCCAGTGGTGATGACAGGAATCCTGTACCCCAAGACACAAGCAATGGGTACAGCTTTTTTTAAAAAAATCTAAAAATAACAGCTGGTCAACTCTCCAGGTTACACAGTAGCCCATCATATCCTTGTTAACACTGTTGGTACCAATCTGCCTGCCTCACAGAAATACAAACACAAAATCAAACAAAAAAATATAAACTTAAAAGTTCTAATCAAAAGACATTTAAGTGAGAATCATATTTTCCCATCTAGAAAAGTCTAGTATCTCTCAAATAGCACAGGAGTGAAAGAACTCAGATCCTACAAAGCAAAGGTTTCAAAACAGGCTACAAGAAATTACTAACAAAGGCCAATGAACCAAGGTTTGCAAAACATGTTTGTAAATAAATTAAAGCCTATTTATATTATAACTGTGATGCCCTCACGTCACCCCATGCATTCTGATGTGACTTCTTAACTGTGGGAAAGAGAACTACAACCACTGATGTGGAATATTCACAAAATTCTTAGGACCGGGTCCCATTTGTGGTTATCATCTGCTATTTTCATACTTTAAAAATGAAAACAAAAAGGTACCAAACTGGTTCTAAGGCATAATGCATAAAACTAGCATAATGTATACTGTGGTGGAGGTGGAAATCAAAATTACTTTGATGTTGATATTTAATAAAACAAATGTTTGTCATCTGCCTCCAACAAGATTTAAAGACCCAAAGGCGATGACTAAAATGTTTTGCCTGCTCTTGAAGTCCGTGCATTCTGACTTTCATCAGCCAGGAAGGCTCTCTGCCTCAGTTTTAGTTAACTGAGCCTCAAACCCCACTTCCGCCCTTACTTAGCATTCTCCCCGGCCCGGCCTGCAACACATTCAGGCTGCAACTGAAGCTTGGGTCAACCCCACCTGACACAGTTAGGGGACTTCAGAAATCAAAGCCCCTTTTCAATTAAACGAGTTTATGTGCCACTGTCCTGCTGCGTTCTTTCCGACTGGGCTCCTCCCCTACCCCAGTGTGTAAAATTAGGACTATGCCTAATGCATTAGGGTCTTCGAGGAAAATCTGAAACGTAAAAAAGAACAAACTACCAACTACTTGCACCTTTTTTATTTAGATCATATTTTATTTAAAAAAGAAATAGCTTGGGGAAGTTGGGAGGGAGGGGTGGGTGGGCTGGATTGGGAGTAAAGGGGAGAAAACTGTACTTGAACAATGATTAAAATAAAATTTAAAAAAAAAAGAAAGAAAGAAATCGCTTGGAAATAGCTTCCAATAGATTGGAAGTGAGGTAGCCCGCAATATCCTGAGTTAGAAAGATTAACTTAAAAAACAAAAGGATAAGAAAACAATATGCAATGCAAGCCCCATTTAAATGCTCTGGGGCCAGTCATCTTCCCCCTCCACCTGACCCCTCCCCCAGAGAGGTTGGAGGGGGGAGGCGGGGCTCAGGCAGACCCTTCAGTACCAAGTAGACAGAAGCAAAAACAGAAGGCTCCCATCAGACAAGGAGAGGTCTTTAGCTGACAGTCCTCACTCAGTCCAGCATCAGTGAGGGCGGGGCTACGTCATCAAGCTTTAGGGTCAGTTCAACCTCATGACCTCAGTGGGACTAGGTCCCTGAAAAGGCAGCAATACCAGGGAAGCTCCCACAGAGGAAAAGTGGAGAAAGCAAGAGCCTCGCTGACAAAATATGAGTCCTTGACTGCTCCCCTAAGATCCACTATTATTTTAACTAAAGATGCTTCAGTACTTATCTCACCTATAATAACAGTGGCGGTATTATTTTCAACTTCAGCTTAGGTTAAGAATATTGCTTTCAAACACCTTTACATTCCGTTGCAAGCACCACAATAAATAAGTAGCTACCACCCAAGTAGAGCTAACATTTTAAGTTGTTTTTTTTTTTTAAGTCACTTACCCCTTCACCAAGCTCTAAAAGTGGAACAGGTTTACATTTGCAACTTGAAACAACAATTTTGTCGCCACTGGAAGATGCTGTCACTAGAAAGTTATCTACATGAAGAGTTATGGAACACAAAACGATCCACAAGCATCTCTAGCGCTAGACTATTAACTTAAGAATTGTGATGATAAAAGAGCTACTTAACCCATGTGAAATGCTATTCCATTTTCAAAGCTGGCTGGAAGGTCTAATTCTAACCTTCAAGAATGAAAGCATCATCATCAGTCAGATGAAAAGTATCATCATCATCATATATTAATCACTTTTCATCAATAAACACTGCTCGAGATACTTATTTGGTAATGCAGTGCTTGGTACCCATTTAAGCTAGCAAGCAAATATCTACACTAGTCTCCTATTTTTGTCTACTAAAAGAATAAAATCTGACATTTTCTCAGAACTAGAATTTTTGTGAATGTTTCAATCTTAAATGTATTAAAAAGTTACAGTAAATAGCAAATATAAATGAATGTGGCTACATATTACCTACTTATAAAAGTTTTATTTTAAATTATATTTAAATTATTTAAAGTTTAATATTATTAATATAGCAAAGAAAAGAACGAAAGATAATGTGAGAGAGTATATTATTCTAAATTAAGTTTAAATTATTTAAAGCTTAATATCATTAATATAGCGAGGAAAAGAAACAAACGATAATGTGAGAGGGTACAAAAAAATAGAGAACTAATCTCCCTGGCACGTCGCCATGAACCCCGTCTTTGGAATCCATGCAAAGTGGGCCCCAAGTTTCTGAGTCTGGGAAGTCTTTGTTCATCAATAACTAACCTCCGTGTAAGGGATCAAAGCTTCATTAGGAGTAAGACTCTACAAAGGCTTCCGACGTACATCTACTGTACGGGAACACTACACAAAAATAAGACCAGTTCCCAGAAAGTCTCCTGACACCTCCTCACAGTCGCGTCAGTTTTACTGACAGACCATCCAGGGGCTTATCAGGAAATGCCAATTCTTAAGAAAACTCCTTGGGTCACAAGTAAACCAAAAAATAATGAGTCTTCCTAAGAATTGCTACTTTTCGCTTATACAGTAAGTCAAAGAGAAAGATTAACCTCTAAACATAATCGAAATCCGGTAACAGAGAAGCAGCCTCACATATTTGTCACTCTCTTTGGAGAGAACCTCAAAACCGCAGTCACTTCACCATGGGTTGGATCAATACAGCAGCGAAGTCATTTATTTTGCTACTATAATACAAATTCAAGGAACGATGGATGACGTAAATGTCACTCAGTAAGAAATTTCATCATTTTCATTACATATTTGCAAGATTAGGTTGAGCATGAAAACTTCTCACGGTTTTATTCATAAATCCATCATATTTTAAACCTTTGATATTTTTATTTTCATCAGGAAGCAGAATATTAATCCTTTGGTACTGATATGATCAGACATATTGAAACCTGATTTGCTGTTTAAGAAACACTGTATACGTATGACTTGTAGGTAGAGGCCAGGAAGTCCCCTAAACATCCTCTAACGCACAGGACAGCTCCCATAGCAACACAGCAAAGAATTTTATGACCCACAATGTCAACAGTGGGAGGCTGAGAAATGCGGATTTACAGGCTCGCTGCCTCATTTATTTTGTCCACATACAGGATCTTCCTACAACAGGGAGGATGTGAATCAGAAACATTGGAAGGTTGGGAAATTCAGTAAGTTCTCCGAATGTTTGGGCAATGAGCCTATTTTCATCATAGAAAGGAAGAGAAAGACAAGAGTACATCAGAAAGAGGAGCATACTGGACAATTTTAATTTTTATCTCCTCCCCTAACCTTTGTTTCTGCCTATGAGTTCCATCATTGATTTCCAGAGCAGATCCATATTTAAATATAGATGCAAAAACTCATTCCAAAACCTTTCAGAATTTTTCCCACTATTACCTACCTTATTCCATTTGATTCAATAACAAATTTTAGATAAAACTAATTCTACAGTCTGGATCTAATAATTAATATATATGCATCTATATTAACAGCAGTGTTTTTCAGTGTAGTGGACTGCAACTGAAATTCTTAAAAATGAAATCAAGAGAAAGCAGTGCGTATTCATATGATACATTGTTTAGTAAATTCCTGTTTCTTTTTATCTTTCGTAACTATGCAAAATATATTTCTCATTACGGGCTGCATGCAAAAGTTCCATTAGTTGTTAAACCTAACAAAAAGTGGTTATTTTTTTTAAAGGATACTATTGCTGCTCCAGCACATTGAGCTGATTCCATGCGGTGACGTGTGTGGGTTGAATTTATCCACCAGTGTCATAGATGAAGCATCCCATATTTTAACATCATCTCCTGATGAAGCAAATCTGAGGTTTTCCTGCATGATTGCACCTATAGTTGAAAAACAAAGATAGGAAAAAAAGTTAAAATGAAGCATCTAATCCAAAACAAAAGGCACTGCTGTCCACTTTTGTCCCCAAGAGTACGCTCACCACAACGCAGCTGGGGTGACCTTCCTGAACTGAACCAGATCATTCTCTTAGCTAACCCTTCCCATGGCTCTCCACAGAAAGTATAATGAAACCCAACCTTCTCAGCACGCTCTACATGACCTAGCCTGGGTGCAGCTCCTTCCCTGGAGCCACCAGGCTCACCGGCCTTCTTTCTTGCCTTCCATTTGCTGTCCCCTCTGCCTGGAATGTTCTTTCCGCAGCTTGCCCACCGTCACCTCCTTTGCATCATTCCAGTCTCAACTAAACTGTCTCCTCCTCTGACGGCATGACCAAGGCAGCCCCTTACCAGTTCATCTTTATCTCACCATCCTGTTTTATTCCTCTTCACGGCACTGCTTCCTATCCGCGACTCCTTTTACTCATCATGTCTGTCCCCACCCACTGAACTACGAAGATCCTCAGGACAGGCATTTTGTCTTGTTGACTACCAGTCCTGAAACATTCCTGGCCCACGGCAGGCACTCACAAATAAGTGTTGCATAAATAACCTCCTGATCTTTTTCAAAATGTATCATAAAATGTAGCACACCTGCAGGTCCAAACTGAGGCACTCGTTTTTCCAAATAATTCCAAAATTTAGCAAATACAGCCAAAAGAGACGTCACTAGTCCCTATACCAATTCTTGGTCTACAATGTCCTCACTCATATTCTTTATTTACAGTATATAGTTCAAACACATAGTGCTGACAAAGTGATTTCACAAATTAAAGCAATCTAGGAAACAGAGCAAGAAAACTGCTCTAGGCAGACACTTTAAAGAGCAGCAAATAGTCAGGCATGACAGGTAAAAAAAAAATGCTCAATACATGGGAGGAAGAGGAAAGGAAAAGAAGGGAACTTAGAAAAATACCCTTCAAGCCTTCCTAGTGTGGACAGTTCAAGAGTACAGCACAGCTTTAGTGATGTCACAGACAGGGTTCCGAGTCATCAACAAAACATCACACTTTTGTCCAGTATACTCCGTCTCAAAGGACAAGTTAGAGGAATGAGAAATTACAGTGCCCTTTGATTCTCAAGAGACCAAAAAAAAAGTTCTTAATGGATTTATTAAAAAGTTAAAATTTCTGCTAACTAGAGAAGTCACTTATGTGATTCACCATGCTTCATTCATCAGGTAAGTACAGTGCTACTAAAAGCCGTTAGTCATCTGTTGCAATGTACACCTAGTGTTTGGATTTGGTGCCTTAACATGTAGTGACATGTCCCTTTGGTTCCATCCTCAAGGAACAATGAGGTGCAGCGAGGGCGATCTCTAAACCCAGTACACACAACTGAAAGATGTCATCACTATAATTGTACACCATTCCTGTTGAGTAGTGTGGTGGAAAGATCACTTGCGACAGGGGCTCAGAAAAAGTGGGTTCAAGCGATGTGCCCCAGGGTTTGGGTGACAGTGCCTTTGGCCAACTCATTTGATGCGTTTCCTTCTCTGAAAGTTGAGCGGGGAAGGGGACCATCTGCTCATCCACCTCAGTCTTCTGAGCCTGAGCACACTGAAGGAAGGCGCATTAATTACATCAGCCTTTCAAAGTGGATCCCATAAAGAGGGAGCAGTCAAGACACAAGGCGGTAAGAAATCCCCAGCCCGGATTTGAGGATAACAGCTACGCGAAATAACTCCACTACAACACTTACTTTAAACCAATAGAAGTTCTCCAACTTTCATTCACCAAAGATGCATTTTACTTGCAGGAGACTTGCTCAAGTGGGGTAACCTTGTAAAACGCACTCAAGCGCCTATGAAATGAGTCCTAGTTTAGAGGTTTGCAAAAAGCGGGACGGACTGTGCATGAGCTGCAAACTTTGCGGAGGGAGCGCACCCCCCAGAGCCGCCACCAACATACCGAGCTGACCCCGCCACCTCTCAGGCAGAGCAGGAGGCTGTCTCAGGCCGAGGGGCGCGACCCCGGCCCGCGGCTCCCGGGAACTTCCGCGCCAAGCCCGCCGCCGCGCCTCTGCCCTGCAACCGTCCCGAGCGCGGGACCGGCTCCGGCGCGCCAAGCCTCGGGACCTCCGACCACCTCCAGAGGTGGCCGGAGGGCGGGCGAGGTTGGGGAACGTTCAAGGACGCGGAGGGCGATGGCCCATTGAGCCCTGGCCCTGCAGAACCTCACCTCTCGGCCGCGACACACCGGGGGCCACGACACGGCCCGCTAAGGCGTTGGGCTTCCGGCTCCCGCCCGGACTGTTAAACTTCAGCGGCCGGAAGTCCCACCCTCGGTGGCGTCACCGGGCGAGGCGCTGCCTCGGCCCCGGGCTCCGGATCTCTGGGCTGGGTGGGAACTGCTAGCCCTGGCGCCTCCCTCGGCATCCCAGCGACGGCCTCTAGCAGCTATCTCTTTGTCGTAGCTGCGTTCGCGGACTGCGTGTGTGCCAGGCCTTTTGCTAGACTCTGGGAGCGCAAATGCTCCTGATCCCTGGCGCCGTGGAGCTTGCAGTCGCAGGCCCAGCTGTGCGACGTTAGTAAATAGTTACACGCTTAAATGAAAAGTGAAATTGTGACAACTGCTTGAAACGGAAGGCATGTGCTGTAAAAAAAAAAAAAACCCTTCATAAGAGAAATTAACAGGGATGTGGGCGTAGGGTGGGCTTTCCTAAAGAGGAAAGCATGGAGGGCAGGTAAATGAAAACAGGAAAACATGCTCAGAAAGGCTTTGAAATAATAATCCCAAGTGTAAGCATCTGAGTTACCTGATTTCAAACCCATGATCTTTCTTCCCGCACCATGATGCCCAGTCCAGAACCTCAAACACCATCTGGTTGGTGGTTCTTTTGAAAGGGATCCTTCTGGGTGGAAAAGGAACTGAATGGAGTGTTTAAAGTGCCCCTTCTACCTGGGCCTCCCAGAAGCTCTACTAACAATTTTTGCTTAAAATACTTGTAAATATAGGGCATTTCTTCTGCAAACGTTGTTATTATTCCGTCATCCAAGTATATATGGAGTGTGTTTCTGAGCTAGGTACATATTTGTACACACATTGCAAATAACTGGAAAACTAGTAAAAAAGTACAATTTTTCGAGAGAAGTAGAAATACTAGCCAAGTTGTAAAGATTGATGGGGAACCTCAAAAGGGGAAAGATAGCAAGGAGCAACTAACTGCCTTAATTGTATAATTTGTAATTCTTGAGGTTATTAAATTAAATTTTGACAGGCATGAGGGCCAAAAGTTGGGAAATGAGAAAACAAGGTGAGAGTGGGGACAGGGCTATCAGGGCAAATGCAGGAAAAGATAAGACTAGATCTCTGAAACTTCAAAATCAGCAGGAAAACTTAAACTAGAATATATGAAACAATATGTGATATAACAATGCATATCAAATATACATATGTTATATAACAACAGTAATAAACATTATTGAATACATACTTTAAGTACTGTATATGTATGTGTATATAGATATAATATGTATATGTATACTACATATATAATTTCATTGTCTTAAATGTATCATTATATATTCCACCTGACATATGAAGAAACAGAGGTTAAGTACTTGCCCAAGGTCACACAGTTAAGAAATGATACAGACTGGAATTAAACCCAGATCCATAAGGCTATGAACACTGCCCTGTAGACCATTATGCAATATGGTCAAGACCCAAAACATAGCACAAAGACCCAAATATTAACCTCCACTTCTTCCTCCCTGCTGGTGCCCCAGCCTCATCAAGACTTACGTAGTTCTGGAACAGTCCTGTCACAAACACATCCCAGTAGATTTTTTTTTTTATTATTTTTAGACAGAGGGGAAGGGAAGGAGAAAGAGAGGGAGAGAAACATCAGTGTGTGGTTGCCTCTTGTGCACCCCACACTGGGGAACCTGGCCTGCAACCCAGGCATGTGCCCTTACTGGGAATCAAACCAGCGACCTTCTGCTTCATAGTCTGGCACTCAATCCACTGAGCCGTACCAGCCAGGGCACGTCTCAATAGATTTTAAAAGAAGAAATCTTAAAAAGTATGTTATCTGATGACAATGGAATAAAATAGAAATAGAAAAGATAAAGCATCTAAAAAAATCCCCAACTCTCTGAAAATGAAATAAATTTACTTCTAAACAACCTATTGGTCAAAGAAGAAGTCAAATTTTAAAAAATGAGGAAATATTCAACTGAGTAACTATATTACAACAAATGAAAATTTATGGAATTCAGCTAAAACAGTGCTTAGATGAAAATAAATGTATCATGTGTATATTACGAAAAAAAGATCCAATATCAATGATTTGTGCTCTCACTTCAGGGACCTAGAAAAAAGGCAAATTGAACACAATGAAAGATTAGAGTGGAGAACAATGAAATTGAAAAACAATTAAACAGTATTCTTGAAGTGATTCATAAAATTGATAAACCTCTGGCTAGACCTATCAAGAAGAAACTGAAATACAAATTATCAATGTGAGGATTGAATGAGAGCCAATCAGTACAGAACCAAAGATATTTTAAAAGAGGACAAGGAAAGAGTATGAGCAACTTTATGCCAATAAATTTGGAAACTTATCTTGGAAGACATACAATATGTTAAAATTGACACATGAACAAATAGATAATATAAGTAGTCCTATATATACTACACTATTTGAATTCATAATTAAGAAAATCCTCCCACAAAGAAAACCCCAGGCCCTGGCTGATGTAGCTTAGTGGATTGAGCGCGGGCTGCGAACCAGGCATCGCAGGTTCGATTCCCAGTCAGGGCACATGCCTAGGTTGCAGGCCATGTCTCCCAGCAAACCGCACATTGATGTTTCTCTCTCCCTCCCTCCCTTCCCTCTCTAAAAATAAATAAATAAAATCTTAAAAAAAAAAGAAAACCCCAGAATCAGACAGCTTCATTATTAATTCTATCAAAAACATGAGAAAGACATAATATCAATTCAACATGAATTTTTTCCAAAACCAGAAGATGAAGGGATATTTTCTAAACTCAATTATTTAAGGACAGTATTTCTCTGATTCCAAAAGCAGATAAAGACATTAAAAGAAACAGCTATAGAGTCACAGCCCTCCTATAGAGATACAAAAATTTACATATATCAAGAAAGTATCCAGTCATGTAATAGGAAAAATAGAGACATTTATTGAAGAAGATACAAGATACAAGGAACATTGTACGCAGGACAATGATGCCTCAGGCCCCTTCACAGTAGGCACCTTGGGACCTCACACGGTTCTCCCAGCGTCATCAGCAACTAACTGCAGCCCGATGTTACTTCTGCTCTGGTAGCAGAAGTCACAGAACAAACCTTGCCACAACACGTTTCATGCCAAGATCCTCCGTCAAAATCTCAGACACAGTAGTTTTTGGAATCCGCAGATCAGCTTCTAGTTCTTACCCTGTCAGTTGCCGATCTTTGTGGACTGCAGCCCGCACTCGGTCAACATTCTCAGGTGTTCTGCTTGTTGCAGGCCTTCCAGCCCATGGATCACTTTCAACAGATTTTTGACCATCTTTGAGGTGTTTGTGTCACACTTTTATTTGTACTGCACTCATTGCATTGTCTCCAAAACATTCTGAATTTTCCAAATACTTTCTGCAGGGGAATGTCCAAGCTTATCACAAAGTTTGATGCAGACTCATTGTTCTGCTCACTCAGTCATTTTGAATGTGACAGTCACGCAGTACACATGCTCACTCAATGGTGTCTACCACCCCCGTTGACTAGTACAGTGAAGTTGTCATTGTTCACACATGTGCATTCCAGTCTCCTTGACTGCCGGGTTACATCCATGCCACACAAACTATTTTTGTTATATTAACAATGGCTGGAATCTTTCTGGACAGATTTCATACATGCAAATTGAATCCAGTAACATATGAAAAAGACTATACATCATGCCAAATGAGGTTTATTCCAGAAATGCAAGGTTGGTTTAACATTCAAAAATCACAACGTAATTCAGTGTATTAACAAAATAAAGACAAATAACTCATTTAATTATGTCAATAAATGAAACAAAAGCATTTGAAAAATTCAGTATCCATTTATGATTAACAACTCTCAGGAAACTAGGGAAAAAAGGGAGGGAACATCCTCAACTGGTTTGAGAACATCTATGAAAAACCCATAGATAACACTGTATTTACTGGTGAAAGACTGAATGCTTTTCTCCCGGGATCAAGAACAAGACAAGGATACCCTATCTGGCTGCTACTGCACACTATTCTTCTGGAGGCCCCAGCTAATGTCGTAAGACAAATAGATGAATGAATGAATGAATGAATGAATGACATACAGAATGGAGAGAAAGAAGTAAAACTCTTATTGCAGAAAATGTGGGGTATACTGAAAAATCATTAGGCATACAGAAAACGCTCCTAGAACTAGTAAGCGAATCTATGCAAAGTCAAAATACAAAAAGAGAGAAGCGTGTCTATATATTAGTTGAAAAATGAAATAAAAAATTACAATTCCATTTCCAATAGCATCCAAAAGCATGAATTACTTACAGCTAATTTTAGTATGTGTAGTAATTATACCCATTGCTGAAAGAAGTTAAAGACCTAAATAAAGAGTTCTGTGATATTAAATAGATGGAAAATAATATTGTTAGAATATTATTTTTTCATGTTAATCTATTTATTTCACTTAATCTCCACAAAATTCTAGCAGATATATATATAAGATATATATATATAAGATATATATAAGATATATATATAAGATATTTATATATAAGATATATATAAGATATATATAAGATATTTATATATAAGATATATATATATATATATATATATAAACACACACACACAGTGTGTATGCACAAAATGTCAGGCTTATTCAAAAATTTATATTAGAATGTCAGTGGTCTAGCCAAAACAATTGCTATGAAAAGTCAAAGCCAGAGGATCTACACCTGATAGCACCTGTTCCTTGTAAGGCGCTCTGCCCCACACGGTTTTCCTTGCACGCTCTTCCCTTGAACCTCCTCAGGGCTCCCTCTGAAACTTCAGTCAGGTTTGCGCTCAGATATCGCCTCTTCCAAGATGCTCTTCTCTGGACGACCTGATCTAAAATATCTCCCACCCTCATTGTGCTGTTTCTCACCCTAGCTTATTTGTCTACAGAGCATACAACTACCTGACATTTTAGCATATTATACATTTATGTACTTGCTGTTTGGTTTGCTCAGTCTCTTCAGTGGAATGAAAGTGCCACCAGAATAGGAACTTGTCCTTTTTTTGGTTTTGTTTTTGCCATTATATTCTCAGGGCTTAAAACAGTGCCTGGCATATAGTAGGCACTCCATATCTATTTGTTGGATGAGATAATGGATAAAGAATTAATGTCTCCAGCCCAGATCTCTCACCTGAGTACAGACCCTTATACTCAACTGCTCCCATCTTTCCAGACGGCAAAACTGACTGCAAAACCATCCCCTCTTCCACAGCTGCTCATAGCATCCCAAGGGCTCAAACCAGATGTTCATAACTCAGTTCTGACTTTTCTCTCGTTTCCCTCCTTCTCATAAACATCCGGATAGGTGATCGCTAAGCCCAGCGTGTTTTATTGATGACTATCTCTCAAATCTGGCCATTCTTCCTCTCCTCACTTCTGTTATCTTGATTTAGATCACCCTCGACTCTTGACTAGATTGTTGAGACAGTCTCCTCCTAATTTGCTTTCCAGGCTCCAGTCTTTCATCCTTCTAACCATCCTTCAAGCTCCTACTTCAATGCTTTTCATAAAAATGCAAATCTGATCACACGGCCTCTTTTTTTAAAACCTAGGCCCTTAGAACAGAGTCTAAATTACTTTGCACGGCCCACTAGGCCTTTTACCACCACCTCATGCTGACGTCCCCAGCACTTCTGTGGTCACCTGTCCAGCTTAACTGAGCAGGTATGCCATCCATGCAACACCCTGTCTAGCCTTTGCCCTTGCTGCTGCCTCTGCTTAGAACATGGCCCTCTGCCTCTCTCCAATGTGATCAGATGGCAAGGACTGAGAAAGCATCTCTTCCTGCTGGATGCTGCTGCAGCATCCTGTGTCCACGCTCGAGGATGTAAACCTGGGTCCACTTGCTGCCTACCCTTCTCACTAGACTCAAAACTCAGGAGTACAGTGCCTGCATTGGAAAAATATGTCTTTGCGTCTCCAGGACCTAGCACGATACCTGACACAAAGAATTTACTTAAAAAATGTTTGATGAATGAATGAATGAATCTGTTTTTCAGAATCTGATTTTAGAAGACAGCAGTAAGGTGGAAAACGGATTGCCAGTAGGGAGTCTGAAAGCAAGCTGACTAGTTAAGAGCTAATTGACATATTCCAGATGAGATGAAGAGGGCTGGACTCAGGCAGAGGCTATAGGGATGAAAATGAGTCAGAATCAAAAGACTTTTGTTCAAAAAACCCAAAAGATATTCATGAGCAAGTGTAATTGACTGAACATTGTATTTTCTGAAGGATGGCTCTACTGCTTTAAATTTAGACAAAGGGCTAGAAAGCCAGACAAACCCCCATGAGAAGCAATCAATCAACAAACTTTATGAAAGTGAGAAGAGGTGATTGAAATAGACAAAGAGGTTAGCAAGGCACACAGAGTTTCTGGCACAGATATGAGAGAGTGTTTTACAGATATTAAAGAGAGCCAGGGAATCAAGAGAGTAACAAGGAGAGTAAACGTTTTTAGCACAGAGGATGTAGTAATTGGGAAGTTTTGCTTCAGCCCTTAATATAGTAATAAAATTTGCAGACAGCGCATAATACTATATGGACTGTGTAGTATACATTATACATTGTATAAGCTGCCTTCTATTTTGATGAGGGAGGTAAAAAAGTAAGCAAGTAAGTTTCTGGAATTTACGGGGGAAATAACTTATTTCCAGGGCATGTCATAGGATCAGTGCAGTCTCATCCCATTTACACCCGACACCCGAAGGTGTAACACGAAGGTAACACTTATGCCATCCCTGACACACAGGAAGGTTGTGTTATGTCTGGCCTCTTGGGCAAAGTGAGGGAAGGGAAGGGGATGGATAGTTCCTAGGAGTCTACTACGTTTAGGACACTACAGCTTACACACACACACACACATGCATATACACACATACACATATACACATACATATATATGTGTGCATATGTATGGCATATATATACATGTGTGTATATATGTCCCCTGCTTCCACTTCTTAAAAATAAATATGAATTATTATGCCATAATAATTGATTTTGGAAAATTCTGTTGGGAGATTTTTTTCTTCAAAAACAATGAAAACCCATACATACATTTTTTCTGAATAGGTAATGAATACATTTATAAAACATTTAATCACTGTACATAGGTAGACTTAAAAGTAAATCTTCCCCACCCCGATACTGAGCTGCAATTTCTTCTCTCTAGGACAATAACTAAAAATAATTTCTTGTGTTTCCTTCCAAGAACATTCTATGCCTATGTACAAATTTACATAATTCATTCAAAATCTAGCCCATAGATACTGAACACAAACATTAGCTTAGTATACAATTGTTCTGTGCTTCATTTTTTTCACTTGACAATATATATCAAATAGTTAGCCATCTTTGAACATATTGATGCCATTCCTTTTCCTGATCACATAATATTCCACTGTGTGGACACACAATATTCTACTGTGTGGACATATCACATTTTATTTAGCAAAACCTCTGTCAGTAAATATTAATGATGTTTTGACATATTCTTTATATATACATAATTTCCCACATATGCAAGTAGAACTCAATATCAACATACTAACTGCATTTTTCAATAGTAATATAAGGTGAAAAACACATGTAATTTAAATGTTCTAGCAACTTCATTTTAAAAAGTAAAAGAAGGAAATTAATTTTTAAAATGTGTTATATTTAACCCATTATGTCTCAGATGTTATCATTTCAACATGTAAATCAGTGTAAAAATGTTGGGAACCACCCTGCCTGGTATCAGAAGCTGTAACCCCCGCCAAGGCTAAGGCTGAGGGAATGACCTTGGACCGTAAGCCAGTAAGGATACAAAAGCTTATCTCCCTGGCAGGAGCTCCGCTTCTGCTTCTTTTACTTTACCCTGTCTGGCCCCAGTGCTTGGTTGGTTAACCAATGACAGGTAAGATTCCCCAAGGGGGGAACAACCTAAGACAGGCACGATCACATGGGAGGCCCCCAAGGAAGAACTTTGGGGGCTACAGCAAAAGGGGGTGATGGACCCTTGCCCCTCAGCTTTGACAAAGCCTGAGTCTTCATTGTCTGCAAGAAAATCTCCTAATCTCTTGGCTGCCTTACTTCTCTTGCTCCACCTAAGCCTGAAACAATGACAGAGGGTGATGCAGCCCTGTGCTGGAAAGGGCGGGTTCCCTGGACAATCAGGCCTAAGAAAGAATATGTAAAATCCTGTGAGATCTGTTTGCTGGAGGATGCTCTTTAATTAGAATATGAAGGCACAGCCAGAAAACGAAACTAAACTTTTAGGTCCTGTAGTCTTTCAAAGCAGGTTTCACAGGATTTTACGTATTCTTTCTTAGACCTGATTGCCTGGGGAACCCACCCTTTCCAGCATAAAAAATTCTTTTACTTGTACTAAATCTGTGAAATCCAAGGTATAGAGGGTGGGGCAAAAACAGGCTTACAGTTGTTCGTCTGGAAAATAACAACACAAGAATAAGCTCCGTTCCGCGTACTCACAGCTGCAGACCTACTCTTGCCCCACCCTGTATTTTATACTTAAAGCACATCTCAGTTCGGCTGAGCCACATTTCAAGTGCCCTGTAACCAGATACGGTCATTGGTTACCAGACCACACAGGCTACCAAACAGATGTGAAATTGCTCAGAAGAGTAAGTAGTGAAATTTTTATGGCTGTTGCCAAACTGCCTTCAAAGAACTTGTAGCTATTTACATTCCCTTGTGTAGTGCCTACCTGCCCACATCATTTGTCAGTCAGTCAGGTGAGAAACAGCGTATCGGGGAGTGTTAATTTGCATTTACTTTATTATAAGCAAGACCTTTTTATTGGTTCAAAAGCTATTTGTATTTCCTTTGCAGTGGACTGTTTTATGTCCTTTGTTCATATATTTTTTACTGGATTTTTTTCCTCATTGATACATGAGAAAATGAAAGTAATCCCTTTGTCATAAATGTTGCAAACACTTTCTCGAGTTTACCTGATTTTGGCTTTGGTTATAATATATTTTTGCACGCAAAACTGTTGACATTTTATGCAGTCAAAATATCAATTTTTATGACTTCTGGATTTTATCATGCTTATATAGAGGACTTTCTCTAAGATTATTTAACAATCTTTTCATGACCTCTCCTCATCCTTGCAATGAAGTTATAAGACAGGTGTCATTATTTCCATTTTATAGTAGAGAGAATGGATGCTTAGAGAAATATTAAATAAATTGCCTAAAGACAGAAAGCTAATAAGTGGCAGAGCTAGAATTCCAATATAGTCGGTCTAACTTTTAAGACTATGCTTGCTCTTCTGACTAGGCTGTAATGATCAATATAATCTATGTTAGGTTCTTACTGTTGTTCACTTCTTTTAAGCCCCAGTGCTATATTCAATATATCATTATTATTCACTACGACATTGCGTTAATCCTCACACCATATTCCATGAAGTTCCAGATACATTTTAAAACAACATTTGAACATTCCCACAGATTCTCTGTTGGGCATGGGGAAAAAACAAAAAGATAAACTACCATAGAGAATAAACAGAGAAGAGCCTTTCCTACACCAAAGGATTTGAACGTTTTTATGTCAGGAGTCAGGGTTGTATTCAGAGAGCGAGACACCAAATGCTGGAGACTTTCTGGGTTCCAAAGATGTTATATATTGGCCACGGTTTTACCTGACAGGGGTGGACTCTCAGAGTGTCCTAGGACACTACACACGTCAGGGCTTCCAAGGGAGAGCCGCGCCTAATGCTTACAGCCTAGCCCTTTTATTTGCAAGCAGCAAGCAAACTTACAGAAGCAGAAGTTGCAGTTATCTTGCAGAGCACAAGGGATAATTGCCGGGTACCTAAATTTTCTTGTGAAAACTCCCTAGTTCCTAATCAGCAGGCTCCAGGTGGCTAGCTATCTTTCACTCTACTTTCATAAATCACTGTGGCTCCATCCTGGGCAGGGGGTCTGTCCGGCTCCAGCTGGCTAGCTATATCTCTTACTCCCCTTAGCCCTTTGATCTTCAAAATGCTTTTTGCTCTCAACATTAGTTCTGCCCTGGTGCACTGAGTTTTCTTTGTGCATTGTTCCTTAAAAAAGCATCCTGTTTCTGGCTCCAACAGTCAGAAACCACTGATAGGTTTTGGAAAAGTTGGTGACATGTTTGGGAAATAGAAAAAGAAGAAAGAGGAGAAAAGGAATAGACCATTAGGGTTCTGGAGAGGAAAATTAATCTCATTATTGTATTACATTATTAGGTTGCATTCCTATTATTTACCTTTTTCACCACATTTTACTCCAAATGACAACCTGGGTTGTTTTCAAAATTCAGATTTGTTCTTAGAAGCCATGCATTTTTACCCATTCAAGCTCTGAGGCAAATTCGGAAGAGAAGTTTCAAAAATGTCTTCTGCAGCAACATCACTGCTAGGATAAAAGGGCAGCCTCCCAAAGGGAACCCCTTGGGAAATGTTCCTTTTATTTTATTCTTTAAAAAGTCACTTTGTAATCTTATTTCATGCCAAAAACAAATTTCAATGACCATAAGGAGCAGAAAGTCTACCTTTCTTTGCTTTTCTTTGCCTTGTTTTTTTTTTAAATTTATTTTCAATTACAGTTGATAAACAATATTGTGTCAGTTCCAGTTGTACTACTCAGCGATTGGACATTTAGATGCCCTACAATGTGATCATCCCGGTAAGTCTGGCACCCATCTGATGCCATCTGTAGTTACTATCTTGACTAAATGTGTCACTCTTAGGGAAGATAAACATAAACCGTGTGTTTAGTTAATAAGCGAGCCTCTTCAAAATGAAGACTAGTCTATGGGCATTTGTCTTAATTTTTTAGTCAATACCTCTCAGACCTGAGTCTAAAAGACTGACTGGGATTCAGCTGCAAACTGGCTTCTCCAGACTCGTTCAGCAGATTGTAGACATCTGTTGTTTGTGGTCGCCTCGATTCCGACCATATACTCTGGAAACAGCCACTTCCTTCTCATGGATTTGTTTCCCCTTCTTCAAAGCACGTGATTCTGGTACCATTCACAGTACTGTCCTTTGGTCTAGGAGAAGGCTCCTGCCCCTGGCTGGCCTGGCCTGTCAGAGTCCTCAGAAAGTTGTCCATTCTGAAGTCAGTACAGAGAGTTCCCTCTTTCATCTGGATTTGCGAGGATGCAAAGATGGGAGCTGGGAACTACCTCCAGTCTTGTTTTTCTCCCTGGACCAGTAGCCTGTCTGTAGTAGAAAAGAGTAAGACCGAAACAGAGAAGGACAGAGATGTGTGGATGAGGGATTACGGAGAAAAGGGTATTAATATCATTTAAGATTCTAGATCCTCTATTCTTTTTCCTATTCATAGGAACTAATACATTCCTAAGCCGATTTGATTTGTTTCCACTACTTGTAGTACTACTTGTAACCCAAAGAGAGCTAATAGCTGCTTTTATTAATGAGTTCCAATATATCCAATCTGACTTGTTTTTATCTCATTGAATCTTTCGGAGCCCATGTGTTCATTAGCTGTGCTTTCTCATATATAATCTTAACTTTTACCCCACCTCCCTGGCTACTCCATCTTGGTCTCCTTCTGGCACTTTGCCCACTGGATTTTCACACTGCGCCTTTCTTCCCGTGAAATAGCATGAAAATCCACAGCCTTGAAAATCATTTCTACTCTTTTTATTCTATAGCAGACATCCCACAAGCACCTCAAGCCCAAAGGGGCTACAGAAAACCTCTTGTTTTTGATACCAAACCTGCTTCTCCTATTCCTATATTCTGCATCTCAACCTGTTAACCCATTACCTAAAGACCAAACTAGAATCCCAAGAATCATGGTTGGAGTCCTCCTGCTCTGTCTTCTCTCTCCCTCCACGTTCTATCAATCATTAAATCATATAAACTTTACTTTCTAAGTATCCTTCAAATTAGTCCCTCCTTTTCACCTTAACACATCCTGCCGAGTTCAGACTATCTAGTCTTGATGTTACTGTTACCTCCTGCCTCCCAGTGAGTCATTTTCCCTCCAGGTCTGTCCCTTTATGACACACACTGCAAATTATTGCCACAAGGATCTTCCCACACAGCAAATGCGAACATTTCAACTCCTCTCCTGAGCTTGCTTCGGGAGATGATGGCTCCCCAGCCCTGTTAGAAGTTCGAACTACCCAGCTCAGTACACACAGCCATTCGTCAGTCACTGAGAATTTACTGAGCACTCCCCATGTCCCAAGTGCTGTGGTAGATGTTGTACTTTCAAAAACAAAACAAAACGAAACAAAATCAGGGTTTCTGCCTAAAAGAGCTACTAGTTTTACTCCTTTACAAATAAGTTTCAAGGCGTTGTTTTGGGGGAAAGTTAGTAAACAATAAAACGATATAAATTTATATCACAAATGCTGTGATTCAGGCTTTCTTCACCCTTTCTCATTCTATTAAGAAAATAACAACAATGCATGATCCAAGAGACCTCCAATCTGCCTTTTATGCCTACTGCAAACTCATTCTTACTTCTAGCCATTTGGTTTGAACAGTGATGAGGCTCTCCTAGAAAAGATTAAAAGAGGACTCAGCCCCAAAAGTGACTTTTTGCATCTTCCATAGCTACTGATTGATACCCACACTCAAGGAAACAGTGCCACAGCCCTCACTCCTGCACCTTGATGGAGAATGCTTTGTCTCCTGCATCCACTTGGGTTCACCTGCAGGTCGAATAGCTATCCTGTGCTCTCTCAACACAAAGTAAAAGATGCTCTACATCATTTGGTTTCTAATAACATGCCACCGACTTTGATGAAACATTATGGGGTTATAGTATCTAATTGGTTCAGTGCATGCTTCTGTAATAAAAGGTGCATTAAATTTGCTTTATGTGTATGGTTTCACTTTGAGTAAGAACAGCATTTCTCATTTTAAACTAGAGAAAAAAGGAGGAATTGTATCAGAGGGAACAATCCTTCACCATGACCTCATGGATTTTTTCCTTCTAATTTCCATGAATCTAGATGCATCCTTTGTATAGAAAAAACAATGCATTCTGCCTATTAATTGACAGCTGGAAATCTTTTGTTCCAGTCCACCTGGACTTTCATCACCGATTTCACTTTTGAGGAGGGATAGTTATCTCCAAAAAACTAATTTTAAAGGCTGACTAATAATGGTCCAAGGGTGACTCATGATGCAGGAAGGTATGCATTTGGTAGGTTCATGAATAGGGAAAAAAAAAGTTGTTTGATCTATTTCTTTCCAACCCTGTTGGGTGCTGGTTACTAGGTGCATTCAGTTTGAAAAAAATTCATTGAGCGATATACTTAAGATTTGTATAATTTTCGTATGTATGTTATACTTCAATAAAAAAATTAAAAAATTTGCAAACCCCCCCCTCCCTAATCGTGGATGAATTAGACGTGAATACACACACACACACACACACACACACACACACTCCTAGTCTGTGCTCTGTGGCTCCTATTAAAAAGCACTGTAATGCTTCATTGTAATTGGATATTTATTAGCAATCTTTCCTGATAATGTAAGGTTTTTTTCAGTGGAACTCACAGAAATCTCTTAAATACGACTCAAAGGAGCATCTCTAAATGGCCCAAAGTCAGTGCAGAGTAAACCAAATGTAAAATCTTCATGTCAAACTCAACAAAACGGCCCCACATAAATTAAAAACTGCATTTCAGTGTGCAAAATTAGGCGGGCTGGCCCATCACCGGAGTAATTCCATCCTGTCACCTGCCCTCCCCCAGGCTAGGCAGGTTGGTTTCCGCCTCCTGCCAGCTCCGAGTAGTTCCACACTCTGGGAGTGTGGTCTGCATTTCTCTGTCACCTCTGACTCAGAGACCCCATGTCTCCGATTCAGATCAGTTTATGAATCATCTTGCTCATGCACCTTAGACACGGACCAGTTTGTCTTTGATCTCCCCATTGATGTCCGTCTCTCAGAACATCTGTGTGCGGAAGAGAAGAAGGGGCTTTCTGCCTCTCTGCTGCTTCCCCCCCATTTCCCCTCAAGCATCTTCCTGTCCCACTTCCCCTTTCCATGGGTCTCCCCCCAAATTACCTCCTCCTGTGAAACAACGTAGGCCCTTATTTCCTACCTGCTCAGAGCCGCCCTTTACTTAATACTTAACGTGCTCTGTAAACAACGGACCATTTTCTCCAAAGCTTCCACTTTGAGCAGCACTAAACTCTGCTACCAGCTTCTGAATTATACAGCTGAAGCAAGAGAGCGGATTCAGAGGTAACTGAAAACTAACTCACAAGCTCGTCCTCTTCCCTAGTTCCCTTGAGAGGTGGGTGAGGAGGCACAGTGCCCTCCATCTTGCTGGAGAGGGTCTCAAGGTGTTTTCAAAGGGAGAAAAGAACAATGTATTTCCCCACTGGATACACAAGGCCCCTAATTTTGAAAGCAGATGCTGCTCAAGTCAATTTTGGTTTTAAATAACCCATTTTTCTTTTCTTCAGCTCATACCCATCACGTGAACTACAGCAGAATACATTTATTGAGAAGTCTGTGCTAATCATTCATTACAATACCAATATATCAGTTGTATTGTATTCTAAAGTAACTCGAACTTGTGGATTTCAAAGAGCTCCTCAGATTTAATTAATCCTCAGCTTTGCTAATGAAAAGCTTCCCTTCCACCTGACGTGAGTTTGGATTTCTAATCTGTTCCTTCAGGTCACTTCATTTTTCTTGAAACCATACATTTATAATTTAACATTTCAGATCTTTCACATTCCCTATTAAGCAATTATTTTGATTACTTCATTATCTTTAACTTTTTTTCCTAGACTATTTAGGTTGGTTTCTGCCTACTGCTAGCCAAGTGTAATTCCGACATTCTCTCTCATTCCCTTTATTAGCATGATTTGCATTAGCAAGGGATTCATTTTCATTCTGAAGACTGAAAACAATTTCATTATCTGATAAAAATTATCTTCTCAGACGCTATAAGAAGCAATTCTCCTCATTTATGGTCTCATTACGCATTTCATCTACTCAATCCATCTTCGCAATTCTTCCTCTTTCCGGAAGTAATCGTTCCTGTGGCTCTGCCATCAGCGTCGTGGGCTAGAGTCTCATTTTTGCCTGCCTTCCCTCTCCTGTCCTTTCTTGTCCTAATGTGGTGACTGCACCATCTCCGCTGTGAGCCCCACGCTACGTCCCACTCCTCCCACTTTGTTTACGCTTTGTGCTGACACCCACATGGTTGTACCATGAACTTGAAGTTCACATTTCTGTTGTCCTTCGTACCCGACGGGCTGGGCCACAGCCTACACATCTTCGTGTTTTCAGAGCCTGTGTCTAGCACATAGCGATGATCAGAAGATGCATATTGAATAAATAAAGAACTAAGTGCATGTGCATGTTCATTTTTAATTTGAAACTTTATACTTTCAAACCTCCGGAGACAATGAGAAGCCAGAGCAACTTGATAAGGAGATCGATCGGCTGGACAAACTAAGGACGAGCTGAAGACATGTAAGATCTGTGAGTAGAAGGCAAGAAGTAGTTAAATTGCTTCCGTCGGGGTCAAAAACAACCTTTCGGCTGCAAGAGGCT
Organism: Tonatia bakeri; assembly: GCA_004024845.1. Taxonomy (NCBI): domain Eukaryota; kingdom Metazoa; phylum Chordata; class Mammalia; order Chiroptera; family Phyllostomidae; genus Tonatia; species Tonatia bakeri. The sequence continues at coordinate 477,697 of PVIA01000052.1, forward strand.
CTATGAGCAAGAGCAGAAACTCAGAACAGTATCTTGAGTATCTGGATACATTGTAAATGACCGGACAGGTCAAGAGCCAGGTCAGATCTAGAGTCTTCTCTGAAAACAAGATATAGGATCATGACTGTTTCTTCTCACCAAATCTCCAAAAGCAAACAGATAAAACATTCCTGTCTGCCTTTGCATTCTTGATTTTTTTTCTGTTTTATTCACCCCTTGAGGAGAAAAAACGATCAGAATTCTCCCTTTTCACTTTAAGTATGTTAGAATATAAGAAACCCTGAAGCATCGTCCTACGGCATTGGGGTCAATTCCCTAGGAATGCCAAGGTGCCTGCCTGCTGCTTCCTGTTTTTAAGGAAGTAGAATTCCCTAGCGAGTGTTGATTATGTTAAGTTTAAAATGCTCCTAACCCTTAAGTGGAGATGTTCAACAGGCAGGTGGCTATAGGAGTTATGAGTTAGGGAAGCAGAGACAAAATTTGGAAGAGGTTAGCACATAAGTGGTACTGTAGGGTTATCCCGAGTGATTGTGTTGCAGAGAGAAAAGGGAGCGCATGCCAGGTAGGAAATCTTTTGCTGAAAACTCTGGTCAGACAGCCTTTACATCAAGGTCAGCAAATTATGACCTATAGGTCAAATCTGGCCCTCTGTGCTTGTTCAATTCTTGACCTAGTAATGGCTTTACATTTTTAAACAATTAGGAAAAATCCAAAAAAGATTATTTCATGACACATAAAAATTGTACAAAATTAAAAATCGATAGGGTTCAGCTGGAAGGCAGCCATGCTCATTTGCTATGTATTGTCTGCGGCTGCTTTGCACTGCAATGGCAGAGTTGCCTAGTTGCAGCAGAAACACAACACCTGACACTATGTGACTCTGTGTAGAACAAGTTTGCTGGCTCATGGTGCTGTGTGAGCATATGGATCCTGGCATTGCTGCAGTCACTGTCGCTACCATGAGGGAAACCACTGAGAATATGAAATGTCACAGGGAAGAGGGCTGCTGAAACACCTGCTGAGAAATGCACCCACAGCTCAGAAGTGGTGGTGAACCTGAGAAGCGAATCGGACCTGAAACCCACTTTACCTCTGCACTTTTCAGCTACATGAGTGAATAAATTCCCTGTATTGTATGATCCAGTCAGAAGTAGATCTTCTATTATTCAAAAAACAAGATTTTTAACCAAGACTGTTGTAAGATCCAGACGTAACCTCAGTCCTATTTGGGCTTAATATACCCAGTCCTGACTCAAATCTCCTGTTTCATACCTATGATGGTCCAAAGCCATTCTCACAATTTCTATAAATTCCCAAACACTTACTGTAACAGCGTACCATAGACTGGGTGGCTTAATCAACAAATGTTTATTTCTCACAGCTCTGGAGGATAGAAGTCCAAGATCAAGCTGCCAGCAATCCAGTGTCTGGTGAGAGCCCTCCTTTCAGTGTGAGGACAGTGGCTTTCCTGCCGTACGTATCCCCACAGGGTAGACAGCGAGCTAGCTAGCTCTTGGGTCCCTTGTTATAGGCGCCCTAATCTCATCATGAGGACTCTACCCTTGTGACCTCATCTAAACTTAATGACATCCCCAGATCCCATCACATTGGGGGTACAGATTAAATACATGACTCTGGGGAGACACATTCCATCCATGGCGATTGTGTCCTCAAAGCCCTTGCCCCATGAACACCACACTTGTGACATCTGCTGTGTATTATTTACCCATTCCACCTCATCACTGGTTTCCCAATGATTTTTTTATTTGTTCACACACTATCTGTCTGTCTTTGGTAAATGTTCATAACCTTCACCCATTTTTTTTAATGAATTTTGGGCCCTGACTGGTGTGGCTCAGTTGGTTGCATACTGGCCTGAAAAGTGAAAGGTCACTGGTTTGATTTCCAGTCAGGGCTCATACCTAAGTTGAGGGTTCAGTCCCCAGTTGGTCGGGGCACATATGAGAGGCAACCAATTGATGTTTCTTTCCCTCTCTTACTCCCTCCTTTCCTCTCTACTTCCTCTTTTTTAAAAAAGAATAGTTTTGGCTATTTTCCTTTTCATTAACAAATAAGATGAGTCTTTATTCACTAACAATAAATAAAGACTTATGTTGGGACTTAAAAAAAAAACAGGCCTCCACACACTATATTGAATATTCCATTTGGCGTCCAGCCCCAATGCATGTCCTGGAATAAACCTCAATATTAACGTAGTTGCACCAGTTCTCTCACGTTCAGTGTCTGTGTGATGGACATGGCTCTGTCCTTTTACGTTCTTCTGCAGTGTTTAATTTGCTGTCAAGTTCATCCAGTGAATTTTCTATGTCAGATATGTTTTCTTTTCAGTTCCAAGACTTCCATTTGGTTCTTTTTTTCCATGTATCTCATTATCTTCCCTGATATTTGTCATCTCTTCACTTATTATATCAATTTTTTTCCTATAGGTCTTTCACATGTATATCGTGGTCACTTTAAAATCTTCATCCGGGACTTCTGTAGATCCGTGACTGGTTTCCCGATTCCAGCAGACTGTTAAACTGATGTCAAATCGCCTTGATCTTGTGGAAGCTTGGCAGAATGGGCTTAGTTGTTTTGCCCTTGGACCTCACTTGTAGTCTTTAGCTCTGGCATTTTTATTCTTAAAGTGTGGCCTTCTTAAGGTTTCAGTGAAAAGCACAAAAAGCATTTCATAAGTCCCTTTTACCTGGATGGACTTGAATTCTAAAACTTGTCTCTCTGGCACCAAGTTAAAATCTCCGCTCAGCTCCTTAACCTTCCAGCCGTTACATTCCACTGGACCCCCTCACCATGGACAAGTGCAGTGTGGTGGTCAGTCAACAATTTGAGGTGAATTTGTGCCCAGATCTGGGGGCTCCCCACCCTCTGACCTCTGAATCCTCAGTCCAGTCAGCCTCTTCCAGGTTGAGTTCTGTCCGTACGCACTTCACCAGAAGAGAAGTGCTCTCAGGAAAAAGCTGTTTAAATGTGGATCTTACCTAGGCTGTTTCCCTTATTTCAAGAATCATATCCCCTCCAGGGTTTCTCCGTATTTTCAGTCAATCCCCAGGAGATTCAAACAGTTATTTTAATTCTGATTTTATAGTTGTTTATACTGTCTTTAAGTCAAAAGTTGAAAATTGTAATTACTAGGCGGTAGTTCAATAAAAGCAACTCTGTTACCAGAAGTGAATTCCTCTTAATAAAACACAAACAAAAACCCTCTGGTCTTTCTAGTCAGAATTGAACTTTCCTGAGAGGTGTATGTAATAATTTAAGATGTAACAATAGTAAGTGATAACTGTATTGAGCATCCAGCATCTGCTCGCCAATTTTCCTGGTGCTTTTATCTATCCCTGATTCATATATGAGAAAACTGAAGTGCAGAGAGGTTAAGAAACTTTGCCCAAGTTCAGGGGGGTGGCAAATAGTAAAGCCAGAAGCCCAACCCACATGACCCAATGTCGCCGCTGACTCCCTTAACAGCTATGCCACGATTGTGCTTAAGTGTGGGCTGGTTGTTCCTTAATGGAGCCATGTCAGAGGAAATTTAAGCTTATGGAAGATAATTGAAATAAATAATCTTTACAGTTCCTTTAAACCTATACATTCATTATCTTATAAAAAGTAAATCCTTGATCAACCAAACATAATTAGTTTTTATCAGAAAGATTATTTCCTCTCAATTAGAAAATGTATACACAAAATGTTATTTCCATGTATACTCAGCCCCTGCAAAATTGATTCCCTTTTCTCTACTTTAGAATTTGACTCACAGCACCCCAGGCAGAACCGTGTATGTGTAGTTACCTGAATCATGGCAGTGCTAGTTGTATACTGCATTCACTCTGAATGCTTTGTCAAGATTGATAAACCGACTAACTTCGAGCCTTTCAAAGCATCAGCTTTCATAAACCAACTTACTCCAAGCCATTCAAGGCATAAGCCTTTGAAGTGCTGAAAATTATAACTTTGGTATGTGTTTCCACACCATCCCAAATATATTTGAAAAATATTTTTGACCAGTGAAATTGCTCTAAGAAAAAAAAGCCAATTAAAGTGTTTTTCCTTAGACAAAAACAAAACTGTTTTTAAGATCAATAAAAATATCCCTTTCCTTGATAACCTTCACTTGCTACCTGCCTTCCAAATTAGTTTTAAATGAAGTCATGAGTCATGGATAGTGTTTTACAAAAATAAAATAAATGAAAAGCCCTTGAAAGAAAGTCTATGATCTACAAATCCTTGGAAGTCTAGTCTTTGAAATGATTTACGAAATGGGTTGCATTTTGCTATAGGCTGCTGTTTAAGACACGGTTCATTGAGGGGATGCCCTCATAAGAACCAGCAGGAAAAACTGTTTTCTGGAATTAGGACCAGGAATACCAGCACTTCTCCTAAATTCGGGGTCTGTCTTCCCCTCACACCACCATTCATCTTGTAATGCACCAGGTGTGCTGACCAACACAAGCTGCAGAAAATCACACAGCCGCGTCTCTGGCTCACCCCTAGGAAATGTAAGGTCATCACAGAATCTTCTTTCAAGTAATTCGCTCCTGGCTCCCTCTTACTTTCCTGCCTTTGTTTGCTTTCTTTGCTTCATTTTGCTTCTATGGTTTTAAACCATCTCTCCTTTGTATTGAATGCATGCCTGTAAGCTCCCTTATGCCCCTTTTTGAGCAAGTCTGAATATAATCTGGAATTGACTATCACAGTTTTAAAAGTAAGAGCCATCAAGCTGTAAATAAAATTGAGAGACAAATGAAAACCTGAGCAAATTTTACAAAAACATACAGAAAGGGTTAATAGCCTTGACAGTGAGGGTTCTTGGAGATCAAGAAAAAGACAAATGAACAAATAAGTGAAAAACTGAGCAAAGGTCCTGAAGAGGCATGAAATAGGGAAAAAATGCATTGGCTGGTAACAAACGTGAAAAACATTCAATCTCAGTTGTAGTCAAAGAAATGCAACCCAAAATTTAATGAGAAACCGCTGTAAAAAAAAAAAAGAGAGAGAGAGAAAATAAATGTATTTCCTTGCAATCCACCCACCTCATCCCCCGCCCCCAAGGAGAGGGACAGACATACAAATAAGCATCTGTAAAATGGAGTGAGTACGAAACGGCATGTGAGCTCCATGGAGGTGTCAGGTCCCCTGGTGAAGGCAGGTCTTTGGTGAAGACAGGCCCCTGGTGGGGGAGACGCCTGGGCTGGCTCTGGAATGAAGAGCTGGTGTCATTAGATGTTGTTTTTTGAAGAGAACAGCCTAAATGGCATTCCTTGTGTACACAGTCTCTGGTATTTAGCGGGCACTTGATGAATATTTTTTTCACTAAAAAGAGTGAGAAAGGACACTTCTTGCCAGGAAGCAAAGGCACAGAGGAATGATGAGCAATCTGTCAGCTGAGCAAACCGTGCGCATGAACGAGCAAGCTCAGTTTGTCAGGGAACTAACTACTAATGTGCCTCTGAAAGATACATCCAATGACCGGCCTCCAAAGGACAAACACGAAGATTCCCCCCACGCCTATGGATCATTACCTAGCAGAAGGACCTCTAGACAATTCCTTTGGATCTAATTACATCCTGGTTCTTTAAAACTGCATTAGACGAACCAAACCACACAGGTCTCACGCACCAACCCGGGCGTCTCCCAGCCAGTGGGCTCTGGAAGGGCCCGTCTGGGCCGCCCACACCTGCGGGAGTGTGGACAGCCGCCTCCAATCCGTGTACTTTTCAGTCTGGAGGTTGTTTTTTGTTTGTTTGTTTTTTCCTGGCTACTAGGGAAGATAATTCGATGTGCTATAGGAAATATATTTAAATGTTAACACACAGTTTCACAGTGGTGGACTTCTGGCCCACTTTTATTTTTTACTCTGTACCTTTCAATATTTTGCAAATTCTCTATATTCATCCTAAATTGCTTTAATCAAGACAAGAAAATAAATCAGTTCAAGAATTTCTTGTGAATCTTATGGGAAGAATTAAATTAGGAAAGTTGGGAAGTCACTTAGAAATCTTCAAATTACTTCGAAATCGACTGAGTTTTCCCATTGTGGACAGTTTAAAGGGAGGGTTCAGGGTGATTGGGCAGAATGTGGTTTCAGACCTGTTCCATTCTAAGCTGTTAAATACAAAATGTATAAATGTTATCTTAAATATCAAACAGGACCAAAGGCAATTTAATAGCAATTAATTTCGAGCTATCTCCAAAGCCCCAGTTGAAAATGTCCTTGTCGCAATAAAATTCCTGTTCCTCTTAACCCAGCATTTTCACTAATGAATTTAATTATAAAGAGAACTGCTGCTGTCACCAAAGCCTTCTTTTTTCCAAAGACTTCTTCTTAATCACGCCTGTTTTTATGACAAAAAAATAATATGTTGCCATGGAAATTCTGGTGTCAAACTGGCAACTCATACAGCTCCACTGAAGTGTGAAGCAAAAAGAGGAAATGTCTACAGTAAAGAGAAAAATCTTAATATGTTTTTTAAAACACTGAAATGATGATAGTAGATGGATTTTCCAAGAGAAGCTCATTGCATGTTTAAGTAGCAGACATGTAAAAACTTCTGCATATATCTCATTTCAGAAAATCAAATTATTTAAAGTATAACTAGGTAACCCACAACTGACAGAAAATGTACAAGGAGCTTTCCTCAATTTAATTAAATATTTATTGAGGCTCTACGACCTTATGTTAAAATTAATATTGTCATAGATTGACCTTGCTAAAACTGGGCCCATGTATAGTTTGAAGTTAGCCTCGACATGATTTTTAGTTGTCACTGAAACGCTGAACAGTGGAGCCAGGTGTGAACTATCAGATACAGGTGCACACAGAAAGCAGAGTCACAGCTCACGTGTGGAGGTGGTTTCCTGACGGGGAGCCGAGAGCCGTACGGAACGCTCTAGCCAGCGAGCTGGGGAAGGTAAACGGGTGCTTGCTTTTAATTTATGAAATACAGGAGGCATGTCAAAGAGTAGAGACAAATACAACAAACCCCCAGATTTTAAAAGACAATTTTGCAAATACAAATTAAACTTCTTGGGCACTTTTCCTATGACACGTTCCTCCTCCTTCACCCGCGTGGCGACCACAAACCTGATTCTGGGGTAGACCATCAACCTGTGTTTAAAAAATGTCTTAGCCCATACTCACTCACCCATGTATTATGTCATTTTACCTGTTTCTAAAATGTTATATAAGTGGTATCTTCCTGTATGTGTTCTTCTTCAATATTTCATTTTTTCTTTTGCTTAACTACTACACTTTTGAAGTGTATCCAGATTGATATATGCTCTGATACATGAGAAATAGTAATTCATTCATAACTGCTTTGTAGTAGTCTGTTATTCAGCAATTGAGAGCTTTTGTATAATATTCTACTGTATGATAACACCATTATATACTTATCCATTCTCCACCTTAGGGATACTTAATAGGTTTTGAGTTTTTTTACTACTGCTACTGCAATCAGTGCATCAGTGAACATTTTTGCACAGGTCTGTTTGAGCACGTGAGTGAGATTTTCTTTGGGGACGTACCACAGGTATTTCAACTATGAGAAAGAGTAGTTAGACTGTGGACTTTCTGGGTCCACTTTTTTCTCCCCTAACCCACAGCTTGGGGCTTGTCCAACCCTGTGCACACATAGATAATAAATAAGTTAAAAACAATATTTTATTTTTTATGGATTGACCATGATGATATTATCTCACCTAACTTTCCAGGTGTTGTGGACACCCAGTAAGCACCAAGATACATTAGAGTGAACAGTAACACACTCAGTCTCAAGTTCAATAAACGCCAAAGGAATGTGGGGCAAGCTCACACACTTATGACACCCTTGCGCTAAGGTTAAAAGACTGGGTTGTGGAAATGGAACAACACAAAACTAAGTGCCAAAGGGCACTGTTTAGAGCCAAATGAGCAGGCCCAGGCAGTGCTTCAGGGGCACGGGAGCCCATCCTCTGTCATCAGAACTGGGATGGGCAGATTCGTATAAGGTGGTCTAAAAGGGCAATGCAGCTCACAGGCAGAAACCACGTTTCTAGTCCTCTCTGGAAAGGCACCATTTCCCCCCTGCAATTCAGTGAGGAAGAACAGTCTACTGGGGTGGGGAATGTGTAAAGTACCTACACATGAAGCGAACCCGACTACAGCTTTTAAGCCTCTGAATGGCCGGCAGGTGATCAATTTCCAAAGCAATCTCCTGGAGACTGATAAAGAGAGAGATACAAGATAGGGAAGCACTGGGTTTTGTTACCTGTCAGTGAGCTGCAGCACCAGCTCCTGTTCCCTGGCTCCCCGCCTCCCTCCCTCTCTTTCTGCTTCCCTCTTCTCCCCCTTTCCATGTGCCTCTTGTCATTCTCTGCTATAATTAAAACAAACAGACAACTTGCAGGTGTCTGCTATAAAGCATTTGCAAATACTGTACACTGCATGAAAAAAAAAGCAGCTGCAGATGTGTGTAATTTGGTCTTTAGAAAAAACCTGAAGGATATCTGGAAATAAATGTATCTTTCATCCTAGTAGATGTTGAATTTTTGTTCATTTGTTTCTACTTTAGCCCAGTTTAACACCATTTCCTGGCTGCCTTGCACAGAAAGCTTCAATTCCAGCGAGTGCCGCTGCTATTGGAGAAGAGATGGGAGATTTCTGGAATGATGGCTCAACGTGGGGAAACCCTGACTGCAGGGTCAGGTGCAGTCTGAGACGGTGTTTCTCTCAGTCCAAACAACACCCAAGAAAAACAGCATCTGTAAGTTTCTAAAAGTGAAGAGAAAGTGAAAATGTGCTGAAATGTTATCTGTAATACTTTGAAGGGAACTTCCTTCCACAGAGGAAACCAGTAAACTGGCATGGATAACATTGGGGACATTGCCTGCTTTCTTGGGACACCCATTTAGGTCTGGAGGTCATTTTAAAAAATCTGCTCCTAGGATAGATCAGAGGTGTTCGAACTTGGGCTTGAGGCTTGGCTATGTCTTCCTCTCCCTCAACATTCAAATTTCTCAGCACCGTGGAGTGGGGACAAAGAACTCAGATTCTCTGGTCACACAGACCTGGGATTTAGGTCCTGGCTCTCCCTCTAACTAACTGTGACATTGGGGAAGTTACTCAATAGCCTACATTGGTAACATGGGGTCAGTCAACCTATGTGCATCGTGGCCATAACTCTTGTAAGAACAGAAGGAGATAGTGCATAGAGTACTTACTAACACAGTGCCTGCCATGGTCAGGGTAGACAACAATGGCAGAGGCAGTGATGGTGAAGGTGGGGCTACCTTTGCTTCCCCCCCCTTCGAGCCCCATAATGCCATCTTTCCTAGGTCACATCCATTCCCCCTCCCTCCCTTCTTTCCTTCCTCCCTTCTCTCCATCCATCCCTTCATTCACTCATTCAACAAATATTTTAGATCTCTCCCATGTGCCAGGCATTGTTCTAGGGTTCTATAAAACAGTATTTGCCTTTATATCCACAAATATTTAAAATTTTAAAAAGCATGCAATTAGTAAAAACTTAAAGGCGATGTAGAATGGACGTGTAAATACATTCCAGAAAATTAACGTTAGGTTGACGTGAATGGCCTTGGTCGTGCTACGCTGCCACGCCTGTACCGAAGCACACTGCCCCTGGTTGTGCCCTTCTGCCCCCGGGGGCTCAACTTTGCATAACGAATTAAACTTCCCCTGGGAGAAACACAAAATCCTTGAAAGCATTCTCTATCCCAGCAAAAAATTTACAAGCCCCAGGAGAGCCATCGCTATCAGAAAGGCTTTTCTGTTTGACCCAAACTTTACCTCACAAAAGAATATAGTCATCAAGCCATTATTTTTCTGAATTCAATGGAAAGTATTTTGTTCCTTTCCTATTGGTCTTCTTGCCTCCGTTTCCTCCCTGACTGTTTAATACTGCATACTTATTTTCCCTGAAAGCCAGGCCTTCATTCATTTAATTAATTCATTCATTTCCTTCCACTAACTCTACATTTATTGACTATCAACTAGTGTGTGGAATTTGCCACTCCTCCCCTTCATCATCATAATGGCACCCTATCACATACGAATGAAGCCCATACTAGAGTGAAGCCCATACTAGGGTGAAGCTCTAGTTTCACCCCTAGAATTTCCTATTTTCTATCATGATTGTCTACTACAGATAGGTAGTAGGAAAGTCCTTTGCACATGTATCATATTCATTTTCATTTTCATGCTTCTGTTCTTTTACAGCATCCTGCCAACCAGCCAATTTTCAACCATTAAAATCTTTAAAATTAAAAGTCTTGCTCAAGACTCATTTCTTCTATAGAGTATCCTAGGACAATTCTAGTTTGGCTATTTCCAAACTTTGGAACTTGGATGCTAAAAAAAACAATGAGTCAGAAATGTATGATCCTCTTCCAGCTTGGCAGGAAAATGGAAACTCTTGGCAGATGACTGTTACCACTTCAAATGTTGTGTTAGCGCCTCCTTACATCATCTTGCTTATTTAATCCACACAGCAATCCCGTTAGTATTCCCATTTTACTGGCAAGGGAACAGCAGCTTAAACAATTTATTACTTTCCCAAAGTAGCAGAACTAGGAAGAGATGAGGCTACTATTCAAACTCAGATCTATACAATTCCATAGCCTGTGTTCTAAAATTTGTGCAATGTTGCCTCTCAGAAGTATGAAAATATGAAAGATCTCATTTGTTACAGATTTCTTCCCAAACCCCACAGACAAATTCCCAAAGTTAAACTTACCACATGTTGAGATTTAATTCAGAATTTCTCTTCTTCAGCACTATTGACATTTTGGGCCAGATAAATCTTGACTGTCAGGAGCTCTCCTGGGAACTCTAGGATACTTCTCAGCATCCCTGGCTTCTACCCACTGGATGCCAGTAGCATCCTCCTTCCAGTTACAATCGAAAATGTCTTCAGAGGTTACTACCCTAGATGCAAAATCCTGCCACCCCTCCAACTCGAAAACTACTGGCTTAATTCGATTTTATGATCTGGACCCATCTAAAGACAATCAAAACAGAAACTATTACATATAAACATGGGAATAGTTGGACTGCACACATATTTTCTGTGAATAGTACTATAAAGCATCTTAAAGCAACAGCATTGTCATTTAATGCAAATGCAATTTAAAACATTGTTCAAAACCATAGTTTTTAAAGAAATTTTAGCTTGTGTAAGAAAACAGTTTTATTTTGTTTGTTATAAGAGGACATTTTCAAGACATTTCAAGCAGGAAAAACAATAACAGTGAAATCCTTCACAAGGTTAACATGTAAAGAATGCTCAGGGAATAATGGACACAATCCAGTTGAAAAGGCTTCCTCCTGATATGATGCAACCATTAGCAAGATCAAAAAGTCTCTCCAGATTGAATACAGATTGCTGCGACACATAAAATGGAACCTGAGAAAAGGCATTAAAATATTCATGAAATGCATTGTTTCAAACTGTTGAATGAAGTAAAGTTCTCAACATATACAAATACCAATTCCATGGAATAATTTTATGTGAAAGATATTTAATTCTTGCCTGAGGTAAGACATGAAGTTTCACATCTTCACACTGTTGAAATGTCATATATATCATTCTATATCCTATTAAGATTCATACCTATGAGTCTATAAAAAAGCATACAGATTCATATCTATGAATCTATAAAAATGAGTCTATAAAACAGCAGATACTTCCAGAAACATGGACTATTTGTATTTACATAATCACTGTGTATGATTCTAAATGCAGGGCTTTCAGCTTACACCCTGCCACAGTGAAGTCAATTGTGTAGGAGCTCATTTTCCACGCCAAGGACTAGTGTAGCCAAAGTCATCTGAGAGACGAGAAAAGGGGAAATAAGACTGCTTTTGTGAGCATAGCACCGGTTGTTCAAGTGGGAGAAGGGCAGGAATGAGAAACATGAAGAAAAGGGAACAAATGCTTCCTGGGGACCCACTTCATGTGAGTCTAGATACTTCTGAAGGTGAGTGAATTAGATCCTTGTGGGCTTGAATCTTGGTAAGAGCTTAAAGGACAAGTTTTATTAATTCCTTGTCTACTTGTTAAATGTTAACTCTCATAAAAATAATGAACCTAAAAATAGAGACTAGGGTTTTTTTCCTTTTCTTCACTTTATTGGATTAAAAAATGACAAAAGTGGACTCTGGTTGAGCTGGAGGTGTGGGGAGACACACTTCACTTTCTCCTGCACCCGCAGAAAGAATTACTACTAGATCTCAAAACAAATAACATCCAGAACCTTCAGAAAATTGAGGTGTATGGAAGTCCAATAACCAAGGATTTGAAGAAGCCACATTCATCCAGACCACATTCATCCAGATGGGTAGGAAGGGTGGAGTCGCAGAGACAGGCAGAGAGGCACAGAGATGTGGTGTGACACAGAGAGGTGGAGGCGGGAATGGGTGGTCCCACATTCACACGTGGTAGATGAAAATTGGGAGAGATACCTTGGGGCGAGCGATCCCAGCCCCAGGCCAGACTGCACAGCCCAGGGTTCCAGTGCCAGGAAGATAAATCTCCATAACTTATGGCTATAAATCCAGTGGGGGTTGGGGTGGCAAAAGAAATTGACAGATTTTTAGGAGACTCCACCTAAAGGGCCTGCACAGACTTAGAACATACACAAAGCTATCCACCACCCTGGCGGTGGGATTCACCACCAGGGCAACAATTGGAAGGGTACCAGTCACACATGGGAAGTGGGTGAAATGATTGGAAATGGGGAGAAACTGGGAAAATCCCCAGAAGCTAGGGAGTAGCACTGTCCCCTCTCTGAGTCCTACTCCCACACAGAGCTATAAAATGGTGAAGCAGGTTGCCCTGCCCTGGTGATTACCTAAGGCTCAGCCACACACAATTTACAGGTGCCTTTTCTACAATAGACCATGCTACTAAGACAGGGAGTCAAAGCAGTGGTACCTAACACACAGAAACAAACACAGGGAGGCTGCCAAATTGAGGAGACAAAGAAATATGGCCCAAATGAAAGAAGAGAACACACAATGGAGATAACAAACCTATCAGATACAGAGTCCAAAACACTGGTGATCAGGATACTCAAAAAACTCAGTGAGTACAGCAACAAAAGAAAGGAAGAAATGAAAGTTACACTAAGTGAAATAAAGAAAAATTTATAAGGAACCCTCAGTGGAGGGGAGGAAGCCAGGATTCAAATCAATGGTTTGGAGTATAAGGAAGGAATAAACATTCAGCAAGAACAGAAAGGAGAAAAAAGAATTTTAAAAAATGAGGATAGTATATGGACCTTCTGGAACATTTCCAAATGTACCAACATCTGAATCATAGGGATGCCAGAAGCAGAAGAAGAAGAGGAAGAGCAAGACATTGAAAACTTCTTTGAAAAAATAATGAAAGAAAACTTCCTCAATTTGGTGGAGAAAATAGACATACAAGTCCAAGAAGCACAGAGAGTCCAAAACAAGTTGGGCCCAAAGAGGACCACACCAAGACGCATCATAATTAAAGTGCCAAAGGTTAAAGATAAAGAGAGCAAGAGAAAAGCAGCAAGAGAAAAGAAGAGAGTTACCTACAAAGGAGTTCCCATAAGACCGTCAGCTGATTTCTCAAAAGAAAATTTGCAGGCAAGAAGGGACTGGCAAGAAATATTCAAAGTGGTGAAGAGCGAGGACCTCAACCTAGATTACTCCACCAGCAAAGCTATGGATTAGAATGGACAGGAAGACCAAGTGCTTCCCAGACAAGGTAAAACTAAAGGAGTTCATCATCACCAAGACATTGCTACATGAAATGTTAAAGGCACTTATTTGAGAAAAAGAAGATCAAAACCATGAACATTAAAAAGGCAACAAATTCACAACTATCAACAACTGAATCTAAAAAAACAAACTAACTAACTAAGCAAACAAGGAGAACAGGAGCAGAATCATAGACATGGAGATCAATTGGAGGGTTATCAGCTGGGAGGGGGTAGGGGTAGAATAAGGGGAAAGGTGCAGGAATTAAGAAGAATAATTGGGAGGCACAAAATAGTCAGGGGGGAGGTTAAGAATAGTATAGGAAATGAAGAAGCCAAAGAACTTACATGTATGACCCTTGGACATGAACTAAGGGGGAGACTGATTGCTGGAGGGAAGGGGGGTATGGAGTGTAGGGGGCCAAAGACAGCAACACTGGGGCAACTGTAATAGCATAATCAATAAAATACATTTTTAAAAAGCAACTAGTGTATTCCAGTGTTATCTATAACTTCAAATAATTAAGATGTGTAAAAATAAAATTAATAATGTCTCCTTTCTCACTAAATCTTGGAGTAATTAATGTCACCAGTTTGAGGAATATTCTTCCAAAACTGTTAAAATCCTCATACAAATGTATATTCATGTGGATTTTTTCTTTTTCCTTCTCTTTCTTTTTTTTTTTTTTGAAATAGAATAACTGGATTTCCATCATTTGCTTTTCCAATTACCAATATGTAAGAGAAATCCATCCTTAATCAATTCAGGAAGGTGGAACCACCGCATGGCGGTTCAGAGTGTGTCTTCTGGAATAAGACTGTCTGGCTCAAATTTTGAGCTCACCACACACTAGCTTTATGAGCTTAGTAAAATATTTGATGTGTTTGAACTTTAATTTCTCTTCCATAAAGTGGAAATAACAATAATTCCTATGTAGTACTGTTGTCTCAAGAATGGAAAGAGTTTACCCACATAAAATACAGTTGACCCTTGAATGATGTTGGGAGTAGGGGTGACAACCCTCCCACACAGTTGAAAATCTGTGTATAACTTTTTACTCCCCCCAAAAAACTTAACTACTAATGGCCTACTGTTGGCTAGAAACCTTATTGATAGCATGAACAGTTGATTAACACATATTTTGTATGTTATTTGTATTATATACTATATTCTTACAGTAAAGTAAGCTAGAAAAACAAAATATTAAGAGAACCATAAGGAAGACAGCATACATTTACAGTACAGTTGGTATTTATTTTAAAAATATGCATGTAATTAAATCAAACAGTTCAAATCATGTTGTTAAAGGGTCCACTGTACTTAGAAGGGTACCCACCATAGATACCCGGTATAGGCAACGTCTCATTATCACCACTGAACACATTGTTTTCAGTGGCTGTACAACAATGCATGAAATGGACATATCCTAATTGATTCAATCATTTACCAAAGAGGTTGTTTCTAATTTTTGTACATGCTTGCCTATTTATATATCTCCTGGGTATAGGTGCTTTAATTTCTGTGTTACTGATTTCCCAAGGTGGTTCGTTTAGTCAAAGGGTATTTGCATTTTATTTTTTAACATTTCCTGCGAGATTACCTTCCAAATAGGTTCTGTCAATTAATACTTCAATTAGAAATATATGAGGGTTTTTCCATACCCAGAGTAGCACAGTATTATGAAATGTTACAAAACTTTTTTTGCCAGTTAATGACTATTTTTATTTATTATAAAATGGGAAACACTTTGGAGAACTAATATTAACTAGTTTATTAATATGTTGAAATATATGTGATTACTATAGTTATTTTACTCACATCTCATTGCTATAAATTGCACTAAATATTCAATCTATTACATACTGATGAAAGGCCTCATGTCCAATAATCCCCTTTAGTAGGTAACTTTCAAAGTAGTACACACAGAAATAATAATTAACATTAAAATATTTCTGTTTTTTGTGCACTTTGTTATTGTATAATTCTTCTGATGTCAAAGATAAAAGTAGTTAAAAAAAACACAAAGTGGCCAAGTTACTTTTAGATAACATTAGAAGTATCTTATGATGTAATTTACACACGTGATATAAATAGAGCACTTTGGCCTCTAACCCTTGACAGTGAACCTGCAGAAACAAATGGCTCTCTGTCAAAGGATGAGGATTGATTACTAAATTTATTTATAGAGGCCACAAGTAAAAGCTTCAGATCAGGAAGATAAAATGAAAATAGTTGTCATCCTGAAGTTATTAATTCATATACGTCTTCTGGAAAACACAAGTTACCCTACAGTGTCAGAACTTATCCTTGTGCTATTACTACTATGTTTCGAGACACCTAGGCATTTTAAGCCCTTTGGTGGACTTTGAAGCCTAATGCTTCAATTTAGCTATTTCTATTATGCTATAACACAGTAGTCTGTATTTTTCTATTGTTGGACACAATTCTTCAAATAAAATTTTGATTGAAATATAACATCAAGAGAGAAAAAGGAGAAATCTTAAGTACACAACTTGACTTTTTTCCCAAAATGAACACATGCTCATAACCATCACTCAAACCAAGAAACAGCACGCAACTGGCATCTAAGAAGTCCCCTGGTGCTCCCTCTTCGTCACTGACCCTCCCCCCTTCCTGCAAAGCAACCACTTTCCTGTCTGTGCCAATATTTTAGTTTTGTGTGTCACTATGACTTTTAGCTGTTTTTAAGGAGAATCATAAACTATGCACTCTGCCATGTCTGTGGTTTGTGCTCAGCGTCATGTTCCTCAGATTCATCCATGTCGTTGAGTATTACCGATAATTCGGTCATTCTTATCGAGGCATAATTTCCCTTGTATGCGTGTATCACTATCAACCGTCCTACTGGCATTAGATAAACTAGGGCAATGCTCAGCTAGTAAATGTCTTTGGGGCCTTTGGGGCTTCTACACTCCCCTCCTCCTTAGCACTACTCTGCACACACTGGCCATATCCCCCAGCCAAGGCGCTACTTGATGAAAAGTGAGAGAGCTGGCAGTGACGTCATCATCATGGGTATGTGCTTTTTATAGAGACCTGTTTAAGAAAATAATCCTTTAAGACCAAAAGAGACCCATTAGAAAAAACATAACAGTTTAGGCTGTCCATATCAAGGCTTATTCTGACTGCTCAAGAATTGAACAGCCAGAGAAAAGAGCCTTTGAAATCTGACATCCATCCTATTGTACACAAAGAACAGCTTCTCTCTCTCTCCAGCCCCCTCTACCCAGGAAAGTATTTTCACCAAGAAAGAACTAATAAGGGATCTCAAACAGGGAAAATCCTCTTTAAAATATCAAAAACTTTAATCAGAACTGAAAGAATGAGTTATGCCATCAACAATAAAGTGCCTAGGGCTTATAGGCTAGATGCAAGTTCCTGGCCACTGGTTCAGTGCTTATAATCAGGGGTTTGTGGGAAGAACTGAAGGAAAAGTTTTCTTGAATAGAGGACTTAACAGAAATGCCTATATTCAATGCGAATAGAGAATGCCCACTCCTCATTCTCTGCGGAGAGGTGAGGGTGTATGTTCTGATCTAGTACTTACGTGTGATTACATCTCATTTTACATCATTGCCTTTATTTTCGGAAGACGGTTTTAAAGCTTTTTCAAGTCCTGTTTTTATAGTCTGGAAAAATTTTTTCATCAAGAAAGGAACATTTATGGAAGATTGGACATGGGCTGGAGTCTTTGCTTATAGAGTTCATTGCTTTTGTAAATTAACTATTAAAATGGAGGTCAAAAGAAAATGTGATTGAACTATGAGTCACAATGTAGAATGTATTTTTAATCATGAATGGGTGCCGAGTATAATGTTTTCTTGCTACTTCTATGTTAAAAAATAAACTTTAAGCCAGAAAGTATGTTTCCTAGTTCCTTTAGAACACTTCTAATTCCTAAAAATAAGGATTAACTGAGCATCCTTATGTATTTATTACCAGTCGGAGATCTTCCTTTTCTTAATTTTTAACTGATTTTGCGTGCAGAATTCCCCCAAGAAAGAAACCATGTCCTTTGGCCAGAGGCAATTCTTGGAGAGGGCTGAGAGCAGCAGAGGGCTGTGAAACTGAACATCCATCCTCATTCTCTGTGGAGGAGCCCTTTCCCAGGGCTGGGAAAGCAAGTCCCGGAGGGGCGGTATGGGTGGCTCAGAGCAGGAGCCACAGCAGGCAGGAAACTGAACTCAGTGGTCAACTATGGGACCATTAAACAAGGGGCATTATGGCAAAATGTATACTAGCATATAACCACAATCAGCTAAGGGGAAATTTAAAGTAATGACTAAGTAAGAATTCATGTAGCGAACTTCCAGATGCTTCTTTTCTGGGTCATGGTAAAACAAGCTGAATACAGTTCCAGTATTACTTCTGTTAATCACTTTATTTGATTACTCTTGGGAACATTCCCCTCTCTAGAGTATGAGGAAGAGAATTGGAAATTAAAGAGTAGAGAGAAGATTCATTAGTAATATCTTCCCCAAAACTTAAATATGAAGGAATTCAATAATTTCACCTGAAGCCCCAATTCCCTATGAAAGACCTGGAACCTTCCATAAAACTTCCAAAAGCTGAATGAAGCTGGAAAGCTGTCCTGAGTGCCATCAGAGCCCATGGGAAGAGCAAGAGACTGCAGTCTGGAGGGAGTGGGAGGAGGGGCTTGAGGAGCATGACCTTTCATGACTGACAGGAGGCGGGGTGGGAGTTGGGAGGACCGCAGGCAGCAGGGGAGGCATTAGACGGGAGTGCTTAGAACGTGTTCTGAGGAGCCGTCTCCCTAGGCATGAATCCTGGCTCTGATAGGAGCTCCAGGAACTCGGGCAAGTCACTTAAACTCTCCGGGCCTCAATTTCTCACATGTAAAACAAGGATGATAAGAGTATCTACCATAACTCAAAACAGAAATCTAAAGTCACCTGCTGAAGTTCAGAATGTACATGTGTATTAATTTCTACTACTGTTATGACAAATTTATAAGAAACCTAGTGGCTCATGATATAACTTTATTCTCCTACAGTCTTGGAAGTGAGAAACCTGAAGTCAGTTTCACTGCACCGAAGTCTGTGCCTTTTGGAGGCTTCCAGAGCCACGTGTTTTCCTCGACGTGCAGCCCTTTTCCCGTCTTCAACACGCACCACCCCACACTCCGCTCCCATCATCCCTCGCCTCCCCTTCCATTGTTAGATCTCCCTCGGCCTCCCCTTTGTAAGGAAGCTCTGACTACATTAGGGGCAATCTGGATAATCCAGGATAATCTCCCCACCTCAGTTCACTCACATCTGCAAAGTCCCTTTTGTCATGTGAGGTAGCAGGTTTTGGGGATTAGGATGTGGACATCTGGGGAGTGGAGGGGAGGGGACACAATTTACTCTGCTACAGTGTGGGATTAAATGAGATGAGTTAGGTCTCAAGAACACCATATTTATATATCATATCTGCTCAACACAATTTTGGTAATTAAAATTATGGAATTAATTCTGCTTAAAAATGTGTGGCATTCCTGAAAATGTCTATTGTGCCACAAGTTTTCAGCATTCACTAAAATAGGTCCCTGCTCCTGTACGATTCTCCACATCTTTGCTTGTTCGGTGGAGGCCGACAGGATGTGAGCAGGTATCATGACAGCTGGCTCCTAGACAGGGTCACCCTAGTTCATTGTTTAAACTGGGACACTTTTGAGAATAAAATAAAAGGAGAAATATTAACCATTCCTCCAAATCCACAGGTATATGTTACGACTCTCACAGGCAAACAGGGGTGTATGGCTGCCTTACTTAAAAGCATCTTGTGAATTCCCCAGCCCTCTTCTCCCACAATGTTGACCTTGGGGACCACCGCGTCCAGATAGCAGTCAGAGTGAAGGAGAGCTGCCCACTCTTCACTGGACTTTGCATGAGAAAGAAATAAACCTTTATTTCCACAGAGATTTGAGGTTATTTGTCGGCACGGTACAGGCTGCCCTGTCCTGACTCAAGCAGGAATTCACACAGCAAACTTGCCCCACCCGTACCCTGTTTCTGAATCAGAGGAAGGATCTGACTCCACTTAAAGGACAGACTTTGAATCTCAGCAGCAAAGTTATAGGAAGAAATGCTGTAACCGAGTACAATGAAGCTCAGTTTCCTCCTAAACGGTTGGTTTGGGTCTGCCTGTGGGCTTCTGGCCTGAGATACAGAAATGAAAACTCTAGAGTTTGAATACTTGGCATTTCTTGATGATTTTATGAAGGAGCTCACTGGGTTTGATGTCCGACAACTAGAAAGAGGAAGCTCTTTTTTAGAGCAAAGGATTTGTAAAGAACGTGAACCGACATTGTTCCTGGGACCCTGTTGCTTAGAATCAAAGCGTGCCGGGCTTTGCCAGTCAGCAGCTCCCACCGCAGGTGCGGTGTGGAGGGCAGGCCTCGTGTGCACAGTGTGGGGAAGACCCGCTCACGCGGGCTCCTTTTTTCACATCAGATACAATGTGGCCAACACTGACCAGCAATCTCCAAAGAACTTTCACATAAATTATTTCATTTAACTCTTTCTAGAACTTTTTAACTTGAACAATCAGCTTTCGTCAATGTTAATAAAAGGAAAGAGGGCCAGGAAAGTGGAGAAGGACAGACAGAAGGAGGAGGAAGGGTAGAGGCAGATGGAGTGGGAACCCACCACTGAACCTCCCTGAACACTTACTACACACTCTCAGCCAGGTACCACATTATGCACTTTTGGCTAATGATAACTGTTGCCAAAATAAAATGTGTCAGTACTGGTAAGGATTTTGGGGCTCATCAAAAACACAGTTTAATGACTCTCTGGGGAATTATGCTGAGTGAAAAAATGCCAGCCAGCCCCCAAAAGTTATATACTATATGGTTCCTTTAATATAACATTCTTGAAATGAAAAAAAAATCATAGAAATGGAGAATAGATTAGTAATTGTCAAGGGGCAGGGGTGAGATGAAAAGCCAGAGTAGCCATAAAAGGACCATGAGGGGTCCCTGTAGTGATGACATTGTCCTGGATCCTGACTTTGTTAATGTCAGAACCCTGGTTATGATGTTGTAACTATAGTTTTGCAAGACGTTCCCACTGGGGAAAACTGGGTGTAGAGAGCACACAGGATCTTGCTATATTGTTAGTATTTCGTATAATTGCATGTGAATCTACAATTATCTCAAAACAAAAAAAATTAGTTAAACAACACTGGTTGAAAAATAACACTAAGAATGTAGGTGTTAAATATCCTTTTATTCTTCTGAAAATTAGCAAACATTTAGACCAGCCAAAGGCCACTACTGAAAGGAGTTGCTAACGGTCAGAGGAACAAACGACTCATCTCACCTCATTTTACGGCTGGGGAAACCGCAGATGACCGCGGCGCACTGAAAGCTTACCACTGGAGTGTACTGGCGCCGTACTGAAGGGGGCGCCGTACTGAAGGGCGCATATTGTTTCCAGTGGAACCCTACAAGAGCAGCAGCCATGATAAGTGAAGTAACCTGCTCACAGTCACACATCAATGGATAGTAGAAACAAGAATCAAATCCTGTTTTCAATCCAGTAAGATGCATGGCTTTCGGGACCTTCAACAAAATCCGACTGACGTAGGGTGTTAAAGGGTGAATGACTTGCCCACAAGGGCAAAGCTGGGGCCCGACCACACGGAGCCCTCTTCCTGCCATCCTCTTCCCGCACAGGTGGTTGAGAAATAAGAACAAAAATCTCAAACAGCTAGTGTCACTGGTATTAACAAGAAAAATGGGTAAATTTATACCTGCTTCTTCTTTGTGGATTTATTTAATTATAAGGAAAATTTGTCCAGAGAATTTCCCAAAGTGTGCCAAATGACTCCACTCTATGAGGCAAAAACCAATGTCCTCCTAAATGAAAATCTGTTCCCACTGTGAAAGGTCCAGTTTTTTAATCAAGACAAAACCATTTAGCGAAATGAATGAAGTAAATGAAAGTAAACATTTAACTCCATTTTCAGCAAAACAGAAAGAAAGCAATGAACAGGTTTGCTAATGATACCCCTGCCTCTCACCTCCTTAGAAATTATACAAGCAACTAAAATCTGGGAAATTTCCCTTTGATTCTGAAATACAATTATATCCTGAACGAAGTCAGGCTTGCTTTACCAAACAGTGAATACATCCCTCTCCGCTCCTACAGCAAATATACAATACCAGGTTCGTGATTATATTTTAGTTTAAATTATATTCAAGTACCATTATACCCCCTAAATTGCATGTCTAACAAAAGTGGGACCGATCCTTTGAGCACAGATAACACAAAGGCCCTCCGTGCCTGGATGAATGAAAGCGTATTTCACCTTCACACTATTGCTGGCAAATCTCCAAGAGATGAGCATTTTGAAAACGCCACAAACAGCTTAGCCTTTTCTTAGCATTTTGAAGAGCACATTAATAGCCTGGCCTTTTCTTAAGGGCTTTCTTTTTCCCTCAGCCAAATGTGACAGTTAGAACTGAACGGGGAGAGGATGGAATCAAAGTCGGCGCTGTGTTTTAAAAGCAGTGTGGAGCTGATGTCATCCGGCATTGTCTTCAAAAGAATGTAAGAATATTAAGTGGATGTCTCATGAACTTACAGACAAAGGATACTCTTCACTTGAGGACAGAATGATAATGTCTCACAGAAGAAAGATGTAATTCTAGATGCCCATAAAATCTGTTCAGACAACTCTTGGCTGGTACAAAAATAAAGAAGAAAAAAGACTCTTGGCTGATGATGGGGGAAAAAAAACCCAAACCCTGCAACTCTCAACTTAGTGAAAAAAATAGTTATATTAACAGATTTAATTTTTTAAGACTTAGTAAACACCTGCTGTGGGATATGTGGAACCTTGTGCCCAATGATGGGAATGACAGTTTAAACAGAATATTGCCATTGACGCCATTGGGGTACTTGGTTAAAAGGAAACCAAGAGGTAATGTAATAAAATTAGCCAAAGGAAGGTGAACAGCCTAGCACTACCCGTTAGGATTTAAGAGCCTAAAAAAGATGAAATGGCAGCTGCCCCAGATAAGTAGGCATACATGCAACCCAACCCAACCCCCAGAAAAACAGCATAGGTTATTCCAAAGGGTACTCTGAGAGTCCACCGAGTTTATCCTCTCCTGTGAGGGTTTAAACACACTCAGCAACTCCATGACAGTTACCTGCATATTTGGAGACAATGCTGATTAGTTTTAACAGTTGCCTAAGCAGGTAGCCAGGAAGAGCCTTCTCTGATGCCTCTGCTCGGAGGAGAAAGAGGCCTAGAACTTGGGAGTGTTTTATTGGACCTTGTGGCAGATCATATTTTCCCGAAGTGGCTGCAACAGTCCTCTCATCAACAGGTGGAGTCTATGTCCCACCTGGTGTCTGGAGGGATGTGGGCCTGGCGAAGAACAGTCCTTATGTAACTTTCAAAGTTAGGGCATGAACAGTGGTAGAGCTTCTGCCTGGTTCTCTGGGGAACAGGGAGCTCACTCCTAAAACCCAGACACTACACTGTGCAGAGGCCCAATGAGCCACAAATAGGTCCCGTGTGGCGTGCTGGCCAGCAGCCCGATCTGCATTCCCAGACTCAGCGCCCAGCCAACAGCCAGCACAGAGCACCAAACCCAGAGAGCCTTTGCACCTTCAGCAGCTGAATCATCGCCAACCTTGGAGTCTTCCCAGCTGATTCCCCAGAGACTATGAAGCAGAGACAAGTTGCCCCACTGTGCCCTTTCCAAATATGCGACCTACAAAATCCTTAAGCCTAATGAAAGGTCATTTTGTGCCATTAAGTTTGGGGCACTTTGTCACATAACAACAGTAACTGGAACAGATGAGGATGGAAATGCATGTGGTCAGAAGTGGTGCAAGCCGCCACTCCTAGTGCTTGCATTACCCCAGCCTCTCTCTCAGAAACGTACTCAGAGGCTTTATCTTAGGCAAGCTGTTGTTGCTCCTTGCTACAGCCACTCATAGGGAAACAAACCCACTTGCAATGGTCTAATTCCAAGTGAACTAGATGACGATAACAGTAACTGTTTTGCTTAGTATATGCCAGGCACTGTCCTAACGATTTTACATGGATTAACTGAATCCTCACAACAACCCTATGAGGTAAGTACTATTTTTATTTCCATTTCACAAATGGGGAAAGTGAGGCATTGAGATTAATCGACCCGCCAGGGGTTACAGGTCTAGCAAACAGCAGAGCTGGGCTGGGATTTGGGGCCAGGCAATCTGGCTCTCAAGTCTACCCAGTAACCACTGCACGTACCACTTCCCAAACCCCGACTGTGACTCTCCCTCGGCTACATACTCTCCGTGCAGCCCCTTGACCTGAATGGCCAGGAGTCAACAATGAACAGCATAGGCTCTGGAGTCTGACACTCTTGGCTGAGACAGTTACCAGCTGTGTGACCTTGGGTAGGTCTTTTAACCTCCATCAATCTTGTTCTCCCCATTTTCCTTCCAAACAATCATCCATTTAAAACCACACCCACTGAGCACCAGCCCCATCTCTCCTTTCCGGACTGTCAGCCTCCTGTAGACGAGAACTCTGTCTGTCCCTCCGGGGGCCCAGTGCACGCCTGGCACTCCGCTGCAGCTCGTCGACTAAGCAGACTTTTAAAAACACGTTTCTATTTATTTTTCTATCCAGGGATTTGGAGATTTGTCCCATTCTCTTCATCCCCATAAACAAAACTATGAAGCAGGCCTTCCCTACTGAGCCCACTGCAAAAGCCAGGACTTCTATTTTCCATCTGGTCTTCCAAAGGTCTTCCAAATCAGAGAAAAATGCTTCCAAATGTGCCCTTGGTTATGGTTAGGTCTTCCTAAGGATTCTCTACTGCCCCCCAATCACTTTCCAAAGTAATTAAAACTTTTAACCATAGGCTGTAGGACGTTATACTAATTTGATACTTTGTAGGGAACTAGTGAACCCTTCTTTTTTTTGTATTTATATATATTTTAAAGTAAAGTGTAAATACATTAATTTAATGTTTTTTTAATTTTAATCATTGTTCAAGTACGGTTTTCTCCCCTTTACTCCCAATCCAGCCCACCCACCCCTCCCTCCCATTACCACCCTCCCCCTAGTTTTTGTCCATGTGTCTTTTAACTTTGGTGAACCCTTCTTAAAAGATACCACAGGACATTTTCTCACCTTCAGAATTATGTGAAGATAGCATCAGAATATTGACTAATGTTATTACTGAGGAACGGTGTATGGTCCCAGGCCTCTCCTACATACGTACCGTAATTGCCTCTGTATTTGTCCATCTCCCCACTGAATTGCAGGCCCCCCTGCAGGCATGGACTCTGGCTTTTACTTCTATGTCCCAATGCCTAGTCCTCGGCTGGCACAGAGGAGGCACTTGTCAAAGGTTTACGCTACGGATGTACGACACTGTGAGTCTAGGGTCCCTGTTAAGGTCTATACTAGAACTGCAAACCAGCAGGACCTCTGGAAGGCATATCACGAATGTTCATTCTTTTAACAAGCATTGATCCCTGGAAGGGGCGTGGACATCACTGGGCAAGTCACTGAGAATGAAAATAGAGTAAGATCCAATCTTTTTATGTGAGACCCTACCTGCCCTAACAATGGAGACAATTACGGAAGCACATTGTTATAACGCATTTTGGTAAAAACTGTTAAATACAGAGATACAAAGCATGGGCTTGAGAGAAACTGATGAAAGAAGGACTCTGAGACACAGTAACACAGGTTTGATGTGTTATTACCCGTTTTGACATAATCTAACAAAAGATAAGATACTAGCGTTGCAGGGCAGTAATTTCAGCTGATCATAAGGGGTCATAAGGTCATACAAGGCCATAGGGCATACGTAGTCATATGACAGAATGAATACATCAGACAAAAAAGGCTAAACAAACTAAGCTATGTTAACATCTGTGACTCTGCATTTCCCTCTGGCTGTTCTTTTACCCTTTCCATACTTCTTACCAAAGTCATCTTACAGAAATGATTATTTTGGTGACCAGCACATGGTTGATGTCAACATCTGATCACAAACACATACAAAAATGATCATTTTAAGAATCAAAAATAAGAGAACATCGGTACACTATTAGCCATGTGAAAAGAAATGCACATTAATAACATACATAATAATGCAGTGTCAGTCATTAGAACTTCATTGCCATGGAGTTTTTCTCAGATTAAATTCAAAATATTTGTAAGAAAACATCGTGCATAAACTCTCTAATGTTTAACTAGAGTTTACTAAAGTGGCAGACATTGGGCTGGTCTGGTGCTTTCTCGGACTAAGCAGGAGGAGCATTTGTAGGGACCGTGAGACAAATGCATGGATGCTCGAATCCACCTGGGCCTCCTGCATGCTGCCAGCAGCCTCGCCCGCCACGTGCCTCTGTTCTCCTCTCGTGTCTGCCTCCATCGGCATTTCCCACGCCAGTGTGCAGAAAGCCAAGTGCGGCAGGAGAAAAATCGCAAGCCAAGTAGCCTAGTGTCCCATCAAATTAAAGACTTTCAGTCTCCACATGGCCCTGAATCCTTTTATTTGTCCCTGGTCAGCTTTCTTGCCCATCACACTCACTGACTGTGAATATCTGAGATTGTCATGTCTCTAGCTCTCTTGGAAGATGGTACCCTCTGCCCTCTGCCCCACTACAGCGGTTCATAAATTTGCCTCCACTTCACTGAGGAACAAGCACCACTGGGTGTGAACTGCCCCAGCTGCTCCCACCCTTTCCTTACAAACTTGCACCCCTCCCCCCTCAATCTGCTACCTCGAGACTGGAGGAAAGAGGTATCTTCCTGCTCCTTCCAGGCAGCCACCTCACTGGTGTTGTCACTGTTTTTCTGTTCCCTCCCTGCTCCCTTAAGGCCAGATTCCATCATTTGTCCTTGTCTTTTATAGACAGGCAACCTCCCCGCCCCCCACTAGCTCCTTCCCCTCATCACCACTCCTGTCCTGACACCCTCCCCTGCCCCTGTGCCTCTCTCCAGCTGTCTTACCCAGACAGACCTCCTCAAAGGGGCATCTACACTTGCGACTTCCACCTTCCTACTCTCACCCTCTCACCTCCTACTCCTCAACGCCCTGTAGCACCTGCTCCCACTATTCTAATAAAACATGCCTTGGGTGTAATTTAGTTACAGATGCAGAACCTGGACTTTTAAGCAGAACTGTATTTGACTCCTGCCTCCTCCACACATAAGCCGAGCTTATAGGTCTTAAGGAAGACCTTAAGCATGCTGCCTAGTTTCCTTGTCCATCAGTTTTGTCTCTAAGGTGAGGATAATAGTAGTAACCAGCTTTACTGGATTCTTATAACATTGAATGAGATCGTCAAACACTGAACAGTGTCTGCACATGCCAGGAGCTCAGTAAATATTAACCACAAATACTACCACCACTATTAGTAATCATTTGAAAGATTATCATTATTATCAGATACTATGCTAAATCTAGCTAAAAATCCTAAACTAAAAAAATGTACCCTACTGATCTCACACAGCCAAGAAAACCTTACTTTGCAACCTCCTTATACTTGTCTTATCACTTGACCTAGATTAACCTTCCCTACTTAAACAAAAATCTGCTCTTAGGAATCCTCTCCATATTGATTCGGGTGACTCCAGTCAGTTCGGCATACACATGCAAGCCTGGGTGCATACACTGGTTGGGTAAATTTATTTGTATTATGTGAACAAATATGAAAATATAAAATTAGCCAAATGTGGGAACCTTAGTCTATACTGCCTTGGAAGCAACAAAAATATCTACACCAATGTTCTTCATGCAGCTGGAGTCAATAATTACCAACGGACAGTCTGTCCTTCCCGTGATCAGTCACAGCAAGAACAGAAAGATTATTTTTAGCATCATGTTTGGATGCTACCTGACAACTTGGAAACTGCAATAATTTGAACCAATGCAGGCAATGAAAGGAAGGCTTTATTACTGGTTCGCCTGAAATTATGCCTAACAGTCATATACAGAAGGTTAGCATGGAGTACTCACCCCTTCCTTCACCTCCTTGCTATTCTCAGTTTCTCTGCATCCCAAGCTGGGTGTGCAGTCGCTGTGCTAATTAGGAAGAGGCAGTAACAGGCAAAGGCGACCGCAGTAGGTACGTTCAGTACGGAGCCAAACTGCACAGCACGCTCTCATCCCGGTGAGAAAAACAGCTACACTGAAGCCTGTGGTTTTGTCTAATAATTTATTTCTTGGAACAAGCTCCTGATGCCCGTGCCCCTCCAGCACTGCTAAGAGGGAGCATTAGCATGCGGTTCCACTGGGAGGCACCTTCTCTTGGACCGATGATTCGCCACCACTGCATCTCCTGCTGGGATCCTGCACACCGACCCGATTCCTCTAGGACTCAACCCTGATCCACTTTACAGGGACGAAAATGAGTCCTAGCTCTCTCTCTCCCTTAACACTTGTCCTCTCCTTGCCTATCGATATTTCAAAACAAACCTGGATCCCAAACATCGCTTTAAAATTAATTAACTAGGGGATGAAGAATTCACACATGGATGCAGGACCTTGGTAGGGATGATAGTGATGATGGTGAAAGAGATAATATTTACTAAACATTTACTTGTACTAGGCCCTGTGCCAAGTACTCAACATACAGTCTTTGCTTTAGCACTCACAGCTGCGAGGAAGTTGACATCATTACCCTATTTTCCATTTGAGAAAACTTGCCTAAGGTCACACAACTAACAAGATTCGAGGATGGCATTTCAAGTCTGGTCTCTCAAAAGCCAAATCTCATTCATACTAAAAATCATGAGACCTTTTTACTGTGACCTGTTATTAATTACAGTCTGTACAAAATTAGGTTTAAGTTTGATTTTACTATTGATGGCCTGCCACAGTAAATCTATGTATTTCCATTCTAAAAACTTAAGTTCCTCATTTAAAAAATGTGAAAGAATTTGAATGAGCAAATAACTGTTTTTAAAAAAGCAAATATTAAATGTCAGGTGTTTAAAACTAAAGGGAATTCAATTCAGTTCAAGAAGCAGTAACTACTTAATATAATGCAGAGGTCACTGTAAGAATTCAAAGACTATGACAGCATCACCCCTGCCCCCAAGAAACTAATAATATAGTGGGAGGGACACAGTGTGACATCTCAGGTCTCCCTTCAAATATCATCTCCTAAGGGGGTCCCTTGTGACCCTATCGAATTTGTCACTCTGATTCTGGTTACTTTCCATCACAGAGGCCAGCACACTTTTTTTGTAAAGGGCCTGACAGGAAATAATAAAGGCTTTGTGAGCACACGGTCTCTGTTAAAACTGCCCAACTCTGCTCTTGTAGCTCAAAGCAACTATAGACTGCAAGTAAATGAATGAGCATGGCTGTGTTCTAATAAAACTTTATTTATAAAATAGACAGTGGGCCAGATGTGGTTCATAGGCTTCAGTCTGCCAATCGGTACTCTAACGCGTCACCCTCTCTTTCCTTCACGGCACTAAATAAAACCTTAAATTATCTAGCTTACTGATTTGTTTACTGTTTTCTTCACAAATGTATGATAGCTCCAAGACTGCGGAGTCCTTGTTGCTTGTCCAGAGCTTACTCTCCAGGGCCTCGAGAGAAGCTCCTGACGCACAGACAGTTCACTCTAAGTGTTTGTTGGTTGACTTCCTGAATGAACACCATTTCACAAAAGGAGAAGCACAGACTGCTTCTCAAACACCTAAATTCTATTTGCCTTATTTACAGTAAAACACCTGACCTCTATTTGGCCTTATATACATTTAAAAATTTAAAAAGTGAAAATGTTGTTTTTCACTTGTTAGACCTATCATGGTTAGAAGAAGAGGAGAAGGCAGAGGAGGAGGCAGAGGAGGAAGAGCGGGAGAAGAAGGGGAGGGAGAGAGGGAGCGGAGCCAGGAGAAGAAGGACGTGGCTGGATGGACTTGTGAGTAAAATGGCCCTCGCATCTGCCACCGATGGGCAAGGAAATTGGTGCAACATTTCTGGAGAACCATTTGCAATTATACACCACAGCGTATATGCCAACTCAAAAACAGCCAGAGGATTGAGCAGACATTTCTCCAAAGATATATGAATGGCAAATAATGTCCATTATTTAGATGCTCAACTAGTCATTAGGAAAATGCAAATCAGAATCACAGTGAGATACCACTTTATGCTCATCACAATGGCAATCATTACCTATCACCCCCCACTGGAAAAAAAATATCAAATGTTGGTGAGGATATGGAGAAACTAGAACACTTGTGCATTAATGGTGGGAAAGTAAAATCGTTCAGCTTCTGCAGAAAACAGTTTGGGGGGGCCTGCAAAAAGTGGAAAATAGAATGACCACACAATCCATCGATTTCACATATGTATATACCTGAAAGAGGAGACTCAAACAGTTCCTTGTACCCCGTGTTTACAGAAGTAGTATTTATAGTAGTCAGAAAATGGAAACCATTTAAATACCTAGCTGCAGAGGAAAGAATAAACAGATGCAGTGTATTCATACAGCGGAATGTTATTCAGTGTCAGAAAGGAACAGAGGACTGATGCACGCTACCACATAGGTGGACTCCAAGAACGCCGCATTGAACCAAATAAGGCAGCCACAGAAGGGCCAGTACTGCATGATTCCACTTACACAGGGCATGCGGGACAGGCGAAGAGTAGAACAAAGGTACAGAGTAGAGGTCACCAAGAGTTGCGGGAGGTGAGAACAGAGATTTCTTATTTCCTGGGTACAAAGTACCTACTAGGGATGATGAGAAGGTTCTGGAGATGGTGTGGACAGGTGCACGACACTGTGGATGACTTCACACCATCGAGGTGTGCTCCTTACAGGTGGTTAAAATTGTAAGCTTTACATTATGTATATTTTATCACAATCTCACTTTATATTATGTATATTTTATCACTTTTCACTCCAAAATCTTATTCCTAAGAATTAACTCTAAGAAGATAGTGCAGAAGGGTGAAATATGTGTGATATACACTAGAATCTATCACCCTCAAGATCCATGAATACAATCTGGTTATGTAAATAAAGCCTGACACAACAAATACAAACAAGAGACTATTATGTAGGCATTAAGTGCAAGGTAAACTTTCACAAAAAAACCCAGTAATGTCCATAACATTATTATTGAATTAGAAAAGGCAAGATATAGGGTGCACATACAGTATGATCCCATTGACATAAAAATTCTAAAGTTTATATATACATGGAAAACATTTGAGATATTCTCCAAAATGTTAATAGTGGCTATTATCTGAGATAGATTTGAAATGACTTTAACATTATTCTCTTCATAATTTTCTGTACTAGTTGATTTTTAAACAAAGAATAGTTTTAAACAAAATAACATGCTCTTATAAATTCATGTTTATCACTCTTTCACATTAATTAAGAAGGGTTAGGCCCTTGATACTTTCATAATAGATGTTTCCATTGCCATAGCAACAACTCCTGTGAGTGCATCGAACACAGTTTTAAAAGAAATACATACCTCAGATAGTGATGGTGTCTCTCCCTCAGCCAAAAACAGACTTATTATTTCCAGGCAACATTCAATAATCATGTCCTAGAAATGAGAAAACAATGTTAGTAAGGTTGATCTTACTGGTAAAATAATAGATGTTTTAATTGTAAATGATTTATTTCATTTGTGCTTTCTTGCGTCATCACCTAACTCCAATACTCAGGTTGAGACTTGGAGGGACTCAGAGGTCACAATCCCTTAAGTAATTAGGGTCGTTGGAAAAGCACAGGATGGCCACAAGATATAAGATTTAATTTAAAAGAATATATTTTTAGGATTCTTTCCCTGCATTGTCACTGTTAAAAGTCATGTTTCAGAAGAATAACAAATGAAGTAATTCACACTAAAAATAAGATTCTGAAAAGTCACTTTTCTTCCCAGAGGAGAGAGAGGCGTGGAAGAGAGTCCAGAAACGGGTTTAAGCAGGGAAGAAGGGTTGGGATTGGGAAGGAAATGCGAAGAGGAAATGAACAGGAAGTGAGTCAGTACCACACGTCGTCCACTGTGGATGACCCTGCCCCAGCCCTACCCTACGGACAGAGCTCTGTTCGTGCATGCACCTGCGACCCTGCCACCCCTTGGCAGCGTTGAATCAGTCAGGTCCTCCACCACTGTGATTTCTCATAAGGAAGGACAACGAAGGACAGCTGTAGTTAGTACTGGCCGTGTGAGCTGAGAGGTCCTGACATGGACCTGGGAAGGCAGCCCCTGGACCAGATGCAAGGTGAGTCAGAGGGAGAAACAGAAGAGGTGAGCTTGTGCCCCCTGTGGAACTGAGCACACTCGTGGCTCCTCACTCTCCAGTCCACTTCCTGTGAGGCCCCGTGGGCACTGTGTCCAGTCCATGGCTATGCATGAGCTTAGTTTCTGGACCCTGCAAAACACTGCCTCCCCACCTAACCTCCTTTTTCACTTGAGCTAGTATAAGTAGGTTTTCTTCACTTACACTATAATTAACTAGAAGAATGGTAACTCTAACACTGTTATTGCCAGTATCCATCCTTGAAGGAAGCAACAATTTGCTTTTATGGTAGTATTTATATAAATACATATATATAATACACACACACACATACATATATATATAATGGTATTCAGAAATATTAAAGTGATAAGAGTACATTAATTCTTACATTATAACTGACCACTGCTGGTTAAAACCTGAAAATAAAAAAGCAAAAAATGGAACTCACAGCCCCATACCAAGTTATGTCCAAGTTTTAATAAATGCATAAACATAGAAAAGATCAAATTTTAGAGTTCCAAAGTTATACCTAATTTAATGTAGTTTTTTAAAAGATTTTATTTATTTTTAGAGAGGGGAAGGGAGGAAGAGAAAGAGAAAAACATCAGTGTGCGGTTGCCTCTCATGTGCTCCCCCTCAGGGGGACCTGGACCACAACCCAGGCATGTGTGCCGACTGGGAATCTAACCAATGACTTTTTGGTTTCCATACTGGTACTCAGTCCACTGAGCCACACCAGCCCAGGCAATTTAATTTAATTTAACAAATACATTTAAGGCATTAGATTAGGTGCTGTGGAATTCAAAGAATACAGGCCCTATCCTCACAAAGTTTACAGTAACTGAGAAAAATCAATACTTACACAACTAAATGAAATACCAAGCAGAATGTGGTCAGAACACGTGTCATTACGACATGTTATAGGAGCCTGAAGGTGGGAGAGAGTCAAGTACGAGCACGATGCCCAGGGAAGACTTCCTGGAGAACGAGTCACGTGAACAAGAGAGTGACCAAGTAGTAGGATTTCACTTGGCGGAGCATAAAGACAAGGGCATTTTGCATGGGGGAAGCCCGGTAAGCAGCAACACAGTGGGCGTTCAGGCACATAGGGATCTGGTGTGGTTTTTGCTGTGGGCTGGTACCGGGGGCATGGCAGTGAGAGTGGTGAGAAGTAAGGCTGGCGAGCAAATTCACACCAGGACAGGTAAAGCCAAGGAATTTGAATTTTTGTGGGTAGGAAATTGAGGGAATTCAGATACTTTTAAAAGATAATTCTGGCTACAGTTTAAAGGTGGACTGGACTGTTCTAACTGGGAAGTGAGACTTAAGTGTGAACTTAAAAGGTGAATTTAAATGTCCTCATACACACACAAAATGATGAACGGGACTGGGAGAGACAAGAGAAGCATAAATCAAACTGCTTGTGCAGGAAGTGATCACAGCTAAATGCAGGGTGGCTTCAATGGACCGAAAAGGATGGAGGGCAGGCGGGACCCCCAGCACTGCCCAGGGAATACCCGTCTCCTCTGACAAACTTGCCAGGCTCCGGGTTTGTTTTGCTAGACAGAGGAGAACACAATCCACTCCTGTACTCCTCTCACTATCTACCTTTCTATATTTCTAATTGAGTTCTTAGGACTGGTTACTTTTCTTTCTATATGAAATGTTTCAATAACATCCACGATGGGTTAGTGTCATGACTTCATCGAGACCTATCAAGCGAAACGGTATCAGTCAGGATTTCACATGAACAGGTGAGCAGCAATGTTGCTTGATAAATGCCTTTCACTGCTCCTTGCAACATTGATCAAACAGAAATTTCACCTCAACAACATGCTGTTGCTTTGGCATTATCTGAGGGAAATCACAAAAACGTGTGAGAAACGGGCTGACTTGAAGTTGGGCTGCGAGAGACCTCATGAGACCTGGCGACCACAGAAATGGAGACGGAAAGCACCAGCTCATCCCCCTGTCTGAAACGTGCAGGAGGAGAGCCGTGGTTGGCGAGGAGCCTGGGAAGACATAGAGTGGCCCTGGCTCAATCCTGCCATTTCTCCATTAACAAGGAGCATCTTGATTCTACGATGGATGGACTTCTGAATTACTTTCTAATAAAACAAAGCCAATTCTTTGACTTGGTTGAAATCCTCATCACCTTTCACCTATAATATGGGGAAAGCTTCCTACAATGGTTTTCACGCTTCCAACTCTTGCTTCCCTCATCCTTCCTTCACACGCCACCAGGGTTAGGAGTGTGGAGCACAAGATGCCCTTCTGGGCGTCACCCTACCCCCACACACGCCCTTGTCCTGCAGAACAATGTTCATTCACCATTACTCATTCAGCATCTATTGAATGCATCCTACGTACCAAGGGGTGGTAACAGGAGATGAACAAAACAGAAAGAGAGCCCTTGAGAAGTTCACGGTCAGGTGGGAGGAAAGGAGAGACGGACTTCCAACACTGTGTATGACCAGAGAGGAGGAAGCGCCCAGTTCCACCATCTCTTCAGCTGCATCTCCTACCACATTAACCCTGCTCTCTTGCCACTGCACAGGCTCACTGTGCCCAGACTCCGACATTCAGTCCCATGACTGCACACCGCCTCTCCTGCTGTGGGCTCAGCCAGGAAGGAGTGTGCTCCACAAGTCTCCACCTGGAAGCTTCACAGGCAAGTAGTGAAAAGGCGCCAACGATTTACCTACTGGGCAAGATACTGGAGATAAAATGATAAATGAGACCGCTGAGCATGGTAATATGATCTCAAGAGAGAGGAAGAGACACATGACAGATAATTGCTGCAACAATATGGTAAGGGCAAGGTATTTTGGAGTACAAAAAAATGACCTTTTAGTTTATAGAAGTTATAAAGTGTTATCTGAGCTATTGAAGCAAATACAAAGTAAGCTCAATTCTCTCTCCCTCTCTCTTCCCCCCACATCAATATGAACAAGATCTAAAAATAATAAGTTAAAATAGTTGGCATCAACAGCCCACCACTGAGAGGGAAAGACTCCACAACCTAATCCTTCTGAATGGGACAGAATCCAGTAATGGGGGAAACAGAAAAACTAGAAGTCAGAGACACTAAGTTGAACTACATAATAAAGAGCTGAACCAGAGCAGGAAGGGGAGAGGAAACAAAACACTCCACACAGACTGAGTGGGAGGGAAAGTCTGAGGAGTCTGAGCCAAATGAGACAGATGTTGAAGACCGCTATGGATATCAGAGAGCTATTAAGAGCAAGATAGTTGAGTAAAATAAGACTTTAAAGAAGTTTTGCTGGTTATTCCAAAAGGATTCCTTCTTGAATGTTCTTCTAAGAGACTCTATATAAAGATTTAGATTGTCTTCAATGGTTTTGAACATCAGACTGATGTTTCTTTAAGTGCCTCACTTTGCTTGCTAAAAGAGGGCCACCAGGCAGCTGGCTCATTATGAATGACATCTGGGTACATAGCCAAACTCACACGAAAATTAAGCTCCTCCATGACAGAGACCTAATTGTGCTGATTCCTGTATTT
Source organism: Tonatia bakeri (assembly GCA_004024845.1). Classification (NCBI taxonomy): domain Eukaryota; kingdom Metazoa; phylum Chordata; class Mammalia; order Chiroptera; family Phyllostomidae; genus Tonatia; species Tonatia bakeri. The sequence goes on from PVIA01000052.1 coordinate 513,252, forward strand.
CTTATATTCCCCAAGCCTGGGAGATTTTTCCAAATAATTGCTTCTCAAAAATAATTTGTTAATTGATGCCAATGTCCAATTCTATTTTGTTCTATGTTTTGATAGTACTTTGATATTTGGGATAATTTGACAACATGCTCACTCTAATTGCCTTATGCACTCCAGGCATTCCACGTTTGCTGAGCTAACCTTGGATGACTTTGGTAAACACATTTGAAGCCTTTTGTATCAGTATGCTATCATTCCAAAAAGACGTTTTTGTCTTAAAATCAGGGTGGTTTGCATCTTTCATGTGCTGTGAAGTGCCGGATGGACTCTGGAGACACCCCAAAGCTGCGAATGACAGGTTAACGCAACTCGGCCGTTCTGAGCTGGTGGTGTTCATTACTGAAGAAGGGCATACGAGGTTTTCAAGCCAGAAATGACTGAAACACCTGTTCCGCAGCCCTCCCAGTGCATCTTAAATTACTGTTTTATGAAGTTCTTGGCTTATTCCAGACCACAGGGACTTGGGGGGAAAAGAAAAAAGGGAAAGAAATAGGAAAGAGAACAAGATTTACTAATCCCCATATCAACCAAAAGCACATTCTCTGGACCCTTATGTTTAATAACCCACCAAAAATCTATACTGTGATAAATATTAATATATTAGATTATAGAGATTATGAAATCCTGTCCAATTCTCCACCAGAATCGATCTCTTCAAGCATCCTAGTTAACTTCTAATTAGCTCCCAGTGAAGGTTGTCATGACAACGAACTGGCAGATTCACTCAATGGGATATTATTTGCTATAATCCAAAATCTAGTTGCTTTTTTTTCTTTTAAGTGCTTGTTAGTATATTGGGGAAAAATGGAAACTTTGTATGTTCCTTCCATTTCTCAACTTTCAAACATTATTAACTAATTAGTTTGCCAACTCACCCAAATCTAGCTTTTCTTCCATTTGATGACATTCTGTCTTATAAAAAACTAATAGAACTAAAACACATCTAAAAATGCCCTACTTAAGTGCAAGAAGCACTTTCTAAGTTGGATAATGGAGTAAATTCAAAAATACAGAGGACAATGTCAGGACAGAAGAAAGTTTTTCCACTCAAGAACTGACCTGCTCACATATGCCATTCTAGTCAGGACGTGAAAGCAAGCCTCACACGTTGGTTAAGGCAGACGCATCCTCTGGATTCCTCCCTCTGCCCCTGCTCCCCACCCCCCATTTATTCCTGATTCTTTTGTATACATAGTCCACCTCTTGGCTCAGACACTGGGCTCATTGTGATCAATCTGACACCTACATCTGACCCCTAGGGAAATTCGGATGACTCTCATTCCAACAAAAGGGGCTCATCTCTTTTTTTGAGTGAAACGATCATTTTTCTTTTTATCCTCACTGGAGGATATTTTTTCATGACTTTTAGAGAGAGAGAAATGGAGGGATGGAGGGAAGAAAGGAAAGAGAAAGAAACACTGATGTGAGAGAGAAACATGGCTGGTTGCCTTCTCATATGCACCCCAACTGGGGATGGAACACACAACCTGGGTATGTGCCCTGACTGGGAATCAAAACCGTGAACTTTCGTCTGTGGGACGACACTCAGCCAACTGAGCCATACTAGCCAGGGCAAAGGACCATTTTTAGAAATGAGAGTAAAACTAGTCCCAGGAAAGGTCCTTAGTCCCATAAAGCTGAGTGGCAGAGCACTACCTAGAATCCTTACTCTTCTGGACACTTATTCTCCTGTCTCAGGCAATCTAAGCTAAAAAGACAAATGCAAAGGAAAATAATCATCTTCCATATATAACCTGTATTGTAATGAAAGGAGTCAAGGATGGTTTCAGCAAAGAATAATCTAAAATATAGCTCAAAGACAGCAATCTGGTAAGTTTGGTCTGTGACTGAAAAATCGTGATCATAAGTGATCTACAAAAGAAGTGCAGAAATGAAATGAGAGCTCAGTTCTGGAAAATAGACACGAAAGGGCAACCGTGCGATTTAGGAAAAGAATTATATACAGCATACATGAAACTTCATGAGTTTGAGATAGCTGATCTATGGGGAATTTATTATTAGTGCTCAGTATGTCATTAATATCACTAAATGCCTGGCAATTCATGTTATAACATTTGAGGACATGGGAAAAGACGTGTAACTAAAATTCTAAGACATCAGTTCTGCGATAAATGCATGCACAGAGCCCAGGAGGTATAAATACTGGAGAGCTGCATTTTGCAAAAGCTAACTGTTCGTGCTGATGAATCCTCTTGCCACTGGGCTTGTTGCTTCCACAATCGTGAAAAATGCACTCACTCTACTGGTAAATTCGCACTGAAAACATGCCAACAAGTATGTCCTGAAAATCGGAGGATTTGCCATCTTTTACATTTTCACATAGTGCCTAAATGAGGTAAACAAGAAAAAAATGAGGCATACCAATGATATTCTTTAGGAATGTTGTTGTTGGCAATCAACTGAATATAACATAGCAGAAAGCAGCTTAAGAAACAAGATACAACAGACTAAACAGAAAGGGAAGATCCGAAGAGATTTCAGAGAAGAAAATCAGAGATGGGGCCCTGGTGGCCGGAATTCATTCAGTACAAGCTGGGCAGAAGACTGTTTCTTTCCTTGCAAATGTTGTACAGCCGTTTGATTTTTTAAAAAATGACCACAGTAACTACCAAATATGCATATATATCTCAAGAAACTGGGTTAATGTACAAATGGAAAGTCACAGAGCAAGTACTTAGGAAAAAACACGTATTTCGTAGACAGTAACGAATTTCCACTCCACTCCTGCAGAAGGGACACTTCCACTGTCTCTGGACCCCTCTGTAGTTCACCGCCAGGAGTGTGGAGTGACTCATCTGATGGGTGAGTTTGGGAAAAGCAACAGAGCATGCTAGGCCCAGCCCCTCCTGGGTAATCGTTATTTTTAGTTTTGGAGGCACCCTGCCTGCAGGGCAGTAAGCCTGGCTGGGGGCACAAGGGCAGTGGGGGCATCTTATGGCCACGGGTGTGCCAGAGGACTGTGTGACTGGGTGGCTAAGTCTGGCTAATTCAGCAGCAAAGTATTAATAAGCTCATTTGGCCGCAGACCTAAAGCCATGTTTGCTAGTCAGCTTTGTTAGTAATGATGCTGACATTCTGATCTCCACGTACCCATTTCCTGCACCCCACTTCTCAGTGGCTGAGAGCTGAGGAGGAACAGAAAGGAAACAACCCTCTTTTCCAAAACACTAACGCCAGTCCTCATAACAACCACTCTGCGCGGCAAACTCTGTGACCGCATTAATAACACACTGTAAGGACGGTTGACCTTTTTGTGAGGAAAAACATATGCATAGGAGAGTCTGAAAGATACATGCTCACCTGTATTTTCTGGGTTTTATTCACACATTACTTGGGTAATAAAGATGTTCGAATAATAAACGCCGAGTGAAAAATTAAAAGTAATGTCATAAGGTTACAGAGCATCGTTTCTTCAGGTTCACGGTTATGTCTGAATGATTTCTCTAGACTGGCTTTGTTTCCAGGCACCATAAGATTCTTAAAATTGGAATGCTCAGAAGAGCTTTGAAGGAAACACTACGTATGTGCCCCAGAGGGTCACACCCGGCACTCTGCACGGAGAAAACAGGGTGCAGAAGAACCACAGAGTCCCAGCAGAGCTACACAGTTCTGTCTGAGGAAGTAGAAAAGGAATTTAAGAACGATATACGTATAATGACGTCCATCCTGCAGCAGCAATGTAATTTTCCGTCATTTCATAACTTACTTGCAATTCACTATCAATTGGTTTCCCTTGCATTTGTTGGATTTCAGATACGTTTTCATCTGGAGTACCTTCAGGAGTTGCTGGCAATGATATTTCAGCTATTTGCGTAAGATTAGATAGTTTCTCGTGGATTGAAATAATGCTGAAAATAACAAATATATATTTTATTTGAAAAGGTAAGAACAGCATTCATTTATTCCAAGAATCAATAATATGTGTAAAGTAGGTCCTTATTTATTTAACATTTAGCTCCTGCTATTCCTAAACATAATTGATTTGATTATTCCTTCATTCAAGAAACATGAGAAAAGGGGCACGATTCTAACTTGCATAACGTGCATGAGCTACCTGTGCATTCAGGTAGACCTATCATTACAAACTGGCAACGGCACAAAGAAAACTGTACCTGCCCAAAATACCGCTGAAGGCGAAAACAAAGAATATAAATATCTACATGGTCAAACGAACTCCAAGCAGTGACGAAAGATTTACTCCTGTGTAAACCCTGGTGCCGTGCTATGACTGTCTCTGGCTGACCTGAAGGTAAGACTTATGAGAAGTTTGCAATGGCTCTAAAAAGTACTATTAGTGAGCCCACAACACTGAGGTGTATTGTTTGGGGAGTGGAGAGTCGGGAGAAAGATCAAGACAGAAGGAAAAGCAAAAGCCGAGGAGGAGGGCAGAGGACCAGTGTCAACTGTGCTGCAGAAGGGAAGTTTCCGGAGCCGCGGGCCCGGGCCAGTGGGTGGGTGCTCTGAAGGCGGAGTGGAGCCAGCAGATGGAAAACCCTGGAAGAGCTGAAGGAGGAAGAGCTGCATGGGGGACTATGATACAGGTTCAGGGTCCGTGTGCCTGCCTAAGTGTGTGTGATGCAAGTGTCCGTGTCCAGGGAAGGAGGGAATATTTTATGAAAAAGAACTAAATGACCCAACAGGGCAAACTGGCGTCAGGAAAATTTTTATTCGGGACTTTCAGTTCTCCACAGTATCCTCCCATTTTGCCTTCCAAAGGATGATCAGCAAGAGCAGTTCTTCCCGAACTGATCTAGTCTTGACCCTCCTAGGAGCACAGGGATGCCTCACTGGGTGGGAGAAAGGGGTCTGTCTCCACGGTGCCACCAAGGGATGGAGCAGATGAAAGGCTGTCAGCCACCCCCCTCTGTGATGGCCTCAGGGACGGGGCACTGACCTGAGTGACCCTCCCACTGATCATGAACACACCACAGTGAAGAACATTTCGGAATAAAAAAGAATCCCGTCAGTCTGAATGCCATCTATTCTGCATTTTCATCATGTGGTTCTGGAAAAACATCTCGCCATGTTTCTAAATGTAAAAGGCAAGTGTGTAATTTCCTAGTTTTGTTGCTTAGCTCTGTTGGTATATGACTTGTGTCTAGATTTTCTGTTATTTCACTAAAACAAAAAAAATGAAAGAAAGAAAAAGAAAGTTGCGCAATAATTGAAAGTAGCTCTTGAAACATCTTGTTTTATTCTCTTTTGTTCCAAGGCCAAAAGGAGTCTTTTGAAACAAGAATCACGGAGCATGGACAACGCTCTCCATAGAAGCCCCAAGTCTCTGATCCCCGAGCACCCACAGGGTGCCTCGCAGAACGACGGCTGACACTGGCAGACACAGGAGTTAGTGATGAGACTGGACCTTTCAAAGTACGTGCATCCTTTGCTTGATCCTAACAGTAACTTTAACGTAGGCAGAATAGGTATTATTTCCATCTTACAAGCGATAGTATGGAGGCTGGGGTCATAAGGGCAATGAACAGGGGAATCAAAACTAATTTAACTAAGCAATGGAAAAAAGGAAAACAAACAAGGAGCTTAGTAAGATGAAACAGGAAAAAAGAGAAACCATGCATGAGGGGTGTGGCCTGTTTGATGGGGTGGGGAAAGCAGCCTCGCTGAAGCCCAGACGTTTGACCAGGGAACAGTCTCAAACAGGTTAGGTACAGAGAGGAAAGGGTAAGACAAGAGATACAGTGGAGTCTGGCCTTGACTTTGCAACCCGATTTAAAGCCACGTTAGGTTACTTTTTAAATTCACCCCAAATGTAGTACAGGCAACATCCTGTCCTCTCTATAAACTTCATCTAGTGTCAGGAACTGTTCCTCCAATGACATTAGATACTATTATTGTCATTCCCGTTTCACTGGAGAGGAGACGGAGGCACAGACAGGTTAAGGAACCTGCTCAGGGCTGCAAAGGTGGTTCGGGGGCGCAGCTGGCGCTTGAACCCAGGCAGGCTGGTCCAGTGTGTGTGCTCCCAACCACTGCATCATCAAACTCCTCCAAAAGGAGGATGCTTTTCTAAAAACGTCTTCTGAAACTTCTCCTGGAGTTTGCCTTTTATGTTACTGAAACAGCCTGTCCTCATGACAGCATCAACACTGAGAGCTAGAGGGGCAGGTGACCCAGCTGCACTTGCCTGTTCAGGGGCAGCCAGCAAGAGCCAACACAGGCACTGCTGAAGCTGGTGGAGCTCATGTCTGAAATCTTTAGGGGCTTCAAGTTATACGCATACAGCAATAAAACCTGTAAGAAGATTAAAAGGCATATAAAATGTGACATCAAAATTACACTTTGCTTCAAGAAATGCATATCACTTCTCAAAATAACATCATTAAACTTGAAAAAGGTTTTCTTTAAAAGAGAAAAATGAGGGTTTTTTGTTCAACTCCCTCAAAGAAGAAATGAACAGGAATTGTGCAAAGGTTCTAAGATGAAAAGAAATGCTCTTCGGTGCCAACATTATTTCTGAAGAGTGACATTTCTTGCTGCCGGTAAGTTTAAACCTCAGCCTCTGAAAGCCCTCCACAACAAGCTCCAAATACACACCTGGTGAACATCTACCTTTGTGTCTTGTTACCTCCCAAATTGCCCTTTTCCCACAGTAGCCATAGCTGCCTCTCTGTATTCATTTATGCTGTTCCCTCCCCTGCTTTCCGTTCATTCAACACACGGACCCCACCTCCGAGATGAAACTTCTCCTAATGACTCAGGCTCTAACAGGTTCCCTGTTGTTTGAATTCCGACAATTCTTAGAATCGGTCCTACATGTTACAGCATCTATATACAGTCATGGAGTCACAGAACTTGACGGTCACAGACCCTTGGAGATAGTCTGCTCTATGTCCCTCATTGTAGATATAACAGAGCTGAGGCCCAGTGCTACCAGACAAAATTGACTAGTTAAGTGCATGCTTTTATCTCTGCTTCCTCACAAATCAAGTGAATATAAGAGTAAAGGGTTTTTTTAAAAAAGGCATAAATCCACAAAGACAGAACGAGAGGCGAGGCAGACGACACGTTAACACTCTGAATGGCAGGAAGCACTTGGCAGAGCTCAGCTGACTCAGCGGAGAGGAAAGACTGTGTCCTGACTGTGGAGGGCTGGCCAACAACTGGCCTCAGGGACTGAAGGCATCAGGGGTCTTAGACAACCCCCTGGGCATCCTTTCCCTGAGTGCATATCACCGGGAGACTCCCCCCTTCCCTTGTCTCCTCTCTGCTGGCTGAACTTTTCCATTTTGCTCTCTGCAGAGGTTAAATCAGAAGAGATCTGTGCTCAGGAACACTAGGCACAGGGGGAGGTGCTGAAATGGAAACACTGGAATTAAGTGAAAGTCTATTCTGAGTAAGAGATATCTCCTGACCCGACTCCAGCCCCCTCCCTGCACCCTCTACTCCACTCCAGAATGTAGGAAACCAGACAGGACTCTAAAAGTATTCTCCTACAGGAAACTGACCAAAGAGAAAAGATCTACAGATACCGATGTTTCAGCATCCTCCAATGAAACTGCTGGCTCCTGCAATTCCCCTACAATGAGGCCTATAAATCGGTGAGCCTGACCCGATATGCTTCTTAGTGTCTCCAAGATGAATGGAGAGCCAGCAGTCACTAGACATGAGATGAAAGGCAGCAGCCAAAACTAGCGTAAGAAAGGAACTTGGAGAATCAGTGACAAGTCAGAGAGCAAAGAAAACTTCAGTGAAATCATAATTAATATCCTCAGAGAGAAAAAAGACAATATTGCATCTGTGAAATGAGAACACAGTGCGATTAACCTAGAATAATCAAAACATGAGGAAGAGCTCTTAAAAATTAACAAATAGAATCATAGCAATGAAATAATCAATAAAAGATTTGAAGAATAGAAAGTAAACCTAAATTTAAAAACATAAACGGGGGAGAATAGGAAAAGGAAACAATCTAATAACATTCAATATCTGAGTAGAAATTCCAGAAGGTACAGAAATCATCATATAGAGAAAATTATCATCAACAAAAAATCTCCATTAACTAAAGAATATACTTTCAAGATTGAAAGGGGCACCCAAAGTATCTAGCACGAAAAATGAAAGAGCCACATCATGGAATTTCAGAACACGGGACAGAGGGAAAGGCCCAGGGCTTCCGGAGGAGAAAAGCCAAAGACTTAGGAATCGGAAGGGGGTCAGAGCTCTCAATAGCAACGCAGACTGCTGGATGCAATGCAGCCAGGCCTCCCGCCTTTTGGGGGAAACAATTTTCAACCTATCATTTTATGCCTTAAAAAAACAAGGAATTAAGCATTAAAATTATGACCTTTAGTCAGACATTTCAGGTCTTTTTACCTTCTGTGGCAATCTCTGTCGCGGCCCTGTCAGCTTCTCAAGGGACTGCAGTCATGATACTGGCCACTGGCTACGCCTGAACAAGATGCATTAACTAAGAATTAACCTAGTCCTCTCCTGGGGCCTGAACCCACCGTGGGTCAGCCTGTGCCATCCTGCCAGTGTTTTCTGCTTAGTTAGTAAGCAACTGAGTTATACATGTATCATAAAGAAATCAGTAGTAAGAATTAGAAGGCTCAGCTTCCCATTTTTATTTTTGCCACTGACGAGCTGTGGCATTCACTGCTCAAGCCCATATGAGACTTTGCTTCATGATCTGTAAAACAAGAGTATCAAACTCAGTTCACGTTCTCTTGGTTTTTTTCTGATCTGAAATTTGACTTGGGTGGTCCTAAGAGAAGTCTCCAGGAAATACTGAAATTGTTCAAAAGACGTTACTTTGTAACAAAGTTCTAGTGAGGAGCTTGCAGTGTGGTTCTACTGTATCTCCTAAAGATAACTTTGTCAAATGGGACAATGGAACGTCTGCCCGACTCTTGAGAAGCTAAACTCTTCCCAAGTTACAAACGTAACTCTGAAGTATCATAGCATGGAATATTTAGCCCTCCGAGTTATCTAAAAATTTTATATTCAAATCCCTGGTCCTGGCATTTCTACTCTGCTGCCACCAGCATCCTTACTTCCTGCTAGCATTTCTGCTTCAGAGCAGTAGATACACTAGAGTGGACTGAGAGATGAATTAAGTGATGCCAACTTACAGTGTTATCCAATGACCCTCTAAGGCCCTGGAAACTCCAAAGCCTTAGTCGGATGTTAATTTTCATTGCCATCTTTTCCAGAGTCGAGACGGGCCTGCAGCCAGGGCCATCCTCTGAAGACTCAACATAGCACCGTGGTTAGGACACAGGCTTGGAGTCAGATTGCTCTGGTCCTGACTTCATGCCAACCAGCATCCCTCCAGCCTGTGTCTCAGTTTCCATGTCTATAAAATGGGGCTAGCAATAGCACCTACCCCACAGAGTCACTGTGAAGCGGATACAAGTTAAGTTCCTGGAACATAATAAGCTCTACGTAAGTGTTCACTGGTGCTATCGCCCTGTGGGTTTCATGAGCTTCAGCCAGTCATCTGCCACAAAACTGTAAGGCCAATTAAAATGAGTAGATGCATGCTTGAATATACCAGGATGTATTTAAATCATCAAATTTCAGTGTTAGCTTCTAAAAAAGACAGCTTCTTAGGACTGAGAAGATGTAGCCAGAGTTTCCTGATTTTTTGACTGAGACTAACAGCAGCGGCTTTTATCATGTCTGCATCACGTCTTTTTCATGACCTGTTACAGACACAGTAATTGTCACAGGGGAAACACACTCGAGAACTAAGAAAGGAAAAACTGTGTGTTCTGTGTCTTCACTTGTGGCTTAAGAAAATCACCCCAGCAACCTGTTTAAATCAGAGTTTGTTACGTGGTGCTCTGCTTCTCGTCTCTGACACCAGCTCACGCTTCCGTGTTAATTGTCAGACACAACTGTTGACGAAAGAAACCTTGTTCTAATTGTCAGCCACAGACAAGTCTTGGCATTCACTCCTCAGATCATCCTGCCCTAGATGGATATGGATGTGATATTTCTATGACCCTGTGAAATGAACTTTGTACTTGATACTTCCTTCCTTGTTTTTTCTTTTTTTAGTAGCTGCTTAGGTAAACATTCTGTTTCCCAGGTGATCTTTCTCTTTCCATGCTCTCTGAATAGATACATTCTTTTGCAGGTTGTTGGTTCTCTTGCCAGTCAGTAAATAGATTCTAACCTCAGAAATTTTCTTTTTTAACATACTTATCATGAAACAAAAGTTTTGGGAAACATTTTCACTTACTATATGTGATGCATCCTGATATTTTTTTCTTGAATTTGATTCCTTTAAAAAAAATTGCTACTCATCCCTCACTATGTTGGCTCCATGAGCCAGGAGTATTCTTGGAACCACAATTTGAAAGGTACTGCACTAAATTCTTCAAAACAAACTACAGATTATTTGAAAATACATATGGAATATGTGGCAAGGATTTAACTTGGAATGGTGGGAAGGGAAATACTTTCAAAATGTGAAAAATAGCTTTAAATGTTTCTGGGAGTGATATCTTAAAGTTTCTCTCTTTTTTTATCATCAATGGGATTTTATTATAATTAATATGGTAATTACAAAATAATCCTTTGTGACTTAGGAAACTGTTTACAATGCAATTTTAATTGAAAAAAGGTTATAAAATTGCCATTAAAATTCATACTAAAAAGACTATTAATTAATATAACAAAGGTGATGGGTTTACCGAGAGTGGGCAGGGTGGCCAGCCTGGGGGCAGAGTGAGGGGCCAGGTGGGAGAAGCTGCTGGAGAACAGGGGAGGCAAGCCCCGGAGGTTTCACTACCTGACCCCAGTCACAGGGTCACAGGGGTCAAAGGACCTCAGGAGCTACCCAAGGCACAGCCAGAGGACACAGCGCTCAAGGGCCAGGAAATGCAGGCATAGACGGAGGCAGGACCCAAAAAGCAAATAAAAATGCAAAACAGGGCAAAACCATACAGCTAGCATTTCATGGGAAAAAGCCTGAGGCTCTTAGCACAGAAACAAAGAATTCTATAGTAGAAGGTTCCTCTGTAAAAGACGGTAGTGACCAACTGTTCCATTTTTAAAAGCTTGACTCCTCTTTAAGACTCTCTGGGGATCTGAATCACTGTTCAGTCTCCGAGAGTTCAGGACCAATATTGAACTGCCCCCAAATACTTGCCTACCTCTCCTCCTGCCCCTCAGTTAGCTCTATTGCAAATGTGTACCCATGGACATGGGCATAGATACAGACTGTGATATATAGTTAAAGATAATATGTATTAAAATAAGGAGTTATGTATGTGATGCAAATTAGTAAGCAGCATTAGTAGCAAACTAAGGGTTTTTTTAAATTCAATTTTCTATAAATTTTAATTTTGCTGGTTAGGTACAGTTTACTCTGTTTTCTGCACAATGTAGGCAGCGAAAGAATCTATTACTATAAGGAGATATTGGTGCCACTCTTTACAAAGTGCTTTTAAATAATGTTTACCAAGTGTATCACATAAATATTTGAAATTATTAAACTTTAAAACAGCATAATTTTAAAATAATTTGAGATAATAAATGACAACTACTATTTATTGAAGTTAGGTGTTTGTTTACACAATTATCTCTAATTACAGATAAACGTAACCGTGCTACAGAAAAAGTTAACTAATACACTGAAGTTCACAAAATCAGAAAGTGGCAGAGCTGGGATTCAAACCCAGGCAGTTGGGCTCCACACTCTAAATCATTACACTAATGTGAGCAAAAGAAACAAAAAGAAAGCCGTGCCCAGTAAAACGGTGAAAAGACAAAGGGAAACTTTCAACAGCAACCAGTGAAGGAAGTCAGAAAACTTTCAAAGCAACAACCGTTTGACCCTCCACAACAATGTAAATGAGTAGATGAGATTTTCAGTGTACTGAAATAAAATAATGTCCCATCTTGAATTCTCTACTCTGTAAAGCTTATTTCATAAACAAATGTGAAACAATAACATTTAGCAGGCAAATGAAAATTGAGTGTTTGCCTCCAGAAGAGCCCCACCAAGGGAAATTCCACAGTATGTAGTATATAAAGTGACTAGACAGAATGTCTAAAATGCAAGAAAAAGTTTCAAAAAAGCAAATAATGAATATGTAGCAAGGTCTATAGGAAAGCAGCTCATATAAAACAACTTTAAAATAATATCAATCTGGTTAAAAAATGCAATATACAGTAATGTCCTATAAGTCATTAGAAGAATAAATATATTTATTAGCTTTAGACTATGATAAGCATGTAGCTGTCCTGAGGACAGCCACTAAAAGCACTGAAAAAGAGTAAACAATTTCAAAACTAGTAGAGAAACAAATTAACAATAAAAATAATCAATCCAAAGGAAAGGAAACAAGAAAAGAAAAACAGAAAAGCTGAGATAAGTAAAAACTCAAAATAACATTGTAGATTTAAAACCAAACACATTAGATTTTACAGTAAATGTATTAAATTCTTCAGTCAAAATACAATATTGTCAGACTATCTTTAAACATATTCAGTGGATATCTTTTATTAACAAACATAATTAAAATACAAGTACACAAAAAGGTTGACAGTAAAAGGCTGGAAAAAAGTACACTGAAAATAACTCCACAAGAAAGCTATTTTCCTCTAGTAACGTCAAACAAAAGAGACTTTATAAGGAAAAAAGCATTATTACAAAAAGGCCACAAATCACTTCATGATGGTAACCTCTCAGCTCACCAAGTAGACTACAGTCATCAATGAAATTGCACATTTCATTGAATACAGCTTAAATTATGTAAAGTAAAATTTGACAGAACTACAAGCAAAAAGAAGATAATGATAATTCCTGTGAGAGATTTAAAAATACTTCTTTAAGTAATTGATTTAAAAATTAAAAGGCAACAAAAATAGAAAAATCAGCAAGAATACAGAATGCCTGAACAAGACAAATCAAATGGACCTATAAGACAGATACGACCAACTGCCTCAACAACTGAGGGGTGAATGTTCTTTTTAAGAGAAATGGAATATTCACATTCCTGGAGGAAAGAGCAAGTTTCAACAAATATTAACCATAGAGAGCATTTTTTATTGCCACAGAGCAATGTAATCTAGGAATAAACACAAACAATAACTAGAAAAACTCCATATAGTTTGCAATTGAAGAAACACATGTTAAAACAGTTCATGAGTCAAAAAAGAAATCGTAATAGAAATTTGAAAACTATTTTTAATGAATGATGATGATGATACCATAAAAAACAACAGGCGGTTTGATAAAGCTAAAGCAATGTTTAGAGAGAAATCTATGGCCTTGAAATGTTTACATTAGGAAGGAAAGAACTGCATATTGAGGTAACCAGCTACCTAAAGAAATCAGTAGTTAGGAAAAAGAGTGTAAGAAGGATATGTCAATTAATGAGATAAAACTAACTAAGAAGAAATCTCTGGTGACAATGGTCAAGAAAAAAATACATAAATAACCAATCTAAGGAATGAAAAGGACATTTCATTACAAATACATCAGATTAGAAATGAGAAAAAATTTAAACAAAATGGGAGAATTACTAGAAAAGTAGCATAAACAAAACTGACTCAAGAAGAAATAGAAAACGCCAATGTTCTATAAACAGGGGTGATAGCCAAAATATTCAGAACTTGGTTTGAGGTAGTTATGAACCTTTACAAGACATATTGGCCCAATCAGAACTGCCACCAACTCCGAACAAGTACAATAGCAAAGGCTAGTGCTCCACGACTACCTCTACCTGTTGAAAATTGTATCACTAGTCTTACATTTTCTCTCCCACACACAAAAATGAGGAACAGATGGCGTTGCTGACAAGTTCTTACCAAATACTTGAGGGGAAAGATTACTACAAACTTCACCAGAGAAGAGAACAACATTATATTTATCAACTTATTTTATGAGTCTAGCCAAAGCTTGAAACAAAGAAACTATCTGATGAGGATAGTATGAAAAAAAATCACAGCCCAATATTAGTCTTGAAAACAGTGGTGAAAATCTAATACAAAACAGAGCAAACTGGATCCAGTAAAATCAGGACATCACGACCAATCTGAGTTTGTCTCAGGAACACAGGGTTGATTTAACATTTAAAGGATGAATTAACATATTAAAAGGGAGAAGTCATAAAATCATCTTAATAGATACAGTAAAATATTCATAAGTGGCAGCAGGTCGAAAGCTTCCTTAAATGTGATAAAAAATAACTACAAGAGAAAAAAACCCTCAAACATCATATATGATGGTGTCAACATGAAAAGTCAGCTTGAAGACTTTTCTAGGATATCTTTCTTTTTGGATTCATTCTACTAGATAATATAGATTCTATATCACTGCATTTTTTTGTCTATATAAGAAAATGTTTTCTATTTTCAAAGTTGTAATGGCCTAGTTCAACGTTCTCTCTAAATGTAAGATTTAGCTTTGCAATTACATTTCATACCATGGGTTCGAGTTCCTTTGGAGGTCTTTCCAGGGGAGGAATGTACCACAGAAAGCAAAGTTCTTTGTTTAAAACCAGTGTGGCCACATCCGATGACAGCAGGTCCGCAGAAGGTGTGCTGCTGGGGGAAAGGAGCTTTAAAGGTAAAATGGAATGCAGGGAGCTGTCAAGAGGCATCTAGGGAACAAAGCAAAACGTCAGTTTAATTACTAGTAATGAATTCACTGAATATTTAAAACATTCATTCAATATACATTCAATGTGGGCTACAACGGATAACTCTGGAAATTGTTTCCGCTTGTTTTACAGATAGAGATCTTACACCGGAACCTGAGTACCACAGAGAAGATTCTCTTACAGAAAGATATGCTTCTGAACCCAGAGGACTCAGCAAATGTCTTCCGCCTTGGAGGGACTCCCAGATTAAAGATCTAAGGGGGGACGTGGCCATGCTAGCTATCATTTCGGTCACATGGGTTTTAAGTACATCTTTTTCTGGTTTATTTACTAGTAAGTCTACTGAGCGTGTGGTTATAATTTATTATCTATTTTCCAACAATATTTTTTGCAGTGCCATATACAAAATAAGATAATAGTTTTTGCTTTGAAAGATTAAAATCTATTGTTCTCATTCCCTTTTTAAATGAATGTGACTGATTTGTAAGTTCAGTCTTGGTAAATCTGGGCCCAGCTTCTTTGATGGAACTTTGTCCCTAAATCAAATGTTTTCAAGAATCATAAATGTGCAAAATGCAACTGGTGATTTCACAAATTATTTACTTAGTTTTTTTATTACTTAGTTTTTGAAGTTGATTGATATCAATAAAATAAGTATAGAGAGATAATAATATACCAAGTCTAAAAAGGACCTTCTTCAGTGGAGTGTGAACTATTTTCAAAGCTAACTTCTTATTATTCCCAAGATTATAGCATAGTGGCTGGGAGGCACTTCTTTTACTAAACTCTTGACATCTAAGCTCTAGGCCAAGTGGAGCATGTCAGTGACCAGGAGGAAATGCCTGGTGTTTCTATAAGGCTTTGTACTTCCCATTACTTCTGAGCCTATTCAAGATATAATATAAGGCTCTCAATGCAAGGCTTCAAAATAAATAAAAAGAGAAATAAAGACACTGACCTTTCAAGTTGTCTACTGATAAAAGAAAAAAAGATGTCTTGACTGAAAGGTTATACTAAAGGCGAAAACTTTTCAAGAATGTCCAGAGACTATCATAAAAGGATGTGTATGATAAGCCAGAACCCTCACTTATTAGCACAGTGATACTAAGAGCACGACCAAAATGCACAATAAGGAAAGTTATCAGGGTTAAATAATCATTTTAAAGTGCTTAATTAATTCTATGTCAGGCAGTTTGCCAAAAACTCAGGTAAACAATTGATTCACAAAAATAATTTCTCAGATATTTTCTCATATCCGAGTGCTGTTCATGGGTCTGACAATTATTTTAGGAAAGAATTTACATTTTATAATTAGCTAAGTGGAGAAAAATAACAAACAAATATCTTTCTCTCCAGTACATACAGTGCTTATAGCATGATGGCCTGGGGACAGTGACAGAAGTCAGTATCAAAACGCGCAGTTAATTGTGCTTTGTCTTTTTAAAAACAATATCTAGTTACTAAGGGGATTAATTACATATGCTAATTGATGCAACATACTATGCACTGAGCACTTTGATTTGTTTGATTTATTCTTTAAAGGAATGAAACGACGGGCCTGCCAGGAAAACTCTTACTCACCACAATTCTGTAAACAACAAACCCCTTTCACTAGTCAAACACTTGGCCTCCCAGACACAGTCCAAACATGGATAACTCAGCATTGCTCACAACTGCAAGCATATGCTCCTAGGGGGAACTGCTAACGCCATTTGCTCAGGCACCTTCGTCCATCACAAAGCCTCAGCGACATGCCGACTCGCAACCCTGATGAGCACGGCACGCAGCAACGATCGTTCTGGAAAGGCATCTACTTCTCTGCGGGGGCAAAGCAGGTTTAAGTATTAAATTATGGAAGGAGTTTGATTGAAATAGCCTCCCGAGTGATTAAAGGCTCAAAAACGTTATTATAAAAATCAGCCAGGCTTGGAATTTATTTTAAAAAATCCAAAGTCTTTATGCTTGTTAGCTGTCTACCCCAGCGAGACGAACACATGATTAGGCGGCTTGCACCTGTCAGGCAAGCAACGGTGATCTCAAGATGATTATCCTGGGAGAGTGCTACATTAATTATATCAAAGAAACAGCAAGCAAGGTGAAACAGTTCCTTGGTAACACTGCTCTCACTAGAAAAGTCACATATATTTACAATATATTCAAGATCGTATTCAAGGAGCATTATCCTTAGGAACTGGGTAATGATTGGCTGCCCTTAATACTAAAATACTCAAGCTGAGCAACTTTCAAAACAGGAAGTCAGAAATCACACATACCAGTTTCCAAACTCTTATAAAGCTGTCACACAAATACACCCATTTAAACTATAGTTCTGAACCTTCCCATTCTCTGCCCCCTACGCCAAAACACCTGAGGCATCTGGGACCCAAAGCAGTGATCCTCAAAGGCAGTCAGTTCCCAGGGGGCTTAACTCAGATTTGGGTGTTAGATGGAAAAAGACTTCATCCCACTTCCTACTGTTTCCTTCCCTGGGGAAGGCCAGATATTAATGCTATATCCCTGGCCTTTCTTACTCTTCTCCCTGTGAGAGAGTTACTTGGCTGGTGCATTTGGGGAAAAGAATTTTGGATATGCGTAGTTCTGCTTTTATATCTTAGGCGTGAGCTATTTGTAGGGAGTGAACATTCTGTGCTCCTTCGTGTAACATAGTTCAAAGGGGACTGTGGCCCCACAGATTTTAAGGAGCCCTGTAAGGACCGAAACAACAAAACAAAAATCACACGGCTGGATTGGTAGATCTGTCCACTTTGCTATTCACTACTCGGAAGACCATTTACCAGTAAATACAAACTGCATCCTAAAATACCAACTTCATGATTCATAAAGGTGAGAATTTTTTAATCCCCATATGTCTTAGCCTCATATTTCTCCAGTGATTTAGAATCTGGGCAAGAAACGACGATGCTGCCAACAGCCTGGTACCTAGGACGTGGTCTGAAGGATCCTCCCACGTGGATCCCAGAACACTGCCCCGGGAGCAACTCCACCACCACAGGGGACAAGCACTTCTTTATCTGAATCCTTCGGTGTTCCTTGGTGAGTCTTCCCACCACATTTTAAAAATCACAATTTATTAACAGTCATCCCACTCTCTTGTTGGAGACAGTGATTTCAAAAAAATTATTATCTATCCAAAACATATGGTTACTATTTCCTAGTAGGACAAGAGGAGCAGAGGTTCCCCGTTTGGAACAAGACACTTTTTCAGGTCACTTCTCTGAAGCAGTGAACAAGAGAAACATGGAGAGGCCTTGCATGGGCAAGTCTATAACTGTAAAAATTAAAGCACTCTATGGTGAAGTCCAGTGTCGGGACAATTAGAAATAAATGAGTAATATTTTTCTAGTTTTGAAAGAATTCTATACAGATGACTTGACTTATTCATTTCCTAAATCGCTATGGGAAACTTACAAAACATGATGTCCACTTGAGTTTTCCACTACAAACTTAGCCTCTGTCTACAGAGGGGAATGTACCAGCCTCCTCCACAAACCCTCCTGCCTCTGCTGTGTCTGCTGATGGCATTACCATGCTCCAGGGATCGCAGACAGAGGTTCCAAATGCTGGGACAGTCTTTGATCATTTCCTCTTCATCACTTTCTCTCTCCACAGGGACACTACTGTGTTGTTTTGTTTCCCAATTTACTTAAGCAGCGTCTCTTACACCCATCCTTTCCCTACCGTTCCTGAGCTCATAGCTTCATTACTCCATTATCTCTCCCTCGAATGACTCCCTTTCATCTTCCCTTTGCCAATCAGCCCTATCTGCTATTGACAAAATAACGGGTTTAAATTTGTACGTTCTATCTGCTATTAACCCTGCCATTTTCTAAAAGCAACTCCGAGGTTCTGTAATTTTCTCCTGCTCTAACTCCACCCATGTTTCTCTACGACCACACCAAACCATGCACATGGACCAGGCCTTACTGATCCCCTCTTTCTCCACCAACTGAGATTGTCTGGTATATTGTTAGTCTTCAACATGTTTGTTGACTATACCAGATTGCAAATACACATTTCTGTTTTTAATAAAACTTTAATATTCAGTATCTTCCAATTCATTCATTTTGGTAGTTTTTTTGAAATATGACTATTATTGAAGACCCCGGTAGCAGAAAACCCCTTTGTTTATAGTCCTCTTTTTATTTTTCTTCAACAGGTAACTTAAAAGAAGTTTCCATGTTACAAACCTTGGGAATAACACTTTGAAAAACCACCCTTCAAACTTTTAACTTACTTAAAATTTTTACCTGATTTATTCACATTCATGATAATAAAAGATACACTCAATGAATGATTTTTATTATATATTGAAAACAAAGAAATTGGGCATAGATTTAGAAACTCTTGGTCTAGTTTTTTATAGTATTATATTGAAACGTGGTTGACTTCTTGGCAAAAGGATGGCCTGAAAGATGTCATGTGCAGGAATATAGAAAACTCTGAGACATTCTGAAGATTTATGAAAGCAGCAAAACAAACCACTTGAAATGTGAACTTGCCTAAAATCAGGATGCTTGGCTGGCTTCCCTACATGGTATGGCAGAAATGAGGTTCCCCAGGAATGCTGGCGGAAACTAGAAGTCTTTGGGCTAGCATTGAACTTAATGTGCTGCCTTCAGAAATACAAGGATGACTTTAGGAAGTTTTATAACAATCAACAATGTTTTAAAACATCACCTTGGTTGAAGAGTCATTCAAGACATTTTCTGAAGAGGGGAGATTTTCCAGTTCTTGAAATAGTTCTGTTGGAAATTCATCAATGCAAGAGGAGGAATACAGTTGTAAAAACTTTTTAAGGAAATTATGCATTTCTTTTTGGCGTGAAATCAACCCAGAATTGAAAACGGACGTGAGAAGTGTATCATCTGGCAAAGAAATTCCAGAACCGGACTTCGGTGACGCTTAAGGAAGAAAAACAGTTTAATTTATAGTTATTTTAGATAAGAGAGTGGTCTTGGTATCACTGGTTTTTACTCACTAACTACTGTCTTGTATATCCCCACTCAGCTGTCTGAACAATATCATTCATTGTTAGGGCTTATACACCAAGGAACTGCTTCTTGCCACAGAAAGGAAAGAAAATCTTAAAATTAAGTGAGGATATTAATTCAGGTTCCAAGTCTTAACAGTGTAAAGTATGCTATCTATGCTGTCTTATTGGAGGATCCCCCCACCCCGGAAGATCTTAAAGCAATAATTTAGGTGCAGGTAACTAATCTGAAAGTAATCCAAAGAGCACAAGTGAGAACAGGCAAAGAGTGACAGAGGAAGGAAAAGGGCCAATGACAGCAAGCTCATGAATGGACTACAAGTATGAACAGCCGAGGGGTCCTGCAGGAGACCTTCTGAGAAAAGAACGTGTAGAATTGTTCCATCAAGGGACTGGGAAGCTGGAATGCTAATCTCCCAGTTCCTTATCTCATTAGTTAAAAGATACTCCCAGATGTGTGGACTCTTGGTGCTTCCAGGCTGTCCTTTCTTTGGGCAAGCCTTAGCAACTTAAGAGAAAGTCCAGAGCAGAAAAGCGGTAAGGTGTGGGCACATGACATGGGAAGTGCCAGCAGGTGAGTTCAGAGGTGAGCAGAGTCGGTAAGGGGCAGGGTCTGCTGCTCTGGCTCCTGTCCACTTCCTCTGCCACTGAACTTCCCTTGTCCTTGCACCCACTGTGATGTGCCTTTTACCCCAGTGCCTTTCTGAGTGCCAGCCTGTCTCAGGAGGTAGCACACTCTTGGTAACTATGCTTAGCCGCCCTGTGACTCAGACTGTTAGCCCTGCTGGCTCCTCCATCACTGAGACCCGGCACGAATGGAACTGCCTTTTCTAACCGCTGCACTGTCGAGTAACACTGCATCACCAATTTCACAGGCACGGGTTAAGCGCAATAATACACACTGTCACAAAACCACAAAAGGGACTGCTGTGTGGCAGGTCACACCAGTGTTTCTGGATATGCTTTAGATACATCAGTGCCCAAACAAAAACACTTAACAGAACAAAACAACTCCATGGAGTTAAATATCTCAAGTCGTGCACTTCTCTTGCACATACTAGATACCAAAAGACTCTCTCCTTAAAACCAAAATTTCACCCTGTTCCTTTTATAAGCTTGTCACAGTATGGTCACTCCGGTTCTTAGCTGTTTCAAGCCGTGGGTCGATCTGGCAGTCAGTAAGGTTTCTAAGTGCGTGAAATAAAACACGTGGACTGTCGAAGATCAACCACATTAAACACTGCTGTAGTGAAAGGTCTGTGTGCCTCAGGCTAAGAACCCCTGAAATGTTCATCTCCTGATGGGAATTCACTCAGAAAGATGTCAAAAGTATTGTGTGATTCTAAATGAGAAATATAACCTAGACAGCAACCGGAAGGAAGCACGTTGTTTCCCAACACGTCCAAAGCCTACCCAGCAGCTTGCTCACGCTGTTGACCCTCTGCAGGTGGATGTAGTAGCGCAGCAGAAGGACCCAGGTAATGTCCACTTTCGTCGGGGCCTTTTTTCTAGCATCTGAGTTGTCGTCCGTGTCGTCGCTGTCATAGAAAAATGTGTAGCTGGTCTGGTAGGCAACTTGGTAATTGTCTGAAAGTTAAAAAAAAAATTACATTTTTCTTGAAAAATAACAATAGGAAAAAAAGCCCAACTCATAAAGGAAAGACTGACACATGGGACTGCATTTGATTAAATTTTTTTTGTGCCACAACAGACAAAAAACGCAAAGTTAAAAAACAAACCATAAACTTGGAAAAGACATTTAAACCATGTACAAATTGTTTTTCTCTAGAATATATATGACACTTTGTACCAATCAGTAAGAAAAAGTCAAATTGTCCAATAGAAAAGTGGACACAGAATCTCAGCAGGAAACTCATAGGAAAGAAAATCCAAATGGCCAAATTTTTAGCATCACTGAAAATCAGAGAAATGCAAATTAAAATTAAATAGCATTTCACTTCCTGCAGGAATTGACAGACACTAAAATCTGAAACTGGAATTCTTACCCACTACTTCGGGAGACTTGGCATCTCGCAATAATGTTGAGTTTTCTTAACTATAAATATGGTGTGTTTTCTTATCTCTTTCAATAAAATGTTTTATAACTTTTGTTAGCTTAAGTCCTAATTACATTAAAATTTTCTGTAGTATTATAAATGATAGCTTTTAAAAATGCATTATCTGTTAAAAGTGTATAGAAATAAAATTTCACATTCAGTCTTCTTGCTAAACATTTTTATTGTCTATAGTTTTTTGGGGAATTATCCATAATCTAATGCTAATAACAGCTTTTTTTCCTCTTTCCCATAAATTGTACCCCTTATTTCTTATTTGTTTTGCTTAATATCACGCAGGGTAGAGCTTTCGGAACAATTTTCAGCAGAAGGGGTGACAGCAATCTGACTCCTGCCTTTGAAGAGGACAGTGTTGGAATACTGAGCGTGGTAAGTCCAGCGGTTCTTATTTCCTGTTTTAACTTCTTCAAATTAAGAAAATTTTTCATTTCTAGTATTAAAATCATGAACGGTTTACATTTCATGAAATTTTTCTGTCCTTTTTGAGTTGATTATTCTCTTTTCATCTGTTAACACAGTGATTTAGTTTAATAGATTTTCTAATGTTGAGTTACAGTTGCACTTCTGGAAATAATCCAATTTGACATAATGAATCTTTTAATATCCTGTTTATTTTGATCGAAGTTATAATTTACATGATCAAAAATAAAAATTCCTATGCCCAGAGGCAGTCACTTTTAATCATGTCTACTTTATTTCTTCCAGTGGTTAGTTCTGGATCTTAAAATAATTCCCTTAGAGCGCTTTCCGGATCATCAGTTTTATAACAAATATCTACTGACTTCCTTTTGCGATAGTGAGGTGCTAGCCCACAGAACCACTGCTCTTCACTTTGAACTTTTTATATTTATAACACCCCCAATTATTTTATGTAAGGCTACCAATAATGTCCCAGCAGCTTTCTTCCTAGTTCTACCAAACACGGACAACATCTCCCGATGTCTTACTTGGTCATCTAATGGTACCCGTACCGCTTCAGCTCCTTCCACTGCCAGGTTTCCTATCTTCAGATCAGTAGCATTCGCCTCTGTTCTGCATTCGCGGTAGATGCTATTTGTTATTTATCGAAAACCAGTGAATAATGCCGAAGTCGTCACGACTGTAGAAACACTGCTCACTGCAGCGTGCCTGAGTTTGCTGTGCTGACGGCAAATGTCACAGCCGCATGACCCACCAAGGACTGAGTTCCAGCACTGAGATCAACCTGACTGCTCTACTCATTGCGATTTCTCAAAACCAGGTAATATTCTAATTTCCTTCATATGTGTCCTGAAGAACATCTTTTCTTAGAATTTCAGAATGCTTTTCCAACTATGACACAAATCTAGAAGTTATCAAAGATTAATCGTACTGTGGAGAAGTACAAAGATTCTTCATGGGACTGAACCACCACAAAAAGGCGAAACAACCACTGATAAATTGGAAACATAGATTTGCACATAATATAGTTAAATGGTTACTTTCCACAATAAAGGGCTAAAACACATACATAAAGAAAAGGCAAAAATAAACACAAGAAAGTTCACACAAAATATGTCCAACCTTAGTCCTAGTGAGATGTACAAATTAAAAGGGAATCTTTCCCCTGCCATATTGACAAAGGTTTTTTAAATGTATTCATGTCAGTAAGGGTGTAGGAAAAATAAAGCTTTCATTAACTGTTGGCAGGAATACAAACTGGCATAACCTTTATGGAATTTGGCAAAATTTATCAATATTATAAGCTACCTTTTGGTCCAGAAATTTCCCTTATGGGAACTGACCCAATAAATGTAATTGCCTATGTACAAAATTTATATGCATATGGTTATCTACAGCAGAGTTGTATTAAAAGAGTAAAATCAGCCTGAGTATCTATTAAAGGAAGACTAATTATGGTGCATCTCTATAAAGGAATATTATGCTACAAAGGAAGTCATATATTGATTTGAAACAACTGCCAATAGATATATTTATATTAAGTTCAAGAAAAAAGAGCAAGAAGAATAGCTGTGTGTACAATTATATTATTATTTGTATTTTAAGGGAAAATATATCAATGTATTATTGTACATACCAAATGCATTCAATCAACACCCATCCTAACCTACAAATACACTTTCCTATATGGAAGAAGTTACGAAGATAAAAACTGTGTTTCCCAGATTCCCTGCAGCTGGGGCCTGGGACGGGACTTTGGTATCACAACCTCAATGCCTTGGTGCAGCACCTGAAGTTGGAACCATGCTGAGTGGTGCAGGAGAGGATTCAAGGTGGCTCTTTTTCTGGTGTCAAGTGTGGCGGAGGCTCTGTGATTCTGTCGCATCTGGAGCAGAGGCTTCGTGTTCTAAGCTTCCTTTATGTCATGGTCTGAAGGTGTGCGACTCTCCCGTTCAAATGCTGAAGCCCTTTGCTTTGGCAGCAGGCCCTAAGTCCCCTACCCTCTCCCAGAGGCTCCCCAAGCCATTGTCCTCTCTAAGCTCAAACCCAAGAAATCACTACAATGAAACCTTTGAAACTTGACTATACGTGACATGTAATAGGGTTTTATAAAACAACTAGACACTCAAACATACCCAGCAAATAATCCGTGTATGAAGACAAAAGGTCCACAGTGGCAAATTCTGGGATGTTAGGTAATGCTGCTTGGCTCATCTCATCAGTTCTAGCGTTTTTCTGTCCAATAAGTAGGTTAATTGCGAGCACAGCTTGACTCACCTTAAATTAATGCAAAATTAGAATTCACAAGTGTAAGTTTTCTGATTCATAGATTACCCATTAAGTAAACAATGTGAAAAAATTCATAAAACAACATTCAATATACATTGGAGGAAAAAATAAAGACAACCTCAAAAATAATGTCACCGCAACATGGATAATAGATCACAAAGAAGTGACAACTGCGGGCAACTTAATTAATTCGCAAGTCACTTAAAATAGGCTACCTAACCTAGCTATGACAGATAGTTGCCAAAATGTCGAATACGTGCTTATGTGTGTCTGCCAGTATTTTCATTAAAGGAAAGCTGAAACAAACAAAACCAGGTCTGGCTAGTAGATATTAAAAACACTATACCTACAAAAAGCATTTTTAACCTTCCCCCAAAAGCATCATTGGCACAAATCCCAAAGGATGTGAAATTTTCCCGTCTCTTACACAAATACATCGTGTTGCCTTAACGGCTGGCAGGTGGAGAACACAGGCAGTACAGTAAGGAGAAGGTTAAGTAGAGATGGCACCAACCTGGGCAGCGGCTCTCACCGCAGTCCAAGCCAGGGAAGTGCACATTCCATATCTGCTTACTGTAGCCTCTTTAACAGAACTGTGCCTTCTGTCAGCGGCCTGCAATGTGTGGAAATGTTTTATGATAAAAACAGATAAAGATATCATAAAGCTTCATGATAAATTGTCTCGTCTCCTGAAGATGACAAGCGAATAGAATACTATATAGCCATTACAAGTATGAAATGCACATGAAAAGATGTTGAAGTATACATCATAGGATGCAAAATTTGATCCCATTTTTTAAAAGATATGTACAAGCAGAGAAAATGAAGTGTTATCCCAGGTTTTAAGGGTGATTTAATTTTTTCTGCCATTTTCTCTAATTCTCTAGAATGAACATGCATTATCTGAGTAATAAAATGAACACAAATAGCATTTTAAATAAAGTATTTAAAGAGATGTTTACTACTTTATTTTTCTTTTAATTTTCCAAATTGCTTTCAGTGAAACAGAATTCTAGCTTTATAAAAGTCTAAATCTACATAAAACTCAAAGCGATCTAACAATTTTTCTACCTCAGATCAAAACAAGTTTATTTTTTCGTATCTAAACATAATTATTGGCATTGAGGTAAACCGCAATTACGTGACACATTTTGTCAAATTCTCCCAAAAATTTTTAAGCCATTTGTTGGAGAGAAATTCTCCTGTTACACATAGATATTTACATATTTTTCTTCAAATACTAATGACAAATTTATGAGGTTAATAAGCTTGAATTGCAAACATGGTCCTAATAATATGAAAATAAAAAAGCCATTCATTTGTACAGGGTTCTTGTATGGTACAGCATGAAATGTGATCACAGAATCTACGTACATATATGAATCACCAAGAGCTCAGGAATTAAGCTCACTTTAAGAAAACTCATTCAATCCTTTTTAGAAGCAGAGGTTGCAAAGTTGTGATACATAACAGAAACATTGTATATAAAAGCTCTGAAACCAAGTGTTCACCTAAATTGGCAATAACTGCAACTTAAAATCTAAACCCAGCTGGATCTTGACTGTGGCTATGCACGTTTTTGCTCTGCGGCCTGAAGGTTTTACTGAGGTAACAACCTCTTATCTCTTGCTTCTCCTTCTGGTCCTGCCCCACCCCGGCTTCCTTTTTCATGGCCGTCTTTGGCAATGCTTCCCAATCTTGAAAGCAGAGGAACTGCTACAGTAAATGTGGAAGGTGAAAAACGAAGCTATATGTGATGTATAAAAACCAAGCTAAGCATATAAACTGAGAAAGAAAATACTAGAAGGAAGGTGGAGCAGCTGTCTTCCCTTACAGGAAAAAGGGAAAGTAAAAAACGGGTGGTAGCTCCTTGCCCTTCTTCCACGTTATCTCCTGGTTAGTAGAGTGCGCACCCAAAATTCAAACTCTGAGAAGGCGGTGACTCGAGGAAGAGCCGGGCAAGTGACTAAATGGTAGCGCGGCCCGCGGTGCCGCAGCTGCGGGTGCGTCTCTTCGCTCTGGCACTCACAGCACCAATACGGCCTTGTTGGTGTCAGCCTCTTCTGTGACCCGTGGTATTTTTGAGTCTGAGCCTCAATCTCATTGCCCACGTCCGGGGCCGTGTTTTTTAGATTTCCTAGGATACTGCCCACATGAGTCAGGTTCTCTTCCGTTTCATCTTCTCCGACATCATTCGTTACACGTTTAATGCATCCGCCACCTGCTGCTACTGTGGCTGCTTGCTGAGGCTGGCCATTTGTCACTCGGCCTGGCTGTTCAGATGCTACATTGCCGGAAGAGTTGTCTCCACCATCTCCCTATGTTGCCTTCTAGGCCTCACCGGTCTCAAAGTTCTTTGTCCTATTACATGGGCAGACACAAAGGCCACGACACTTGCTGAGTTCTGTTAAAGTCTTCTCTGCCTCTCTCATGTCTTTAGTTATTCGGTCCATGCCTTCTTCCACACCGTTTCGTTGTTCCCCTTGTTCATCCGACATAGTGACAGTCTTGATTCCTGTATCCTGAGACTCGATGGGTAAACACAAGATTCTCCTTGTACTTTCCAGAGACTCATCCGTAATCTGGTGAGCCCTCCAGTGAATTTCTTCTGATGGCAGATTATCCACGATGAATTAAAACTCTTGATAGGTCAAGCAATTCATTCCGGCCACTCCTCCCCGGCTGTAGTAGCTGAGACACCACCAGACTAGAGACTATGAGCTGCACCCTTCCTGCACCTGCATGATATTTACTATTTTAATAGACCTATAAATTAATTATATAGTTTTTAATGATGTCAGAAATAAGAGTATTACTTAAATATTTTACAGTTATTTATTATCATTTTTCTAAATAGGAAAGTATTAGAGGGATGATGTTATCATAAAGCCCCACAGAACAGCAAAGAGTAACAATGAATGAGGACAGGCTTTACCGTGAGAGTGTGCGTGTGTGCGTTCAATTTTTTAACATAAGAAAACCAATGTTGCAGAAATAAACCGAAAGAAAAGAACTACACTAGCAACATAAAATCTGTTCTACTTTTTAAAAAATAAGTATTAATAGTCAATTTTTAAGATTTAACTAATCTGGACAAAGCTATGTGGTTAGACTGGTTGTTTCTAATTTTGCAGTGCTCATATTTTGAGAATTCTTTAATCTTCAACAAAACTGCAGAATAAAATAAACAATAACAAAAATACCTTTCGTTTACTGCTGACTACATGACTCCCAAGGAAAGGGAAAGGCAAAGAATAACGTCGAGGCCAGAGCAGGAAACGCACCACACGAGCGTGGCCTGGCCTGCATCAGATGTGGAGCTCGGAGGCAGACAGTGCCTGCAGGGGTCTGCCTGCGGGGCATCCGAGCAGCACAGCCCTGTCCCCAGGCATGCAGACCCGAGCCATCAGCTGTAATGAAAGTACTTAGGATTTGGGTTGCTTTGTCACCTTCCTGGCTATCTAAGCTTGAAAATTTTACCTACTTAAATTCTGACTAATAGGCATTAAATGAAGAATACAGAACAACATTAAATTATCATAATGTACAAACAATTAGTGACAGAAACATTTAAAAAAGAAAAAACTCATTTTGAATGGAGAGGAAAGCTCTATTGAGGACGTCAAACTTGAACTCCAAATATAAAAATTTGGACTAGAAAAATAATATGGTGGGCATTTTTTGATGGGGGAAACGTTCAACACTGCATACTAGATTCCAGCCCATGCGAAGCAAGAAAGAGGAAAAATGCATCTAGATTCTAAGTAAAGAAGTAAAATCGTCTGTCTTCAGAAGACTAAGACACAGAAAATCCCAGGATGCACACACGCACATCTAGAATTGATCAAGGTGTTTGGCAAAGTCACAGGTTACAAAGCTCAATACACATCGATCAGTCGTGTTTCTACAAACCAGCAGCGAACAATGTGAGAATGAGATTAAGAAAAAATTACATTCACAACAAAAATAAATGTAACAAAAAATGTAAAATATTTGTACACCGAAAAACAAAAAAATGAGAGAAGTTATGTAATATCTAAATATATGAAGAGACATATTATGAATTAGAAGACTGAACATTGTTAAAATGGCAATTACCCTCTAATTAATCTGTAAATCTAACGTAATCCCTACCAAAACACGTGGGTTTTTTTGCAGAAACTTACAAGCAGATCCTAAAACATATATGAAAATACAACGGACTCAAAAGAGACAAAATGAGTTTTAAAAGGAAGAACATATGTGAAAGATACATACTTTCCAGTTTCAAAACTTACTAAAAGCTACAGTAACCAAGACGGTGGATATTCATGAAAAGGCAGACTTACAGATCAATGCAGTAGTATTGGAAGTCTACATTCAAGATCTGCATTTACATTCATGATCAATTAATCCTGACACAGGTGTCAAGGCAATTCGACGAAGCGAGGAGAGCCCTCCCCACAAACGGGGCTGGGACAACTGGACCTACATGCGAAAAGATGAGCTTGGATCCTTGTCTCATCCTTTCCACAGATATTTGTTCAAAACAGAGCACAGACAAACAAAAGCTAAAGCTACGAAAATTCCAGAAGAAAACATGGGTAAAAACCTTCAGCATCTTGTATTAGGCAAAGAGTTCTTAGACGTGTCACCAAAAGCACAATGTATAAAAGGAACAAATGATAAACTGGACTTCATTAAATTAAAAACTTGTTTGTTTCTAAAAACACCGTAACAATACAAAAAGACAACCCACCAACTGGAGAAAATACCCATAAATCATATATTTGATAAGGGGCTTATATCTAAAATATATATTAAAAGCTCATAACTCCTTTTTGTTGCTGGGTAATATTTCATTGTACATGTTTACCAGTATATTAATATTGCTCAGCAATACAAAAGCAATGCAGTCTCACCACTTGTGAGCACACGCATGGCCCTCGAGGGTATTATGCTCAGTGAAATAAGTCCAACAGAGAAAGAGAAATACTGTTTGATTTCACTTGCATGTAAAATCCAAAACAACGAAACAATGAGTAAACAAAACAAGCCAGGCCCACAGATACAGAAAGCAGGCTGAGAGCGGCCAGAGGGGAGCAAAGTGGGGGAGGGGTAAACATAAATCAGTAAGATAAAAAAACCTCATAACTCAATACAAAAAAGACAACCCAATTCACATCACGGTCAAGGATCTAAATAGATATTTTCACCCCAAGAGATACACAAATGGCCAATAAGAACATGAACCATCAGGGAAACACAAATCAAAACCACAAGGAAATATCATTCTATACCCAGTAGGATGGCTACAAGCAAAGAGATGGATAATAATAAGGGTCAGCAAGGAATCCTCATACTCCGCTGGTAGGAGCACAAAATGGCACAGACACTGTGGGAAAAGTCTGACAGATCATTGGAAGACTAAA
Organism: Tonatia bakeri; assembly: GCA_004024845.1. Taxonomy (NCBI): domain Eukaryota; kingdom Metazoa; phylum Chordata; class Mammalia; order Chiroptera; family Phyllostomidae; genus Tonatia; species Tonatia bakeri. Next base: position 543,103 of record PVIA01000052.1, read on the forward strand.
TATAGAGCTGACATATGACCCAGAAGTTCCACTCTTAGGTATTCAGCCAAGAGAATTAAAAATGTATGTCCACATAAAATCTTGTGCATGTACGCTCAAAGAAGAATTAATCATAACAGTGAAAAAAGTGGAAATGATTTATATGCCCATCAACTGTTAAATGGATCAAGAAAACATGGTACATCCAAATAAGAGAATCCTCCTCAGCATTAAAAAGGAATAGACTACTGTTAGAAACTACGACGTGGGTGAACCTCAAGAACATAATGCTAAGTGAAAAAGCAGGTACAAAGGCTACACGTTACCTGACTCCATTTATAAAAAAATATCCAGAAAAGGCAAATCCATAGAGACAGAAAACAGATTAGCGGTGACCTGGGGCTAGAGGTGGATATGGGAATGACTGGAAATGGGCACAAGGAATCTTTCTGGAATGGGGGAAGTGTTCTAAAACTGTTGGGATAGTTGTACAACTCTGTGAAGTTACCCAACACCTGTGAACTTCACACTTCAAGAGAAGTTAATTTCATGGATGTATATTATACCTCAATACATCTATGTTTTAAATGTGCTTAATGATCTCTTAGACTCTTTTTCTCCCACTTAACTACTTAGAAAAGTTTTACTAGCACTTCAAAACTTCGCCTCATCTGTGAAGCCTTCTTCAGCATTCCCCCAAAGAGAAGCGAGTCCCCACTTTGCTCCACTTCCCTGCCTTGACATGCCTGGACTGCAGTCCTCATTACACTGTGATACAATTACTTCTCCTCCTTGCCAGATTCTGCGCTCCTTGGAGAAAGACAGTAATATGACTGGAGTACATTAAACACTCAATTAGTGTATGGTTAATGCATGAATAATGTTCAAAAAAGTCAACTCAACCTAGTCAACAAATAATTATTGAATATCTACTGAATGCAAAATACTTTTTTAAAGATTTTATTTGTTTTTTTTTTTTATTTTTAGACAGAGGAGAAGGGAGAGAGAGGGAGAAAAACATCAGTGTGGTTGCCTCTCATGCGGCCCCCCACTGGGGACCTGGCCTGCAACCCAGGCATGTGCCCTGACTGGAAATCAAAGGGGTGACCCTTTGGTTCACCGTCCGGTACTCAATCCACTGAGCTACACCAGCCAGGGCAGTACATGATACTTTAGAATGCAGATATTTAAGAGAAATTACAGAGTGATGAAAACAGCTTCCCCAAGTATCTATTACCTGCCAAGCCCGTTACATTATTCTCCTAGCCAGTCTAAGAGGTGGGTCTCAAAGTACCATTTTCCAGGTGGAAAAACTAAGCTTAGAAAGACTCCAGTCACTCTGCAGCATGCCAGGAAGCTCAGACTTGAATCGAAACCGGGGCTGTGGTCACTCTGCTACATGGATTCTATAAAAGTGAAACCATGATGCCTTCTTTTAAAGGGTTAATAAATATTGTCTGTATTTAGACACATTTCAAATGTTATACTTCAATGGTCTGAATGTGCTTGGATGAAAATTTTTATTTATTTTGGCTGCTTTCTGTGTTTCTAGTAATTCTATGAACTGCTAAAATATTTATCCTGTGTCAAGATATACAGAAAATAATGATCATATTGTATGGAATTATACTATTCTTTTTATTCAAATCCTAACTTATTCAAGCTCTTAATTATAAATATTTCCGAGTAAAGACCAAAAAGGTGATACATTATTATCCTACCATCTTAATAATTTGTATTGCTACTGGCTATGGAAGCAAAATTTTTTGTTTCCTCTTCCTGGAAATAAACATGTTTGTTACAGCACAAATAGTAACTTCTCTGTGTAATCATAGATTTTTGATAGAAAAAAACTGCTATCCGCCAAAGGCAGTACCATATAAATAATTCAATTGACTGAAAGCTTATTTGCCTAATGGCTTTAAGTCATATTTATGCTGTCTCAAGAATTAGAGATTTGACACCAAAATTTTCTGAAAAGATCTCTTGGAGGGTTTCTGAGGACAAGGAGAGGATCTGGCTTGGACAGCACCTAATCACTTTCCGGAACAGTGCCTGTGTCAGAGCAGGCTCGACAGATACGTGACGGACAGGTGGACGCTCCCATCACCAGGTGACCCTTCAAGAAACCTTACTTGTCCATCTGCTTAAGCAGCGTTTCATTTCCTGTAATTTCCTGATCAATACTAATGACTTAGAGTATTTACACATACCTACATTTCATGGATAACATTTTAACAGACAAAAATGTCTACATGAAACCCATTCCCAGAGCCTTACATAAAATAGAGAGAATCTAAACACGGGTATGACGACAAAGTAACGAATTAATTTCTGTAAGTCCCACAGAAAAATCAGTCTCATTATTTCAATAGCACAGTGTTACCAAAATAGCAAGTTTAAACGGTAACTAACTTAAAATGTTGAATAAAAGGTTTATACCTTAGATGTTGACGGTGTTGTGGAAAGTTTGCCATCTGCATTTCTCAGGTGTAAGTATAACAGGGCGATCTCTAGGTAGGAGTCCCTGATCAACCTAAAACGGCACAGCATCGTGCTTGTTAAATAGCGTCACCACTCATCATTATTTTCCTTTATCTGCCAGTCGCTGCTGAGCTGATGAAAGGTGAAAACAGGCAAACCAGCATCTGTCCCCGACTCACACCCTCTTCTCACAGCACTTTCGGCAGAGCCACTAGCATCTGCCTCCCCAGGGCGAGGGGAACTCTTGAGGAGGGTTGAGCTTAAGTGTGCTGCCTTGCTCTGTACTGGCAACACAGTAACATCAAGACCAGTCTGGGGTATTCCAGCAAACAAGGCAGTGAAGAAGTGAAGGTCAGGTCCAGAGGAACCTGCCTTAAAATCTACACCTCTTTCTCTGCTCCTACCGTCAGAGGGGACAGAGTTATGCAGGAAGCAGTAACTTGGTATGGGTTAAGTCTGTTTGTGCGTTACCAAATCTGTCAGTTGGGGCCATTTAGATCAGCACCCTGGTAATGATGGTGGCTTACTCTTAATCTTGAGGTGATTTTTATACAGAATTAAGAGGGCTGACCCTGGCACGGCTGACCAGAGTGAATAGCCACCTAACTCCCTTCTAGATACAATTTCACACCCAGGGGAGGCCCCTGTAATCCTAGGACTGATGGGAGACTCCTCTGTGTACGGACTAGGAGAAACTCACAGTCCAGTTATGTCACCATAGTAATCACCATCATCAGCCGTCACTGTAAACAGTGGGCGTCAGAGCCGAGAGCAGCAAGCTTGGAAAGGAAGTCAGTAAACCTGCTGGACAATGGACACCAGGGAACTGGCCCTGCTGTGGGTGGCCTTGTACAACATTCAACGAACTACCAGGGGGCTGGATCCAAAACGCACACCACATTACGACGGCGGAAAGGTATTTTCTTTACCCTGAGTTTTGATCATGGTTCAGGCTTAGCTGTACTGCTTCACATAAACTCTCAAGTGGCGAATTTGGAGATTTCTCTTCCATCAATATTTGACGTTCTATTCTGCCTGTCAGAAGAAAAAGACAGACAAAGATGAGTTTTCCCTTTTCTATCATTTAGAACGTCAAGAACAAGTACTTCACGCTGGAGATTCAGGGAACTGGATGTGCTGTCCTTTCCAGTCATCTGTGGTTTCTTGCTGGAAGGAGGCCAACGGGGAAAGATCTTCTGTCTCTTTCCCCAGAATTCTCCAGGCGGCCGGGCCTCCAGTCAGCACCGCTGCATCAAAGCCTCCTCTGGCTTTCCGGACAGAATAGTTGCTACCATGTCCCTTTTCTCCCCATTTGCTTTGTGCAAGCTCCCCTTCCTCCGGTGGCACTCTCCGCATTTGCCACGTCCACCTTCCTCTTCCCTCTGTCTCCTGTCACAGACATCACAGAAAGCATCTCTAAAGACATCAAGCCCTAAAAGTCAGCCAATGCTTGGACTGCCACGGGTGACAGAAACGCTCCAGTTCTCGCTCAGCTCGCAGCCTTCGTGGGGGGTGCGGGGGGCGCAGCCTTCAAATGCAGGTTCTGGAATGACACTTTGGTAACAAAAAGGGCCGGAAAGGGAAATCCTACAACTACTATAAAAAGGATCCACGGTTTTCACGCCGCATGCGGACAGGGCATGCACAGAGCTACCCAGTAGTGAGTTCACATCTGAGCACTAGCATTTAGGAGCTGCTCATTTATGAACAGTTCCTCAGCCGGACTCCACCACGTTTCCCCGCTCTGTCAACCAGGAACGGCCAGGCCTTCCTTGTAGAGCTGCTGGAAGAATTAGCAACATGAGACGTAAAACACTGGCCACAGTGCCAGGCGTCCCTCTGCCAGTGAAGCCCCATAAACCAGACCTCTCACAACCATCATTATTGTGTTCGTGGCTGAAACAGCCACGATAAAAGCATATGAATGTCCCTCGCAAACATGTGTTGTATAGAAGTTATAAATATAAGTGTGCTCTAGCAATTTAATTTAAATGGGTATGTATCTTTTATAAAAATGAACTAAAATGCTTAGCTAAGTAATGAAATGATGCAGAAAAAAGTATCTTCTAAGTATTATTTGAGGAACATTATTTATAGCTAAATGGCTGATGCAGACATTTGGATTCAAATATAAAACCAAGGAGGGGCAACTGTAATTATAAAAGAAACTAAGGAGTACTATTTTTCTAGGTATAAATTTAAGATAAGCAGTATTCTCTTTATTTAAAACTGAGTTTGTACCAATGTGTTTGTCATCACTAAGCCCTTTGTAAAAATCTGTATATTTTTTATACGTACTGACTAGATTTTCAAGAAGCCTATTGTTAATGGGGAAAAAAATTCCACGAATTTTATCATAATTCAGACCCCAAATACATCTTACCTTTCTGAAAAAGGATTTCAGCTTCCACCTCGTGTTCATCTGTTGCTGATACCTTACAGAGCTTCAATGCTATTTCAAAAAGCTGAAGAGCAGGCAACCACTTTGAGGAATCCTTCTTTTTACTGTTATAATATACTTGCTTGGCCACTGTGTGTCCTACAGAGAGAGAGAGCGTTAAACACAATAAAACAGAGTGTTTATAATACATCTCCAAGTTATTGGACTTCTCTCACAGGAAGGCACCTACTAAGCACCCTTGTGGTCTTTACTTTTTAGCATCTAAGGAAATTTTAAAGAAACTCAATACCCAAATATTTCAAGGGAATGAATGACAGCAATAGTCCTTTAAAACTTTATTTTTGATAAATTTCAATTTTTTTCATTTTTAAAAGGAAGGGTCATCTTTCAAATCTCTCAGTTCTAAAACTTGGTAATGCTCTACAGAGCAACTTCCACATCCCTAAGATGAGGTTGTCATACGAAAACATCTGGAAGTTTTATGCTGTTTTCCATAAAACTTGCATGTATGAATAGGCAGTAATTTTGCTCCCATTCAGCTGTGTAGCGACTGCTCACTACGCATATTCTGTCATCCAAACAAAATGAGAAACCCGCTCGGACAAGGGCCATGTGCTCCACTTCCACGTGGCCCCCTCGCCACTTAACACAATGAAGGGCTGCTGTATGGAAGAGGCATTCCCTGTCATCTGTGTGGCCTCAAAGGCAGGCAGACATTTATTCAAAAAATATTTTCTGAGTGCTTAGACACTCGATAAAGACGAGAAAAGAGAAGATTAAGAGCTAAGGTTATTAAGTGCTCCCTACATGTCAGGCATCATCCCAAGCACTTAACAAGCATTACCTGATGTGATCCCGCTAGCTGCAACCGGATGCCACTGTACAGAAAAGTATGCTCAGCCACAGCACAGTGAGGTTTAAGAAACTCGCCAAGGCCCCATAAATAGTAAGTAGCAGGGCTGTGATTTGAGCCTAGGCAGACTGGCTCAAGGGCCCACACCCTAAACTGATACTGCAGAGCTCCTTAAGGGAGAGATTGTGGAGCTTAGTGTTTAATGGGGAATGGTAATGGCCAGATCAAAATACTGTGTGGTCAGTTGTGCAGCTGGGAAAGCAAGGGTGCTATGGTAACAGTTTACAGGAGAACTGGTGTAACTGTGCAGAAACTTCACTTCTTTAATAAGATCTTTTCTCCTTTCCTTTTGATTCAAACTGACTCACCTGCCTCCTTCTCCCTTGCATATCCACTCCCTTAATCATTAAGCTCCCAGAACTAGCAGACCCTGGTCAGCATTAAACAATCTTAGGAACAAAGTCACAGATCTACTGACCACAGAGACAGAGTTTCAGTCAAACTAAAGATGACACCTGGCGAGGCTCTAGACCCAGGAAAGTGGAATGACCCTAATAACAACAACTCTGCAAAGCCAGGCAAAGCAGTGCTATGGCTGACATGAGGACCAGATGCAATGGTCACCTGCCCCCTACCCTAGCACCAACCAATCAGGGCAGACCACACCCTAACTCCCTTAGTCCCCTCTACTACACACCCCCTAGGAGCCATCTGAGAGCCAGGTCTTGGAACCTTAGCTTACCCATGACTCTGGGCTTGGCACCATTTCCTCAACTAACGAACCCTTACTTTCTTGGCTGAAATTCCTGTTCATGTTTGACTGGGCTCTGATGCGTGCAGGCAAGTGGACCCCTTTAATCCAGGGACACTGGCCTGAGCCTGGGAGGGTCAGGGAAGCCTTCTCAGAGGATGCGGCTGATGATTGTCTCATCTTTGGCAATTTTAGAGAAGAATGTTGGGATAAAGAGCAGAAGGCAATTGGAGGAAACACTACTTTGATAGGAAAGACTATCACACGCAACAGAGGGACATAAACAGGAAAACAATGCAGGACTGCACATTGAAACAGTTGCTGCGTTCCAGCTAAATTGTTGGTTTGGGCCATTCATTGGTGCTACCCTGTCACTTGAGGCTGTGAAAAGGTCCCTACATGTCTCTGGGACTTGAGTGTCTTCCTTGGAAAAATGAGACAGCAGAACTAGAAAAACCGAAGGTCCCTCCAGGTTCTAAAAATTTTCAGTTGCAGGATGCTACACCCTACAAAAGGCTTTCAAAAACCTTGGATTTATTTTAAATCTTTCGTTTTAGAATGTGCTATGTGAACCACAGGGTGGTGGGAAAACATCTCCCTCTCCGTCCCTTATCCAGGAGGAAGTTCCCAAGCCCTCCCTTCGGGTGATGCAGGATGGAGGCACAGTGCTGTGAATGCGGAGATGAGAAAGAAAGCCAAGGGTTCACTCCCAGGGCGCCTGGGAGAGAAAGGTGGCCAGGCACGGAACAGTGAGGACAGCTAACATCCACAAAGCTCTTAGAGGAAACCAGGTGCCCTTCTAAACTTATCATACATTCCGCTCACTTCACCCTACTACAAGCTGGTAAGACTGGTACACAATTTTCTTATCCACATCTTATAGGAAAGGAAACTGAAACAACAGAGAATTTAATGGACTTGCTAGTGGAAATTAGACCAGAATTTTTTCTCTGGAGTCTATGCTCTTTTTTTTTTAAAGACTTCATTGATTTACTTTTAGAGAGAGGGGCAGGGAGGAAGAAAGGGAGGGAGACAAACATCCATGTGAGACACACTGGTCAGTTGCCTCTCACAGCTTCCCGGTACCCTGCACCCTGACCAGGGGCCAAATCTGCAACCCAGGCGTGCGTCCTGACTTGGAATCAAACCACTGACATTTTGCTTTGTGGGACAATGCCCAACCAACTGAGCCACACTGGTCAGGGCAAGTATATGCTCTTAATCCCAACAATTACAGGGCGTGACTAGAGATCCCAGGCAAGAAGGATGTGCAAATATCAACTGTCCAAGGCAACCTCCTATTTCAATATGTCTCCCATTTTTATATGTTTCACTATTGTTTCAAACTATATTTTAATGCTGTTTACTAACATGAGACAAAATACCAAGTATCTTCATGTCACCAAAGCATTTAAATATATATACCATATATTCATGCTACATATACCATTTACAAGGTCATACTATATAACACAGGACTGACATGTAATAACAGTACTTAAATTCCCTTCTAGATTTTTGTTAAGATTAGGGAAAAACCCTCTCTCCCCCTAACTACGTCATCAGCTCTTTGTGGGGCGAGGGTGACTGGCGAGGCTCCCTACCGTACTCCCACTTGGCCTCCTTCTGGCAACGCTCTTCACTCCTATCCCAACACCAGTAATTGATTCTTTATCTAATAAGAAAACTCAAGGTTTTATAAAAACCATCTCACAGTGCCTTTTTCTGTGTGAGGCTTTCACAGTGGGAAAAAAAAGTAATTTTTAAATGTCTCCATTCTTGCGATGCAGTCTACGCTACCGCTATGAAGGCGGACCGTCAAGAAAGCATTAAGTCAGATGACTTCACGCTTCATAATATTGAAGTGCTCCTCTTCCCAATAAACATCAACTCTGCGGGAAAAAAGTTGTGAAACTGACATTGTTTTGACAGAAAAGCTGCTTTTGGTTTTGTTTTTTCAAGTCTGTGTTTAATATAACATAACGGAAAGCAAGCTGTTCTGCTCTAAATGAGCCTGAGAAACAGCAGCCGGATTGCTACGGAGCAGTGACACATCTTCAAGATTACTAAGGCCGCGAAGCAGAGAATACATTTGATGTGGCAAAATCTGTACAATTTAGCGCAATCTGTACTATAAGCTCTTGTAGAAATCAAATATGCTAATACTGTAACATGTTGTAAACTAAAAATGCAGGAAAACAGCTCTCGTGGGATCAGAGATCAGAGTGCTGGAAGGAATTCTAGAGGCCGGCCTAAATTCATAAAGAAGGAAACTCAGCCATATAGAGGTGAAGTGATAGGCCTAAAGTAAAATTCCCATCTGATGGTGAATAATAATCATGAGAGGGAGGTGTGGAGGGGAATAAGGGAAAAGGTCTGTTGCCCTCCCTGCCCCAAGCTAGTCCCACTGTCCACCTGTCCTGGGCTGGGTACCAGCTAGTACAGGAGGGAACAGGTCCCAGGTGGCAGAGGTAATATTTTAAAATGTAGATTTTATTATTATTCAGGTATGAAGAGGATACCAGATCAGGGGACACGGGATTGCCATCAAAAAGACGGTTTGTGACTGTTCCCAAAAGGAAGAGGCCCAGCACACCATGCAGGGCCCCACAGGGAAGCTCCAGGGTGGCTGAGGAGGTAGGTGAACCTTCTCAGAGCTAGAAGAAGGGGAACTGTGGACAAGTAACCTTTGTTATGGTTTTCATGAGAAGGAATGGGTAGGGTAGGGTAAATAGACTAAGCAGGTTTACGATCGGCTGGTTTAAATAATTTCAGTGGGCTCTGCTGGTAGCCTGATAGCTGTCCCCAGGGTGTCTGGGAAGGGTTATAGTGGCCCAGAGCACGAGAGCCCAGCAAAGGACCATGAAGATGCTGACAAAGCTCTGGAATGGTTAGTCTGCACATGTAAGCCATGTTCAGAGGAAAAGCGCTTTGCTAAGCTCTAGCGGTTGGCTGATTCCAGGAGAGGAAGTTTCCTCCTAGTCAGTAAGGTACCAGATGTCAAAGTATCAGAAATACAGAAAAGAAGAAGGCGTGGTTAAATACAGGTTAGAATAGAGGTTGATACAAGATTTTCTGTCCCCTGAGCTGGACAGGAGCCTGGGAGCTAGAGGCGGGCAGCTGTGATTCAGAGATCAGAGAGGAATCCCAAAGAGCTCCTGCTTGGTTTCGGAGGAGCTGTCAGCTTTGTGCTTACTGTGCACCTGGTCAGTCAGGTCTGCTCTTGGCTGGAGTTGACCCTCCAACCTATTCTTCGCCTTGTGGCCAGGGTGATAGTTTGAAACTCGAACCATCCCCAACTTAGCTCTTCCCATCAGGCTGCCCTAGCCCACTCTGCTCTGGCTGTACTTGTCCCCATGTGGTTCCAGAACATGTCAAGCTTGTCCTGGCCTAACAGGCTACAACTCACTGCTCCCTGCACCTCTATAATGTACTTGTGACTCAATAGGCAGCCATTTCTTCTTTGTTCTTTATCAACAGATCTTAGCCACCTTTTATAACACTAACAATGTATAATTAATGTAGATGTACTTAATTCATTATCATATATTTACTTCCTATATTCTAGCTGATTTCCTAATTGTTATAAAAATATTTTATTTTGTAAAATATTTATTTATACAATATTTATAATATGATATATGATATATACTCCTACATGGTTTATTTACTTGTTTATTTCTGTCTCCCACACTAAAAGCAGGGACTATATTGGTTTTAATCTAAAATTACTTCCCAGGTCCTCATACAGAGTTTGGCATGCGGTAAATGATCAAAAACTTTTTGTTAAATACATCAAGTTTGAGTCTTCCTAAATATTGCCCCATATAAATGTCCTCATATAATAAATAGTATGCCTGAAAATGACTTACGCTTTTTCATCAATGGCTTGAGTATAATGTCTGTTTAAGTGTTCTTACCAATTCTCATTTTTGTTTTGGCCAATAACATGACATGAGGAAGATAGACATTTTTTAAAGGCTGTAATGGGCTTGCATAGTCAGTGTTTGATGATGAAGGAAATTCGACTGTTTCTCCAAAAGTTAGCATCTGTAAAAGAAACATTGTAATTAGCTAAAGTAGTTTGGGAGAAGGAAAGAAAAAACAGAAAAACAAGTTTCTAAATCTTGTGGACACAAAAAGCACTCTCACCTGGTCAATAAGAATGTTGTGAGACCGAGTCAACAAATTTATTTTTTCTGTTTTTGAAGAAGGATCTCTCTTGAATTTCTCTGCTTTTGTTAAGTCATCCAGCAAAAGCAAGCTTCTCACCAGGGTTAAATGAGATCGGGGAGAAATAAACTCACTTCCTTCAAGCAAATGTATTATGGCCTATTAAAATAAACGTATTCCTTGTGATCGTACTGCTTGCAATTCACTGAAACAAGAGCCTAGCCATATTGACTGGTACGTATTCAGTACCTAATGGAATCTAAAAGTCTCTCCTTTTGTTCTAAACCGAATCCTTTGGTAAATATCAATGTGAATGAAGTTTTCTTCGTACCTGAAGGTTTGTTATGATGTCTGCCTTTAAATGCTTTTCTTGTAGGCCGATAATTACTGCTTGCATCAAGAATTCAGCCTCCAGCTCCTTGTCTCCTGCGCTTTTTGCCTCCACACACGCTTCATTGATGAGGCTAAGGTGATCTGTCATGTCGTTTTCTAAAATAAATACATGCAGTCATTAACACGCACCGAGAAAGTCAGAAAGCAGATATGCATGACATGCCTCATGTTCTTCACTGGAGCACTGTCTAATACAGAAGAACAGCAAGGTGCAAAGACAGAAAACAAACCGCATGAAACATGGACTAAATGTTTTAATATGGGAGGAAGTCCTTTAGGGTATCTAATGCTGCAAAAGTAATGATAATATTGCATGAAATAACTTAATTTGACAGATTGATAGAGATGGGTGGATAAATAGGTTTACAAGTAGATAATTATTAATCACTATAAGAACTAACATTCATATGAGCCAGCCTGTTATCTAAGAACTTTATAAATTTAACTCATTTAATTTTAACAGTAATCCTATGAAACAGGTACACTTATCTCCATTTTACAGAGGAGGAAATTAGGCACAGGGGGATTAAGAGAGTTGGCCAAGGTCACGCAGCAAAGAAGTGGTAGTAGGAACATCTGACCCAAGGCAGCAGGCTCCAGAATCTGTGCCCTGGGCCCCTTACTCTACTCTGCCCTCCTGGAGGACAAGAAGACCCGTGCATCAGTATTTTGAAATCTCTTTGTCTGCTTTGCATGCATCAGTAACATGTATATCATCGGATGCTAACAACTGTTGAAAATAATTATTCTTATTTAATAACCTGATTTTTTTAATTCTGGAAACACATTAAGCTAGAGAGTTATAAAATGTTAATGTTATAGTAAACTCTATCCCAATAAAAACTCTGTTATCTACATAAAATCACTTTAAATAAGAACTTTAAGAAAACAGGATCTTTGTACCTTTCACAATTCCAATGCCATGAATCTGCGCGACAAAGGCTGTCACCAACGCCAAGCGGCACCTCAGCCACAGGTGAATGTTGAAATATTCTCGAGCATTTAGGGAAATGGGATCTAAAAATTCATCATCTTTATTTTCAGTGGCCTAGACAACATTAAAATTATGGTTAATTTCACATTTAATAATGTCTAAGTTCTAGCCTAATGCTAAATGCGATATAGGTTAAAAGAAGCATCCAATATCATTTGATAGTATTAAATTTTAATTTTGGAAATTATTCTTGCATATTCCATAAAACATAAAAAATATACACAGAAAACAAATAAACAAGAGCACCCATAATCCCACAACCTCCTTGTTGACAGTTTTGGGGTGTGGCTCTGCAGCTTTCCTTTTTCTCTCTACACCCACTGTTGAAAAACTGTTTTACAGTCTGAATTTTTCATTGCAAATTTTATTATCAGCAGATTCCATGTCCTCAAAAATTTTGTAAACATCACCTTAAAGACTGAGTAATAATAAATAATACTGGCTAATATTTATCAAGTGCTTATCAAGTGCCTAGAAAGGTTAACTATTTGCTTAAAATTCATCATATTTTGGCAAAGGTGGGATTCAAACTTATGTCTTTCTGACTTCAGAGCCCATGGTCTTAATCCCTTGTGTTCCATTGCTATTTTCGGCTTACATCTCAAACATGTGACACTTTACAAAGGGTGGCTGGTGTCCAGAACTCCTGGGAGGGAGGTGCAAAGAGAGTTTCTTCCAGGGGCTGGCAGAAGTCAATCATATTTAGACACTCGGGAACTTCAAAATCATTTAGACCAACGCCCATTTGTTCTGGGAATTTCCTGCTTTGCACCTCTGACAGTTCATCTTCTCCCACCAATTAGCAGCACCTGCTATCAAGGACAGCTCTCGGGACTGGAAGGGGCTGGAAGGGGCTGGAAGGGGCTGGAAGGGAGCTGGAATCTGGATAGACACTTGAGAAGGACAGAAGAGGAGGAACAGCTGTTCCTGGAAACAGAGTAAGAAGTGAACAGAGGCCTGGAGGCAGGCTGGTGACCACACGAGGCACAACAAGTAACGGAGGAGTCTAGGGTCTAGATTAGCAACCCAGAACAAGCCCCACCCATCCCACCCACGGACCTCGCTCTCTCAGTGCCCACAGCTCCTGTTGCTATGGAAAAGCCAAGTCACGATCTAAGTCAGGGTTTCTCAGCCTTGACACTACTGACACAGTGTGGCAGGTAACTGTAGTGGTAAACGGTCCTGTGCAGTTCAGGGTGTTAGTGGCATCGCTGACCTCTGTGCACTACATGCCAGCAGCACCCCTCCCCCTGGCTGTGACAACCACATGTCTCCAGACACTGCCCAATGCCCCCTGGGGAGGCAAACTAGCCCCCACACAACAAGTATTCCTCTAAGTCAATTTTCAGAATTAGATTGCTTTTTAGAATTTGTATTACTTTTAATATAGCAAGAAATGAGTCTTTATTTAAGACAATTAGTTTTACTTATTTGTAATGAAAATAGGTATTAGCAATTTTATTAGTAAAGTTTAAAATCATGAGCAGAGATTCTATGTGATGAATCTTTGTTTCAAACAATGCTTTATTATTGAGTTACTTGATCTTATAAAAATCCAATAAAACTTCAAGTAATTTGCAACACCAGTTGTAAACAACTTTGAGAGCTTAAGTGTGGAAGAATACAATCATGAGAAGTCCAAAGTGGGAAACAGCACAGGCGCCATGCTGGTGATGCTAAAGTGACACTTAAAAAGTGAAATGAAGAGCAAAGTAAAGGGAAACAACTTTATTTGCTAGTGAAATCAGATCCTGAATTCTATACTGATACATTTGGCGGGACTTTAGTGATGAGTACATCCAAGTCCATCAGTTCTCAAGTGAGATTTAAATTTAAATGTTTTTACAAAAGTTTAAGGGACTTGTTCAAGGTACACCGGTTAATAAATTGCATAAACAGGGCTTGAACCCAGATCTTTACACTCTGTATTCAGTGTTATTTCTACTTTACCCCTTTGTTGCATCTAACTAATCAGACAATTTTCTAGCATGCCAATAGTTACAATAAGGATCAATATGAAATTCATACATACAGAGATTCCTGTACAGAGGGAATTCTCTCTGTCATCTTGCACTACCTTCTTCTTAAAAAGTGTGGAATCCTGGAGAAGTTTAAGTGTGGAAAATACTATTGCAACACTAAAACAGAGAACACATTTTAAGAGTTATTAGTATTACATTCGTGGCATTTGTGTGTTATTTCCTAAGGCCCTTCCTCTGAAAAACCTCCCCACTCTCCCTCCACCCCCAACGTTGTTGGGTGCCACTTCTATGTGCCCTAATAGTACCCTGGTCTTAACTAACCACAAGGTGGTACCATCACACTATCTAGTTACCCTACAGCTAATGTGTCTTATTCCCTGTTGGAACCCAGCGCCTAGTGGCTGGGACATAACAGAACCTAAAAAATATTTTAAATGAAAGTGAGCAAATACAAGAATAAATGAGTGAAAGTTTCCAAGGTTTAAAACAAAATTTACCAACAATATCACTAATAAAATAAGCATATATGAATTTTATATAAATCAGAATATGGCTCTCAAGATTTCTGAGGTTATCATACAGTTACTTAATGCTGTATACTTAGAAATTCTTAAGCTAAATTCTTGCTTAATCAGTGTCTAGCCAGAGGAAGATGTACTAAATGAAGAATATAGAATCCAGGAAATGGGAATTTGTTTTGCTGTCACTCTCTATATAAATTTGCACTGTAGACCAGCACATCTTCCACCCCTGAGAATAATAAATTTATCATCGACATCACACTTTTTCAAGCCTATATAAAGAGGCTTCTTCTTTTGAAAATCTATCCCAAAGAAGAAAAGTCTATTTACCTGAAGATGCTTATCACAGTGTTATTTATAACGTGGGAAGATTGGGCGAAAGCCAAATGGACGATACACCCATCTGTCTAATTCCCAACTTGATATCTCCATTTGAACAGTTAACTGGAGATTACATTTAACAGGTATTATAGGTTGAATTGTGTTACACTGAAAAGGTATGTTGAATCCTAAACCTTAGTACCTCGGAATAAGGATCTGCGGGAATATCAAGTTAAAATGAAGTCATTAGAGTCGACCCTATTCCAACTTGACTGGTGTCCCTATGACAAGGAAAATTGGGACAGAGAGACAAACGTCCACAGAGGGAGGATGAAGTGAAGACACGTGGGGAGAGCACGGTCATGACACTGGAGTGGTGCGTCCACAAGCCAAGGAATGCCAAGGCTTGTCAGCGAACACCAGAGACTAGAAAAAGCAAGGCAGCGCTCTCGTCACTTGGAGCTGTCAGAAAGAACACAGCCTGCTGGCCCCTTGATTTTGGACTTCTGGCCTCCAGAATGGTGAAACAATAAAATCCTATTGTTTTAAGTCACCCAGTTTTTGGTCCTTTGTTACGGTAGCCCTGGGAGACTGACAGAATAGGTTAAAAGCAGCTCCCCTTGTTTCCACCTCCTCCGCCAAACCCCGTCCTCTTCTCTGTCCTCTGTCCCAGGCAGAGCCCAGAACCATCACTGCTTCCTCTTGGATTCACACTCTATGTTCAATCCATAGCAAGTTCTGTCAGCTTCCACTTGGAAATGTGGATGCCAGCCAGCAGCTCCTCACTTCCCCTCCTCCACTGCTAAGGCCTCTGTCCAGGCTGCATCATCTCTGGGCTGGGCGGCCATAGGAGCTTCCTGACCAGCCTCCTGTGGTGGCTCAAGCCCTGCAGTCCTGGCCTCCAGAGAGCGGCCACAGCACTCTCACCAAGGCGGAGATCGGATGGCGACACTTCAGTGCACCTCCTCATTTGGGCCAGTTACTGAGGTTTCTGGCCTAGCATGTGATCAGCTTGTGGGTGTTCACGCATGCTTGGGGGAAGGTATGGCCTCTGTGTGGAGGATCCCAGAGTACTGAAGTGGATTGTTATAAGGACTGAGTGCGATATTGACTCTTCCACTTGCTAAGAAAATAGGGTTGAGCAAGCACTGGTACAGGACAGGAACAAACCTAAGGTCTGTGGGTACAGTCCTGGCCCTCGTGGAACTGAGACTCTAGTGAGGGTGGGATGTGCTCAGAAACAGGAGTGTGTGACAAACAGATGGCACTTGGTGCACGCTAGCTGTTATCATTATTAGTATACTGAGTTAGCCGGGAGGACCGGGGAGAGGAAACCGCATTGATTTTCTTCTGGGTTGTTAACCAGAAGAAAAAACTGTGCAATTATTGAATTTTAAATTCCCTAGACTCTACTGAGTCATTAAAACGGTATAGAAACTTGTAGATGAAGGTATTGTTTCTGATTGTATAAACTTACTGGTTTTTATTTAAAGTAAAACTAAATGAACAAGCAAGAAAACAACAAGGAAAAATGTAACACTTATTCATTAGGTATAAAGGCATGAAAATCCCTTTCGCCACATATGTTTCTATGGCACCTGGTTTACTGGGTAGCCCCAGCAGCGGGCACAGGGTGGCTATTAGAGGACCCTGGGGAAAAAAAGCGGTGCTCACACCATCCTTCTGATTTTGAAGTCCAGAACTATGATTTCAAGAGAAATGAGGTATGGGGTATGGAATCTTGCTAACCCCAAAATTTAATGAATAAAATATAAACACATTAGTACATAATAATCCACCTGGTATTAGTAAGCACTAATCCACCTGGTACTACTTCTTTGCAAAGTGGAAAATTTCTACTGTCTTCTCTCCACTTGAGAGTCAAAGTGTGGGAAGGTCACCCACTCTTGACGGTCTAAAGCCCAAAGGTAGGAAGTTTCATTCTGACATAAAATTAAAAGGCACAGATGTTATCTCATTTAGACAATAAATGAAATAGAAAGGGGAACGGAAGGGAGCACTTTCTTTTTAAAGACAGAATTCTGAGAGAGGCAGCCCTAAAAGAGGTAGATACATAGTCTGAATAACTTTGATCCCATTTATTTCTTATTAATATTCATGACAAAATGGTCAGTTTGTTCTCCTAAAACCCATGCGGCTCACTTTACCTGTCACCCCAGGGAACGTGTCTTTCAATTTCCTTGACGTGTAATTTTATTAGAAGTATCATGAAATGTCAAGCTAACCATCATCTGGGAAAGAGACTGTCCAACACTTCCAGCAGCTCCCAAACAGAAGCTTGCGGGAGGTCAAGTTCACCTGAGAGAAACTCATTCATCTTGACAGCAGGCTTCCCCAAATGACAACTCTGCTGCAAAAAGGCAGTAACATCAAAGTTTTTGCAGGTTTTGTCCCAAGCACCAGGTTCATGTTAAAACAGGAGTGATTTGGATACACTTGCACATTATTTGCATATGTCTATCTGGTCTGCAAATTAAAGTTCTACTGTAACACTCCTTCCTGTGGCCATTCTGTAATTTTTAGTTTCTACTTCTTCCCTAAAAAATAAAAGTCACTTATATTACTCCATACCAAAAGGGTGTAAGACACGCAGAGAGCTAGGAAAAGAATGGAGGTATGTGAACAACAACAACAAAAAGATTTTCTAGGGCTGCTGTTGCTGTGTGACACACTGTTTGAGAAAAGAGTTCTATATTTCCTATATTTTTCTATAGGAAATCATATAGTCATGTCTTTTATTGTCATAAACATATAAATATTTAAATATGTTCACATCATATACTTTCTATAGGAAATCATCTACCATGGTATTCTTGGGTTTTTAGGGGGTTTTTTTTAAACTTTTTTAAAGAGTTTATTTTTTTATTTTTAGAGAGGGGAAGGGAGGGAGAAAGAGAGGGAGAAAAACATCAATGTGTGGTTGCCTCTTGAGTTCCCCCCACTGGAGACCTGGCCAGCAACCCAAGCATGTGCCCCAACTGGGAATCAAACCAGCAACCCTTTGGTCCACAGGCTGGTACTCAATCCATTGAGCCACACCAGCCACAGTACCATGGTATTCTTAAAGACAGCTATAAATGTGACAATACACTAAACCAGTAGTTCTCAAATTTTTTAAAAATCTCAGTACTCATTTATACCCTTAAAAATGATTGAGAACCCCAAAGAAGTCCATCAATATTTACCATATTAGAACTTGAGCTGAAAAATGTTTAACTTCATATTTATTAATTTGTTTTAAAATGAAAATAAGAAACCCATTACATGCTAAATTAATAATGCATTTTAATGGAAAACAACTGTATTTTCCAAAACATCAAGAAAATTAGCACAAATAATGCCATTGTTTGCATTTTTGCAAATTTACTTAATGTCTGATTTAAGAGAAAACCTATTTAATAGAAGACTTTCATATCTGCTTCTCCATTCAGTCTATTGTAACATATTGTTTTGACTGAAGTATATGAAGACTAGGCCCTCATACGGATAGTTGTTGGAAATGGGAGGAGTATTTTAATAGCTTCTTCAAATAATTGTGATTATTATTCTTTGAGACCACACAAAAATGTGACAAGCGCTAGTTTCTCAGAAGTCTGTTGCAATGTGGCACCTAATACAAACATTGATGAACTTTTCTTACTCTCTTACATGAAACTATTGGTCTAGCTCTTTAACCAGCACTTTGGAACATCGTGGATCAGTCATTTGCAAAATATTAGCTCCCTAAGTTTTATGCAGATTCCCTTAAAGTTGAAACATTTTATCACACAATTTTGAAAATGATGCTTGTTAATATTACTACCAATCTCATCAGAAGAATAAGCATTAGTAAACTGTCAAGTTCATGGTGGCAAATATAAATTGTCTAAAATTCTAATTTTCCCATGAAAGTTTAGATGTTATGACTGGTAACCAATATTATTAGCTGTTTCCCTAGAAGTGGCATGCCCATTTTGCTCATTTTCCGCAAAATGCCTGTCAAATACTCAAGTCTGAGTAACTACACTTTTGCAGGGGTTTTTTCCCCAAACAAAAACGGCATTCCATTAAAAAAAAAAAGCAGCTGTTTGTCTCTCAAGTCAATCACACGCGTGCCCTTTCTCGAGACAACCAGCAAACTGACGTGCGACAGAGGTGCTGCGGGCGTATTTCCCGTGTCAGATTCCCACAGCATATTAAAAATAGATTCAAGGAGAGGGATTTATAAATGTAACAGACCCTGCTGCTTCATGAAAGGCACTTGTCGGTGAAGCTGACCCTTTTTCAACTGCGAGTGTGTGGCGGTGACGCAGCCGTGACGACACAGGTGGCCGCCGCCTTGACCCACAGGGAGACCCAGAGCGTTACCGCTGTTGCTTTCGCAGCATCAATGGAAGCAACAACACAAGAAGGCAGCGAACGGCATCCTGGTTTTCTTGTAACGATGGTTTTGATCTCACAGACCCCTGTAAAGCTCTCGGGGACACACCTAGGGATCTGCAGACCACACTCTGAGAATCACTGCTCCAAACAGGTTTTATGGATTTCATCGCTGCTTAGAAACCACAAAAAGTATAAATTTCCGAAAACTTATACTGTCTCTAGCAAAAAATCAAACTTAGAGGTTGTTCATCACAGAATGGCCTTCAGTCAAGGCTCTCACTGATGAAATGGTTGTATGTTTCCAATCAAAGAAAAAAGGGGATTTCTGCTGAATTGATTGCCCCCTTTGCAAAAGCGGCAGGGGGGGCTCCTCCTTTAGGAAGAGAATGACCATCTAAAAATTAACTCCCCTTCCAAATTCTGAATTGAACGCATGGAGTTTAATGCATGAAATTTCAGTATAATAAAAAAAAAAGCTGGAAGATTAAAAAAGACAACGTATTTAATCTGCAGTTTTCAGGAAAATAATGTACTGAAATTTCCTTGAATAATAAAAAATAAGTAGGCTCTATTAATCCGGGAATTTATAAAGTTTAGTCATATTTAACAAATTCGGGTGAGGAGAACTCTCCCCGGCCACGGAGGCTCACCTGTAGGCGGCCCGGTGCCTCTGCAGGGCGATCTCAGCCAGCTGCAGCCGGGCCCGCACCACAATCTCCAATGGGCCCGCAGGCCACTGGGAGAGGTTCTTCTGGCATGGCTGCCCCAACTCAGACAAAAGGAAATTTAACTTCTCTTCAGCTTCTGTCAGCAAAATTGACTAAAAAAAGGAAGATCACACAATTACCCAAGTTCAGAAATAATACAAATAACATCTCATTCTTAGCCATCAAGTATTTTTTATACTGGCAAGTAATGACAAGTGAAGATCAAAAAAAAAAAAATTCGATCATCATCAGTGAACAGCAAAAACGCAACAGAGAATGAAAAGGAAAGAAATGGCAAGAGTAAACGCGTACAACAGTTGCCCTTTGGTGAATGAGCAGCCGATGCTCACACATGCTTATTTACAGCAGTTCCGTTCAATGAACTTGCCGCAAACAGTGAACTAGCAAACACTGAACCATTGTTCCTAGGGGAAATACAGGAGTCTGTTCCTGGGAGCCTCTGGCCACAACATTTTTTGTCAACTGATCAATACATAACCTTGTTCAATGTGTGTTTATGTTTAAAAACATATTATTTAATATATACCGTAGATTCGTTAACCTTGAACTCACAGCCAATAGCTCTATAACTGATGCCTGACTGAAACTTAACTAACCCACTTATTTTCTCCATAGGGCACATCACACCCCTCTTGTACTTAGAAACACTGAACAGAACTTCAGGACTAGAGTCTGTGGGTTGTACTGAAACCAGCAACAAGAAAAGCACAACATTTTTTAAAACGTGGCAATAAACAGACCGTGAAAAGGACACTTGTTTATAGTAGGAGGGTGGAAACGAAAGCCCAGTGCATTGTCTCGTTCCACGCAGCTGGGACAGCGCGTGCTGGGCAAGGCACACCTTTCTATGCTCCACCACATCCACAAATGAGCACAAAGGAGCCATAAATACTGATTTGGGGTTATCACTAAATTTTAGCATTGGCAAATTAGCAAATGCTGAATCTGTGAATAATAAGAATCTACTGCATTTCAAGGTAGCTACGTCACCTCACGGGTCATGTGAGGACAAGGAGATTTTACAGTGGGCCGTCAATGGGAAATGGCAGCCTGACATGGCAAAACAGAAAGGGACCGGCCAGTCCTTCCAGGAATGGGCCTCTGAAGTCCTGGGTGTACAGAGAAGTAAACACTGTAAAAGTTCTAAGCAATCTGCATGACGGTTAAGTGCGTGGTCTGTATTTTATTAGTTGCGGCATGTTAGTGAATTTCCTGCTGTCTAAGCTTCAATTTGCTCATGGTTCAGCCCAACATAGTTCAAAAACAATTAATACCTGCACTATAGGCCTGTGGAAATAATCACACATAATGCCTATCATGTGCAAGGCACTGAATACATGGTAGTTGTTTTTGCTGCTGTTGTTTCACTGCTGTTGTTTCATTAGGAAATGAGGAACAGGGTTTGGAACACTGAACCCCTATCAAATAAAAACTGCATGTCCTGCAGCACCCGGCTGGGTGGTAGAGTCAGAGTCTGACACCTCTGGGTGCCTGGCTTTTCTCACGGGGAGCAGACTCCACCTCAGCCCAGGCCAGGCCTAGGCAGGAGATCTACCCGGGCTCCTACCAGCAAGCACAACCCGGAAGGTGGGCCTGTCGGTGGGCAAATGGTGGGCATCTTGGTAACTGGTTTATTATGACTTGAAAACATTGTAAAACTTACCTTTATTATACTAAGAGTGAATTCATCTCTCACTTTTCTAAGATGACTAAGATGATTAAATGAGCATCTGTCATCCCTTAAGCAGAGATCTATAAGACACAAAATTTTGAAAAAAACCAAGGATATCTGTGGTTAGTTTAAAAATTAATTC
The DNA here is from genome assembly GCA_004024845.1 of Tonatia bakeri. NCBI lineage: Eukaryota > Metazoa > Chordata > Mammalia > Chiroptera > Phyllostomidae > Tonatia > Tonatia bakeri. The sequence goes on from PVIA01000052.1 coordinate 564,880, forward strand.
TAGTTTATAAAACTCACCATTAATTGGGAAACTATCTACAAATTTAATGCTAAAACCCCTACAATAGTAACTATAAATGTAGTGCTATATTAAGTAGTCTCTAAACATCACACATTAGAAGACTGAGGCCAATTCTTACAACAAATCAGACAATTCTGAAAGGATCTTTGGGATGCTTAGTGATGTTATTCAAGTGATCACCTGCTGGTTCCTGCCCTGGAAATTCCAGAACCTCTTAAGGTCCTCAAAGTATTTGGGGTCTTCTAGATATTTATAATATTTTAATAAGACGTTCTTGGAAGCATCAGTTTTTCTGATTTTCACAAGCTCTAGGACTGAAGAATGACACCATTTAAAACAGCACAATTGATAATCCTCAAATATCTCAGAATTCCCACCCCCAACACGAAGTTGGCCCTTATTCTTTGCCAAGGAGAATTGAGAGAATTTAGATCACAGACATGGCCTGTTTGGGTAAACATGGCTTCTAGACTACAGAAAAGAGAGAAAAACTACTACAAGTCATTATTTGACTAGGAATTGCCACAAAAATTGCCCACCTAAAGACACTGAGTGTGTCGAGTAGGAAGAATGAGTCTAGAATAACACAGGCCTAAACACATCTGACTTCCTCTCATCCCCCACCGGGCTCTGCTCCTGCACTGGGAGGTGCTGGAGCTAGGAGCAGGCTGGGCCTAAGGGAAGGCTTGGGCACGGGGAAAGGCCCAGCAGGAAGATCTGGGCCTGCGTCTTCTCCCCGAAAGAGAGAGACAAAGAGAACAAACGCCTGGAGCCCGAGAGGAAAAAACCCTGTGAGGAGCATCGGCATGAGGGAATATGGACCCTCACGGGCTTCCGACCCACATTTTCCTCACTGCTCCTGCGGCCTCCCAGCCTCCCGTGTGGCTCTGCCCTGGTGGCCCTTCCATACTGTGGCACGGCCCTTCTCTGGGGAGCTGTACATCACGAACCGTGTTCAAAGGTGGCCACCTTCTAATCTGCTGGCCTTACTGTATCAGAATAATAATAAAATGTACACTTTAAAACAGAGGCCAATATTACTCTGATACCAAAACTAGACAAAGACATCACAAAAAAAAGAAAACTACACACCAATATTTCTGTAAACATGGATTTGAATATCTTCAGCAAAAGATTAGCAAACAGAAACCAGCAATACATAAAAAAATTATACACCATGATGAAGAAAACGAGATTGGTTAAATGTTCAAAAAATCAACTAATATAATATACCATATTACTATAAAAAAACAAAATCACAGCATCATCTTAATAGATGCAGAGAAGGCATTTAATGAAATCCAACACTCTATCATGACAAAATCATTCAACAAACTAGGAATGGAAGAGAAATTCCTCTATCTGATAAAAGACATATATATATATATATATAAACCCACAGTTAACACTGTACTGCTGGTGAAAACCAATTATTTTATGAGGATGTCTAGTACACTTGCAAACTACATGCACGCTATATGCGGCCCGTAAGTCCCATCCGTGGGGTACTGCGCACTGTGTCACAGGGACCTGCAGTGCCTCGGCCTGCTCCCCGGAAACGCAGTGAACGCGCGTCGATGGGGGCTGCGTGAGTAACTGTGGGACACTCACAACGGGGAACACCGTGCCGCACAGCCGGGACAGTGAACCAAAGCAACGCAGCTGACATAGAATGGTTTTAGTGAAATTCTTCTGCATGACAAAAGCAAGACGCAGAAAAAATATAGAAATACATCGTTTGAATAAATGACAAATTCTATTTGGGGGATGTGTGTGTGTGTGTGATGTATGGCTATGGAGATATATGGATGGATGTGACCCCAAACATAAACATAAGCACATATGTATGTCATTAGTAAGTTTCAAAAACATACGGAAGAACAGACACTAAATTGTTCATAGGGATTACCGGGTGCAGACGGGCATAGCTGGAGAAAGCGAGAAGAAAGAAAAGCAAGGCAAACGATAAAGCAGAAGATCACCTTTCAGGCTTGGGAGGTTGGCTTTGCTCCTCTCAGACACAAATCCGTGGTAGACTGTTCTTAACAGGTTTCCCGGGACACAGTTTATTGTTGCAGCCACACTTACTAACAAGTATGCTTTCACGAAGGAAAACTTATTTAAGAGATGCTGATGGCCAATTACAACCAGAACTTGAGGCAAGCCTTTCTGTATTAATTCATCAAGTGCCTAAGAAAAATGGGGGGGTTAAAAAATTAATAAGTAAAATATTGGTTTTAGATATCATTAGCTTTAGTTTTCTCTTGCATTCCTCATCTAGGTTGGGGTGACAAAACACAGGCAGACACGAGGTACCACGAATAGTGGGTCTCTCAAGAGAAACAGCAGTTCCACGGCCTTTCCTCCCGCAGTTCCCCACCAACCTGTGGCCTGTGCCTCACGAGACCAGCCCCGCCACACGATGAGAGTGAACCAGGGCTGCAAGCAAGGGAGGTGACACCTTCAAAACAGAGAGACTGCAAAAGCTCATCAGCCATGCGTGCTGGCTGCTCTGCTTTAACAGGAGTCAGTCCGAGCTACGAGGACAGCAATGGGAAGAGGGGGTGGATACGCAAGCTCCCTCCAAGCTTAGATCCACGCTCAATCATTAGAACTCCGCCTCGTGTACACCCTCAAATCCCAGTCCTGTGTGTACACACTTCCCTGGCAAGCCCACAGCCTTGGTGAAATCCCACACGGAACCTTCCTGGGGCACGCACCCTGACCCTGGAGGAGGCGGGAGAAAACCATGCAGTCATGGCCAGTGCTCCCACTTTAAGTTCCTGACCAAACCTCAGCACTGCCCCGTCATTCTACACTTTCGCAGTCCACTCATTCTCACTCTCTCCTAGACAACCATCCTCACGCTTCTCGTTTCTCAATTTTAACTCTTCCTCCCTAAAGTCCCTCCCAGTTAATGACCTTGCTTTCTCTACTTAACTGAGAATATTGAAGCCAAGTAGTGTCCACAGACCCCACAAATGCCACCATCTCCCCAGCCTACCCAAACACCTGCCCCACCATTCCACCTTCCTTTCTGGCACATAAGCCACCGACCCTGTCCCTACTGGTCCACTCATTCTCCCTACATCCTAAATGTGCCTCTTCCACAGCGACATTCCCATCAGCACACGCCATGCTATCTTCTCCACCTCAGAAAATGAAAACCCTATAACCTGACTCTCTCTCCAGCTACTCCCCCAATTCTTGCTCCTCTTTACAGCATGACCTAAAGAGTTGTCAATATTCTAATTTCTCTCCTTTCATTTGCTTATAAACCCACTCCTTCCCTACACTGAAACCCTTTGGTCAATGTCACCAATGGCCTGAACTTGACTAATCTGATGTTCAGTTCTTACTCCTCGTCTGTCATATTACTTATAACCTAAGACAGTGATTTTCAACCACAAGAACTCTTCCACAAGATTCTTGCCACGGGAATTTTGAAAGCATACAATCCCTGACTATTTAGTCAGGGACACTGACCTCTTTTCCCTTAGAGTGTCAAATTAAAAAATGACGACAGTCAACACAATAACTGTCTGGTGTGAAAGAATCAAAATTATACCTGTATTTTTTCTCAGAGAGGGAAAAATATATTGTTTGGTGTGCCGCAGAATTTTAATAATGGGTTTATGTGTGTCATGACATGCGAAAGGTTGAAAAATCACTGATCTGTAAAACATTATCTCATATGCCAATTAAACTGTCACAGGGCTTCAACTGTAAAATTTATTCTAATTTCAGAGATGTTAAATGTGTAAAAAATTGCATTTTTAGGACTCAGTCAATTATGGTGCCTGATTCATTAGCAACATTTGACACTATTAATCATTCTCTCTTCTGAAAATATTTCTCTTAGCTTCCAGGCCACCACGCTCCCTTTCTTTCCTACCCTACTGGCCACTCCTCGTCAGACCCCCTTGCTGATCCTTCCTGTTCTCTCCCACCTCTGAACATGGGAGGGTCTCAGGGCTCAGCCCTCTTCTGTCTCCTCACTCCCTCCCTTAGATGGTCTTAATCAGGCCCAGGGTTTTAACTTCATCTAAATGCTGATGAAATAAAACTTTTTTTCTCCAGCTCCAATCTCTCTTCTGAACTCAAGACACATATAATCAATTCCTGACTCAATACCTTCACTTGAATATTTAACTGGTATCTCAAACTGAACATGTCCAGAACTGTACTCCTAGCCAACCCCCACAAACCCACCCCCCACATACATGCACACACACTCAAATGTAAAGCTCTAGGAGGGCTGGGGATTTGTATTGTTGATTCACTGCACTGGAACAGTGGGGTAGTACCCAGTAGGCTCAACAGATTAGCTAAAGTAATCCTTTTAAAACATAAGTAGATCAGGCCGCACCTCTGTTTTAAACCCTCCAGTGGCTCCCCCTTTCTGTTCAGAGTAAGAATGTAACTCACAAAGGCCCTACAAGGCCCTTGTCAAACTGGCACCCTGTCACCTCTCCGACCTCATCCCCTGCCGCTCTCCCATCATTCACACAGTTCTAGTAACGCTGGCCAGCGTGCTCCTCACCGTGCTGGGCAGTCCTGCCCCGGGCCTTGGCAGTCACTGTAGCGCCTTCCTAGATTATTCTTTACCCATATTTCATATGACTTGTGTCTTTGCTTGTTTCAAATCTATTCACAAATACCACCTCAGTAAAGACTAACCCCAAACACAGCCCCACGTTCCCAGTCCCCTTACACACTGCGGGGTACACTTTCCCCCACAGCATGGTTCGCCTTCTGACACACTGCATCATTTACTTATTCATCACATTTACTCATACGTTTATTACTAGTCTTGCCCACTAACATATAAGCTTCCCAAGGCCTTGGAGTTTGTATTGTCGAGTGATGTGTGTATTTGATAGCACCAGAACAGCGCCTTGCCTACAGTAGGCTCTTATTACAGATTTGTTGAATTCATATAAAATGCAGAAGCTGGGGCTGTTTATTCTAGAAAACAAGGAAAGTATCTGCTTTATGTGAACGCAAAGGAAAAAATTCTCATTGTTTTTGGGGGCATTCGAGGCACTGCTGGCAGCGGGGAGTCTGCTGCTATTGTTCATCCCCTTTCTCAACCCTCCTCCCAAAGGGAGGGAAGGAAGGCGGGCTGAAGGGCCAGACGGGAGCGGCACCGAGCCTGAGCTGCAACAGACTGCTGTACGAGGGAAATGGCTGACGTTCTGGGTCTAGAAAAAACCCTGCAGATCGGCTGGGGGGATGGGGAAGAGGAGTTTTCTCTTCTCTTTTCTCTTCCCGGCAGTGGTTTAATGAGTCTTGACAATTACACACAAACACTTGAGAATCAAAAGAAGATTAATTAGAAATGCTATTTAACACTCCTTTCTCTCACTCTATAAAAAAAATGCAAAGTGTAATCTGAAGAGTCTTGAGCAGACCAACAGTTCTGTTTTAATTAAGTAGCTAATAGAAATCAGTTTTCCATTATTCTATGAGTTTCTTTTTGTTTAAAAGGAAATGATAAGGCAGACATTCTTTTTAGATCCCCAACCACTCCTTAAAAAAGTGTTTTTAGGATGCTTTGGCATTTATGACTGGAAAGAAATAAATATTCTTAAACATCCCAAGATCTTAGAACACTAAAATGAAATATGGATATGTATTTATATCTTTCCAATACCAGTTCTCTCATTTCAGGCAGTTTGCTTATAAATTAAACTTTAAAGCAAAAACAATGAATCACTGAAGCATAATTATATGTAAAGTTTGTGAAATTAAATAGAAAGTAATAAGGATACATTTAATAAAAGGTGGATATATTCTTATTAAAATTAGGGAAAACGGAAATAAAGCAATTTTGAAGAAGTGTCTCTCAAAATTATTTCATGAAAAAAATACCTTCCTCAATAAAACAGAATGCTGTTTCCTAGCACTTAAAAAATTAAAGTGATCTACACTTGCCCACATGCATGAGCTGTCGCCGGGGAGCCCGAGCCCCTTGCCTGTCCATCACCCCTTTAGCAGCGGGTGCACCCCCACTCTCGTGCTCCAACACCTTCTAGAAGACAGACTGCCCACAGTCCTAAGATCTTTAAAAATGATTATTTCCAGTTAGTTAAATGCTGCTAGGTGAAAGCTTAAATCCCAACCATTCGATTGTTGACAAGAACAAACATATTGAGATGGGTGGTCTAGCCCTCTCTTTGTAAGAAATATTGGGGAAATTAGAGGAGCTGCTATCTCCATGGCAGTAATGGTGGTGCAACATATAAATGTGTCAAAATAACATGTGTATGCCTTAAACTTATACAATGTGATATGTCGATTACATCCTAATAAAAAATGTTAAATAAAAGAAAGAAAAGAAAAACTTCCAAACCATTGCCTGAAAGGCAGTCTCAAGCTGGGGTGAAGGATAGCAGTAAAAGCTGGATTGAACAAGTGGGCTATTGTAAAATATACTAAATCATTTTCTTACAATCAAGGGCAACCATTATTGTGTGGGTCAGCCATTATTGTGTAAGTAATCAAATATCAAAGTTAGATACTTGATATGGCTAGATGAACAAACTGAATACACATGTGTAATCAAAAAAATTTAGGAGTAATAGCTGATATTTGCCCAATCTGAAAACCAGATCAGTTTGGGTCCAATCTTACCTCTGCCCTCAGCATTCTGAGAAATCAAAGCATGCAGTACACAGATTTTCAAAAACAAAGATTATAGCTACCAAATAGGTTGAAATGACTCAAAATTTATCCACATTACATATCCAATGTTGATAAACTACTGGTATCCTTACCTGTATATTTTCTTTACTAGTAAGAGGCCTTCCTGAGTCAAATGACTGAAAGACCTGTCAACAAACAAAATAATGTTTCTAACATCAGAAACAAAAATACTGAGTGTTCTTTTAAATAAAACTGTTAATGTGTTCTAAACATATTTGGAACATCATGTTCATTGTAAAAGTGCTACATGTTATGGTCAGGAAAGACAAGAATAATAGAAAGAAGAAAGTTAATATCACAGATAAATCAACTTTTTTAGGTTGTCAATGTTAATATTTTAATGTCTTTTCTTTTTGGATGTATTTTATTTTATTTCTTTTTATTTTTTTAATTGTTGTTCAAGTACAGTTGTCTCCATTGTATTTTAAAATTTCACATACAGATCTGTATTCCTTTTCACTTAATGTTACATAATAATTATTTTCCCACTCCATTATTTGCAAGCATCAGCCTAGTGGCTAGGCAATGTTCCATCCTCTGATCGTAGCATCATAACTGTAACTCTTCCCTGCTGCTAGACATCCAAGGCGAGCACTTCCCACCCCTGCCCCACCATGCAGTCTATTCAGATCACACTGGTGACTGTTTTGTCTGCATTTCTTATTATCACCTTTGCAGACATCCCCGGAAGCAGAATTACAGGGTTGTAAGACACGAATATATTGGGTAAACTGAAAGGAACTGGCTTAACTTATACTTCTACCCATGTTGTTTGAAAATGCCAGGATAGTTGCACTTTTAACAGCATTGAGTATTAGCACTTAAAAACATCTTGGCCAGGCCTGGCCAGTGTGATACGGTTGGAGCACGGTCTGTAGTCACAGTTCACTCTGATTTAAATATAAACACCTGTATTCAGTTTTAAGGATGCCTCAACTATCTAATTTACAAATACAAACTAAGTAAGCCAGGTAAAATAATCTCTCCAAATCAAAAAAGAGTAGACAAAGTAAAGGAATGTCCTCTCCTCACAGAAATCAGAACTTGAAAAATACATGCTTAACTCTTTGGTATAAAGTATACTAGTCAAAAACATCCAAATAAAACATGAGGAGAAACTGTGCTAAGAACATTAATCTGCCCTGGTTGGTGTAGCTCAGTGGATTGAACACAGGCTGTGAACCAGGAGGTCGCCGGTTTGATTCCCAGTCAGAGTGCATGCTGGGGTTAAGGGCCAGGTCCCCAGTGGGGGCCACGTGAGGGGCAACCACACACTGATGTTTCTCTCCCTCTCTTTCTCCCTCCCTTCCCCTCTCTCTAAAAATAAATAAATAAATAAATAAAATAAACCTTTACCAAAAAAAAGAACATTAATCTGAAATTACAAGATTAGCCCCAAAAGTCTAAGAGGCAGAGGCTGACAGAGGTGTCCACTGAGGCCGTCCATGATAACCACAATGTCGAGCCAGAATTTCACTGTAAAAATCTACACTGAGACCACACACCCTCCCCCAGGAACACCTTCCAGGGCAGAAAAAATGAAACTTGTGAAAGCCTGGTGACAGCTATCATCAGGCTTAACGCACAGGTCTACAGAACCAGAGACATGTCCAAACACCTTTGGGGAAGCGTCCCCTGGAAGTCAGGAACACAGCCTTCAAAAAGCAAGGAAATGGCTTTGTACCAAATCAACGGGCTTACCTTCACTTTCACGCTGGCTTTGACTCCGGCAGGTACTAAGGAAGGCATGTTCTTTCCATAAAAAATCTGGGACATCTCATGAAAGGCTTCAGAAAAGAACCCTAAATCTGTAAGAACTTCAATCTTTAAAGGAGAGAAAAAAATTAAGATTTTAAATTAAACATGTTTTTACTTAAAAAAATAAAAATTTTAGAGAAGAATCATCAACTGAGATCCAAACTTTGTGCATAGTGTGGGTAACGAGTGACACATGAATGTCTGGTAAGCGTGGGTGGCGGAGACGCGCATGTCTGCGTATAAGACAGTCTGCACCTGGGACAGCCCAGCAGCTAGCCCACAGCAGCAGGAGACCACTGAGAACGATGGCCCGGTATCAGACGTGGCCACTGCACTAGAGCAAACACTTGCAATGTGACAAGCATGGAAGAGTTAAGGAATAACTGAGCGCTGAACCACGATTTAAAAGAAAAACAAAACAAAAACACTCCCGATGTTCTCTCACACTCCGAGGGGAGCCAAACAGGCCGGGAGAGGAACTCCACAACGGGGACAACTATTCATTTTCTTATCCATGATTAATGGGCACTGTCAATTTTAAAGACATATACTTAACATTAATTAATTGGTAACTATATATTGTGCATGGCTTATTTTTAATATAATCCAGCAGAACTTTTCATCAGGAAATTATAAGGGAAAAAAAGCTCTTGATCAAACTCACTCCTTCACTCACTCATTTAACAGGTTTATTGAGCACCCCTGTGCACCAAGCCCTCTCGGGCTTTACGTTCCGTCAGAACGTGTGTTTGGCTGAATCTGAGTGACACATAAGGGTGTACACAGTAGGACAAGGGATTGAGGGTACTGACCAAATTGCTATTTTCAAAACTGTGGTCAGGAGGAACTTCTCTGAGGAAACTATCTTTAAGAGAAGATGTGGGAATGATGTAAGGGAAAGACACCTGAAAATCTGCTGAGGGACCTCGAGCACAAAGGTCACAGAGCGGCAGGAGCAGTGTGGGGGCCTGGTGTGCTCCAGGAGCAGTCTGTGTAGAGGAAGCTTAGGGAGAGAGGGGACAGGGGCTGGGAAATAGGTGTGAGCAGGGGCCTGCACCCCAGCGTGGAGACTTGGGGTTTCATTCTCTGGGTGGTAAGAAATTACAGGAGAGTTTCAACAGGGCAGGGCCCTAACCTGACTTATATTTTGAAAACGCCTAGTGACTTCCTAGAGAATAGAGAAAGATAAATTACAGAATCAAGGAATGATATACAAAATTGGATAAAGATTATAGAAATACATACATAATACAAAAAGGAAATTCAATTTATTTTGACATGTATACCCATCTCTCTCTTTTCCTTTAAGCACAGCCTTAGGAACCTCAAGGGCATACAAATTTTAAATAAATAAAAGAAAGTAAGTTAGGGAAAATAAGATGTGACAATAACATGAAAATAAAACATAAAAAGCCAGGAGAATATTTTTAATAGAGAAAAAACTTCTTGTCTATTGAGTTGTACATTTTGGCTCTAGCCTAAGACACGTTGGGCTGTAACCCCCCGGGGCCATAAAACATCCAAGTAGGCCTCGGGGAGTCACAGGAGCTCTGTCAGACTCCTAGATGGACTCTTCTCACTGCCCTTGGAGGAAACACTCCCTCGAGTCCGTGTGGGGGCGCTGTGCATGGACGACGTGTGATGGTTAAGGCGGCTTCTGGTTTCCATTTATCAGGCCAATCAGACCACTCGAAAAAGTGAAGGTGATGGTAGTGGGCATGTATTTTCAGGAATGGCCAACACCGTGAACACAAACAAACCAGAAGAAGGAAAAAATTGACCCATAAATCAACCCTTCATTCACACAGATACAGAACTAACAATACCCTTTCCAGGAATGTTGGACATGATAAGAGTAAAAAATCTTTCAAGATGTTGGAACTTTTGAAGTGAAGCCAGACCAGCTGATTGTAAAGCAGTCCTAAAGCTTTCCTTGAAAGACACTAGGGCACTTAGAAAATGAACAGTGATCTAATGCTCTCTGGCTTGTCAAAAAAGCAGCACTGTTTGCTATTTCCTGACTACGACTGTTCTCCCTTCCCACTCACTGACCCCAATTTACCCCAGAAAGGTCGGGCCAACTCTGCTTACTAGGCTGTCACTCCTTGCCTCTGTGTCATGCACTGGTTGCCCGTCTTCACTGCTTCTGTTGAAGCCCTAGCTGGGTTTTTCAGGCCTACTATGCCAGTGGGAGCCCACTTCCACCTCACTCTGCTCCTGGTGCTGTTCCCTGATACACCTCACCATGCCCTTTTCCTGATCAGACTTCTGTAATTAATCCCCCTTCTGACCCACGGCTACAGAACGGAGTCCGCACTTCTTCACTAGCTTTTGAACTACTCTATACAAAAACAGTTGTCAAGTGGCCTGTTGAGTTAACAACCCAATAAAAAAGACAGCCACTTAACCAAAAACTTTGTTCTTTCAGTGTCTTTTTCCATCTCCTTCTGAAATGTTACTAACAGTCATTGCAATCCTTCCATGCTTGCCTCTTATCGCAGACAAAATAAAACCGTTAGCCTAATCTCATTGCCCCTACTGCTCAGCCTCCACAGTAAGTCTCAGTCTGGAACTTGAGACTGGCCCCTGGCTGTGGCACATCACAGAACCCTGGTTCTCTCATTCATCTTCTGCTCCAACCGCCCCACACAGAACCTCCCCTCTGGTCCAACTGAGCCACCCCTGCCCCCTAAGAAGGGAATGGTTTCTCACTTCTCTGTCTTCCACACTACTGTCTGCCAAGCATGTTCCCTCTTCCTCTCTCCTGCAAAGTTAGGGTCTATTCTTTTCAAGCCTAAATCTTATCTACTTTGGGAGAAACAGAGGCTCAAAGCCATTTTTCCTTCTTTCAAAATCCTGGAGACAGTGTTCCTCATACTCACTTGGAAATGATCAAGTAGAAGGTGCCCACGTTACTGTTTTGTGTATATGCCCTGTCTCTCTTTCTTATTTTTGTGTCCCTATTAGCAAGGACCATGGGGTTACATTTCTTTGATTAGAGTTACTAACATGGGACTTTTATACAAGGGGTACTCAATAAATGTTGTTTTAGAGGTAAAGCAATAAATATTTACCAAGTGTCTTCTAGGTTAGTTCCTGCTAAACACCAAGGAGGGTGTGGACAGAAGGCATTTGATAAATGTCTATAGATTTTTAATTCAATTCAGTAATTAATTACTGAATATCAAGCATGTGAATTTATTACAAAACATTATACAGGACTAAAAGATGAATATATACAGACCCTAGCATTCAAGAATTATGCAAGCTTGAAGAGAGAACTGTTTTTGTTTTAAAGAGAGAGAAAAGTTGTATGCATTTTTTAAGTGTTATTGAAATTCAAAAGCAGAACTCTTAAGAGTTTGGTAACTCAGAAATGGTAATCCAGAAATGACTGTGGCTGGTAATGAATTATTTATTCCCAAATTAAAATACATCATCTTAATAGTCAGCACTGACTTCCTCTTAGGGAAGTTACTTTATTTAGAAACAGAATGTGATGGACTATTTGGGTCAGACGACACTGGCTCAAGGCCAGGGTCTGGACGTAGGAACAGTTTAAACGGAATTCTAATTTCCGCTGCTTAGAAAACAGGGAAGATTTGGGAAGAAGGGTAGAGGGCACTTCCAAAAACAGAGAAGGGGGTTATGCCAGTAGGCTGCGAGAGCCCCCTCACCCCCAGTTGCAAGAGCTGACAGTGCACATCGAGCCCCAGTTGCACAGTCAGTAATGCCACTGGGTAGGCTACAGCGGGCCCCAGGGAGAGGACTCACACGGTGCAAGTCTCAGGTGCTACGAATCAGGACTCGTGTTTTCGAGTGAGTTGTGAAACATGCACCACCACATGGCTCGTCGCGCTACGGGAGGGGAGGCAAAGTGTGAGATGTTGGACGAGAAATATTTTAAGCTCAGAGATGCCAAATATTCTATTTCATTTATTTATTTTTAGTTGTTTTTTTTTATTTTCACAAACTACTTTATTGATGTAAGCAGTTTGTTTTTCCGAATCTTAAGATTTCCTGTGTTCCCACCTTTCAGTAAAGCCCAACATGGAAATAAACGCCGTGGGTAAACGTGTGTGTGAGTGTGTGTCTCTGTGTGTAACACGGAACAGGGCTGTAACATCCACATGAGAGGTGAGGATATGCAGAACAGGGAGCAAATGTGCTGAACTGTGAGGTGACCCATGCACAACAATTTCAACAAAAGTAGGAGAAACCACAGATGACGGGGGGACGGGGCAGAGAAAATGAGGTGCAAGAGGTTTCCACTCCACGTGGGATTCAAGCCAACTGCACACAAACCTTGAAGGCAGAGAACCTCAGCTGATTCCTAGGTTCCACAGTTAACTGTAAGTTAGGGCCTGTGTATTTTGTCACTTCAATTTTCTGTACAATTAACAGTGTGGTAAGTGCAAGGGGGAGGGAGTGGGTGGAGGTGGGAAAAGGTAGGGGGATAAATGGTAATGGAAAAAATATAATAAAAAAGTAAAACTAAACTAAAAAATAAAAAAAATTGAATTCTTATATACCATAATATACATAAAGATCCTTAGGGAAAAAAATTCACAGAAGCTGCAGCAAATGGAATCATTAGTCCCCAGTCTTTCAGTAAACCAGTCTTTCAGAAGTGGTGATTCCCAGACTGACTGGTGTTGGGTGAACCTTGTTACCAGGTATAACTCTTCTTCACTTTAGTGAGGCCCAAGCATAAAATGATCTAAACCTATCTAACTGGCTCATTTTCACACTTTATTACAATGATAGGCAAGCCTTTTAATATCAATATACCCTATTACTACCAGCTTATTATTATGAGTATTAGAACGAAATTAAGTCATGCCAATACCTTTAACAATTCAAGAATATCAAATGTCTTAAAAATTTGGAACATACCTTGAGGATTCTTGCTTCTAGATTTCTGACCAGGTCTTGACAAATTCCAGAAACAAAATATTGGTACAACGCAAGGAGAGGCAGAATCTACCAACAGAAAAACATTTCATTTTAAAAAATATTTTATCAGGTTAATAACTTAATAAAATTTAGACAAATAATGTAGGAGACGTTACATAAAACTGTGATTTTTTTCCTATGCTAGATCACACAGTCTGGAGTCACTAAAATGGTCTGCTAGTATAGTCTTCATACTTTCATCAGAACTTTAAAGTGCTCTCAGGGACTTATGGTTCCAAGCAGATGCCACTCGGTACATAAACCTTAGGTTTCACATCTTTTCAAAAATGGAAAAGTAAAAATGCAGTTAATTGTCTTCCTTGAAAAATTAATTCAACATATATGTATGAATTACTGAAGTCCGTGGAAACATGCTAGCAAATGAGCTATCACACGGACGCAAACGCACAGCACAGGAACTCACGTCCACGTCCCCGACAGCTCCTGCTTACTCATCTGGGCGTCAGCCGCTATTTTTCTGCAATTAGAATATCTCTATCAGAAAAATTACATCTCTATCACAACAAATAATGAGTTGGCCAAAAAGTCTGCTTAGTTTTATATGTAAAAGACACATTTTTCATTTTCACCAAGAACTTTATTGATTTGGATATTCTGAGTAGGTTGGCTGTCTCCTACATGGTACAACTTTGATTGTTCTCAATTAATGTCTCAATTTGATCACTATCAATTTCAAGTGATCTGCCTGACTGTGGAGCATCATCCACCAAGAAATGTCCAGCATGAAACTTCGCAAACCACTTTTGACACGTTCGATCAGTCCTAGCCACCTTCTCCACACACTGTACAAATCTTTTGTGCATTTCAGTTGCGTTTTTACCTTTCTTGAAACAATAAAGCGTAATACGCTGAAAATGTTGCATATTTTCTTCCATTTTCAGTATTTAAATGGCTACACAAAAACTCACCAATTTTGACCTTTTTTAATGCACTCTGTCACCAGCTGTCACAATACAATCTAACAAAACTGTCTCAAATGAAGTTAAAGACAACTAAGAGCTACTAAAGCCATTGTATGGGGAAAAACTGAACGAGCTCTTGGGCCAACCCACTATTTATCACATGCCTAATATGTATCAGGTACTGTTGCGTAAGAAAGAAAAAAGAAACCTAAAAAGTCACTGTCTTCACAGAGCACAAAGCCTGTTCATTCAAACCCAAGCTTACTCCCCACAGAATAGTTTTATTTTCCTAGAATTAACCCCAAAGTTCAACTCTTCTTGAAATCTCACACACATAAATGAAGGCTTACAGACTATCAGTATTTCAGCTGACCTAGCCACTCACTGTGCGGCCAGAGACAGGTGTGGAGGGGACAGTTTTGCCTAGACTTGGGAACAGCCCCTCCTGATCTCAACTCAAAATCGAAGCTCACGGTTCCCACAGCTGGGTCCTGCCCCACTGAAGGGAGATGGAGCAAGGAGGACTGAAATTCCCATCATCGAGCAGACTATTTCCCATAAGTCCACAGCAATAGGTCCCAGAGCAAATTTTACATGTGGCAGCAGCTTCCTTAGCTACTAGGTTTTTTTCTGGACAGTAGTAAAATATAAGATAGACTGTTTACATCCTGCAAGTTCAGCTAAGAAGAAAGACTGTCAGCCAATTGGCAGCTGCTAATAGCAACAGTTTTAAAAAGGATTAGAACTGATCATAAATGTTTCAAACATTATGCATTTTTCTACAATTATGTACTACAAATGTAACAGAATGCCTTTTTTTCTACAATTAATGCAGCATAAAACAATGAGTTGGCTATTACCTTTGAGATGTTCTTTTGTTTAGTGAGAAATAAAAACACCAGTTTATTGCTGCCAATTGCTCTATTATTCAGAAAAATGCTCTCAATTTCTTAAGCTTCACAGGAAAAAAAGTCTCATTTCTTGTCCAGGGCAGTCATATGTATTATATATGAATACAACTGGGCAGCTAAAGGTTGCCCAGGGGATAGAACTATTTTCTTTTTTTTATTTTCTAAATCCAGAAATGAATCCCCTTAACAATGAAAGGAGCAACATTTTTGGGGTTTTTTCCTAATAAACAATTTCTTGCCAAATCTGCCAAGTGTTAAAAGCATTTATCAAGCTCTACAGTTTAACACATAGTTTTATAATTTAACAACTCATATCAGAGAGAAATAAATTTTTTCAATATAAGGATAGTGTGAATTTAGCACAAAAGACTAGAAAACAATATATAAGAAAAGAAAGTAGGTATGAAAATTATGAAGGGAAAGAAGCAGAGAGTCAGAACAGACATTAAGAAGCAAACAGGGAAATCAGAGATATAAAAGTACAGGAAATAGCATATGGGAGGAAAATATAAAATGACCGAAAGTTGGAACATACTAACTTGTTTTAAAAAATGCGAACAACTTCAGATTTATAATACATATATTGTGGTGCGTTTACACAAGGGGGAAAAAAGAGTTGTACTGGAATTTTTTTAATTTCCTGGGATATTAAGAAATGTCTATCTTTTACTTAGGATGCACCCTTAACAGAGAAAAGATGAGACGCAAAGATCAATTCTTTCAATAAACAGTCTCATAATTTTGTTATTGATATGACCTGCATGACAATTCAGAGTGACATGTGCACTGGATTCCTCTGTTTGAGGCCAGTAAAGCATTCTAATGAATTTCACCAAACATCTTAAGGAAAAAAAGGTAAAATAGAGTAAAAAGAGGACCAGATCAAATAGACATTGGTTTGGATCCAAAATGCAATATAAACAATGATATCAGCTCTGGCTGGTGTGGCTCAGTGGATTGAGTGCTGGCCTGCAAACCAAAGGGTTGCTGGTTTGATTCCCAGTTAGGGCACATGCCTGGGTTGCAGGCCAAGTCCCTAGTAGGGGGCATGCAAGAGGCAACTACACATTGATGTGTCTCTCCCTCTCTTTCTCCCTCCCTTTCTCTAAAACCAAATAAATAAAATCTTTTAAAAAACAATGATATCAAAAAATCTTAATGTATTTTTATTTTGAAGTATAGGTAAGAATCTTGAATGTAGAGTTAAAAGTTAAACAAGAACTGACAAAACATGAACAAATTTTGAAAAGTATAAGGTAAGTGGGGCAAATATAAATACCACAGTGAATTAAGAGTCGTTATTTTACCAGTTACTCACTATTATATTTTGCTTAGCAAAGTGCAGTTCGCGTATGACGTAGTAAAGACTGGCAACGACAGAGCAGATGTCAGCCCTGTGCACGTCGGAGAAGAGCTCGATGCCTGGGAGAAGCTGAGCGATTTCATACTGCGCATAGCAGCGCTCCGCTTTGGGGTGTGGGAGCGTGGTTCTGAGCAAGCCCTGAAAATGGAAAAAGGTGAAACGAAGACCTATCTATATTGCATTTGCAATATTGACACGGAAAGGTAAGTACGTGTAGTAGTTCCTAAAGTGCTTAGGACATACCTAGCACACTCTACCCTGTAATAAACAGTACTTACCATCGTATATCATCATCATAGCTTCCGAATGTTCTTATCACTCGAGATGTGCCTTTTAAATTCCATGGTAATTAGACAATTATTTTCAGAAGAAATTACCATTATATTAAGTTATCCATTGAGGGTCAATTTTGTGTTGGATACTATTGGTAAATTGTTTAGTAAATGCTATCTCATTTAATCCTCATTTAACTGACCCATGCAAGGACTATTATCTCACCAATGATATAACTGAGGTTTAAACAGCTTCTCCGAGGTCACACAGCTAATGGTGGCAGAGAGAAGATACAAAGGTCATATCTATTTGGCTAAAAACTTACATTTTTCCATTCTATCAACCTATAAGTAGAGAAGATAACAACTTATTTCAGAAGTATAAATCAAGGAGAGGTAATTCTGAATCTTAAGTGAATGAATTGAAAAGGTGATTATTTTAATTTGACCAATATTTCTTAAGTAATTTATATGACCAACATTGTACTAGATATTGGGAAACAAGATGAATACACAAAGATTGAATTTTATATTTTGAAGAGCTTCATATGCTATCTTGAAAAATTTAAATTCCTTGATGATAAAAGCATTTAAAATTATTTAAATGTGACATTAGAAAGAATTTCATCGGGTTGCTCACTAAAGTTATAAGGTACCTTACTTTAAAATGCTAGGCAGTTGTTTAAATTTTTTGTTTTACAAATTTGCTTTAAAGCCATACAAAGAATTAACAGTTTTTAAAAATAAATCCCACCACCTAATTTTTATTTTAGGTGCAGAATTACTAAGAAACTATATCCACATTAAGCAAAAACTGACATACATTTTTAAATTACAGGTGACCCTTAAACAACATGGGCTTGAACTACGCAGGTCCACTTACACACAGATTTTTTTTTCATTAATACCCGTGCTATTTTTAATCTTGAGTTGGGAGTCTGCAGATGCAGAGGACTGACTATGTGCATTAATTTCTGTCATTTTAATAGTGAACTTGCCCATCTATAGATTTTACTATTTGTGGGCGATCCTGGAAACAATCCCCCATGGATACCAAGAGGTAACCAAGTTTTGGGGAAGTGAAAAATTATATGTACATTCTCAACTGTGTGGGGGTCAGCATGCCCTCACTCTCTTGCTGTTCAAGGGTCAATTGTACTTATTTTCTAAACATGATCTGCCTTATTTTCAAGAACAGGGAGTGCAGTGTGTGAAGGACGCAATATGCAGAGTCAGAATCGGATTACTGTTCACTTTACACCCTTGCCTCTTCCCCTCTTCCCTTTGAAGTTCAGGCAAGAGGCGAATGGAATATAAGAAAAATGAAAAGTCTGGCTTTATATTCAGAGAAACATTTCCCGAAGATCTTATCTACCCAGATTTCCTAAGATATCAGACCCTTCTCATACACAGAACGAGGGCATCCTTACTTCAAAGCAAACAGAACCTTTAGTACATTGCCAAGCCCCTGGTGAGATTCCTGAATTGAAAAATGTCTTATGTTTCAGATAAAAGCTCCTTTCTTCCTCAGTAAAGTCAAACCCGAATCCTAAGCGTCTACATATTTCTGTGGTCTTCAAACTGTTTCTTGTTTTCACTCCACAGTATACTTTATATCATGCGATCGAGCAAACCTTTATTCAGAGAGAGGTAACCTGAGGGAACCGCCGGAGTCGGAGGGACTGACTTGGCTGCTCACCAGCGACACGGTCTCACTAACGGCAGGCGACTCAGTTTCCTCATCTGTGAAACTCCTTCTTCTGTTTTCTCAAGGAGAAAACCGACCCTGCCGGATACTAAAGATGAAAGTGCCACAAGGGGTTCCGCCGGAGGGGGAGAGATGGGCTTCTGACGTCTCATCAACGCTCGTGCTATTTTCCTACCGGTATGGTTTACTAATGTGATAAATACTGCACTTCACTGACGGACTGCTCATGCCACTGCAGAAGGGTAAGTACAAAGTCTCACCTGGAAGAGTAACGCAGACAAAATGCAGCAGTCGGACCTCTTCGCAACGTCCAGCTCCTTAATGAATCTAAACAAGTGTAAGAAAAAAAACTGGTTCCACCCTGGCTGGCGTAGCTCAGTGGATTGAGTGCGGGCTGCGAATCAAAGCATCGCAGGTTCGATTCCCAGTCAGGACACATGCCTGGGTTGCAGGCCACAGCCCCCAGCAACCGCACATTGCTGTTTCTCTCTCTCTCTCTCTCTCCCTCCCTTCCCTCTCTAAAAATAAATAAATAAAACCTTAAAAAAAAACTGATTCATAGATAATTTTTCAAAAGCATTTTTATAAAAACACATCTCTAATCCTCACAGACTTGCCAAAATTAAAGTAGTCTTTGTTATTCTAAAAGTGCTACATACTCATATAAGATCTAGAACGATGAGAAATGTTAAAAATAAAATAAAACAATCGCCTGTAATCCCACCATCTAAACATGTTTAGTAGTAACTTTTTGGCCAATTTTCTTCTAGACTTTTTCCTAGTTACACACACACACACATTAAGACTAGAATTATGCAATATGTATTACTTTGTAAACAACTGTTCCATTCATGGACATAGTGAATTACATCATTACTTTATAGAACTTAAATATTTTTATCATGTGAATACATCATAACATAAAAGTATTCATAACCATTTTGATTTTTCCAATGCTGAGGTCAGCATTGCTGTACCTACACTTTTGAGCACTTGTCCTATTAGTTCCACTGCATAAATCCTTAGAGGTGGGATTTTTGGGGAAAAGGAGGTGTACAGTTTTAAATTTTTAAAGAGTATGGTTAAATAACTACCCCCTCCCAAAGATTAAAATACTGTGTTTTCTAAGTATATTATGGATACATTGATGCTATTAAGTCTCTCCACCAAAGATAATGTAATGTCCCTGAATTTACTGTCTGATTTTAAGTCTGTTAGGAGACTTTGAGTTTCTTCTCATGTGGGTCTTGAAATTCACATCTAAAGCTATAAACCATATTACCTTCTTCTAAATCGTATTTAGATAAAACCAGTTCACTTAACTATGTTAACCACATTAATTGCCAATCTGAGTTCAGCTCCTCTATGTGAGTGTTCAAGTGTGGTGTTTTGCCCTTCTGAACAGTGGGGAGACGAGTTTCTTCCACTCAGG
This sequence comes from Tonatia bakeri, assembly GCA_004024845.1. Classification (NCBI taxonomy): domain Eukaryota; kingdom Metazoa; phylum Chordata; class Mammalia; order Chiroptera; family Phyllostomidae; genus Tonatia; species Tonatia bakeri. The sequence goes on from PVIA01000052.1 coordinate 584,932, forward strand.
GAATCTCTGAGAATAGCCAAGCTCCCTGTGGCACCATATATCCTGCGGAAGTCAGACTTCCAGCAGGATAGCCAGGAAATGACTTCCCGTTGGTTGAAAATCAGTAGATAATAGCCTCGGAGGCTGGGGGCAGCTGAGGAGCCCAAAGGCGGGAAGGCTGTAGCAGCTCTTTCTCACGCTGTGAACCTGTCTCAGCTTTCCCGTTCTCTGCTGCCAGGCTCTGCTAGGTCATAGCCCAGGCCTGTGTGGGGACTGTGTGTGCGTGCACATGTGTGTCTCCCTGGAGGGCGAGCCAATCAAATGTGACAAACTTTAGAAAAAATATATATTTACTGTTTGACACTAACGAACTAGGTAATTTCTTTCTTCCCTTGTCCAAGGATGCTAATTTTCTGAAAACAATGTGATTATTAACTAATTATTTTTTTTTAATTTGCTCTCTAGCTCAAAATACGATGGCAGGTTTTTGCCCACCACACCACACCCCAGGTAAGCTCTAAATATAACAACCGGGGAGGCGAAGGAAGCCTATATATACCTCCGCCCCTCCACACTTTATATTTTTAAACATGAAACACATCAGGAATCTGTGCCATCCTCGCACAGGCCACGCTAATCCGCTCTGTGTCATTCCAATTTTAGCCTAAGTGCTGCCAAAGCGAGCACTGCCCCCTCCATGCTTTTGAAATCTCTCACATTAATTAAACATTTAAGATATCTGTGAATGTCATCCAGGTGTAGGCACTGTGTGTGACAGGCTGTCATGTAGGTTATGTGTGATAGGCTGAATAACGGGCCCCACCACCTGAGACATCCACGTCCTGGTCCCCAAAACCTATGACCATGTTACCTTACATGACAAAAATAATTTTAAAAGACTTTGCCAATGTGAGTAAATTAAGGACCATAAGATAAAGTTATCCTGGATTATTTAAATTTGTTCAGTGTAATCGTAGTGGTCCTTGCAAGAGAAAGGCAGGAAGGTAAGAAGAGGAGATCCGAGGTTGGGAACAGAGGTGAGAGAGAGAGAAAGAGGGGGACGGGGAGAGAGACAGACAGACAGACAGACAGACAGACAGAGACTGGAAGGGAGGAGGCTGTCGGTCCTGAAGACAGAGGATGAGCATGGGCCAAGGAATGCCGGTGGCCTCTAGAAGCTAGAAAAGACAAGGAAACAGATTCTCCCGTAGAGCCTGCAGCGGGACCACAGACCTGCCAACGCATTGATTTGGGGGCTTCGGCCCTCCCTGAGTGTAAGATAATAAATCTGTGTTGTTTTAAGCAGCACTGGGAAATTAACCCCTTATGTGTTATGGACTAAGTTACACACCCTTCCCCAAACCCATTTCACATTAAAGTCCTAACCCCCAGTACCTCAGAATGTGACTATGCTTGGAGACGGGTCCTTAAAGAGGTGATTAAGTTAGAAAGGGGTCATCAGGGTGGGCGATGGCCGGGTATGACTGGTGTTCTCATGAGAAGAGGAGACGAGGACACAGACAGATGCAGGAAGACAACCTCCAGAGGGGTGAGGGGGAGGCCTCAGAGGAAGCCAACCCTACCAACACCTTGAACTCAGACTTTCAGCCTCTAGCATTGTGAGAAATACGTTTCTGTCGTTCCCGCCACCCAGTCTGCGGCAATTTGCCCTGGCAAACTATTGCAGTGTGTCATGTGGCTCTCACCACCAAGGTCTGAAGATGAGGACACCGAGGCTCAGAGGAGATGAGCAACGTGCCAAGATCACAGAGCACATAGGAAGCTCTTGAAGCAGGCGCGAGTGGGCCTGCCTCCACACTGCTGTTCTCGCTCCCACAACAAACATGCATGCACTCATTCGCTCATTCCTTCAACACACAGTCACTTAATGACAACTCCATGCAAGGCTCTCAGCATATATCCAAGCAAAGCAAAGGCCTGTGCCCATGTGACACTCACATTTCAGAGGTGGGAGGTATTATGGGGAGGGGAGAGCGCCATAAACAATGAACATCACAAATAAGTAGATGGAAGGAGCCTCTATGTTATGGACATAGGTGCGAGAATCCAGTGTGTGTGAGGCATGGCTCTCCATGTGGCACAGGTGGGCACCCCACAAAGGGAAGCTATTAGCTACTGTGCAGGTCACTCACTGGGCTATCTTTGCTGATATGACCGCTCCTTGCAAACAGCCCCAAATGCCAACTCTGGACAGAAAGTCCTCACTGTAGTCCTTGTAACCTGGAGGTGAAGAGCTGTCGGTGGCACTGGTGAGCGAGGTGCCAAACTCTTTCCATGTATGCAGCACATCTTCTTTGCGGAATATGTCATCAAGCGCTTGACACCAACACTTAAAAGCAGCCCTGGAACAGAAACAAAGCTTTAAGCTGTCCATTCTCTGAGACCTATGTCATCAGATCTTTCCAAAAGGGAAAGTGAATGCACTGAAGAAATATTTTAATTAAAATCTACACCACTTGTGTATTGTGTACGTGTAACCATTTCTCTCAGGCAGCATTTGATGAATAATAGCAATGTAATATTATTGAAGAAACAGAAATTATAAAAGATAACATTTTTCACAGTAATTTAAAAATTTTTTTCAAACAAAGCTTTCCCTCCTTTAGCAGACTCCTAAAAAATTTTACCTTTTCTTTCCTGCGAAGATAAGAAGACTTCCAAGTTGATGCAATGCCTGAACTTTAAGACTTCTTTGATTGCTGGCTTGGAGAACATCTGTATTTTAATCAAGTAAAAGAACGAGTATCAGTTCCTGAAAAATATTTCCTTTCCATTTGCAAAAATATTTTAAGCTGCACTATTCCTTAACTGTGTACATAAGCAAACTGCAAACTAGTAGGGCCTTCAAATGCTGCACATTATACACACAGAAAGACAGTAAGCGATGTTCTGTTCGAACACGGTGGAGTCGGGGACTGAGTCCAACAAGAGGCACAGAGCATGGAGAAAGTGAAGAAAGAGTCAGGTCAGTGGAAATGGTTGAAAAGAGAAACGCAGAAAAGGCATGCAAGGTAGACAGGGCTGGGTCTATCTGGCAAAGCTGTGTGGCTGGAGTGTGGTTTTCTGGGGAGAGTGAGGAAGGAGGCAGTGGAACATCAGAGGCATCTGGATGTCTTTTGGCAAAACGTGGTCATTACTGGATAGCACTTAGGCAACCTTGAAGGGCTTGTTTCTGAGTGGAGATGTGGCAAGATTATAGCATATCAGATGCTTCCTTTTACTCAAATGCAAAAACAAAACCCAAACAAATCTTTCACATCACCTGAATTTGGGGGGTGGGGGTTCAGGGCTTCTGACAAATGCATTCACTCAAGGACATGTAGCCAAAATACCCAACCGACACTGCAGTGATTTCTAATGAAATCTGACCTGTCCCCTAGGGGTATTTTAGAATCTTAGGAAGGGTTTTGTTAGTTGTCACAATGGGGCACCTTGTGTTTTGTAGGGGAAGATCAGAGACAGTGGGTTGTCTTTCCCCACGGTGAAGGAAAAGGTGAGAAACCTGTTTACACATAATAAGGGTACATTTGAGTGTTTGCAAAATGTTCTGAATTTGTCAGAAATACAACGATGCTCTTTTTTTGTTCAGAAGTTTACCTACATTTACTTGCTATTTTAGAAAATTATGCCACCAAAAGTGGCAGTGCTGAGGCTACGTGTCATCAGCACAAGCACGGAGCCGTGCTGGACCCGCCGCTGTGACAGGCGTGGCGGTCCCAACACGCTTTGCTGGCCTGCTGCTGCTGGAGCCTTACATACCAACAGCAGTCTTTTATTATGAAACGACTGATTTGTCCCGTGTTTTATGTTTACAGCTTCACATTGAGTTGGGGGGGGGGAGATGATACATGTAGAAAGAATACATCAAATATAAACTGTATTCCAGAGAGTACAGGGGGATGACACAATGTCTGCTACAGAAAAGGGAGGTGCTGGGTCCACAACGTGGGTTGGGTGCACACTGCTGACTGTGTTAAAGCCAAACCAAGTGGAAGGACAAAGAAAATGAAATCAGCTGGAGCAGAGCAAAAGCACTCGCGTGGCCACATCCTGACAGAGGTTCCCAGGCTCAGTTAAAGGGGGACGGGTGGAGGATGGCCTAGGAGCTCCAGATGGGACAGGCAGGCCGGGGAAAGTGGGAAGGGGCGGGGCTGGACGCGTCTCGTCTCCACACTGCCCCGTCAGTGCCTGCAAGGGCGTAATGAACAGATTCTATTTCAGGCTCTTTCATCCTATCTTTAAAAATAGCACTTCAGGACCAAATGTAATCTCCAACATCAATGCAGGTGATCACACTGAAAATAAATACATAGTGAATAAATCTTACCAACAGTTTTGTAAAACGAAGAGATTACGAGTCCGAGTTGTGAATAGGGAAGTTTGCTTTTCTCCACCGAACTGAAAACTCTGAAGTGCTCCTGAGAAAGGTCGGGAGGGGCTGGCATGTGCATCTCTTCGGTCCCCAGGCTGAACTCCACCTTCCCAGGGGTCAGTTTCGAAATGTTTGTTCCTCCTTTGACTCCTATTCATGAAAAAAATAACAAAGAAATTTAAAGTGGAAAAAAGGAGGGAAGTCGATGAAGAAAAAAGGTAGCAGAAATGGAAAGGGAGAGGAACGGAAATACTCTGTGTGTGGCTGAGACTCACCTGCACTTTGGGGAACTTTGTTTCCTCACACTTAGGATCTAGAACCATTTCTGAGGAGCACAGGTGGGTGTGGGTGGGCTCTGCACTCGCCATGTCATAGTTGCCGGAATGGGAATGTTGGGATGACACATTGCTACTCCCAGGGTTTGGTGGCAGTTACACCAACTGGGTTTACCCTTCCTAAGAGCTTCCAAGAGGAAGACGTTAGTTTGCCTCTGGGGCAGAGACGTCTGCCCCACACAGGTAGCTCTGACCTGAGCGGGGAGGGAATGGGAAAGTGCTGTCTGTTTGTAAGATCAGAGAGCACACAGAAAAAAAAAGGGGTAAATATTCTAGGGGCGAGCAGCTGAAAGCTGCAGAGAGAGCGAAGGACTGGGAGAAACTGCTGGGGATGGTCTGGTGTATCTCCTGGTGACCCCATGTGTGAGTGATGTCCACCGTGTCCTGTCCTCAGTAACGCAGCTTGGCTCCTGTAGACTCATGATGTCTTTTATGGAGTCAGTCTGTCCCATATTTGGCCTCCTCTTTTCCTTGTCTTCTATTTTTCCCAGCATCGTTGCCTTTTCCAAAGAATCTGGCTGCTCATAATGTGCTCAAAGTAGAACACCTTTTCTTTGGTACCTCCAGCAATGTTTCAGATTTAACTTACCTTAGAGCCCTCGTTTGTCTTCCTGGGGTCCTGGTATCCATGGGGCTCCCCCCAACCTGTATTTCGAATGTGTGTTTGATTCATATTTCAATATTTCAAATGAGTATTTTGGTACCAAGTGAGATTGAGAGTGAGTTGCTGTAAACCATTCTTAGGAATCTCATTTCCTTTTCTTATTCATGCCCTTACTCATTGCCAATGTATGCCGTGATTGAAGGGACTTTAAACATGATGTGCAGAGCTCATTTAATGTAATTCCAGTCTGCGGACAATGCAATCACAGACCGTAGGTGCACATCGTAACTTGTTGCAGGGGCAGCAGCACCAACAAAAACATACATCCATGTATACACATATACACAAACATAAACAAAACTTTGGTCAGTGGTTGTAAAAAAATACATTTGTCAGGTTTCTAAAAGATCAGTTCAGTGGATATTAGCATATAAGTTTAAATCTATTTTTAATGACTTTAAAATGTAACTATTGAATATTTTAAGTTTGCTCTTCATTTTTTAGTATTCTAATAAATTTGAATACCAAGAATCATAAACATAAATTAGGATTCAAAAAATTTTTAAGTAGCCTAAATATAGATAAATTTGACTGCATTCTCCTGTGAGGTCACCACTTAATCACCCAAAGCCCTGCTTTCATGGTGTTCACAGATGGGTAGATGCTGAGAAGGGAGAAATACAAAACAGGTGATGTAACCAATGATAGTGAATGAACACCTTGTTTTAGGCTAAAAAAATCTCTTAAGATAAAAATCTATGGTATTAACCAGAAATCTTATTGATGCTTACATTAAAACACATCCATTTCTTTGACAGTGATAAAGTAGTGTTTTGTTAAAAGGTTCTAGTTAATTCAGTATGAATCGATTCATCTACTTATGAAAATTAAACAAGACTGGCACCATACTTGCAAAGAAAATGGTAAGAACACAGATGTACAGAGTCAAAAAATTAACAAATATTGTTTCCGTATCTACTCTACACAGGGAGGATGGCAGTTCCACAGAAGGCACAGACGCGGATGAGTGACACCGTGTCTCGATTCGAATCCAGTGAGAGAGAGATGATGTGACCCATGGGCAAGAAGAAAGAGAAAGGCGGCAGTGAGTGGGCTCGTCAGCGGGGCAAGGAGGCACCTCTGGCAGGATATGGCAAGTCCGCAGGGTGGCACCCCCACCTAAATAAGGACTCAGGCTTACAGAGCAAGAATTTTTACCTTGTGTCTGTGCAAGAAATAATGAAAGCAACTTTCTGCTGTGTCGGATTGCTCTGTTGTGGTATTTGGATTTTTCCAAAGTCTCTCTAAAACATCTCAAAGTGTCTGTCACATCCACGGGCACACAGATGAGCTCCTTGGCTTGGCTGTACTCTGGAAGGAAAAGGAAGAGTAAGGCTGGGGATGAAATGCTGCAGCGAGCCAACTAGTAGCAAAAAATTCTAATTCAGAGAATGTCTTGGTCGCAAACTAAAGCTGCTAAATTCAAAGCCCCCAGATATGAAGCAGGTACTTCAACACTCAGATAGTTTTTTGGTGCATTTGAAAGTTCTTTTTTTTAATGAAAAAAAAGAGAAAACTTAGAAAACTTTTGGTTCTTATGAAATGCAAAAAAACTTTTAGATCTTGCCAATTTTCCTTATGAAGCCTCCTACTTTATTCTTGCTGAACATAAAAGATAAAATAATTTCCTCCTTTTCAGCAGCCTCTTCAAAGCAGGGGTGCCTTGGGAAAGAGAAGAAAGGAGGAACAGAAAAGCCTGAAGATGGGCAACCCCGGCCTTAAGAGAAAGGAAAGACGATTTCTACTATCGGAGGGCGCGGAGGAAAGGGAGACGGGGCCGTGCGCGGGAAACTAGCGAACAGCCCCGCACAAATGGCCGAGGGAGAGAGTTGCTGCGAGGTCTCTGGAGAGCACGTGACCACCCAAGAGTCAGGCTGCAGGTCTGCGGCTCACCGCATGAAGCAGGCACACCAAAACAAGAAATACAGGCTCCAGATGGAACGGAAGAATTTCTTCTCCAATGAGTTGAACAGGTCGAATACCTGCTGCAAAACCTGAGGTCTTGGTAGTACAGCAACTTTTAGCGAACGGAGCTACTAGAGGTTAGGAGGCAAGACCTTTGCCCTTAAGAGTTTACAGTCTAGCAGAAGAGATGTAGCATTCTGCCACCGGCATATTCAAGTCCTATGTGCAGAGGGTGCTTAAGGCTAACCGGAGGGAAAGATACAGAGATCAGAGTAGGCAGGAAAGGATGAGCTAGAAAGACCTCCTGGGAGAGAAAGTATGCCAGCTGTGTCTTAAGGGATAGGAAAGATTTGATTAAGAAGAAAAAGGCAAGGGGTTTTAGATTATTAGAATAAGAATAGCTGAAGTTGACTGAGCTGAGCACTTACACTATCTCAGGGACTATTATAAATAAATTAGTCTCATTGAGCCCTAGAAGCAACTGTAAGATGCAGGTACCAATTATATCCTCATTTTGCAGATGAGGGAAAGAAGGCATGGAGAAGTCTGATAGCTTCCCTCGGTCACAGAACTAGTTTGGGCAAGAAGCACCGCAGCAGCAGTGAGGGTGGCAACTCGTGCTCAGTGAGAAGACACGGCCAGTCCTGCTGAACTAAGAAGGTTTATTCATCCAGGGGCTGAGGCCCTGGCTGAGTAAGCGGTCTTCCTCCTCTTTCATAGGTTGCTGAGCAAGGGTTTTGAGTAGGACTCTGATAGAAAGAAAGTGGTGTTTTAGGAAAAGTTAGCCAACAGCTGTACCCATGGCTGACTTTAACAGAAGGAAGTTGGTGGCTGAGAGACTGACATCATTGTGTCATTTGACCCTGACTAAGGTAGTACAATGGAAACAAGGGAGGGACATCGGGAAGTTTCCACTGTTGAAGCAACAGGAGAATGGTTAAGTAGCTATGTGGGGGTAAAAAAGAAAAGGGGGTGAGAATTAGCTAGTCCCCATCCTTTCAAGGCCAATGACCTTGCTTCGCACTTCACTTGAAAAAAAACTGAAGCAATCTAAAGGGCTTTCCCATAAGCTACCACCAGCGTAACCACCCAGCCCCCGGTGTCCATGCCCATCTATACCTCAAGGTTCTCCTTCCTCTGAATCAACAATTTTTTCCCCTTACTGAATCTTTCCCAGCAGCACATTTTACTGTTTTCCCCTACCTTTCAAAAATTTAAAAATTTTATGTTCATTGCAGCATTATTTACAATGGACAAGACAGAGAAACAACTGAGGTGTCCGCCGACCAATGAAGGGAGAAAGAAAATGTGCATGTAAACAGTGAGATCAAAAAGAAGGAAATCCTGCCGTTTGTGACCACATGGATGGGCCTTGAGGGCCTCATGCTAACTATATAAGTCAGACAAGGAAAGGCAAATACTACGTTACCTCACATGTGGAATCTAAATAAACCAAAAGCATTGGTACAAGACATAGAATGGATTGGTGGCTGCCAGAGGTGAGGTAGGGACGGGCAAAATGGGTGAAGAGGGTCAAGGGGTAAAACTTCCAGTTATAAGATAAGTAACTTCGGGGCTGTAATGTACAGCATGGTGACTATATCTAAATTTCTTTTAAAAAAGAAAAAAAAATAATTTAAAAATATGAAAAAACCTTTCTCTTGACACTACTTTCTTCTCAAGGTACCATCTTATTTCTGTACTCCATTTACAACAAAACTCCTAAAAAAATTCTATATTCATTGTTTCCCATTCGCTCTTGAATCCACTTAAAACTCACACTCCACCCACCCACATCATTCTACCCCCAGCATCTTCATGTGTCTAAATGTGATGTTCAACTTTGAGACTGTACCTCACTTCAATTCTCAGCAGCACTAGACTCAGGTAGTAATTCCATCCTCTGAATGCTTCCTTCACTTGGCCTACAGGTCCTTTTCCAGCTTCGCTGGCCACTCCTCAGTCCTCTTTGCTATGCGTCCTCATCAACCCAACCTCTTAACCCTGGGAAACCTCAGAGTTCTAATCTTAGACTGCCTCTCTTCTCTTAATTTATACTCACCCCCTGGATAATCTCATCTCGCTCGATGGCTTTAATATCACCCACATGCTAGTGGCTCCCAAATCTATATCTTTGGTCCCAGCTCCCTTGAAGTCCAGACTCATTGATCCAATGATCTACTCTGCGGTGCATTCAACAGACATCTCAAATTTAACAGGTCCCCTGCTAATTTCCTCCTAAACCAGCTCCTCCAGTAAGTCTTTCCCTATCTCAGGCCAAACACTAGAGTCATCCTTGACTTCTCTCATGCTCCAAATCAAATTCACAGCAAGTCCTATAGGGCCCCTCTTCAGAAAATATCCAGAATGCCACTGTATCTCACCAGCTGTACCCTCCACTACAACTTCCACTATGTTCCAAGACCTCATCATCTTTTAAATTACTGCAATGGCCCTGGTAACCAGTCTCCCTGTCTCTACTCTCAACATAGCAACCAGGGGACTCCTTTTAAAGTGTTAGTCATCTCATGTCACTCCTTTGCCCAAGACCCTCCATTGGCTTTACCCATCACCTAGAACAAACACCGAAGTCCCAAAAGTGACTTGTAAGGCTGGACATGAGCTGGCTCCCCGTGACTGCTCTGACACCTTCTCTTATATTCTCGCCCCTATCCCTCCCACCCTAGACATGCTCCTTCATGCTCCATTGAGCCAAGCCTGATCAGCATCTCTGCCCTTTCAGGTCATTTTCTCCCCTAACCTTAGAGCACTCGAGAAAAAAAATTTGCTAGGTATCACTGGTCATGGGAAGGAAGACACTTTATTCTGACTAAATGTGACAGCATGGTCATTTTTAGATAAGCCTGCATGCCAATTGTAGATTTCACCTTGAGTCATTATCATGCAAATCGTGGCACCCTGCTTAGAGCTCTTTTAAGACTCCAGGACCTCAAGAGCGGTGTTTTAGCCCACACTTTTGGGCTTACTAGGCAAACTTTTAGGATGTTGGATTTTTTCAGTGTTCTGAACTTGATCATTAGCAAGTTTTTAAGCACAGTGGGTCTTGTGCGTGTCACCATGACATGTCTGCAAGATGGCAGCCACTCTGCGTGGCGATCCTGCTCCCTCAGTTCGCATCTCCACTAAGCTCACACAGTCCTGTGTGATCCTGACAAGGCACGCCCCCACTCCTCCCACCACTACCCTTAAGCACAACAACCTGAGGACTATAGATTTCTGCTCTCTTTTTCTTACAAGAATTCATGAGCTCAGATTTTATCTGTTTCTCCTTAGAGGTTGAGATCAGGGAAAGAAGCCAGCAAAAGAAAAGCAGGAAGCTGGAAGCCCTCACATATTCATGTTCTGAAAAACAGTCAGTTACTTTCTCTAGGTCTTCCTTTTAAATACCTGTCAAAAGTGGGATGAAAACTATTTACCTCCGAGGTTAGTATTTTAACCTGTGTGTGAAGCACCCCGCATAGTGCCTGTCATGGGGGAAGCGTTCAACAGAGGCGGGCTCACATTGTGACCGTCAGTCATGTATCTTTACAGTATATATTAACACTCACCAGTCCGAGGCACCGTGCGAGGCACCGGGGAGAGGAACAAAGCACACATACTCCGCCCTCTCACAGAACTTACACTCTACAACAAAAATCACACAAGGCGTGCCCGGGACAAGACAGACAGGAGGAAAGGAAGATGTTCGCCATCTTTCAAATAGGGGGTCTGAGTAAAATTATCCTCCTGCTACTGTTATCAAATATCTGCTCATAAATCACTCCTTTTTCTCTAAACTATATTTTGCTACCCGATTTTTATTTGTTCAAGCCTTACTATACCCATTTTGTGGTCTAATCAGGGTTCTGTTTGGTGTTTTGAAATAAATGACGCAAAGCAATGAGGAAAGATCAGCTTCAGAGGCCTTCTAGCATCTGTCTCATGGGCGTCCCTGTCCGAAAATGCACATGGATAATGCAAGAAGCTGCTTCAAAGCCACCAATAGTCTCAACAGTTTGGAATAGGTGAGAAGAAGAGAAGGGAGAGCAGGAGAAGGAGGGAAAGAAAAAAGAAAAATTACTGTGTCTCTCACTGCACCAATGTAGACATTAAAACTAAAATGCCAATCACTCCTGAAATATGGATCTACTGAGGGAAACTCCCAGGGAGTGATATGAAATTTGTGCTATTTTTCTGCACATTTGGTTGCATCAATCCAAATGCCCAGAGGCAGTAATAAAACATACCTGCCAAAGGGCTGAAAATTCCAACATATGGGAATACTGAAAAATCCTTCCAGAAAACTTAAATATCAATAAGTTCAAGACTCAAGAATGAGAGAAAATATAAAAACAGCTATAATAAAATACATACCCAAAGAGTCATCTCCCCTAGAAGCTTAATAAGCAGGCAAGTTACTCATCCGTACAAAAAATAATCTATAAAGTGAGGTATTCTCACTTCTCCAAATCCTACAGAGACCTTACCAAATTACATATGCATTATTAAATAGTTAGAGGGAGAATGGAATGCTTTTAAATAATGAGAACACCAAATGTTCCCAGGCACTGGAGCATTACAACATCTGGTCTGCAGGATGAAATGTATCAAACATTAGCAGCAAATGCTGTTATGCCAAAGGAAAATCTATAATGTTCTAAAGAAGCATTTGGTGTGGAAAACATCAAGAATATGCTTGGTATTTTTAAAAAGTTGCAGACATGTCCTGGTGACGGACATTCGACCCATGTGTTAATGTTAAACCCATGTGTTAATGTTAATATGTTTAAAAACATATTAATGATGACCTGAGTTCAGGCACTGAAAAAATCCAACAGCCTAAAAACTTGCCAAGCAAGCCCAAGAGCATGGGCCAGAACGTTGTTCCTCGTCACAGCAGTCCCAGAGTCTCATAAAGAGCTCCACGCAGGATGCCACGGTTTTCAGGACTCAAGGTGAAACCTACAGTTAGTATGCAGGCTCACCTAAAAATGACCATGCTGTCACAATTAGTCAGGATAAAGTGTCTTTCTTCCCATGACCAGTGATACCTAGCAAGTTTTTTTCTTAAGTACTCTCAGGTTAGGAGAGAATCTGACCTGAAAGAGCAGAGATGATAATCAGACTTGGCTTGGTGGAGCATTTCGGAGCTGCATAAACAGACCAGGGTTTGAATCACAGTTCCAGTCCTTACTTGTAACACTTCATTTTCTCATCTGTAATGTAGGCATAAAAATACCTACTCCTGAGATATAGAAACTAAAGAAGCTAGTGGCTGTGAAGTGCTAAATATAGTGCCTGGCCCAGTTAATTATTATTGCTGTTATAATACTTTTTAGATTTTTATCCATTCAAATATTTCTGCTCGAATCATTGCTCAAACTGGCTTATACTTGCATCCCTGTTGAGAATCAGCCCAAAGGATCGCTGGAGCCTGATTTCACCTGCCTTCCTTTCTGTCCCACTACGCACCGTCTGGGAGTTCCATGTGTAACTCGAGCAGCAGGCAAGCAAAATGCTGTTCGAACATAATGCCCCCATCATCAGTAAGCGTCTACTGGTCACACAGGCCTAGAATTTTATACTAGGTCTGTTTTTCCTATCTGTTAGACAGGAGTCATTATTTTGATAACAAGCATCTTTGATACATTTTATCACATTTGTTGTCAGTCCTTTTTAGGACGGAGGGGATAGATAATATAAATCACATTCTGAGTTACGGATCAAAATCAAGAGAAGCAGAATACACTCAGGAAGAATCACACTCGGATTGGAACCAGTCACCTGTGATTGGCCCCATGGTGCTCCTGCTGAACATGAGGGGGGATCTGATTTATCGTGAACAGTAAAGCCTACCACGCCACGGTCACCAGCTTCACTCTACACTGCTCTGCATCCCCTCTGTCTTCCTTTCTCCTGTTTCCCTCAGTGGCCAGCCCACTCTTTCCCATTCTGGAATCTCCTGCCCAATCAACCTCGGCTATGCTTCCAACCCCCTGTGTCACTAAGAAAATCTTCAGTGCCCAGTGAGAATACCTTTGATTTCTACCCTTCCCACCTACACACTTACCCACATTCAAATCTATTCTCTTTGCACCTTCTGCCCTGGGTGTTCCACTTTCCTGTCCAAGCCAGCTCCCTTGCATCCATCCCCTGCCTGCTTCTCCTCAAGCTCCTTGCCCTATCAAATATCTTTCCTGTCTCTAAGCTCTCTCTCTCCACTGGCTCTTTCCATGTAATATAGAAATATGCTCCTGCTCTGCTATTAAAAACAGACAAACAACCAAAATGAAGCCCTCCTGAGCCCCACATTTCCTTCTAGCTGTCACCACCCGTCTTTCTTGTCCCTGCCCAGCTTGCTGAAATGAAAGGCAGTTCTCTACCCAATGACTCTGCACAGGCACAACTCACCAGGACTGCAGCCACCACTCAAAACACCTGCACTCCCCTCCACCACTTTTTTTAAGTCACTCGTTATGTCACAGAGTCACAGAGTCATTCGTTCAACAAATAGATATTGAGCATCTGCTATGTATCAGACATCCATGAAGGTACTTGGATTATATAAAGGCACAACACAATGATCCTTGCCCTTGCAGACCTTACACTGTATCAGGGAGACACACTAGTAATTAATAAATACAATAACACAGTGAATTATACAGTACATGATGGGTGGTTTATGTGCTTCAGAGGAAGAGAAAGGAAATGTGTGGCAGAGTACGAGGAACTGGGAGGAAGCAAGCAGGGTGCAGTTTTAAATACAATGGAGAGGGCAGGCCTCCTCGAGAAGGCGTGGCATGCACAGAGTGGCATGCACAGAGACTTAAAGTAGGTGAGGGGGTTATCAGACAGACATCTGGATGAGGAAGAGCATTTCATGAAGGGGACACTGCTAGAGCAAGGCCCTAAGATGACAGTGTCATAGCACAAAGACCAGTGACAATGACCACCCGCCTGCAATAGAAAGTCTGTCCTCAAGTGTCAGCTCTCTGACTGTTGACCACTGCCTCTTTCTCGGTCTCTCTTACCTGGCCCTCGTTTATAGCGCTCTCATCCACTGTACCTCCCACCTCTTAGGCCACCTCCCAACCTCTCTCAGACACTGTTCTTCCTCTGTTTGCTCCTGTCACTGGCATTAGGGCTCTTCATGTATTCTGTGTCTCTTCAACCACAGGCTACAGAGCAGGGTCGCACCTCCCTACCTCTTCTGAAGTTAGATGCGGCCATGCGACTTTACCCAATGATGTATCAGCAGAAGTGTGTCACTTTCAAAGAGCAGGAAGAAGAACCACCATATGCTTTGTATAGAACTCAGGAATATAAAATTATAAAACATAAAAAGATCATAAAGTCAATTCTTTTTCCTGCCTGTAAAGTGGAGACAATAACAGACCTCCCACATTAGGTGGTTGTAAGCTAATACACCTAATGCACACCTTGCTTTATTGCATGTTGCTTTTACTGCATCTTGCAGAAACTGCGTTTTTTTTTTTACAAATTGAAGGTGTGTGACAATCATGCATGAAGCAAATCTATCAGCATCATTTTCTTGCTAAAGGTTCTAATTATGGCTAGCATTATTTTAGCAATAAAGTATTTTAAAATTAAGGTATGGAAATTTTCTAGACATAATGTTATTGCCCACTAAATATACTACAGTATAGTGTAGACAACTTTTATATGCACTGGGAGAGAAAGCAAAAATAAATTCACGGGGCTTCCTTCGTTGCGATAATCACTTCATCGCAGTGGTCTGGAACCAAACGCGCAGTCTCTCCGAGGTAGACCTG